>CM066032.1:1526409806-1527152015 GCA_033557465.1 Ichthyophis bannanicus
TAGCTCAAATTTCCTGTATCAGGCAGCTCAAGCTGCTTGGAGAGAGACCATAGTGGAAGTAAAGTTAGCAGATTGCTGTTTCACTACAGCACTGGCGCACACTAAACCCTTTGGTGGCATGAAATCCCAGGTGCCAGGATGCAATTTCTAGATGCCATGGTGACCTGCCACCCAGGATTTATCAAACCGTGTATACATATGCAATCATAGTCACTGGGCAAGGTGATTAGGTTCTATGTCATTGTTTTTCATTTTTTCCACTAATGATAGTCATAAGAACATAAGATATGCCATACTGGGTCAGACCAAGGTCCATCAAGCCCAGTATCCTGTTACCAACAGTGGCCAATCTAGGTCATACGTACCTAGCAGTTTCCCCAAAAGACACAGGTTCCACAATGCTTGTTTTGGGTCAAGCAGTGATATCCCGGGTCCCTTTTAATAATGGTTTATGGACCTTTCTATGTGAATAACATAGTAAACAAAGTTATCAAATTGCAGGCAAAACAAACTGGGGGATATGATAGAGGTCTATAAAATAATGAATAGAGTAGAATGGGTAAATGTAGATCAGTTGTTTACTTCTTCAAAAAGTAGAAAGACTAGAGGACATGTAATGAAGCTGCTGTACAATGTAGCACATTTAAGACTAATCAGTGAAAATATTTTTTCATTCAATACATAATAGAATTTGTTAACAGTGTTTGTAAAAGCTATAAGTGTAGCTAGATTTAAAAGAAGTTTGGACTATTATACAGGACTGGGGAAATCCATTGCTTACCCACTGGACAAACAGCATGGAATCTCGATACCTTTTGGAAACAGGATACTGGGCTTGATGGACCCTTGGTCTAACCCAGTATGGCATCTCTTATGTTCTTATGTTATTTTCTTAAACAAAATTAAATTATAACAATTGGAATATTAGAATTCTTAAATTAAAATGAATATTGCATGCACCCATAAATAAAATAGTTTTTCAGTTCCCTGAAAGGACATAAAGGGGATCTTTTACTAAAGTGTGCTGTGGTTTTGCACCTGACATGTCTTTAAGAGTGGAACACAGGAGATTAGGGTGCTGGGGACACTTGGCAATAGTTATCATAACATGATTGCATTTGATTTAATAAATGGAAGCAGGACAGCAAGGAAATCCACAGTACTACCTTGTAACTTTGCAAAAGGGAGAATATGATAAAATGAGGAAAATAGTTAAGAAAAAACTAAAAGGAGCTGCTACAAAGGTTAAAGATTTACATCAAGCATGGGCACTGTTTAAAAATGGCTCCAGTCGGCCAGTTTGGGTCCTATGGACCAATTTGTCGCAGTCTCTGAGGCTCAGCGACTGGAGGTTTATGTGGGCTTTGCAGAAGAACTGTTGAAGGAATTGGCACTCTTGACTGCCTTGGATGTCAGCTTGTCTCCTGAGATTCAAATCCCACCTCCGCTTCCTAGTGCTGCCACCCCTGGTACATCAGCAGGTGTGATTGTGGGGCCCAAGTGAGGTATCCATCTCACGCCGCCACAGGGAGCAGGCGTAGATGGAGGTGTAGTGGCTGTCCTGTTGTCTTCTGGGTTATATACAAGGAGAACAGAGGTGGTGGAGCCATCCCCGGTCGTGGGGAATTTGAGAAGGAAGTCCTCATTGAATCTCTGAAAGCCCCAACTTTGTTTGCTCTTCAGGGGCCTCAAAAGATTACTCTAGATAATATCTGGGAGGCTATTTCTTCACTTTCAGAGAACTTGGCAAGGCAATGCATAGGTTTTTCATCCCAGATTAATGGAGGAGTGGCCTAGTGGTTGGGGCAAGGTACTTCAGACCAGAAGGTCAGAGGTTCAAATCCTACTAGAGGACAGCAACCTTGGGCCAGAAGGACTGGGGTTTCTAGTCCCACAGGTGCTTCTTGTGGTCTTGGGCAAACCACTTAACCCTCCATAGCCCATGTTCCCTGTAAAATAGTTATCTCCAAGTTATAATACCCTGCTAAATGTAATTTTAGTTTGTTCAATGTAAACCGCACTGATGCAGAATAGTGCAGTATATAAGAGAATGTAAATAAATAAAATGCCGTTACTTAAAAAGAGGAACTGTGCATGGGTATAACGGAGTCATTTAAAAAGAAAGCAGAAGAGCATGAGACTAAGTTGAATACTTTTGAGAACATCAGTGCTGCGCTTATTAAAGGCAATACCAGGGCCGGATTTGCCTATACGCCACGTACGCCGTGGCGTAGGGCCCACAGCTGGCAAGGGCCCACCGGGAATGTTTTTTGCACAGGGCCCCGCGTTTCAGGGGGCCCCGCGCAAAAAACATTCTGATACATCATTAAAATTAAAAAACAAAACAAAACCTGTCGCTGCCTCTGCCGGGGCCGCCGCGGCAGAATCGAGTGTGCCGCGGGGCCCCCCCTTCCCAGCAGGGCCTGCCCTCCCCGGTATCACCTCTCTCAGCTGCCTCCCTCCAGTCACACACGCGCCTGCTCTGTTAAGCCCGCGGGGGCTGATGGGAATCCCATCAGCCCCCGCGGGCTTAAACAGAGCAGCGAGGGAAAAACTCTTCCCTCGCGCTCTGAAAGCCGGCGCGTGTGACTGGAGGGAGGCAGCTGAGAGAGGTGATACCGGGGAGGGCAGGCCCTGCTGGGAAGGGGGGGCCCCGCGGCACACTCGATTCTGCCGTGGTGGCCCCGGCCCCGGCAGAGGCAGCGACAGCTTCTTTTGTAAAAAAAAATTCGCTGGGCTGGGTGGGCTGGGGTGGGTAGGACTGGTGATGGGCTGGGGGGGTTAGGAGTGGTAATGGCTGTGGGCTGTTGGGGGGTTAGGACTGGTGATGGGCTGGGGGGGGTAGGAGTGGTAATGGCTGTGGGCTGTTGGGGGGGTTAGGAGTGGTGATGGGCTGGGGGGGTTAGGAGTGGTAATGGCTGTGGGCTGCTGGGGGGTTAGGACTGGTGATGGGCTGGGGGGGTTAGGAGTGGTAATGGCTGTGGGCTGTTGGGGGGGTTAGGACTGGTGATGGGCTGGGGGGGTTAGGAGTGGTAATGGCTGTGGGCTGTTGGGGGGTTTAGGACTGGTAATGGGCTATGGGGGGGTTAGGAGTGGTGATGGGCTATGGGGGGGGCTATGGGCTATGGGGGAGCTAAGTCTATATGGGCTGATGGGATTAGGACTGGAAGTGGGTTGATGGGGGCTTAGGACTGGTAATGGGCTATGGGGGGGGCTTAAACTAAAAATTGGGTGATGGGGATTAGGACTGGAAATGGGCTGGTGGGATTAGGACTGGTAGTGGGCTATGGGGGGCTAGGACTGGTAATGGGTTGGGGGGGTTGCTAGGACTGGAAATGGGCTGGGGGATTAAGACTGGAGGTGGGCTGATGGAGTTAGGACTGGTAATGGGCTGTGGGCTGTTGGGGGGGGGTTAGGACTGGTAATGGGCTATGGGGGCTAGGACAGGAAATGGGCTGATGGGGAGGGGTTAGGACTTGAGGTGGGTTGAAGGGGTTAGGACTTGTGGTCTGATGGCTGAAGGGGGGGTTAGGACTGGCAATGGGCTATGGGGGGTTAAGACTGGTAATGGGCTGTTGGCTGATGGGGGCTGTCTGGTAATGGGCTATGGGGTGTTAGGACTGATAATGGACTATGGGGGGGGGCTAGGACAGGAAATGGGCTGATGGGGAGGAGTTAGGACTTGAGGTGGGCTGATGGGGTTAGGACTGGTAATGGACTGTGGGCTGATGGGAGGGGTTAGGACTGGCAATGGGCTATGGGGGGCTGACTGGAAATGGGTTGATGGGGGATAGGACTGGAAGTGGGCTGATGGGGGGTTAGGACTGGTAATGGGTTATAGGGGGGGGCTTAAACTGAAAATGGGGTGATGGGGGGTTAGGACTGTAAGTGGGTTGATGGGGGGCTAGGACTGGTATTGGGTTGGGGGGTTGCTAGGACTGGAAATGGGCTGATGGGTGGCTAGGACTGGAAATGGGCTGATGCAGGGACTAGAAGGGAATGGATGCTGGGGTGAGGCTGGAACTAGAAGGGAGCTGATGTTGGGGGAGGATTAGAATGGGATGGGGCTGGAAGAGTAAAATGGAGAAGGGAAAAATATTTTGTGTGGGAGGGATAAAAAATCTACAATTGGCCGGTTATTGGGAGAGTAAGTGGGGATTGAGGATGGAGGGGTAAAATTTGAGTGGATGAAATAGGAATGAGGAAAGAGCAAAAGGAGAAAGATTAGTATGTTAAAGCAGATGTAGAGAGAGAATGGAAAAAACTAGAAGAGAGAAGAAAGGACAAATGGACAGCCGACGATGGAGGGTTAGCAGAAGACACGAAGAAACCAGAAGAAAGTGGCTGGAGCAATTGCAGCTGAAAAAAATGCACAAAAGGTAGAAAAATATCTCTTTATTTTGAATTTATTAATTGGAATATGTCAGCTCTGGTAAATGTGCATCATTAACGTCTGCGCTTTGTTTAGTACAAGAGCAAATTAATGTATAGTTTTATTTCTACAGTGTTGTACATTCCAAGTTTGGCTTTTGGATTCCCAGTTTAATTATTGTCTTCCTGTTTCTAAAATGTGATTACTTGTTTGGTGATGGTCTATGTTCTGCATGTGTAACTGAGCTGAGGTGTTCTGTTTATATAATTCCTATTTGACATTGCCACTTGTTCTCTTTCCCCAGTAGGTCATGTATTGTTGTTCTCTGAAATGTATTGGTTTAATATTTGCAGTGTTGCCTTTTGATTGGTAGAGTATGGTGCTTTGTGAGTCCTGGTAGTGCTGTTAGGATACGGCGGGTTTGCTATGGGTTCTAAATGGGCAGTGTTTGTAGTAGTTCCTAATGTGTCTGGCAGTTGGCACTGGATTATAGTAATGTAGAAATCTTTTAGTCTTTCTTTATCCATACACTCATTAAGAGGCACGTTTACTAAAAGTTAGTATATGGTAACATTATGCAAATATTTATGCAAATGAGGCCCCTTATGCAAATGAGGCCCAACCCCCCCTTGGGCCGCCCCTGCTGGGGGCCCACAATTTTTGTTGGCGTAGGGCCTCACTCAAGGTAAATCCGGCCCTGGGTAATACCCTGCTACGGGCAAAGTGGAAAATTTGGAAAACATCGTACATGCTTCTAACCTTTGGGTTCTGAACTTTCCGATTGTTCAAGGTACTCTGCCATTGGATTTATTTAAGAAATATCTGATGGAGAATTTGGCTGTGACTGCAGAGTTAATCCCTCCGATAGTGAAGGCCTTCTATTTACCATCGGGAAAAAGAGGCACTGGAGCCATGGGAGAACCATTTTCTATGGATGTTATTAATGTCTCAGAGATTCTGAAGTCTCTTGAACTTCTACTTTGGTGGTAACGTTTGCCTTAACATCTGATAGGGATTGGTTACTTCATTTGTACTATATTAAATGCTCTGTGTCTTTCTTTGGGAAAAAGATCTTGATTTTCCCAGATGTTTCTAGAGATACTCAGAAACAGTGGAAACAGTTTCTTTTACTAAGACCAGGCATTTTAGAGTTCAGGGCTACCTTTTACCTTAGATTTCCATGAAAATGTATTGTGGTCTATAGGTCACAAAGATTTATTTTTTTCCAACCGACAGATCTTTCTGAGTTTATAAATGTCAGAATAAATATTACTTCCTCTCCTTCTAATAGTGTTGGGGTGGCATGATGGCGGGTCTAATAATGGGTAGCCTTGGGTTCTACGCAGCCCACTTGTTTTTTCCTTTGTTTCATTTTTCTTGGATATTAGATAGTTGAGCTCCTCCAGCCCTTTTATATAATTGGTGTTAACTATTCACCCCATAGTGGACTGCAGGTGTAAATGCGCTTGGAAGTTTTCTTTATTACTTTCTTTTTGTACCACTTCTGGGGTTATACCTTTTCTGTACAAGCTTGTTCTTGATTTACTGTGAAAATTCTTTAAACAATAAAATAAAATAAAATAAAATAAAATGCTTGTATGCAAATGCTAGAAGCTTAAAAGATAAGTTGGGAGAGTTAGAAGATATAGCACTAAATGAGAGGTTAGATATGATTGGTATCTAAGAAACCTGGTGAAAGGAGGAAAACCAGTGGGACACTGTGACACCCGGGTACAAATTATATCACAATGATGCAAAATGCAATGTGTGCCTTTGAGTCAGTCCTGACTCCTGGCGATCCAGACGCTTCTGGGTTTTCTTGGCAGTGTGACTGGAAGTAGATTGCTAGGCCTTTCTTCCAAGGCAATGGAGGGTTAAGTGACTTGCTCAAGGCCACAAGGAGTGCTAGTGGGAATTGAATGCTGGTTGCTTGGTTACCAAGCCAGTGTTCTAACAACTAGGCTACTCCTCCACTCAATGATACAGTAGATCAAATTGGTGGAGGGGTTGAGCTCTGTGTTAGAGAGGGCATTGAGTCACATAGTATTAAAGTGTTGCAGGAAACACTTAGGATTGAAATTCTATGTTAAAAGGGGAAGGTGATGACAGTAGGGGTATACTACCGACCACCTGGCCAGAATGAACAAATGGATGATGAAATGCGCAAAGAAATCAGGGAATCTAACAAAAGTTACAATACAGTAATAATAATGGGTGATTTCAATTGCCCTGGTATTGACTGGGTGTCTAGATGAAATAAATGACTACTTCTTGGAGCAGCTGATTCATGAATTGACAAGAGGGGAAGCCATGTTGGACCTAGTCCTTAGTGGTACCCAATATCTGGTGCAAGAGATAAGGATTTTGGGGCCACTTGGCAATAGTGATCACAGCGTTTGATTTCATAAATGGAGGAAGGACGGCAAGGAAATCTGCAGTACTGCCTTTTAACTTTCAAAGGGGGACTATGATAAGATGAGGAGGATAGAAAAGAAAAAACTAAAAGGAGCAGCTGCAAAGGTTAAAGATTTACATCAAGCATGGCATTGTTTAAAAATACTATCTTGGAAGCCCAGAACAGATGTATTCCATGGCTTTAAGGAAAGTGGAATCAAATCCAAAAAACTGCCAACATGGTTTAAAGGTGAGGTCAGAGAGGCTGTTATAACCAAAAAAGTATCTTTCAGGAAATGGAAAAAGTAGCCAAATGACAAAAACTGGAAAAACATAAGCACTGGCACATTAGATGCAAGGCAGGCAAATTTGAGAAGAAGTTGCTGTGGAAGCAAAAACACATAATAAAGATGTTTCAAGTACATTCATAGCAAAAACCTATGAGAGAGTCAGTAGGACCATTAAATGATAGAGGGGTAAAAGAAGCACTAAGAGGGAATAAGGTCATAGCCGAGAGACTGAATGAATTCTTTGCTTCAATCTTTACTGAAAAATATGTAGTGAAGTTACCCATGACTGCAATGGTATTTAAAGGTGATGTATCGGAAGAATTGACAGAAATATCGATAAACCGGGAAGATATATTACAACTATTTGATAGACTGAGCAGTTGCAAATCACCTGGACCAGATGGTATACACTGAAGGGTATTGAAAGAACTGAAATATGAGATTTCAGATCTACCATTAGTAATCTGTGAACTATCATTAAAGTTAAATGTAGTACATGAAGATTGACGAATGGCCAAAATAATGCCAATTTTTAAAAAGAATTCCAGGGGTGATCCGGGAAACTACAGGCCGGTGAACCTGACATCAGTATTGGGCAAAATGGTAGAAACCATTATAAATAACAAAATTACTGAACAAGTAGATAATCATGGTTTAATGGGAGAAAGCCAACATGTCTTTAGTCAAGGAAGGTCTTGTTGTAATAATCTGTTACATTTTTTGAAGATGTGAATAAACAGGTAGACAAAGGTGAGGAGGTTGATATGGTATATCTGGATTTTCAGAAAGCCTTTGACAAGGTTCTTGGCAAAGTTAAAAGGAGACAGTGTACTATTGTTCCATGGTGCGACTGCACCTTGAATATTGTGTGCAATTCTGGTGGCCCTTTCTTAAAAAGGATATAGTAGAATTAGAAAAGGTACAGAGAACAGCCACCAAAATGGTAAAGGGGATGGAAGGATACCCCTATGAGGAGATGCTTAAAAGGTTAGGACTCTTCAACCTGGAAAAGAGACGGCAGAGGGGAGATATGATAGAGGTCTATAAATTAATGGAGTGGAACGGGTAAATGTAGATAGATTCTTTACGCCATCAAAAAGTAGACAGACTAGGGGATATGCAATGAAGCTACAGTGTAATCCGTTTAAGACTACTAAGAGAAAATATTTTTTCACTCAACGTGTAATTGAACTCTGGAATTTGTTACCGGAGGATGTAATAAAAGCTGTTAGTGTAGCTGGGTTTTTAAAAGTTTTGGACAAGTACCTGGAGGAAAGGTCCATAAACCATTATTAAAGAGGACGCAGGTAATCCATTGCTTGCCCCAATACAAGCATTATGGAACTTGTTTATCTTTTTGGGAAACTTCTAGGTACTTGTGACCTGGCTTGGACACTGTTGGAATCAGGATACTGGGCTTGATGGACTGTGGCCTGACCCAGTTTGGCAGTTCTTATGTTCTTATGGTTTATTGGGAGAAAACCAACATGGATTTAGCCAAGGAAAGTCTTGTCTTACTAATCTGTTATATTTTTTTGAAAGTGTAAATAAACAGGTAGACCAAGATGAGCCGGTTGATGTGGAGGCCAATTCCATACAGGCCGTGCAGCCCCTGAGTAGCCTTTCAGAAGTGAGGCGTACAGAGGTAGACCCGATTCTGATCCTGCGGGGGCTAGACGTGCCTGCAGGATCAGAATTCAGTCTACAGCCTGGCATGCAGGCTGGTCCCCAATTCAGATCGGCCTGAACACCCAGCCACAAACCCAACTACCTCAGCCAGGCTCCTGAATGGTGCTGCAATGCCATGGTGTCCCATCCATTTAGGAGCCGCGATCCCGGTCACCTACCAAGATCTTTTTTCCTCGCAGCCTGACCCCCGACCCCCGATCTGGCCTTCAAAAGCCTGGGTCGGGCAGCGGGGAGCCCCCTGCACCCCCTCACCTGCGTCCAAGGGCCTCGGTGCCACGATCCCCCTCCTTCCAGGGGGACTTATTCCACCTTCAAGGTGAAATAAGTCCTCGGTCTAGATTCGAGGCCCCAGACGTACATGGCTGACCTCTGAATCGGCCCGTAAGTCTGGGGTCACAGCCTGTCCTTGTCCCGCCCTTGTTCCGCCGCCGAAATGCCCCTCCCACCCCATCTAGGCCTCCCCATACAAGCCCGCTGTTCGTATGGGGAGGATATTGCTGGGGCCGGCAGAATGACCTCATAGTGTATCTGGATTTTCAGAAACCTTTGAAAAGGTACCTCATGAGAGACTCTTGGCAAAATTAAAAAGTCATGGGATTGGAGGCAGTATACTATTGTGGATTAGGAACTGAATAAAAGATAGAAAGCAGAGAGTAGGACTACATGGCCAATTTTTTCAATGGAGAAAGGTGAATAGTGCAGTACACCAGCGATCTGTGCTGGACCCGATGCTTTTTCATATATTCATAAATGACCTGGAAAGGGGAGTAACAAGTGAGGTGATCAAATTTGCAGATGAGACAAAATTATTCAAAGTTGTTAAAACACAAGAAGATTGTGAAAATTTGCAACAGGATCTTGAAAAATTGGAAGACAGGACATCCAAATGACAGCTGAAATTTAAAGTGGACAAATGCAGTTAAGCACTTAGGGAAGAACAACCCAAACTATGGTTACACGATGCAAGGTTTCACATTAGGAACCACCACCCTAGAAAAAAATTTAGGCATCATCACGGATATAACATTGAAACCCTCTGCCCAGTAGCGACCAAGAAAGTAAAAACAGGGTGGCCCAAAAAAAGTGAGAACATCTCGTAGCATATAAGTTATTTAAAAATTCAAAAAGACAGATGTAAATGATTGACAAATTTTAAAAAAAAAAGATTGCGACCGAAAATTGTTGAAATAAATACGTTATATAGCTAAAAAACGTAAATAAGTTAACTATTTAAGCTTTTAATTTACAAGATGTTCTCACTTTTTTTGGGCCACCCTGTAGAATGCTAGGAATCATAAGGAAAGTAATGGAGCATAAAACCTAAGGATATTATAATACCTCTGTATCATTACATGGTATGACAGCACCTTGAATATTGTGTCCAATTCTGGTCACCATATCTTAAAAAGGATATAATTGAATTAGAAGAGGTACAGAGACGAGCCATCAAAATGGTAAAGGGGATGGAAGGATACCTCAATGAGGAACGGCTTAAAAGGTTAAGGCTTTTCAACTTGGAAAGGAGAAAGCTGAGGGTAGATATGATAGAGGTCTATAAATTAATGAATGGAATGGAACGGGTAAATGTTGATCAGTTATTTATACCAGCAAAAACTAGATAGACTAGGGGACACGCAATGAAGCTACAATACAACCCATGTAAAACTAGTAAGAAAAAACATTTTTCCACTCAACGCATAATGAAACTCTGGAATTCGTTACCAGAGGATTTAGTAAAAGTTATTAATGTAGCTGGGTTTAAAAAAAGGTTTGGACAAGCTTCTGGAAGTAAGGTCCATAAACCATTATTAAAGAGAACCCGGGAAATCCACTGCTTGTCCCGGAACAAGCATTGTGTAACCTGTGTGCCTTTTTGGGAACCTGACAGGTACTTGTGACCTGGATTGGACACTGTTGGAAACACAATACTGGGCTTGATGGACGTTGGTCTGACCCAGTATGGCATTTCTTATTTTCTTACGCAAAAACCAAGGCATGATCCATGCAAAATCACCATGTTACCTGTTGGGGGTCTGGACAGCATTTCCCCAACAGGTAATGTGTGGTGCTAGTTTGTAGCATGGGGTGCTATTACCACAGGTAAAGTTAGCTTCAGTTATTGAGGAAGAGGCAATTACACCCATTATAATTGCAAGACATGCCATTACAGCAGTTCTTGTATACCCTTGCGCTGTTGGCTCAGTGCTTATCATACCCACTCTCCGCTCCTAACTGCCCATTTCCCACTGAAATGCACGATGCATAGTTAGCATGGGAACCAACATGTACTGTCACAGTTGTGTGCTACAGCATGTGGTTAGCATGTGCCATACCCTGTGCTAACCATGTAGCATGCTTTAGTAAAAGTGCCCTATAGTCTCTTTTCTGAGAGGCTATGTATTCCACGATTGGGAGCCTTCTACAGAAACAGCACAAATAAATGTTAACTTTCAAGAAGTTGTCACTAATGGAAGGCTCGATAATTCCTTGTTTTTAGAAATGAGAGTAGCAAGATCGGGGTTAATATGTCTTTTAAGGGCCAATTTACTAACTGTATTAGCTGCTAACATGGCAAATAATGCATGTTATTGGGGGACACCTGCTAAATACTTCAGCCATAAAATTGCTGATACACCAACTGAACTGTCTCCATCCCTTGCATCTTCAATTCCAGCTGCTCCTGATACCACTGTGCCTTTAGACTGTCAGTGTCCATATTCAGACTCTCAGTCACCTTCTCCACTTGCTACTCCCTCTTCCCCATCTACCCTGATTCATACATGGTATTCTTTCCAATTACCTTCTTTGACCACCCTCAAACTCATTAGTTCCAGTCAGAAGACCACTAGTATATCAGACCCAGTTCCTTTGTCATGTCTCACTGATCCCTCCCTGGCTCTTCTTCCAATTATTCATTCCATGCTGAGTAACAATCTCACATCAGGCATTTTCCCCCCCTGCCTGGAAATCGTCCCTGGTATGTCCACTCCTTAAAAAGCCCTCCCTTGATAAAACTATCCCAGAAAGCTACAGACTGGTCTCAATTCTCCCCTTTTTCTCTAAAATACTAGAGAATCTGGTCTTTTCCCAGCTCAGTGATCACCTAGATCATACCAACGCTCTACATCGATGCCAATCTAGATTTCGGCCTGCTCACTCTACTGAAACTATGCTAATATCCCTCCTTAGTGAAATTCACAGCTCTCTTGATCAGTGGACTATTTCTTTAGTAGTCTCACTGTATCTCTCATCTGCTTTTGATCTTGTAAATGACTATACTCTCATTTGATCGACTTGGGCCTGCATGCAACTGTTCTGCAGCTGGTTTCAGTCATTTCTCTCTGGTCATTCCTTTCCAGTTCTATCGGACTCTGATTCTTTTTTCCGCATATCCTCTCACTTGCGGTGTTCCTCAGGACCCTGTCCCGGCACCCTTGCTCATTAATGTTTTCATCTCCCCACTTGCTACTATTGTAGAGAAATATGACATTTCAGCTTACTACTATGTCAATGATATCTTTCTTGTTTTCCACACTGATACCATCTCCCCTTTCTATCTTCCATTAATATCTGTCTCTCCTCAATCGCATCATGGTTTTACTCCAATATGCTCAAACCTAATGTGCCAAAAATATCTGTCATCAGCCTAATTGGAACTTTAAACCCACTCACTTCTGCCCCACTGTTAAATGGCTCTACACTCATTCTCATCTCTAAACTCTGATATCTCGGATTCACTTTGGATTCCCATCTCTCTTTTCATGATCACATCAGCACAGTAGTTAAGAGTTAATGTCTGGCTTTATGACTGATATGATCATTTCACCCCTTCCTTTCTTCTGCAGTCCTCACCACCTTCATCTTCACCCTAGACATATAGGGCCCGATTTTCGAAACACTAGGTGTGTGCTACATGTATAACAGACGGCCTTACCCATGTAAAACCGCTATAACTGTGTAAACCAGATATTCAACAAGGGGGCTTGAATTGGAGAGGCTTGAATTGGAGAGGCTCAGGTACCAACACAGTGCCAAATGCTGAGGCCCAGGGCAGAACAGGGGCGTGTCATCCGAAAACCTGCATAAAGAGAATTTACGAAAGCCATGTATGCTGACATTGGATGTCACTAACCACGTAAGCCTAAGCAACATTTCCCGGTGCATATGACTGCTGATGGTGTGTGGAAAACCCATGGAGTGGCGTTAAAGTGCATGGTACAGCGAGGAGTGCATGTGCAGGTCTCTACCCAAACCATGCAGTGGTAAAGAGTTGCTGGACTGGCCGAGAAGCCATGTGGGCCATGCACATGGTGTTCCAGAGGTGGAGACACACCCGCCGAGCCCAGGCAGTGCATATCTGTCAGCAGGCAGTAGCCCAGCACCCGAGAGGCAGGTATCATGCCCCACGTGTACCCAGCCAGGGTGAGCTACCTGCAATTGATGGAGGAGGAGGTCTACCAGAGATACAGACTGGATGGGGGCAATGATAACTGAGTTGTGCAGTGCACTCAGCGTGGACCTGGAGCCCTCCACCTCCAGAAGCCAGGCCCTGCCAGTAGTTATGATGGTGATCACTGCCTTGGTATATCTGGCAACTGGCAGCTTCCAGCATGTAATAGGGGTGACTGTTGGAGTCACACAGTCTACTGTCAGCCACTGCATACATGCCATCACCAGGGCCCTGCTGCAGAGGATGTGCCACTTCATAGCCTTCCCCTGGACACGGCAGATGTGGCAAAAGACCATGCAGGCATCTACAATGTTGTTGGCTTCCTTCGGTGCTTGGAATCATCGACTGTACCTACATCGCCCTGTAGGCCCCACGGCTGGAGAGGAAGGCCTTCCGGAACAAGCATGGGTACACATCGATGAACATACAGGTCATTGTGAATGCCAACATGCCCATCACTGATGTGTGTGCCTGCTACCCAGGGTCCTGTCATGATGCAGTTGTTCTTGCCCAGTCCAGCCTGGGACAGGCAGCAACTGGGCGTCAACTAGGAGATGAGTGGCCGCTAGGTGAGTGCGCACATATGTGAGCCCTAAGAGAAGCCCAGAACAAATGGGTGCTATAGTATGATGCTATGTGTTATGCAGACAGGTAGGGATATATGTCATACATCCATAGTGCAACACATGATGATCACTGCATGCACATGCACTGCTTTTCCGCAGATCCATGCACAGAATAGGCCATGTTGCACATTGTGGAGACAATCAGGGGAAGCCCCATGGCCAAGAGCAGACAGCACACAACAACATGTGGCATGTGGAAGAGCACGAGCTAGCACCATGTAGTGCAGCCACATGGCAGGATCAGCACCTCGGGACAGCTGCGCTGGTACTGGACCGCTGTTCCGGGTTGATGCCCAAGATGTGCCAGCATTGTCCAGGGCCACTCTGGAACCAGCTGTGTGGGAAGAGGGAGGGGAGCATTACAGGTCTGCACAGGCATGGCCCTGGGTGGGACTGGTGCATCTCTGTGGGGCCCACACATGCATTGTGCAACCCACCTTCAGGCCATAGGGGTGTGCCATCCCACAATGCACACTGCATGCCCTCCCTTTTGCCCACCCCCAGACAGCTCTGTTCTCCCTCTCACATGCTCATCTGTGGCTTGCTGGTCCCCTCCCTCCCCTGGGCAATGGACACTCACAGGGGACAGTGTGGGCAGGTGCACAATGTGCATTTGGGCCCACCACTGGTGGTGTGTGCCCCTGTACTGCCCTTTCATGTCGTGCCCTGACCATGTGTGTGCACACCTGCATGCATTGGGTGCTGGCTGGTGCACACATGGGGTAGTAGCACTGGGGCTGGCATGGCCACCCCAAGCACATTCACATCATTGCATATGGGGAATCCACCAACAGACGGTCTGCCTGCCCCTGCCTGGCAGCCATAGCAGTCACCCCCTGCATCTGCTGGCCTCCACTGTGTACCCCACTGACCTTCCTCAGCTGCAAGCTGCTCCCTGATGTGCTACAGCTGGTTCAGTCGCTTCCGGTGCACTGTGTGGTAGTGGCACTTTAGGGCCTCCAGGGTGCATCACATGTCATAGTCACTGTAGGAGAGAGGGGGAGGGAACACACATGGGCTTAGCTGTGTATAGCCACATTGCCTATTGTGCATACCTGTATCCTACCTCGGCCTGATGGCCTACCCATCCTGGGACAAAACCAATCCAATTGAGTGGCCAGCAGTTATGCATGAAAATTTTTTATTAATCTTTAACAGAAGAGGCCAACCCATCCTGGGGGCAGGGGCATACCCAAGGGTAGCTGGTATGGGGTGCATGTGATGGTAGACATTTGGCGTCTGGCTCCATATTCCTACCCACCACTCCCCTGAATATTTGACACGTACCCTGTGCCAACACCAAAAGTGCCATATGAGCCACTGACCCAGCTTTGTAACTCCTCTGGTCCCTTCAGCCACATCTGCAGTCCTCCCCCCTTCCCTTGCTCCCATCTGTTGCAACCAGTCTTGTTTGGCACCATGGTATATGGTTGTGAGCCGTAACTGGCATCAGTTGTTCGCAGGTACCATGGCAGGGGGCAACCACTGCTTCGGGGGCCACATTACTGCATGACTCATTTATTTTTATTTATTTATTTATTTATTTAAAGTCTCTTTTATACCGCGCTATTGACATCAGCGCGGTTTACAGTGAACATTAAACTACACATCTCAGCTTGGTGATTTGTGCTTACAATAAACAGGTATCATAACTTGGATATACATTAAAACAATTAAGTGCATGCCCGTCATTACACACCTGTCAGGTCAGGTGGCATTACATTTTCAACATGCTGCTACAGCCGGACAGGGGGTGGCAGGCAGTGGTGGCTGATCCGCTTGCAGAGACAGACAGACAGCACATATGTGGATGCTGTCACTGGCCCACGCTAACCCATGGGCCAGGGTTGCAAGGGATGTGGGGTGGGTCATGTGTCTAGGGCGTCCACATGGGCCAGTGGAGTCACCTGAGGTGGGCAGCCCGACCATAGCTCCCCCTGCACCAGGCAATGCCTTTGCTGTGCATGCCCTGTGGTTTTGCTGCCATCCCCTACCAGGGGAGCAGTGGCCTCATCACCTGCTGTATCTTGATAAGCCAACCTCTGTGGGCAGCCAGGGATGGCACCTGTACCATGCATGGCCCATCCCCATGCTGTCACTTGTTCTGCAACCATTGGTGCTGCCATTAACATGTGGCTTGGCCCCACAGCCCTGTCCCCCTGTGCAGATACTCAGCTGCCCCCCCTGCCCATTCAGGTCTCCTTACCGGTGCAGATGGAGTTGGATGACTCTCCATATGGCCATGGACAGCCATGCCCAACCTTGGGGTATAGCACCCCTCATACTGCAGCAAAGAATGGACAAGGGCCTCGGACTCATCAGAGCTGAAGTTGACTGTCCTTTGGTGTCTATCTGCCTAGCCAAAAGGGGCTCCTGCACAGACAGCCTGAGAGGCCTGCATGATGGTGTCATCAATGCACGGGTACACCAGACGAGCAATAGATGGGTCTATGCACACCTGCCATCCCGCATCTCTGCCCACTGGTTTGGACATCTGCATGTGTATCACGGCCTGCCATTTTGTTCGGCACAAAGTCCAGGTTCCGGCCCTTACACGTACCCATCTATGCCATGCTGGGTGCCTACCACTGTTCTTCGTTTGTGCTGCATTTTTGAAGCTTGCCCGTTTTGGAGACACATGACTCATGATTCACACACTTTTCCTGAGCTGGTATCTTTCTGTGGGTATGGTAGGCTTCTGTGCCATGTTGTAAATCGGGCCCATCACGTCTTGATTGCTGCATCACTATTCTTGATGACTTACCTAATTTCCAGATTTAAAGGTTACAAAACATCCAGAACATGCTTCTAAGTTTGATCACAATACTCAACTTCTATTCCATTTTCACTGGCTACTCATCTAGTACCATATTCAGTTTAAGGTCCTCACCCTTACTCATGAAGTCCTTTACACAGGTAACCCCACATATCTCTCATCTTTAATTATTCTGCATGCTCCTTCCTGCGAGTTGCATTCAATACACGCCAATCATCTCGTCCTTCCCTCTGTCTTGCAGGCCAGGCATAAATTCACAAGGCATTCTGTCTTTTATTTCCTGGCCCCACATTTATGGAAATAGTCTACCCCCCGACATACAATTGGAACTATCTCTCAATAAATTTAAATCTGCACTAAAAACTCATTTGTTTCTTGCTGCTTTTGATCATTCTAACAGTTAACCTTTACTTAGTATAACCTGCTTTCCCTTCTTTCCCTCCCCTTTCTTACTTTCCTGCTCTTCCCCTCCCCTTTCCCACTCTCTTGGTTTGAATATAATTCTCCTGCCTTGTTTACTGTAGTTCCTTTCAATTCTAAGACTTTTTGTCACATTTTAATGTAAACCACCCTGGTGTCTCGAAGAGCAATATATCAAGATTTTAATAAACAATAGATAACACAGTGATGTCCTATGCTATTTACAGAAAATGTGTTATCAGTGGGAATGGGTGGGATTAGGGCAGAGAGTGGTTGTGTCTGCAATGCACGGTTGCCATGGGCCTCAACAGTGTGCGGTAACCGTATTTGCAGACAGTGTGGTTGATGCTAACACCACCTCAATGATGTTGAGGTGCTGCCTGACTGCATTCTCTGCATATTTGGTGCAGTATACTTCGAATCTACCCCGGATGATGATGTTTAACAGTAACAGCAAATGGACTATGAAACACAGCTAGAGTTCTTGCACATAGTTAGCAACTGACAATTGCTTGTTTGACCCCAATGTAACCATCCAAGTTGAATAACCCCGTTCAATGTAAAGCTTGTTGCTATAACTGTTTCATTGTAAACCGCTTTGAATGTAAATGATAAGGCGGTATTAGAAGATCTGTTAAATAAATTATCTGCTGGAGAAATGCTAGGCATGCCTCCAACAGATAACACACAGCTTTTACAGCTAATGTGGCACTATCTGCACTTTTTTGACAGGTTAGCTGCAAAAGCCTAACATGGTTTAGTAAACTGGCCCCTAAGTTTTAAAGATAAAATAACACCCTAAATGTCTTTGTATTAAAAGTGATATTTGTGATTTGGTCATCTGCAAATGGAGATGCAGATGTCCAAATCAAAGAGACATCTCCAGAGGCATTTTAGAATATGAGTCTGTGGATGTCCCCAGCACGAAGATTTCCAAGTCTGAAAGAGGGTGTGGCGGAGGCATGACTAGGGCGTTCCTAAGAACCTGGATATCCCCCCTGCCTGATCTCAGAAATGCCCTGGATGTCCTGAATTGTATCTAAGATTAAACATGCTCCAGGCATGAACAGGCATCTGAAAAGTACTGGTTGTTAGGCAAAAGTATGGAAGGTGTAGATAAGGAGCTACAGTAATACCCCCTGTATTTAACAATATGTCAGTGAAGACAGATGATGAATGGGAGTTCATGTTTTCACTTTGCTATACTGCTAGATGTCCTCTTATTCGAGCTTGCCTGAGATGGATGCCCCCAATCCAAGTGTGCCTAATGGGGGCATTTATGTGACCACCTGCATGCAAATCGGGACATCTATGTTAGAAACATGAAAACTTGACAAAAGCCATACGGCTTATCCAGTCTGCCCTTCCTGAAATCAACCAAAGACTTAAACATCTCTAGTATTTTTCTGCATATTCTACCCTGGATGTCCCCGATTTAACTTGAAAGTTCTTTCTAAAATCAAAATTGAATATGTTTTATAGGTAATCAACGCAACTCCATTAAAGCTTACGCAATGCAATCATATTTCTGAATGCCACATATTATTCAGGCAGCTGAATTTGGACTGTTGGAGAGCTAATCAAACTTGCAGGAAGACCCAGGGAAGCAGAATTGCAATAATCCAGAAATGAAAAAATCAGTCCCTGAACCCACCTTTCTAAAATTCGCAGTTTCCAACAAATATTTTAAAAGACAAACGGCTTGTAATCTAGAAAATGCTAAGGGGTAGACTCTGACTCATGTTTAGCGGGGGGATATACGTCTGGGTTGAACTTATAACCCTGCTAAATGCCAGGGTGCCGATTCCACCCACAGAGCTCACTACATGTACAGCAGAGATGTGTGGAGAGCTTTGTATGGGGGTAGGAGGGGGCAGGCTGAGGAAGGAGCGAGGGCAGGCTGGAGGCATGAGCCCTACT
Source organism: Ichthyophis bannanicus (assembly GCA_033557465.1). Classification (NCBI taxonomy): domain Eukaryota; kingdom Metazoa; phylum Chordata; class Amphibia; order Gymnophiona; family Ichthyophiidae; genus Ichthyophis; species Ichthyophis bannanicus. The sequence goes on from CM066032.1 coordinate 1,526,428,744, forward strand.
CCGGATGTACAGGGCTGATTCTGGGGTTGGCTCTCTATGTCTGGGTTTGGCCATTTGGATGGGGGACTTATTCAGCCTGGGAGGTGGAATAAGTCCCCCTAGACAGCAGCCGATGCTTGCTCCAGGCAGGGAAAAGGAGGTAAGGGGTGCAGTGGGTTCCCTGCAGTCCGATCCTGGTCACAGCAGGCCCAATCGGGGTTCGAGCAGCGGGAAAAGGATCATTTCGGGGTCTGCCAGGGATTGTGGCTCCTTCATGGAGCCGTAGTGCCATGACAACAGAGCGCCATGACACCATGACTCCATGCGGGAGCCTGTCTGAGCTAGCTGGGTAAGTGGCTAGACATCTGGGGGCCCAGAATCGGGGCACAGCTGGCCTATATAGGCTGGGTGCACCCAGTTATGATCCTGTGGGGACGTGCAGCCCCTGTGGGATCAGAATTGGATGTCCGGATGGGCCAGAGACACCCAGATCTGAATTGGCCTCTAATTGAATGACCTTACCTACTTGTGACTTCAACAACAACTCTTGATCAATAATTAAACCTAGACATTTTATATCCATAGATACAGTAGTATCATTCCCCTCCAACATCATAAGGGTTGGCCAATTAATATTTCCATTCTTACAAACTATCATTGCTTCTGATTTCTGAAAGTTAACCAATATACCATTGAAATTTCAATCATTCCAGAATTATCGAAAAGTCATATATAATTTAATTGCAGTGAAATTGCCTTTGGTTGAAAAGTATAATATGCTGTCTGCATAGATCCTAAACATGATGACTAGCTGGTGCAACAGCTTTCAGAAAGGCAAGAAAGATGTTAAATAGAGCAGAACCCTGTGGCACACACAAACTATACCAATCTCACATCATCTATGTGAGTTTATTGTTGCCTGTCACTGAGATATGAATGAAACCAATGTAAGACCATACCACTGATTCCAATAGAATATAGGCAAGAGATCAAAATACCTGAAATTACAGGTTAGCATACGGACTTGATGGCAATAAAAAGAAACAAATAAGCTACTGAATAATCCTTGAGTGTACAATCAATTAATAAGACTATTAGGGTTTTAGGACTATGTCCTGTTGTAAATCCATGTTGCCAGGGATCCTAAGTTCTCTACTAATTAGGAACCCATCCATCTGATGGGTAAAATCATAAAACAAATGGTTAGCTAACTAAGGAATAAGAACATAAGAACATAAGAAATGCCATACTGGGTCAGACCAAGGTCCATCAAGCCCAGTATCCTGTTTCCAACAGTGGCCAATCCAAGTCACAAGCCCTGGCAGGTACCTAGTCCACAGCTTCCACAATGCTCATCCTGGGGTAAGCAGCGTATTTCCCAGGTCCTCTTTAATAATGGTCTATGGACCTTTCTTCTATGAACTTGTCCAAACCTTTTTTAAGCCCAGCTACATTAACAGCTGATAGCGATAAATAAGATGTGCATGCTAACAAGCTCTTTTTAAAATAAGTCTTACAGAAGATTTCTTCAATGAATTCTGTAAAATCTCCAAATCTAAGGAGCGGTTTACAATATATATTAAAGAATTTGCAACTGACCTATGAACTAATTTGACATTAAGGTTGGAAATAATATCCAGTAGCCTACTCTAAAACCTTGATAATCCCAGGAAATCTGAGTAGGGCTAATAAGCAATCGTTGATTTCTTCCCATCACTGACAGGTTACCATTAAGTAATACAGTAATCTTTGCTTTAAAATAGTTCAGAAATCATGCGCGAAGAGCATCCTGCTCAACTCCTGGACTCTTAGGTTCTCTCAACAATTGCTATTGCTGTACGAATGCCAACAATTCTGCTAGTTTCGATAATGCAATCTGAATCCAATTCATTGAATTTTTTTTTGTTTCATCTAACTCCTCCTTACAATCATACAATATACTAAAATAAGATATTTACAGTTCAGTCTGTCTCTCTCTCCAGGTTCTCTCTGCTCTATACAGTTTTTTTTGTGATAATTTAAAGTGCTTGAGCACCATAGATAAGAATAATCTACAGTTCTTATTTCTGTATCACTTAATTGAGTTGGAGAGTCATCCTAAAGTTGTATTAATTCATTTATTTCTTTACCATTGGGAGCTCTGATATTATAAACCCAAGTCTCACTAAATCTTTGAGCATCAAACTTGGTATATTTCCATTTTTTCTTCTATCTTTTGCCAATAAGTGGATCCATTATGCAAATCTACCTGTGCAAAAAAACAGGGGAAATTCAGCAACTTCCATGTGTGAATACCGGCATTTACACATGGAGCTTGAAAAACTGGATGTGCGAACAAGAAAACTCCTCCATGCTCATGATGTAATTTACAAGAATCTGTGTATGCCAAGATTGTACATCCCTAGAACTGAAGGAGGGCTAGCAGTTATAGAAATTGACAACACCTACAGAGCTACTATCATAGGCCTCCAAGCCTATCTGACAGCATCATCGGATCCAAATACACAAAAAGTGTTGAAATATGAAAGTAAACATCCAGATCTGTCTCCCTCATCAAACTTGGACAAGCATTCCGGCGATTAGAAGGAATGAGCGAGAATCCACAGGTGTGCATGAGAAAGAAAGTAACAGCATTTGCAAAACAAGAGAAAAAACTCTTCAAAGAATTAGATCAGCAGACGAGGAAAAACAAGTGGCAAATGCACAAATACAGTGAAAAATACAGTGTTACTCTGAGAACCTTTTGTCGAACAAGAATGGACACATGAATGGTTGAGGAAAAGTAGACTGAAACCGAAGGATGAAAGATTGATAGTTGCAGCCCAGGACAGCAGATTGCGGATGAGATGGTTTATGACATGTATTGAAAAAATTGTCACAACAGACATATGCCGATTCTGTAAGAAAGAGCTGGAAACAGTGACTCACAGGCTGTGAAGTTCTGATGGCGGAAAATTTCTATACGGAAAGGCACAACAAAGTAGCATGCCTCCTCTACTGGAAACTCTGTAAATACTACAACATCATTGTCCCTGAAAAGCACTGGGATCATGACCCTAAGAGAATAACAGAGAATGAAGAGGTTATGATCACCTGGGATATTCTCATTCCAACGGATAAGAAACTGGATGCCAGAAAACCTGACATAGTGGTAAAGAAGAAGAACACCAGAATGACATTGATAATAGACGTGTCGGTACTGAGTGATTATTCTGTGAAAAGCGTGGAGAGGGAGAAAATCTTGAAGTATCAAGAAATGCAATCAGAGACCAAGAAAATGTGGCAGAAAGATACAGAAATATTTCCCATTGTACTGGGAGCCACAGACCTGATAAAGAAGAATTTCCAAGCACATCTTGACAAACTACCCATACATGTTACATCTTATGAACTCCAGCAGGAGGCTCTCTTTGGCACAATGCAACTATTACGCCGAGCATTAGCAGGAAATTTGAGAGATTAAGATCATATTCCACATACCCTGGCTTAGAAGTGAGGTTCACTACTGCCATAGTATGCACAAAACTAACCCATTAGGAGAAACTACCCCAAGTTGATATTTTACAAATTCCATGTGTATATGGACCATTTTGCAAAGCTATGCATACAAATGCTGCCAATTAACTATACAAGCTGCATTCTTCATTTCATTTCAATTTGGATGGAGATATAAACAATGGGAGATTAAGGAAGATAACCACCTTCAATTGTTCCTGTAAAGGGCTGGCCAAAACAAGCACTTTTTAAACACCTATAAATGCCAGGCAGCAGTTGTAAATCTCAACATGGATAATTTTGCACATACATGTGCATTCCCTATATGAAATGGAGAATATACATGGAGATTTTTGACCTTCCCAGGCCATGCTCTTACTTGCCTCCTTGCAATTTCTATGTATTATGGCTATCCATGTGCAAATTTAGCCCTTTCTAAAAACTGCCATTTACATGTGGTTACAAATTGCCAACACCTACAGAATTAAATACCACTGCTCCAGAATTGCTTAAGAATTATCAATTAAAGCACACCAGCATCACATCATAAGAAATATTTTTGATGACAATACAAATAAGCAATTATTTAATTATTTAGAAACCTTATGTTTGATTGAAGGGCTATATAAATATAGGCAATGGTCTTAAAAAGCCTCACAATAAACCACCAGGTTATCAAGGGCTTTAGACATGCCTTTACTAGCCACCCTGTCATTTACCTCACTTTTGATGTTGCACAACACTTATATTCACCACAAGTCCCCAAAAATTTCAATCCTCAAAAATTTCAAAATTTAAATGTGCAACATTTACTCAAAAATACAAAAATAAGTAGATGAAAGTGTCAGTAGTAAACACCCTTATCTTATGAAAAAGTTGTTAACATGAAAGTAGCAATAGCCAGCTCCAAATAAGGGAGGAGTAGCCTAGTGGTTGGGGCAAGGTACTTCAGGCCGGAAGGTCGGGAGTTCAAATCCCACTAGAGGACAGCAACCTTGGGCTGGAAGGACTGGGGTTTCTAGTCCCACAGGTGCTCCTTGTGGTCTTGGGCAAGCCACTTAACCCTTCATTGCCCATGTTCCCTGTAAGTATTAGTGTATGTGTCTCATATCCCCGCGTGTTAAATGTATCTCCCAATTGTGTTGTGACCGCTTTGATTGAAGGATAAGGCGGTATACAAAACTGTCTAAATAAATAAGGTTTATTTACAATGCTGTTCCAATGGTGTGACACCAATTATAACAGGTGGTAGAACAACATCATTATGGAATAATAGCTCAACATTTGCCAAGTAGCATGATTCTCAAGTAGCATCCCACTAGAGAAAAATAATTTGAAGTTTATGTAGTTTTTAATTGTTTATACTTCACCCGGTATATGCTTGCATAAGTATTCTCAGTCTATTTGCTGATCTATATAGTATCTTAGCACATATACTGCTTGTGTAATGTAAGTGGCATCTTCATTTATTGTTGTATTTTTCTTTTTTCTCCTAGTCATGTATTAAGGTTTTGTTTAAATGCATTGTTCTAAATTTTCAATAAGCTATGTGAAGAAAAGACAAAATGCAAATAATCCCTTTCTTCTCCAGTGACAAGTCATCCTACCATTTAGACCCAACCATCATGTCTCCACTATTAATAAGCTGGAAAGAGGTCTTTTGGTTTGCAGACTGCAAATACTGATGATAAAAATACCTCTCTAACTTCATGTATAAGAAAGGAGCACCAATACAAATGATACAATGGACCAAAGTTAAAATTCAGAATCTTTGGTCCATCTCATCATTCATGGGGATGCTTATTTTGCTTGTACCAGACGTTAGAGAGGTATGTGCCTCATCATCTTCATAGTCTTAAGCCATGAACTAAAAGTCTCAATGCATCTGGTAACCATGGAAATTATGACAAACCAGAATAACAATCAGAATATATCATTTGCACACTATGTGGCCGATTCTGTACTGGCCTTCTGTACGGCTGATCAAAATTGAGGCGTACAAAGATAGACCCAATTCTGATCTCAGGGGCATGTCTAGCCCCAGTGGGATCAGAATCGGGTCTATCAGCCTAGACGTGCAGGCCTGCCCCAATTCTGATCGGACACACATTCTGCCGATATCCGCCTAGCACAGCCAGGCTCTTGAATCTCCATTCAGGAGCCGTGATATGCAGCCGCTAGAGACAACATCCTTTCCCCACAGCCTAACCCCCGACCCCCGATATGGCTTCCCATGTCCAGGGTTGGGCCGCGGGGATCCCCCTGCATCTCCTCACCTCTTGTCTCCACCTGGCGCCACAGTCCCCTGACATCCAGGGAGACCTTTTCTACCTCCAAGGTGGAATAAGCTCCTTGTCTCTGTGGCTGACTCCAGACATATAAGGCCAACCTCAGAATCAGCCCTGTATGTCCAGGGTCAGTGTCAGCCCACTGCCCGCCCTCGCTCTGCCTCTGTCCTGCCCCCTCCCTCCCATGAACAGAACTCCTCTTACAAATTGCCTGTTCGTATGAGGAGTTCTGTCCCCGGCATGCTGCCTGGCCGTTTAGCAGGTCTGGACGTCCAAATCGGACATCCAGAGCTGCTAAACGGAATTCAGAATGACCCTCATTGTATATACAATCTCTAGTTCATAAAGTTTCCTTCCTAAAGGCTGCATATTGATATTAAATACTACTGGAGACAGAGCAAAACCTTCAGGCACACCATTTTGCACAGAAAACCAATCAGAAACCTCCTCCTCTGATTAAAAAGCAAAGAGGAGACCTAATGTAATAACCATGCCCTGGAGTCTTAATTGTTCAGGTATTGAAGGAGCATATCACACACCATGTCAAATGTAGATAAAATATCAAGAAAAACTATCACATAAGAATTACCCGAATCCATAATCTGATATAACAAATCCATAAGGGACACAAGTAAAGTTTATGCCATTGTCCCCCCTCAGAAACACAACTGGAAGAGATCCAGCATTGAAAAATCCTCGAAAAACGGGAAAGGAAGTGATATCAGAGAGGAAAATGGATGCCTGAAATGAAAGCTCTGACAGAGCATGGGATTGATTTAAAAATTAAGTGGCAACAGTGAGTGCAGAAGAGTCCCTGAACCTCCAAGGTGTGTGATAGAGACAGCTCACTGTCCATGAGGAAGAAATTAGAAGTGTTTAAGTCCTCATATGCGCAATCAGAGCGAGACTGTGGCTGCAGCCTCAGCAGGAAGAAGGCAGATGAGGGCAGTAGTGATTCAGAGAAGGTGACTGTGTCAGAGGTGGAGAATAGAGCATGTTCAAAAAGGGAAATGCGACACTGGTTTGCAGACTTAAAGAGATTGTGTCTGTGAAATATCAGCTGAAGGAGATTATGGACTATTTCACTTAGGAAATGGCATTCTTTGGCAGCTGGGTTGAAGAAGTTGAAATGCACATGGGCTAGAAAGAAGAAGCATTAAGTGAGATGTGGCAAGGCTGTCGGGAATTGCTAAATGAGCAGGACATTTTAAAAGAAAAGCTGGAAGACCTGGGAAATCAGTCAAAACAAAATAACATCCAGATACAGGGCATACCTGAGACTGAACATAAAGACTACATGAAGGTAGTGCCGGAAATATGCACAATGGTGGTGAAGGATGATATGGAGAAGGAAGGTACAACAACTGCAATTAAAAGAGCACATCGCAGTTCAGGGCCTGTTAGGCAGGAGCAACCAAGAGATATGGTAGGTTATTATGCGCAGAGTAGAGAGAATGTGGAAAATCAGTGGAATAACAAAGACTGAGATATTTAATGATCTCTTACAAACCACCCTACAAAAGAAGAGAGTGATGAAGGAAGTAACAAAATATCTAAAGAAAAGGAGTATACAATATAAATGGTTGTTCCCATTTGGACTTATGTACACAGTGAAGGGTAGCCATAAACGGGTGCATACTCCAGAAAAGGCACAGCGACAACTGATCCCTGATCTTCCCCAATAAAGAGGGGGAATGCTGGACTGAAAAAAGAAGAAGCAGCTTCATCAAAATGGCAATGAGACCCAATGAAAGGGAAGAGCCTCCAATGGAAGTCGGGCAAAGTGCTAAATGGCAGAACAGAAGAGGAGGACCAATGTTTAAGAAGGCCGGTCCATCTGAAGGGACTTAAAGGAAAGAGTTCTTGGGGAAATGAAGACTAGAGTGTTGGGGAAATAAAGATCAGAAGTGGAGTCTTATGGACATTGGGTTGTACCAGTTGGAATGTTAAAAGTAAATTTTCAGGGGGGGGGGGGGGGGGAGAGGAAGATGAGAAAATGAAAGTGGTGGAATGGATGGATGAATTAAAAATTGGGGAGGGGCGGGGGAGTTTCAAAAAGAAAGAGGATTAAGGGTGTGGCAGAGGGAGGGAGAACAGATAGATAAAAAAGGGTGTGGCGAAAGGGGGGGAGATTAAATGAAATAATGGGGAAGGAACTGCGGGTAAGATCTTGTAATGTGAATAAGCTTAATAACACCAGGAAAAGGCAGATGGTATTCAAGGAATTATTGAGGTTGTAGTGAACAGTATATTTTTGCAGAAAACACTCTTAAGTGCAAGGGATGAGACTCTGCTGAGGATAAAGGGATATGTACAGCAATACTGCAGTGCAGTTAAGGGAGGAGGAAATGTGGTTGGGGTAGCTATTTTGGTGAGGGATAACTTTTCCTTAGAGGTGACTGACAGATGGTCGGGGGAGGTGTTTAGCAGTGAAAGGGTGGTATGGGGGACAGAAACAAACATTGGTCAGCTTGTATGCTCCCAATCAGGATCAAGCAAGATTTTTCTGACGTAGAACAGCAAGAACTGCTGGGGTTAGTTGACGGCATGATGATTGTTGGGGATGATTGTAATACAGTTACTGATGCATATTGGAATCATTCAGGAGGAGTGGGGATAGAAATTCCAAAAGTAGAAAAAAGTCAACAGTTTTTATGAAATTTGAATTTAATGGATGCCTGGCGATTACAACTCCCAGGACAAGGAGATTATTCTTTTTAGTCACATGTTCATACTAGTTATATGAGAATTAATTACTTATTTGTAAGCCTAATCTCTTTACACAAATGGCTTTCTTGGATTATGCACCAATTTGCGGAAAACTGCAGGGAATATGGATAGGAAATAGGATATTTTAGCATTTGAATGAATCTTTACTGAGAGATGGGAACATGTTTGAAGAAGTAAAAAAAGTACTAAGAGAAGTTTGGGCTGAAAACGATAATGGGGAAGTAGGAGTAGGGATGGTGTGGGATACTATGAAAGCAGTAATTAAGAAGCTTTTGTGAAATGGGGAAGAGAAAAAAAAAGGAAAGGAGAGGAACAAAATGGAGTGTTTGGAAAATCTGTAAGAGTGGGAAAATTAAATGAGAGGCCTACAGGGAAGGGAGGAACAGTTATGGCAGGAGAAAAGAAAACTGCAGGAAATGCAATTGGAAGAGATAGTTCACAGATTACTAATAGTAGGTCTGCAATCTCATCTTTCAGTTCTTTCAACACCCTCAGATGTATACCATCTAGTCCAGGGGATTTACTACTCTTCAGTTTATCAAATACTTGTATTACATCTTCCCAGTTTATCAATATTTCTTTAAATTCTTCTGATATATCACCTTTAAATATCATTTCAGGCATGGGTAACTTACGTCCCTGTATTTTCTTCAGTAAAGACTGAAGCAAAGAATTAATTCAATCTCACCATCCAGGAAAAAGATTTAGGTGTTATCATGGATAATACGTTTAAACCCTCCATCCAGTGTGCAGCAGCAGCCAAGAAGGCACATAGAATGCTAGGAATCATGAGGAAAGGAATAGAGAATGAAACCAAGGATATTATAATGTCTCTGTATCGTTCTATGGTGCGACCGCATCTTGAATACTGTGTGCAGCTCTGGTCACCATATCTTAAAAAGGATATAGCAGAATTAGAAAAGGTACAGAGAAGAGAGACAAAGATGGTAAAGGAGATGGAAGGGTACCTGTATGAGGAAAGGCTTAAAAGGTTATGGATCTTCAATTTGGAAAAGAGACAGCTGAGGGGGGATAAGAGAGAGGTCTATAAATTAATGAATGGAGTGAAACGGTTAAATGTAGATTGGTTGTTTATGCCATCATAAAGTTGAAAGACTAGAGGACATGCAATGAAGATACAATGTAACCTATTTAAGACTAATAAAATATTTTTTTATTCAACATGTAATCAAACTCCGGATTTCGTTACCGGAGGATGTAGTAAGTGTAGCTGGGTTTCAAAAAAGATTTGGACAAGTTCCTGGAGGAAAGATCCATAAACCATTATTAAAGAGGACCTGAGAAATCCTTTGCTTACCCTGGGATGAGCATTGTGGAACCTGTCTGTCTTTTGGGAACCTATCAGGTATTTGTGACCTGGATTGGCGACTGTTGGAAACAGGATACTGGGCTTGATGAACATTGGTTGGACCCAGTATGGCATTTCTTATGTTCTTATGTTCACTAGTGATGGTTATGAATGCTGAAAAAAAAAACATTTGATAGGGTAAACTGGAAATTTTTGTTGGGGGTGTTAGATAAAATGGGGTTGGGGGATATATTTACAGGGTGGATCAAAAATTATATGAGCAACCAACAGCAAGGACACAGGTCAACAGGAGACATACATCAGAACTGATGTAGGAGAGGGGAATGAGACAACAGAGCTCACTTTCATCATTGTTCTTTGCTTTGCCAGTAGAGCCCCTGGCCAGTCATCTGCTGGAGCATGAAGATGTATGTGGGATAAGAGTGCAGCAAGAGGAACATTAGATAATCTTCTTTGAAGATTACATATTTCTGTATGTAGAATATCTGGAGCTGACACTGCCCATAATAATGAGAGAGATGAAAAAGTTTGAATATTTGGCAGGCTTCAAGCTGACTATGGACAAAATGGAGATTTTGAACCTCACAGTAGGGGAGGAGGAAGTGCAGAGATTGAAAAGTATTTCCATTTCACTGGGGGAGAGGACAAATTAGATATCTGGGCATATAAATTAGTTCAAACATCTCTAAATTATTTGAAATCAATTAGAAAAAGTTAATTAAAAAATAGAGAGACACCTAGATAAATGGCATGAGTGGTGAGTGGTACCTTTCCTGGTGGGTAGAATAGCCACAGTGAAAATGAGTGTGATGCAGAGATTGCTCTTTTGTTTCCAGTCTCTATCAACAGAAGGGAGGGGGGGGGGGGGAGGAAGGAACCAACCAAGAGTAGTGAGGAGTATCCTATATAGGGGGAAGGAAAAGGGGAGACTAACAGTCCCAAACTGTCAAGAGATATTACCTGATGGCACAACTAAAACATCTAGCGGACTTGGAAGTGGGGAAGGGATATCATCTGTAGAGTATGGGTGGCAACCAGTCACTCATAGACTTCTATAACTCCCAGGTAAAGCATCTCTTCCAGCTACTTGGCAGCATCCTTTTGCCAGGGATCCAGAATCCAGTAAGGTCATTGCTGGATAGCCACCCCAGTGTCAGTAATGATATCATAATTATTCAAACGAATACTCTGCAATGTACTTGAAAAGCATGATATATATCCTCATTTGACTCTCAATATTGCAGATACTTTACTAACGCGTTTAAATGTAAGTTGCCTCAAGGTCTCAGAAACATAAGGCGTCCATTGGCTACTTAAAAACCGTCTAATGGACAAATGCCTCAATCACATCAACGACCTTGTTTAAGAGGCAACCACTTTCAGACTGTTCAAAAACTGTTTTAACTGTATAAGGTTAGCTTTCATTAATTCTCCAAAGCTGTTCATGTCCCTCAGGGTTAGAGATCCTAAAGATAAACCAGTGCTTAGCTTTTGATGAACTTCCTGACGCTGTCAGGCGCGCTTCTATTTGTAGCGTTTCACCCTCTCGGTTTCCTCAGGGAATTTTTCTTAGCACTGTAATTTAACGAGTTCATTATGTACATGCCTCTCATTAATTATTTTTAATGGATACAAAGACATTTAGGAACTTACGAACCTCTAATGCGACTGGTAGCGATTCACAAAACCATTCCTTGTGCGGGCTCATCAGCTTTTTGTGGACGCTGCGCATGTGAGTTTTAAATAGAGTTATGTGATTGACTATCACCTGAAGTGGTCATGTGACCTAAAAGCATACTTCCCATTCTATCCTGGCATTCAGTCCTTCAGGGGATACCGATCGTAACTTATGTATCCAACGTTGTTCAAAATACAATAAAGTTTGCTCTAATGATTTTCCTCATTGTGCTGTTCATATTTGATCAATGCAAAAACATCGCAACTCTTCATAAGAATGATGTAATTGCAGACAATGTTCGACAATGGGCGCTTCTTGTCTTTGACATTTCAATTTACTTTTGTGCTCATTCATCCAGATTTTAAATGTCCTAATCGTTTTCCCGACGTATAGTAAATTACAGGGACACCGTATGCAGTAAATCACTTGTGTAGACATACAAGAGGTTTGGCATTTCAACCTATATTTGTTATCATGATAGCAAAATTCTTGTAGTTCCTGGGTGATTGAGCAAATGTTGCATGCGCCACATTTTGTATGGCCCGTTTGCGATGATATAACTGCAGGTGATAGCGGTTTTAAAACAGCCGGGCTCAATATCTCTTTCAAATTTTTTTGTCTTTGCCAAACGCAACGTACGGTGTAATTTTCAAGACCTGGGATACTTTGAAGTACATTAGTATGCCGCTTTATACGCTGTTTTAAATGATTGCTAAATGGAGAAAACACAGTAATTAAATTAACTTGTGAGTTCTGACTCATCGATGTATCTTCGCCATAATTTCACACAATTTGTATAAGGAGAAGTATCCACCCAAGCCTTCTCAAACCATTGCATATATAAGTTAGCAATAGAAGGGGCGCACATAGCCCCCATTGCAACTCCTTTCAATTGATGAAAAATAGTTTCCTCAAAAATGAAAAAATTATTGTGTAGCGTTAAAGTGGTTAACTCAGATAAAAAATTTAACTGTACGAGTATGTCAGAGAGATCTCCCCTGTTCTGGAGGGCGTCCATAACTCTAGCGTGTGCTTGTGCTTGAGGAATAACTGTATACAATGAAATCACGTCTAGAGTTACCAAAATGATGTCAGGTGACAATGCCAGTTCAGTATGTTCTAATAAAATTTGTAAAAAATGAGTGGTATCCATAATGAATGAAGGAATCGAGGTCATCAATGGACGTAAAAATGAATCAAGAAATACTGAAAGAGGCTCTAACACTGAGCCCCTAGTGGAGACTATAGGTCTCCCCGGAGGATTATCAATGCTTTTATGAATTTTAGGAACCAAGTAAAATTTAGCCACAGTCAGGTTTAGTGGATTCAAATAACTCCATTCTTTTTTAAAGATTATACGTGCTTCTAAAGCTTCTGTGGTGATCCTTTTAATCTCTTTCTGTAATTCCATCGTAGGGTCTATCCCCAAGGTTTCATAAACCTTGGTGTTCAATAATTGTTTATAGGCTTCTTTACAATATCGATCACGACTAAGAATGACAACCCCTCCTCCTTTATCAGCTTGCCTAATAACTACATCTTTTCGGGAGCGCAGCGCCTGCAATGCTGATCTCTCTGCATTATTCAATCTGGTCTGGGAACTGCAGCGTGTAGAATCGGCGTGTTGTAAATCGCTCAAAATCAATTCTCTGTAAAGAACCAAAGATGGATGAAGCGGACCCGGTGGGGACCAAGTGGATTTAAGCGGCAGCCTAGTATGGTTTACACTTGGTGTATTATCAGTGTCAACCGGATTTGAGCCAAAATAAATTCGTAAATTAAGTTTCCTAATTAATTGCTCTAAATCAATCCTAAATTGAAAAGTGTCGAATTGTAGACTCGGAATGTACGAAAGTCCTTTATTCAAAATTGCTAACTGTTCTGGAGGTATACTCACTCCAGAGATGTTCAACACTAAAGAAGCAATGTCCTCCGTCTGGGATAATCTCCCCGTTGCGGCTTCACTCGATTGTCGTCTTTCTTTTTTTTCTTTCCTTCTTTCTCGGTATCCTCTAAAAAAGCCCCCTTTCGTTGACATCCCCCTGAATCTGCTGAATCCGTATCTTCTGAGGTGTTGTCAAAATTAACCTGCTTCTTCTTAGTTTTTTCTTTTCGTTTCGAGTTCATCCACGGGTAAACGTACCCTTTTGTGTAGTCATCAAAATCCCTACGTAACTTCTTGGTCTTAATTTTTTTCACCTCTTCCCGCAACGTGTTAACTTGTGTTGTGATGTTCTCCATCTTGCTAGAAACAATTTCAGCTGATTCCTTTGTTTTAAATTGTGTGATCATAGTATCAATTTCTTCCGTTAATTTATCAATAGTTTTTTTTGTTGTTTCTATAATTAGTACCATGAGGTCTAGGGAACATTTGTTTAGAATTTGGTTCCATTTATCAACAAATATTGTATCTGTCATGAACATCCTAGGTTCCTTATAAACCCTTAACCCTCTTGGTATGTGCCTACGTTGTACGTATTCTATTAAAGATAGCCTGTGAAGCTCCATAGGCACTCTTCTCTTCTGTGATTTCAACAAATCTTCTCAATCCAAAATACTGGCTGAGTCTGATTTATCATCATCCAGCGAAAAAGGCGTAATCTCCTTACATAAACTGGAAATGAATTGTTCTGTGAAACTAAATGTATCCGTAACTGTAGATTGACCGTCCATGATTGTACATGATATGTAATGATATCATGACAAATGAGATGGGTTCGTCCTTGGCAGATGGAGAACAGCTTTAGGTTCTGGTGGATCAAACCTTCTAGATCTTTTCTCTGGGTAGCAGAGCTGGTCTTGAATTGGGACTTGAACTATATTGAACGGGGATGAAATTTCTGACCCAAAATTATCTCCCTGTACCATCATAGCCATCACTGGAGTCCACATTTTCAATAGGTTAATATGGTAAATTTTTGCTTTCTTCCGTTTATCTGGCTGAGCAATCTTATAGTTAACAGATCCCAGTTTCTCTTTAAACTCATAGGGCCCCTGCCATTTACAGAGTAACTTGCACTTGGATGAAGGCAGCAAGACTAAAACTCTGTCTCTTGGTTGGAAGGTGCAATGCACAGTTGCCTGATTATAGCCCCTTGCCTGCTCATCTTGGGCTTTTTCCAGATTGAGTTTGGCCACCTTTCCAGATTTCCTCAGCCAGTCTTGCATTTGTATAATGTACTCCACCAAATTACACCTGGCACAGTGGCACAGGGTTCTTCTTCCCAGATTTCCTTTACTACATCTAATATGCCTTTTGACCTTCTCCTGAAGAACAACTCAAAAGGCAAAAACCTTGTGGAATGCTGAGGTACCTAGAGGATGGCAAACATCAAATAGGGTAGGAGAATGTCCAAATTCTTCCTGTCCTCCTGCATGAACATTTTGAACATCTGTTTCAGAGTTTTATTGAATCGCTCGATGAGGCCATCCATCTGTGGGTGATATACTGATGTTTACAGCATCTTAACTTTCACCAAGGCACACACTTGCTTCATCACCTTGGATACAAAGGGTGTTCCTAGATCTATGAGGATCTCATTGGGTATTCCCACCCATGAGAATACTTCCCAGAGGGCATTCACGAACATTTTAGTCTTCGTATTCCTTAGAGCAATAGCCTCTGGGTATCGGGTAACATAGTCCAGTATGACTAAAATATACTTGTTGCCTTGAGTGGTTCACTCCAAGGGTCATACCAGATCCATGGCCGCACTTTCAAATGGGGTTTCAATAAAAGGCATAGGCACTAAAGGGACAGGTGGGACATGACTGGCAATATAACTGCACCTGTTTATGGACCCCGAGCCAGAAACATGGCTAAAACACACTCTAGTGTTTTCCCACCGATGTCCCACTAATAAATGGCTATGGGCCAACAATAACACCTGCTGACGACAGTTCCCCATCCTATCAGTTCTCCCCTTCCCCCTCTAAGACACCCTCAGTCACTTAATATAAAAAATCTCCCTTTAACACCAACTAGGGAAAGGTTTTTACAAGGGACTCTGTTACCTACTGGAACCCCATGTACCTCCAAAAGCTGCTCTTGGGCATGTTTAAGAGATTCATACTCTTGCTGGGCCCTCCTGAAGCTTCCTGAGTCGTCCTCCAGACCCCATTCTGGGAAGGGGACAATTGTATTTGGGTGACTACTACTGAGTCCTGAGCTATCCCCAGGGGTTTCTTCCCTAAGCTCTTCCTCCCCAGATGCCTCCCCCATAGCTGCCCCCAGATTCTGCTGGTAGAGTAGCTTTTCCTCTGGGACTCAGCAGGCTGGGGATTCTTGACCAGCCCAGTCTTTCCAGCAGGAAAATCTCTAGGAAATCTTCATGATCCAACTTAGCGGAGTCATCAGTTAGTTGGGCCCATATCACTCTGTAGTTTGGGTAGTCATGGCCGATCACCACTGGATATAGGAGCCAGGGCAACACCACAACCTTGAACTTTGTTTGCCCTGCCAGAGTCTTGAATGAAGCCTGTGCTGTTGGATACTGTCTCTGGTCTCCATGCACACAGGCCAGTGTTACTGTCCTTTCATAGTCAATTTGAAATTGGGTTACCATTTCCCAGTGAATGAGGATCCACACACATCTCTAATACCTGAAGATTGGAGGATCGCCAATGTAACACCAATTTTTAAAAAGGGTTCCAGGGGTGATCCGGGAAACTACAGACCGGTGAGCCTGACGTCAGTACCGGGAAAAATGGTAGAAACCATCATAAAGAATAAAATTACTCAGCATGTAGATAGTCACGACCTAATGGGAGACAGCCAACATGGCTTTAGACAAGGAAGATCTTGTCTTACTAATCTGTTATGTTTTTTTGAAGGTGTGAATAAACAGGTGGACAAAGGTGAGTCGGTTGATATAGTGTATCTGGAGTTTCATAAATCCTTTGACTTGCCTGTCACTGCACACTGGGTGGAGAGTTTTAACATGTTATCCACGATGACACCTAAATCTTTTTCCTGGGTGGTGGTTCCTAATGTGGAACCTTCCATCGTGTAACCATAGTTTGGGTTTTTCTTTCCTAGGTGCATAACTTTGCACTTGTCCACATTAAATTTCATTTGCTTGTGCCTTTTGCAGTAGCTTTGTCTGAAGATACAGATTCCTGTGTCATTCAACATTATGCAAATGCCCTAAATACTGCAGCATCAATTAGGCAACGATGGTCAGTTTTATCTACCCTTCCATGCTTTGGCTCTACTAGCCTGTGGGTGGCATATAGTAGGGTTCATAATTTGAGAAAGTTATGCCCAGCTACCCCCTGTAATAATTTATTTGCAAATCTCCCCAAAGGGCACTTTAAATGTGGCACATGTATTTTTTACATGAAGATGGAAGAAGGCAACTACTACTACTACTGAGCATTTGTATAGCACTATCAGTCATATGCAGCGCTGTACAGATATGTAAGAGACAGTCCCTGCCATCAGCAAATCCTAAACTAGGAACAAAATTACTGAACATGTAGATAGTCATGGCTTAATGGGAGACAGCCAACATGGCTTTAGCCAAAGAAGATCTTGTCTTACTAATCTGTTATGTTTTTTTGAAGGAGTGAATAAACAGGTGGACAAAGGTGAGTGGGTTGATACTGTGTATCTGGACTTTCAGAAAGCCTTTGACAAGGTCCCTCATCAGAGACTTTTGGCAAAACTAAAGAGTCATGGGATAGGAGGCAGTGTACTATTGTGGATCAGGAACTGGTTAAAAGATAGAAAGCAGAGGGTAGGGCTAAATGGCCAATTTTCCCAATGGAGAAAGGTGAATAGTGGTGTACCCCAGGGATCTGTGCTGGGTCCGCTGCTTTTTGACATATTCATAAATGACCTGGAAAGTGGAATAACGAGTGAGGTTATCAAATTTGCAGATGACATAAAACTATTTAAAGTTGTTAAAACCCAAGAGGATTGTGAAAAATTGCAAGAGGATCTTGATAAATTGGAAGACTGGGCATCAAAATGGCAGATGAAATTTAATGTGGACAAGTGCAAGGTTATGCACCTAGGGAAGAACAACCCAAACTATGGTTACACGATGCAAGGTTCCACATTAGGAACCACCACCCAGGAAAAAGATTAAGGCGTCATTGTGGATACCATGTTAAAACCCTCGGCCCAGTGTGCAGCGGCGGCCAAGAGAGCAAATAGAATGCTAGGTATGATAAGGAAAGGAATGGAAAATAAAACAAAAGATATTATAATGCCTCTATATCGTTCCATGGTGAGACCGCACCTTGAATATTGTGTGCAATTCTGGTCGCCGTATCTTAAAAAGGATATAGCGATTTTAGAAAAGGTTCAGAGAAGAGCCTCCAAAATGGTAAAGGGGATGGAAGGATACTCCTATGAAGAAAGGCTAAAAAGGTTAGGGCTCTTTAACCTGGAAAAGAGACGGCTGAGGGGAGATATGATAGAAGTCTATAAATTAATGAACGGAGTGGAACGGGTAAACGTAGATCGATTGTTTACCTTATCAGAATATAGAAAGACTAGGGGACATGCAATGAAGCTACAGGGTAAACTATTTAAGACTAATAAAAGAAAATATTTTTTCACTCAACGTGTAATCAAACTCTGGAATTTGTTACAGGAGGATGTAGTAAAGGCTGTTAGTGTAGCTGGGTTTAAAAAAGGTTTGGACAAGTTCCTGGAGGAAAGGTCCATAAACCATTATTAAGAACTGACCAAAGATATCAATGCTTGACCCAGTACAAGCATTGTGGAACTTGTGTCTCTTGGGGAAACTGCTAGGTACATATGACCTAGATTGGCCACTGTTGGAAACAGAATACTGGGCTTGATGGACCTTGGTCTGACCCAGTATGGCATATCTTATGTTCTTATGTTCTTATGAGGGGATCAACCTCCAGTCTATCGAGGCTTGGAGGTGGGTCCCCTCAAGCTCCACTGAAATCACAAAGTTCTGCGCCCTTGGGTGGGGAGTGTCCACAAAAGTGTACTGTAGGTGTGAGGGGTGGTTAGGCTAACATCCATGGTTTCCTCTGTATGCGGGGGGCATTCCCAAACAAAGTGTCCCCGGGCCCCACAACCTAAAACAGGTGAAGGGGTTATGGCTGGGGCCATGCCTTCACCTAGGTGGTGACTTTGGGGGTTGTAACATGGGAGCCAATATCCATTCCAACTTCCTTTTCCATCCTCCTGGGCTAACAGGTGACTTCTTCCCCTTCTCACTGACCATTTCAGTCATGGGTTTGGCTTCATGATACCCCTTGGCTATTTCCAGTGCACGCTCCAGGGTAAGCTTGGGATGTTGATGTACCCACTGTTTCATCGGGGCATTCAAACCCTTCAAAAATTGCTCCAATAGCACATTCTTGGCTACCTCCGGCCCGGTCTTTCCCTCCGGTTGCAGTCACTTCAATGTAAACTCCTTCAATCGGCAGAGGAATCTCTGAGAGTTCTCATTTATCTGGAGCCTCCCCTTTCTGAATCACTGGTGGTAAGCCTCTGGTGTACAACCAGCATGTTTAAATATGGCAGCTTTGACAGCTGCATATGTAGCTCAACCATCAGGATTGGCATCCTGGAATGTCATCTGACTGCTACCTGTCAGCAGATTTCCCAAGTAAGTAATCCAGGTTGCCTCCAGGCATGCCATTTGGGCAGTTCATTCAGAGTTCACCAAAAAGTAATCAGGTTCATCTTCTGCTGTCATTTTTAGTAGCTCTTGCAATGGAGGGTGGAGTGGAGGTCTCTGTGGGGCTTGAGTCAACTGAGCCAGGGAACTCCTCTGTAATTTCCCTTGTGCCTGAATAAGATCTTGTAGCTGCTGCTGACGTTGTTGTTGTTGCTGTTGCTGTTGCCTTCTAGCAGGGCTTATTGAAACTGCTGCTGACATTCTTACTGTTGCTGTTGCTGCTGACCTTCTGCCAGAATCTGGAGGAGCCACTCCACCCTGGCTTGTCACTCTTCTTTTGCAATATGTTTATGTTTATGTTTATTTGAATTTGATATACCGCTCAGGCCGAAGCATTAGAGCGGTTTACAATAATATATCATTTGTGGAAACATGAAAGGAACGCCATTTGTAAGATAGGAAAGAGTAGAGGACAGAAACAGTCAAAAGGATAGGCAAAGAAAAGAAAGGGAACAGCAGGTTACCATAATATAAGCGTATGACAATCCAGACCACATATTCAATGCTCAGTATGTTGGATGGCGGGGGTTGCACTGCTTGGTATAGCTCAATGAGACCTGTGTGCCACCTCTGTTGCCAGTTATAGATGCAGGAGCAGGATGGTGAGCTGATGGTACTCTTTGTACTCGGAGCACTGGCAGAAGCCTGCACAAGGGTGGTAGCTGACCACTGCTGGCTGTATGTCCCCCTCAGGTCATGATGGAGTGCATGCATTTTCTCTAGGAGGTCACAAATGTAATCCCTATGTTCCCGCTGCATCTCCAGGGTCTGCCTCATTATGTCTACCTATATATACTACAACAGCTTCCTCTTCTGAAGCTGAGTTAACTCTGCAGTATTCCAGCTCCAACAAACTTTTAGCATCCTATAAAGCCAAAACAAAGCCTGCCTGTCCGGCACTGACTAGACCTTTTTCAGCTCCCTAACTAGGGCGAGACTAACCCTCTTAGCTCATACAAACAAAAATACTGACCTGCTGTAGAGGCTCAGCCCTGGAGGAATGTGGATTTGCTCTCAGTTATGTGGTTAGAGGAAATACCCAAGCTGCCATCATATATGGTAGTGTGGCGTGTGGTGGAAAGGGGTTTTCTTTAAAACACAGGCCAGACAGCAGTTCAGGGAAAACAAAAGCAGTTTCTGTTCTGTCTCAGCTTGTTAAACCTCCACAAGCTGGATCTCCCAGCCCTTCCTCTGGCCCCAGTTAAAGTTCCTACCTCAAAACTCCTTTGCATGGCTTGCCTTGGAAGGACTTCTGACTCCACTGACCTCTTCCCTTCCTGCAGCATGCTGGGATCTTAATCTCTCCCTGTGACCCACGACCTCCCAGCCATGAACTCTGGGCTGCAGGCTCTCTTAAAGGGGACTGTTGATAATCCCTTTGGAAAGGGCCGGGTAGCATTCTACAGACCCCATCGCATCTTCTCCCATAAGTCCAGCCTCTCCCTATCTGTGTTCCTATTCTCCCTCCCACAAACCCATCATGTCCAGCAAATCCCCTCTCTCCCCCAGTCTTCCATTCTCCCTATCCATTTCCCTAGTCTCTTTCCCACAGCCCCTGAGCCCCATTATATCCAGCAAACCAGTACATCCCCTCCATCGCCCCTCTCCTTCCCCAATTCCAGCATTTTCCTCATGTGTACCCTTATTCCTTTCTCCCACAGCCCCTTCGTGTCCAGAACATCACCTCTGCCCTCCTTCCCAAATTCTGCATCTTACTTTCCCAGTCCAATCTGCTGCACCAACAACCCAGTGACAACCTGTGTACCTAAGATGAGTCCCCATGGAGTTCTGCCATATCCTTACAAAGTGCATCCAAAGCTTGAATGCTGTCAGTGGTGATTTTCCATCAGATCAGCACCACTAGAACCTTTGAACTTGCTTCTTTTTCCCCAATGCGCTTCTGTCCCCCTTCCCCTGCTCAATTTCCCTCTTACTTTACCATTTACCATCAGTAATTTGAAATGTGTTACACTAGCAGTGTAACACAATGGCGTCTTATTCCCCATTTCCAGAATCAGGTATGTGAGGCATTCATGTGTGTATCTCACTGGAAGTATCAGGCGATATCAGGAGTGCAGTCTGTGTGCATGTGTATCTCAAGGGGAGTGTCGAAGGGCTGCATATATGTGTATCTGTGTCTGTCTCTCATGGGATGTGCTGGGGGCTGCATTTGTGTGTTATGGGGAGTGTGCATGCATAAATGTCTGTCTGTCATGGAGAGTTCAGGGGGTACATACGTATGTGTGTGTGAGTCTGGCATGGAGAGTATCACGGGCTTTGTGCATGTCTCTCTCATGACCTTTCTCCTAGGCTTCTTCCAGCCTGCAGCATGTTTCTTTCTCTTATACCCCTAGCCATCATCCAGCCTCTCTCTCTCTCTGTCTCTCATAGCCTCTACCCCAGACATCAACCAGTTTCTCTCTCTCATTTCCCCCACTTCAGCTATCACCTGATCTCTCTCTCCTTGCTCCCTCTGCAACTATCAGCTGATCTCTCTCTCTCTTCCTGCCCCCCAGACATCACCTGATGTTGCTTTCTCTCCTTGCCCCCCTCTCCCCCAAATCCGTCTCCCAGATATTTTTTCTCTGTCTCATTTCCATCCCCCATAGCCAGTACTCTGTCTTAGACGTCTTGCACGGTGAATAGGAAGCTACACACTAGAAGAGAAAGGCCTGATAACATATGGGCAGTTTGTGGACATGGGAGAGGCCATTCCCTTTAGAGAAATGCAGGAGCTATATTAGTTGGATGTTGGGGATTTTCTGTATGTCATGTAGTTTTGTGGTAGGCTATGGCCTAGGAATATGGTAGGCTATGGCCTAGTATGGTTTACTATTGTGAAAGGCCTATAAGTGAGGCCTGAGTCCCAACCCCCACTTGTGAATACTGTAGCTATAAGAATCGAAACTTAACTCAGTTTAACTGAACATAGCTAAGCAGAAACGAAACTTGGAAAATAGAAGAAAAACAAGTTTAATTGGTACTGATAAGGTGTGCTATGCTTCTATGGAATTAATTAACTCTGCAGAGAGCAAGGCCACAGTGCCTCTGCTTCCCATATGTTTTAACAAGCTCAGCGACCTTGGAGGAGAGAAGTAACAAGTTGGAGACACTGACCATTGTAATTGGGACTAGAAGGGGGGCAACCAGGTGCTGGGCCCAGACCAGAGTCCCGATTGGGTAGCCATATCAGTACCGGGACCAATAGATGGGTGAGAGGGGTACTGGGACCAATGAAAAGTTTGCCTATGCTTAGAATGGACAAGAAAGCTATAAAAGTTGTTGTTTTACTAGAAGCCATTGCTCAGCCATTTTGAAATTGCTTATTGCTTGAGCCATGTGCACATTAAACTGGCTTGGATCCTTGAAAAGACTCCTGGATTTATTTATTGCATGCTTATCTGCTGCTACATTCTTGGTGCGTTGGCCTGGAAGTGCGAGTGGTGGATAGTGTTCAAGTGAATAAAT
Organism: Ichthyophis bannanicus; assembly: GCA_033557465.1. NCBI lineage: Eukaryota > Metazoa > Chordata > Amphibia > Gymnophiona > Ichthyophiidae > Ichthyophis > Ichthyophis bannanicus. The sequence goes on from CM066032.1 coordinate 1,526,451,382, forward strand.
CCACGTAATTCGCCTTGAGGTTTGGTCCAGTTGGAACCATGCCAATCCGACGCAGGGGAATTTCCCTGGGCCCACCGATCCTCTTGTATCGGAGGGAGTTCTGCCTGGCCTCGGCAGGCACTGAGTCCAGCTGGCCAACACTTCCGACCCGGGGGAGTCCAGGATCCAACTCAGAAGCTTGGGAACCAGATCTGGTAAGTATAGTTTTGAAAACCTGTCTAGACAGATGAGTTAGAACTGCAGTTTGAAAACTTTGGTAAGACTTAAGTCTTTGTTTGAAAATCCTTGCATGAGTATTCGCTAGGTACAGCTGTTATAGAGAATCATGATTCAGCCTGGTCAGAGCAGACAGGACTGGGTTTTTGGTATGTCTAGACAGAAATAGAAAGAGCAGTACTGCCAGTGGAACTTGGAATTTGTAATCTCGAGATATTGGGAATTGGTAAGAGAGCTCTCAAGGAAGGGCCGAGTAACCCCGCATGGGAATTCGCCGGGTGAAACCCTCATCCTTTTTGTAATTGGGAAAAAGACTAGTCAGAATAGATAGAAAGGAATGCATTCTAAGATACGTTGCTAGCATGATTGTGTGAATGAAGTGTGAATGAGAGGTCTGGCAGCACGGACCAAGCAGAGTGGACTCTGGACTAGCGCAGTAGTACCTAGCCGGGTGACTGCGTCTAGGTCGCGAAACGGAGGAAGCGTTTGGTGTATTGTCCGTCCTGTGTATTTGATTTTTGTTATCTGTTGAAACCACGAGTTTCCCCTTCTGTTATAAATGTGAGATTATTATGTTGAGTAATTTGTGACAGTTCACTGGTTAAGAAATTGTATTAATAGAGCAGAATGAAGACCCAAAACACCTACGGTCATTTTTAGAAATCAAAAAGCTGGTCTCACCCAGTTGGTTTTAGCACAGTGAAAAAGCTGACAGGGGGCGTGTCTGTGCAGGAGAATGTTTGGTGCTGTTTAACCCTATGCAGGCATGTTTTTCAACGATCTGCTGCTGGACTAATCAGGACAATTATACCTGTTTCTACCTGTTTTTATTCACTTTGTTCTGATAGTAATGTTCCTTCTGCTGTGGTTATGTAATATATATCATTTATATATCATTTAATAAGAATGTTTAGTCAGGATTGTGGGTCCCGATAGTTTTGGGGCTTAGCCTGGAATGCCGGCATGTCTCTGTCTCTCTGTGTGTGTGTGTGTGTGTGAACAGCTAAGCTGTTTCCAACGAGCCACACAGCAAGAGGACAGAAAAAAAAAATAAAATATGAAACCGCAGTTCCCGATTGAAAAGTTTCTTGCTTGTTTAAAATAAAGGATTCATTCAAAGTGTGATAGGAGATGAATTTATAATTAGTTTTCTAGTGATTGCTTTAAATTGTACTTAGCCGGGAAAGGGTTAAATTCCTGCTCGAATTCCTGTACAGATCAAGCAAGCAGAAATCATGTAGGTCTCCGGTTTCAATAGGAAAGGATGTTTGTATTTTCCCTTTGCCCTACAAAGCCGTGGTTAAGAACACTGACAGGACTTTGCAGATCGCAACTTAAAAAGTGCTTTGAATCCTGAGTGAATGAGGGGTTAATCGTGTATGAGTTTTTCGTTCCTGATACAGCAAGCGCCTCATAGAAGACATGTTTATTGTTAATAAAATGAACTAGGAAGGAAAATGTGTATTTGTGTTCTAGATGTCCACCCGCTTTATTGAAAAAAGTATCCGGAATGTCTTTTGAATATCTCCTTCCTAAACTGTAATCTTTTGCAGAGACGTTATTCACCTTAAGTGCAAATTACGGCTGGCAGCTAGTTTCTTCCAGCCATACGTAATAGTTCTCTCTGTTGGGATTGTTGTTTATAACATGTTGCAAAAAAATAGTTTTATATTTGAAGGAATTTATCTAAATTGTACTTATTTAGAATGAGATTATTATGCCTAGTCACAGGAAAATGCAGCCTGACAGACCGCCTTCTGTCTGTTGCTAACTACGTCACCATGGGGGGAGGAAGGGGGGTCAGAGTCCATGCAGATTCCAGAGTTACTTCATGGCCCCGTAGTTTCCCGTGTTTATCAGATTGTACAGAGAATAGTTCCCCTACATAGGATTCTTGGTTAAATGTTTTTAAAAAAAAAAAAAAAAAAATCCTGCCTGTTTATTTCCCTCAGCTCTGCCATCATCCCGGGCAGAGCCTGGAACAAGGGGGGGGCGGAGGGGGGGTTGACTTCTCCCTACAGATTCCCAAGTAGTTTGCTAGCCACCTCTGCAACAGGGGAATGTCCACCCCCTCCGGACTAGAAGTGAAAGTCAGCTGACCAGACTTGTTTAGAACTGAAAAAAAAACCTGCATTATACACTGAGAAGTTTTAGGACTTGATTGAACTAATGAACGGAAATTGCAAAGAACTGGATGAATTTGCGGGCATAATGGTTAAATGAAAGTTAATCAGAGGGTGTGTGAATTGTGAAAATAAATGTAACAGAGAAAGTGAATGATATTTTAGTTGAATGATGTGAGGAGGTTATCCTAATCGAAGGAACAGAGGAAGTGAAAAACTGGGTGTGAGTACGCCCATTATAGAAAAAGAAGGACATTAGAGAAGTGAATGCCCGTATCTTGACTCCACCCCAGGAGGGAGTACTTGATTGTAGAATCATAGACAGAATAAAACCAAGCACAGTGTTTCAGCACGAGAGTGGAGCAGCTATAGCGTGAGTGGCAGCCTGAGAGGGCTACAGCATGGATGAAGACTAGGCCAGACCGGACTCTCCAGTTTCCCTGGGTCCCCAGGAGTCAGTCTGAAAAATAGGGGACCAATATATGGACTTTTATGGGGGATACAGGAGCAGAATACTAAAGCCAGTAGCCCCTGTGTTTCTCGCAGAGCCTTTTCTGCAGAACCACATGTGTGAACTAGAAAAAAAATAATAATAATAATGTACCAGTTCCTGTATATGCCTGAATGCCCTATTCCATTTTTGGAGCCGAGATCTGCTTGCAAAGCTTCAAGCACAGATATCCTCTGTTGAAGGAAGAAAAAAATGAAACTCAAACTGTCCCCAAGAAGAAGAATGGCGGTTCTATTCACCTGCATCCAAAGCAACAAGCTGTACACTTACCAACCTCATAGCCCCACCTGGAGGATGGGCAGAAGATAATCCACCTGGCCTAGCGAAGAACATAGCCCCTGCCATTGTCACCCTCAAGCCAGTCAAGAAGCCTGGGACAGGTGATTACCGCCCAGTGCAGGATCTAAGAAGAATGAATGATGCAGCTGAAACTATACAACCAGTGGTACCAAAATCCTTATATTCTCTTGGAACTGATCTCTGCTGAAGCTATACATTTCATCATTCTGGACTTAAAAAGATGTTTTTTTCTGCATACGCTTAGCCCAAGACCCCACTACAAGGAGGCGGGGCCAACTCATCTGGACAAGATTACCTCAAGAATTCAAGAACTTGCCTCACTCAGCAAAAGATTTGACAAGTTATCCAGAAACTCCAGAAAAAAAAAAAAAAAGAAAAAAATTCTACTTCAATATGTGGACAACTTGCTCATAACCACCAACTCAGAAAGTGAATGTCCACCAGCCACCAGTGAACTCTTGCACCTTTTTAATGAGGCTGGATACAAAGTCTCAAGAGCCAAAGCATAATTATGTCAAACAAGTTAAATACCTAGGATTCCAGTTGTCCAGCGGAATTCGACGCCTGGAACCCTTACCAGAACGCAAAGCAGCTGTATGCAGTATTCCTACTCCAACCACCAGGAGGCAAGTGAGAGCCTTCTTGGGTGCCACAGGGTACTGTTGTATATGGATCCCCAATTTTGCGCTGCTAGCAAAACCATTGTATCACATTGTATCAAGCTACCAAAGGAATGAAAAAGTCTCCATTGGAATGGGGACTTGAATAGGAATGCAGTCTTTTGATCTTTGAAAACCGCTCTGATGTTATCACCAGTTCTGGGTCTACCCGATGTCCAGAAAACCTTGCAGTCTCTATGTTCATGAGTCGCAAGGAAATGTTCTGGGAGTGTTGACTCAATCTCTTGGACCTTATTTGAGAAGCTGTTACAGCTATAGCCTTCCTAGTAAGCAAAAACTAAAAGAAAAATCACTTTGAGATAGAATCTTCAAGTTACTGTACCACACTCTGTTCTAACCATTATGAAACACAAAGGAAATTACTAGCTAACAAATCTATGAATGTTGAAGTATTAGAGTATGTTGTGTGAAAACCCCAGATACAACTGAAGGGTCAGTCAAGCTTTCAATCCTGCTATGTTGTTATCAGTTGGTCTTGATCCCCTGATCATGACTGTTTAGAAATTATGGACACTGTATTCTCAAGCCGCCTGGATTTGACTGATGTCTCTCTGAACAGACTTTCTTTGTGGCTGAAGGCAGTTTCCTCATCAATGGACATTGTTGTGCTAGATATGCAGTGGTGACCCCTGATTTGGTAGTTGAGTCCTCAGCCCTGGCCCCAGAAACTTCACCACAGAAAGCTGAACTGATAGTCCTCACTAGAGCACTAACAATAGGAAAAGAGCCCTGTCTAAATGTGTACCCAGATTTCAAGTATACCCTTACAACCTTGCATGCATATGGGGCCCTGTACAAAGAATGAGGGTGGATAACCTTAGGAAGCAAGTCCATTAAGTATAGCCCCAAGATATTGATATTAATAGATACATACTGCCTATAGATCTCAGAATTTAGGAAAAGTAGAATGTATGAATAGAACCCTGAAATCTCAGTTGTCTAAACTTTGCCAAGAGGTTTACCTGAAGTGGCCCCAGGTTCTTCCCATAGCCCTTCTTAGGATATACTTAGCCCCTGCTAAGTCTTTAGGAGTTTCCCTTTTTGAGATTCTGTATGGGCAACCCCTGCCTATTGTATAGGAAATAAAAGGAGATATGAGACAGATAGGATCTGAAATTATTAGACATGAACTATTGGTTTTAAGTTCTGTTTTGCAGGAGTCTTCATACCTGAGTACAAAATCGATTACTCATCAATTTGCCTGCACCCCTGCATCCTTTCAAGCCTGGAGTCTCGGTGTGGATCAAAGAGTGGAGAAAGATACTGTTAGCCCTGCATTGGAGGGGACCCTATGTCGTCATCCTGTCAACAACTCCAACTGCAGTAAAAGTCGCAGAATTTGAACCTTGGATCCATCATAATCAAGGGAAGCCAGCAGCTGCTCTTGAACCTGATCACTGGACTACTGTATAGCATCCTGAGACTCCATTGCACCTCACCCTACAACAACAACCACGGACCTAAGACTTATTGGTCCCTCAGAAACTGCACTATTTCAAGACTGTTTGTTTATCTGAAGGTAAGCCTCGCATCTGGAAAAAACTGCAATCATCAGAAAGAGACTGTGTTGTGTCAAGAAATTGAATCTTCTAAGAGACTATGTTTAAATACTCTGAAAAGACTGTTTTGATCTCCTAAAGAGTGAACTGCTCTAAGGAAGCAATAATAGCCTAAGAGACTATGCTATGATATTTTAAGAAATTGAGACATCCCAGAGGACAGTGATACTTTGGAATCTACAGCCCTACTCCTGCCAAAAAGCTGGTAGGTCTACGTACGGCAGAAGCTTGAGGATCTACAATCAACCCTACATCTGTTATCTGTTGTGGAAGTCGACAGTTCCACCAATTTTCCAGAGACTATGCCCATTATGAATTATTATTATTGCTTTATTTTGGCAGCAGCCTTGGAGTGCTTTGAAATGACTTTTGCCTTATCTCCCTGGGCAGCCTGTATAAGTACAACATGAACTGGACCGAAGGTCACTCAGACCTTGATTTATCATTCTCCCTATACTTGCATTGGTATACTCTCCAATCCAAAAGTTGTTCTAGATCTTGACTTTCTACAAGGCTATGCAAGCCACCGTTGCAATTCCTCATACCACCACCAGAACTTGTTTCTTGAACTTGCTGGAGCAATAGCATCTAGTCTCCACACTTCTGACTGTTTCTATTGTGGAGGAACTAAGATGGGAGATCAGTGGCCCTGGGAGACGCAAGAACTGAACTATTCTATCCTATACAATCAGACTGATTTACATAATACTACTAGTGAGTGGGTATTGGCCCACCCCATTGTTGACAGTTTGTGTTTTGTTTGGACTGGACCACAATCTACTACGAAGGATGGACAGCTGGTCTGTCTAAATCAGAAGCTTTACGACAGCACAACAAAGATGCAACCGAACCTTCTAATCCTTTAGTTCTTTTTCCCACTCTTGCCAAACTATGGACTTTGACTATCTGCTTGTTGCTCCCTTGTTTCTTGCTACTTTGCTTGCTTGCGAATGATAACTTCAGTTATTAATAACACTGTAGAGCATAAGGCAGCTACAAAGATATTAGCTATGTGAACTTACTACCCTATACCACAGAGTGATACCTTTACCTAGTATTATGTGATTTGATTCTCACCCTTTCTCACTTGCGGGTGAGAATAATCAAAGGGGGGAATGTGGTAGGCTATGGCCTAGGAATATGGTAGGCTATGGCCTAGTATGGTTTACTATTGTGAAAGGCCTATAAGTGAGGCCTGAGTCCCAACCCCCACTTGTGAATACTGTAGCTATAAGAATCGAAACTTAACTCAGTTTAACTGAACATAGCTAAGCAGAAACGAAACTTGGAAAATAGAAGAAAAACAAGTTTAATTGGTACTGATAAGGTGTGCTATGCTTCTATGGAATTAATTAACTCTGCAGAGAGCAAGGTCACAGTGCCTCTGCTTCCCATATGTTTTAACAAGCTCAGCGACCTTGGAGGAGAGAAGTAACAAGTTGGAGACACTGACCATTGTAATTGGGACTAGAAGGGGGGCAACCAGGTGCTGGGCCCAGACCAGAGTCCCGATTGGGTAGCCATATCAGTACCGGGACCAATAGATGGGTGAGAGGGGTACTGGGACCAATGAAAAGTTTGCCTATGCTTAGAATGGACAAGAAAGCTATAAAAGTTGTTGTTTTACTAGAAGCCATTGCTCAGCCATTTTGAAATTGCTTATTGCTTGAGCCATGTGCACATTAAACTGGCTTGGATCCTTGAAAAGACTCCTGGATTTATTTATTGCATGCTTATCTGCTGCTACAGTTTCAACACTACCTAAGGAAATAAGGGTTGGGGAAGGAAGGGAGGGATAAGATGATGGGGCTGAAGGACTTATGGGGGTCCTTTAGGGGATTGAAGGGGCAATAACAAATTGCATCAATTTCTATGGGAAAAGGACTTTCAGAAATACAAATTTATGTTGGAATGGGAAAGGGATATTGTGGAAGAATGGACAGAAAAAAAGATGGAAGAGAATATTTCAAAGAATGGGAAAAATATTTATAGGCAGTCTCATAAAAAAAGAATCATAACCCCAACTAAAAAGGAAAGCATGTATCCCCCAAAAAAATATTTGACAGAACTATCGCTGAAATGCAATATTAACCATATAATTGAGGGGAGGTAAAAGACCTCAGAAACATCCAAAAGCTGCATCAGGGAGAAGGAACATCTTAAGGTAAAACAGTTCTTTTTCAAAACTTCTGGAGAAGCAATAAACATGTTGGAATCCCAAAGGAAAACAAAAGAACAAAAAACAAAAAAACCCTCAACTAAACTTAAACTCCCAAAATTAGCATACATTAAAACTGCTCCACCTACACAGTTGAACAATATTAAAAAGGTTAATCCATTATTACCAAGCACCGTCCAAAAACAAACGTCACAAACATCCAAAACTCTCTACCATCTATTCATCCATACCACAACTACTACTACTACTACTACTACTGAGCGTTTGTCCCACCAAACCAAGCCCACAACTCAACTTTCTACCTTTGCTCCTTACACACTGCAGCAGATGCCCTACAGCCACCCAAACAACCCCACTAATAAATCCGATCTTTCCATACATAAACACCACCATACAACCCATCCTATATACCGCAGTGAAGCTCATAACATCTAAGACACAATTAAAACATACCTAAACAAAAGGGAAATGCCCACCATAGTAAAATCCTAAGGCCAACAAAACACCCAGGTTATTCAAATCATTCACCACGTAAAAAACATTCATATGAACCTTAAGGTAAACCCGCTCTTTCCCACCTAACACACTGTTTGCTGTGGTGAGATTCATAAGAGCTAAACCGCTGTTGTGCTATACTCATGCCAATATACAAAGAACTCACCCACCTGCAGCCAATTCAAACCTACAAACTGCCATAACCACTCCAAAAACAGACCAATGGGAATCCATGCACTCTCATCCAATCACACAACTCTGTCTCACATCACTTATTCAAAACCATGCTGAGTTCTACCTGTATGAAGCTCCTACCTGCTGTGGCAAAACGTGCATCTAAACCGCAGCTACCCAAAATGTGCACCACAAAAAAAACAATCTGGTGAACATGCAGACATCATCACACACCTTCACGTCTGCCACACTCTTTCTGCTGTGGTAGAACTCACAACGACTAAATCATGGTTAAGCTGTGCCTTATTGTTGTTTGATTTTATTGTAATTCGCCCTGCTTCCCAATGAAGGGCGATTAAGCAAATAAATAAACATAAACATAAACACATATCTATATAAAAAGAAATCACTCACCCACAACGAATCTAAACCAACAACTGGCTCAGCCACTCCAAAACAAACCCAAACCAACAGAAAGCCATACACACTTCCATTCACACAACCACATCTCTAATCAAGCCCATGCACAAAAACTCTATCTTCCAGACATGCTCACAATGGATTCCCCATCCTATTACAACCCAAAAGACCACCAGCAAACTCGACATACACGAATAGTGAAGGGCTGGGCTGGGTGTGTATGTCGTGTTTGCTGGTGGTCTTTGAATTGTAATAAGATAGGGAATCTGTTGTGAGGATGTGAATGACTTGAGTACTGTTAGGTGTTTTGTTGTCTGTGTTATGGTTGCATGCTTGGTTTGGTGGGAGTTGTATTATGAATGAATAGATAGTTTGGAAAGTTTTGGATGTTTGTGACATTTGTCTTTGGACAGTGCTTGATAACAAAGGATTAACTTCATCAATATTGTTCAACTGTGTAGGTGGAGCAGTTTTAATGTACGAGTATGTTAGTTTCAGGAGTTTTAAGTTCGGTTGACGGGGGTTTGGTTTTTTTTGTTCATTTGTTTTCCCTTTGGGATTCCAACATGTTCTTTGTTTTTCCAGAAGTTCTGAAAGCGAGCTGCTTTACCTTAAGAAGTTGCTTTTCCCTGATGCAGCTTTTGGATGTGAAACGCTGACAGCATCATAGTGTCGGAACTGATGACATTTGCTGGCATTCATTTAAAGAGAGGGGAAATAATCCCTTTTTGGGTGATGTAATCATAGTGATTAATGGGGGAAAGTGAGAGTATGTTGGGATTGGTTGCTGTTATGAAAGTTATCTAAGGGAAAGTTTAGAGGTTTTTTTTATGATCAAAGATGGAAGATGGATTTAAGGCTTTTTTAGCCTGAAATATCAGTTTCTGAGGTCTTTTAAACTCCCCTCAGTTATATGGATAATACTGCACTTGAGCAATAATTTTGTCAATAGTTCCAGCCAATATTTTTCTTTTTTCTTCTGTTTTTGCTCTTATTCTGGTTCTTGTCTTTTTTTTCCCTTGTCCAGGCCCTTTTCCCACCATCGCAATCGAGGCCTTCAGCTTCACAGAGGTGGTCTTCCTGGACATGTCTAAGCCAATAAGCGGCTTTAAGAAATGCACAATTGGTGCCTGCAGTGCCTTGGGCCCGACCACCAGCTCGCATCCTGCAACCTTTGTCTGCAGATGATGAGGAGAGACCTAAACCATCTGCAACACATCCAAAACACGGCTGCACGACTTATCTTTAACTCCTCGCTCCGAGATCACGTCACTCCCCTCTTCCTCCACCTTCATTGGCTTCCCATTCAATTTCGCATTCGCTATAAGATCCTCACGCTGGCCCATCAAGTCTTGCACAAACACACCCCTCAGTATGGCCCATCAAGTCTTGCACAAACACACCCCTCAGTACCTGGCAGATCTACTTCAGTTTCATATTCCCACTCGCTCACTCCGATCACTAAACATCAACCGCCTTCACTTCCCCTCTCCATCTCGCGCTCACTTACAATCTACACGCTCCTCTGCTTTCTTTTTTATCGGTCCTGCCCTCTGGAACTCTCTACCCACTTCCCTCCGACTCGTACAGCACTATCCCACCTTTAAGAAAGATTTTAAGACTCACCTTTTTTCCTCCGCTTTTGACCTCTCCTCCCCCTTTGTGTGAAATTTTCCTTTTTCCTCCTTTTTTTCACTCCTTTTCTCCTTGATTATGTGTATTTAAGTGTCTTGAGTGCTTTCCTGTCATACATCGTAACTTCTTTTCCTTTCCCGGCCTATTGGGCCTTTCCTATACATTCTGTTTTTGTAAACCGCTATGCTATTATTTGAATGGTGGTATATCAAACCAATAAACATAAACATAAGGGCTGGGAAAAGCAGGAGTCCCTCTTTTTTTAATACTTAATTAAATTTTACAATAAACCAAGAACTTTGGATAAAGAATATCACAATCCATTATGCACATGCAAAAAATAAGCACAAAACAACATAAAGTTACCAATAACATGACAGTATGCTGTTGTTGTTGTTAAGTGCCGTCGAGTCGGAGTCGACTCATGGCGACCCTCTGGATAGCTATCCTAAATTGTGTTCGGTCTTCAGTCAGGCGGCTCATTGTTGACAGACTGGTACCCGTAGCTGCTGTTATTGTATCGATCCATCTCATTGCTGGCCTTCCTCTTTTGCGTTGACCTTCTATCTTGCCAAGCATGATGTCTTTCTCTAATGATCTCTCTCTTCGCATGATGTGTCCAAAGTATGAAAGTCGAAGTCTTGTCATCTAAGCTTCTAAAGAAAGCTTAGGTTTGATCTCCTCTAGTACCGACTGGTTTGTTCTTCGGGCAGTCCATGGTATACACAGTATTCGCCGCCAGCACCATAATTCAAAGGCATCAATTTTCTTCTTGTCTGTCTTTTTCACTGTCCAGCTTTCACATCCATATGATGTTATCGAAAATACCATGGCTTGAACAAGTTGAATCTTTGTATGGAGAGAGACATCTCTGCTCTTGAGAATCTCATCTAGGTCTTTCATAGCCATTCTGCCAAGAGCAATGCGTCGTTTGATTTCTTGACTGCTTGTTGCTTCTTTATTGATAGTTGATCCAAGTAGGTTAAAGTTGTTCACAATTTCAATTTCTTCTCCTTCAACAATGAACCTGTTGATTATGCCAGTTGTCGTGATCTTTGTCTTCTTTACATTAAGGTGCAGGCCCATTTTGAGACTATGTTCTTTGATTGTGAGAAGCAAATGTTTCAGATCATCTTCACTTTCAGCCAGTAATGTAGTATCATCAGCATAGCGAAGGTTGTTGATGAGTCTTCCACCAATCTTCACACCTCTGTTGTCTTCATACAATCCTGCTTCTCTGATGATTTGTTCTGCATATAAATTAAACAGGCAGGGGGAAAGTATGCAGCCTTGTCTTACACCTTTGCTTATTTTAAACCATTCTGTTTCTCCTTGTTCCGTTCGAACTGTTGCTTCTTGATCAATGTACAAATTGCGCACGAGAACGATCAGGTGTTCTGGTATACCTATGCTTCTTAATGTGGCCCAGAGTTTCTCATGGTTTACACAGTCAAAAGCCTTGCTACAGTCGATAAAGCACAAATAGATATCCTTTTGGTATTATTTAGTCTTTTCAAGGATCCATCTCACATCCGCAATGATGTCTCTCGTTCCTCGCCCTTTCCTGAACCCTGCTTGCACTTCAGGTAGTTCTTGTTCCAGGTATGGTTGTAGTCTCTTTTGAATAATCTTCAGTAGAAACTTGCTGGCATGTGGGATCAAAGCGATTGTTCGATAATTTCCACAGTCAGTTGGATCACCTTTCTTTAGTATTAGTATAAACACAGATCTTTTCCAGTCAGTTGGCCATGATGTTGTCTTCCGTATTTCTTGGCAGAGCCTTTTAAGTATGGTAACAACTGCATCAGATTGCTGCAATACTTCTATAGGAATGCCATCAATGCCTGGTGCTTTGTTCTTTGATAAGGCTTTCAATGCTGCTTCAACTTCTTTCATCACCAATGGTTTCTGATCATAAGGTACAGGTTGAAACGGCTGTTGGTCCACTTGATCTAGATCATATAAAAACTCTGTATATTCCTTCCACCTTTTCTTGATCTTCTCAGCATCATTCAACATAGAACCTTGAGCATCTTGTAACATTCCAATTCGAGGCTGGAACTTTTTCTTTAACTCTCGTAGTTTTAGGAAAGCCGATCTTGTTCTTCCTCTAATAGTTTCTGCTTCTATTTCTTTGCATGCGTCGTTGTAGTACTTTTCCTTGTCCTGTCTTGCTGCACGTTGGAAATCTCTGTTGAGTTCTGCGATTGTCTTTCTTTCTCCTCTGGCTTTAGCTTCTCTGCGTTTCTGGGCAATTTTCAGAGTTTCTTCCGTCATCCATTTTGGCTGTTTTTGCTTTTTCACCTTTTGTAGAGACTTCTCGCTTTCTTCCAACACAACCTTCTTGATGTCATTCCATAACAACAATATTCTGCAGAAAGCCTGACATATCTCATACAGTCAGATATTTATTTAGACAGTTTTTTTGTATACCGCCTTATCCTTCAATCAAAGCGGTCACAACACAATTGGGGGATACATTTAACATGTGGGGATATGAGACACATACACTAATACTTACAGGGAACATGGGCAATGGAGGGTTAAGTGGCTTGCCCAAGACCACAAGGAGCATCTGTGGGACTAGAAACCCCAGTCCTTCCGGCCCAAGGTTGCTGTCCTTTAGTGGGATTTGAACCCCCGACCTTCCGGCCTGAAGTACCTTGCCCCAACCACTAGGCTACTCCTACAACAGACCTAGAAGAAGAGGATCTGACAACAGAATCAGCTTATCAAATGATGTCAGAAAAACACGTAAAGACACCTCTGAAAGGGCTTTCTCTTTTGCTGCACCTTCCATCTGGAACTCTCTACCTAATGAGCTGAGAGCAGCTCAGGACATCAGTGACTTTAGAAAGCAACTGAAAACATCTTTGTTTATAGAACACTACGGTCATGCAATTAACTAACTTAATTTGTCTGGAATGTAAATCATATACATATTGTATAATAGCTCACATTATAGTATAGCTCACTATGTAGATAATGCAACTCACTCTAACACATTATACCATAACTTTAACTTTTATTTCTTTACATTTTCTCACTAATACTCTTAATATCTTTGTTTGTAAGACCGCTTTGATTGTATGATAAGGCGGTATAGAAATCCAATTAAATAAAATAAATAAATAAATAACTCTTCCGGAGCTCTGTCATTTGTATCTAAAGCAGCAAATCAATTTTGCAGGCAGTCTTTAAATTCCAGTGGTATATTCTCAAGGTCATATTTTGCTGCATTCATGAGTGGTTTGCTCTTTTTCAACTTTAGCTTGAGTTTGCATACTAGTAGTTGATGATCTGTACCACAGTCAGCTCCAGGTTTTGTCTTGGTTGATGTTCTAGAGCTTTTCCATCGTTGACTTCCACAGATGTAGTCAATTTGATTTTTATGCAATCCATTGGGTGAAGTCCATGTGTACAGTCGCCGCTTGTGTTGCTGGAAGAAGGTGTTTGAGATGAATAGATCATTGGTCTTGCAGAATTCTATCAGTCTTTCTCCAGCTTCATTTCTGTTGCCAGGTCCATATTTTCCAACTACTTTGCCTTCTTCTTTGTTGCCAACTTTTGCATTCCAGTCACCCATGACTATCAGGATATCCTGTTTGCATGTTCTGTCAATTTCAGCTTGTACTTGTTCATAGAACTCTTCAATTTCATTCTCTTCTGCAGCTGTTGTTGGGGCATATACTTGAATTATAGTTGTGTTGATAGGCATTCCTCGTAGACGAATAGAGATTAAGCGTTCGCTGACTGCATTGTATTTCATTACAGTTCTTGCAAATTTCTTCTTTATTATAAATGCAACACCATTTCTTCTTTGTCTTTCATTTCCAGCATAGTAGACCATGTGATCATCTGATGCAAAGTGCCTGATGCCAGTCCATTTCAGTTCGCTGACACCCAACAGATCAAGTTGTACATGTTCCATTTCATTCTTGACCACCTCCAACTTCCCTTGGTTCATGCTTCGTACGTTCCATGTTCCAATGTGTAAGACATCTTTACAGCTTCTGACTCTCATTTCATGCGCAGCTACATCAGCAGTCAGACTTCCCGAGGGCTTTGATCCAACCACATCATAAATGCTGGCTTTACTCTTAAAAATCTTCAGCTCTTCCCCAGTAGCTAGTTGAGTGCCTTCCGACCTGGGGGTCTCATCTTTCAGCACCATAGCACAATTTGTTTTGTTGTAACTATCCATTGCGTTTTCATGGCAAGATATAGAAGTAGATTGCCGGGTCTTTCTTCCGTGCAGTTTAAGTTTGGTGTTGTTGCCATTGTCACAAAAATGTGATCCTCCGCCGTCAACACTATCCCATTCTGCTGCTGCCCAGATGGGTGGTTTGTCTTGGTCTGGCACCTCAGCTGAGACCTGTCCATCTTGGGAGACCCTGCCAGTAGTTAAACTACCGATAGTTTAGCTCTCAGCATCACTGATGCACGCAAGCCCTCACAGCACGACAAGCTGCAAACCAAGTGAGAGGACAGTATGCTAGCAGTCCACAATAGAACAATAAAGAAAAGGGAGGATTCAAGTGCAATATACACCGTAAAAGAATGGTTACAAACAAAGAAAAATATTAAATAGAAAAAGTAGGATGAAAAGCGAATACAACTTATAAAGCCCACAATACTACCATAAGGTGAATTCACAATTGCTTAGAATCTAAGAAAAAACACAGTTGAGATGACTCGAAGAAAAGAAAAATCTTATTCTGATACCCAAGTACACATTTACAAGAAAATCTCAACTGGAAACTTGTACCCAAAGCTAAAACCTCGGTGCGAAGTTCCAGAATTTTTTTCTTCCTAGACTGAGTCTACCAGAACACATCTGGAAAGATCTGTACCCTACCCCCGCAAAAAAGAAACATCAGATTTTTTAAAAAATACATTCGTAATAATGCTTCCTTATCCTGGATAAATACAAAAGATACCAACAAAGTAGCCCGAGCGTCAACCATCTCGGTAGACTGCTCTAATAACTCAGACAGGTTTCCCAAGTCTAAGGAGTCAGAAGGCACCTCTACCTGAGAGGTATCAACTTTCTGTAAAGCGCCCTTACCAATCATTGGCGGGGGGGGGGGGAGGGGAGGGGGAATAAATCTTTTGAAGAGGAGGCCTCCCAGACTCGGGATAGTTAAACAGCTCTTTAAGAAATGGAATGAACAGGTCCCTAGGGGAGCACAATGAAAGCTGTGGAAAATTTAGTAAGTGAAGTTTTAAATTTCTCTGTTGATTTTCCAAGTTTTCAATTTTATGCAGGAAAACCAAACCACCCTTAGCTGGGACCCCTTGCTGATCCTGCAAATGCTGAATTTTAACCTTGAGTCCATCCAAGTGCACTTGATGTTGGAGCACCTTCACCTCCACCCCCTCCAATCTAGGAGCGAAGGGAGCAGAAGCCTGCAATAGCCCAGCATAAACCCGATAAAGTGACTGCATTGGAGTCCATGGTCACCTCCTTTGGTCTCACAAGTGAAGGAAGATCCTGGATCATCACACTCTTCTGAATGGGGGATAAACCCCCTACCTGGGAGCAGTTAGACCCATTATCACTAGCCACCGGCACAATCAATGCCGAGGCTAAGGACTGCTGAGTAGCCACATCCGAAACCACACCAGGTGTGCTACCCTTAGTATCCCCAGGAGCAAGAGGAGTGGAAGGGCCAAGCCTGGATGCCGAGTGGGTAGTCCTGTTGGAGCTTAATCTGCCCAACAGCATTACAGAGGTTCTCCTGGTATTGCACAAGGACTTGATGCGTCAAGCCTATGCTTTCAAATGGCAGAGGTTTGTCACTTGGTGCACAGGTAAGGCACTGGACACTTTCTCCTGCATGGTGGATCACTTGCTGGAGTATCTCCTGCACCTCTCAGACTCAGGCCTGAAGTCCAACTCTGTCTGAGTTCACCTCAGCGCGATCAGTCTATCATTGCAGCTCAGGGGGGCCAGCCCATCTTGACTCATCCGCTTGTGGCTCAATTCATATGTGGATTGTTTCTCTCAAAGCCTCTCATCAAGCCTCCTATGGTGGCTTGAGATCTCAGTGTGGTCCTTATAAAGCTCATGTGAGCTCCTTTTGAACCACTGGTCTCTTGCCCCCTTAGGTTCTTGATCTAGAAGGTCCTATTCTTAGTGGCAGTTAATTGGCCACCATGTCAGTGAGCTCCAGGCTCTGGTGGCCCATCTGCCTTATATTAGGTTCCACTAGAACCGGGTGATCTTACAAATGAATCTGCAATTTTTGCTAAAGATGGTCTACATAAGAGCATAAGATATGCCATACTGGGTCAGACCAAGGTCCATCGAGCCCAGTATCCTGTTTCCAACAGTGGCCAATCTAGGTCATACGTACTGTCATGCTGCCGCCCCAGAGGCCAGGGTTGGTATGGGCAGGTCAGATGGACATGAGAGTTTTTTTTATATTTTGAATTTGGTCCTTCTGTAAGAGGTCTTGGTAATGTTCCCAGGACCTACCAGGGGCCAAAGTTCAAGAGAACACACTAGCCAGAATGTAGGGAAAATAAGGCTTTATTTCCCTTTAAGCACAATGGTTCAAATTATGGGAGACTACTTCAACCAACTGAAAGAAACCTTGCTTCAGGCAACAAAAAGAAAATATATTCACACTTGCTTTGTTTAACTGTTACTTCACAATACTTGGCATAAACAAACTTTACAGGCATTCGTTACTGTTCACTGTTTTATGTTTCATGCACAGACCTTAGGCTACCTGCCTGACAGTAGCTACAGTCCATCGGGGTTTCAGGTGGGTCTTCGTTGAATTCCACCTGCATGGGCTGAGTATCAGACAGCTGTGAATCAGTGTCAGTAAACTCTTGAGGAGTGTACTGAGGTTTCTCATATAACACATTTACTAGCTTCCAATGTTCAGCATTCAAGTCAGGGCCGCGCCCATGTGAGTGTTTGTTATGGCAGTTACTTCCCCTTGCAGGCTGCCTTATGTTATACAGTCTTTTTACCAAGGGCTTGTGCTTGGTTTCACAAACAGTTTGATAGGGAGGATATACTCCAGTATCTTGTGTTTCCTGTCTTCTTAACTTATATTGCTTATCAGAATAAAAAGGTATTTTACCTTGTTTAGTTGAGCCCCACGGCCTGGTCCCGCTGTAGTTCAGCCTGTCTTGAGCAGTAGGCTTTTCACACTCCAGCTGGCCTTCATGCAGAGTCACCACTCTTTCATATTCACACCTTTTACCATTTGAATAAGGAATATTACCATTTGCAGCAAAGACTTCATCCTTGCTCAGATAATGCTCACTGTGTCTTGCATTTACTGCTGCCGGTTCTTCACACCAAACTCTGGGGTTTATTTCTCCCCTTGTGCCTTTCTTTCCAGTACCTCTCAACCAAGGACTCCTGGAACTCTGTGGCCTCGGATTCACTATGCCATCCTGCCAGGAACTCCTTCCTCTCTGGTGCTCTGGACACTCCTTATGGTGCTCTCCTTCTTGGTTCCTTTCCAGAAGCTCTCTGTGGTGTGACTCTCCGTGGTCTGCTTTTCCTTGATAAGCCTCTTCTTGGTATGCCTCCTTTTGGTAGGCCTTCCTTGGTATGCCTCCCCTTGGTCTCTCTCTCCCTGGTCTCTCTTTAACTTGTCCTAGTTCCTCCTTTTCAAGTTCCCAGCCTTTCTTCAGGGGAACTCCCCCTTTTCTCCATTGGCTGTTAGGTTGCATTACCTCATCAGCTCTGAGGTGCAGTTCTCTAGGCCTTGGAAGGTCACTCCTGCTCCCTCTATTGGGCTCCTCATAACATTGCAGCTGATGATAAAATCTTTTTTCAGGATTTAAAACCCTTTTTTCTTCATGAATAGGCTCTGCGGTACCACAGTACCTAGCAGTTCCCCCAAAAGACACAGGTTCCACAATGCTTGTATTGGGTCAAGCAGTGATATCCTTGGTCCCTTTTTAATAATGGTTTATGGACCTTTCCTCCAGGAACTTGTCCAAACTTTTTTTAAACCCAGCTACACTAACAGCTTTTACAGGATCCTGAAAAAATGGCAGTTTGTTAATGTAAATGCTCAAAGGACAGAAGGACACAATACATGAGGGATTGAATAGCCAAACAGCAGAGATAAGAAAGATATAGCTCAATGATCCAGTGACATGTAAGGGAAGACAAATGGAGGTGGGACACCCACTATCGACGCCACCATGCCAAAGAGGATCTTAGCATCACAAAAAGCCTTGCAGAGTAGCTAGTGTTTTAAGCCTAAATTAAATGTTGAAGGAGCCCACCTGTTTTAATGGTGGGCAAAATTTTAGATAAGCCAAAATCCAAAAGAGGAGTGAAACTTCTCAGTTGGTTCCAGAATAGTGAGGAAAGGCTCAAAATAGAGAGAGGAGTCAATTTTGCATGTTTTCCTAGAGGTCAGGACAGTAGGCTGATCCCATGATATTATAGTGTTTATTGAGTTCCAAGTTTTTCACTGCAAAAATATAACATACTGGTCGGAGGCAAATGGGATCAGAGCCACTGCAGGACTCCTGTGAACTAAGAGTGGAGTTATTCTCCTTAATTAGGCATGATATGCAGTTCTTCTTGGTCTGCCCAATAGCCAATTTGAGTTAGAACTTGAGTGTTGTGCAAGCAGCTTGTGTATGCTGATCTTGACATTTACACCAAGCATGTTCTGCATTCCTGATGTCTTCTTTTAATTGGCGAATAGATGAAGAGTACCAGGGATGGGAAAGTTTATTGCAGTGAAACGTCTAATCAGGGCACAGATATTTAGGGCATTTTCAAGGGTATACATCAGGACCACAGTCCTCTCAGGCATCTGTGTTGAATCGGCCAAATCAGGAATATGGCAGAGATCCAGAAATTTTTCAAAATTCTTCATGTGTCAGAGGCAAATGTAGCAGAGGAATGGGAGAAGACAGGAGGATAGAGAAGAACTGACAAATGAACAGCAGACCTTGTAAAGAGCATTAGGAGAACGCAGACAGAAAAAAAGCAGAAGACAGACTGGGAGCAACACAAGTGGAAAAATGAAATGCTCCTTCAATTGTAGGAGAATACATTTAAGTTTAAAAAATATATTAATTGAAATATGTCAGATTTGTGAAATGTGCATCTTTGATGTCTTTGTAGTTTGTTTAATGCATTTCTGCTTTATTTCCCTAGGTTGCCCTAGATACAGAACTTGGCTTCTTGGGGTTTCCAGTTTAGTTTGTGTCTGCATATTTCTGTTTCTAATGTGTGGTCCCTTGTTGGACATTTTTGACTGAGGTGAGTAATTCTGCAGTATTAACTGTATAGAAATCCACAGTAGCCTTGTTTGTTCTGTTTTCCCAATAGGGGATGAATTCATGTTCTAGATTCTAATGTAAATATTTGTAGTGCTACCTTTTCATAGATAGAGTTGGTGATGTTTGAGGCTTGTCATTACTATCATGGTATGGCAGGTTTGCTGTAAGCTCTGAATTGTTTTTGCAGGGTTTTGTATTTCTTCATAATGTACCTGGCAGCTGGTACTGGAGGACAGTCGTGTTGTTGTTACAGAGGAGACACCAAAATGTAATATTAAACACTTTTTTTGTGCTGTCAAGTCAGTGTTGACTCCTGATGACTCAGTAGCTTCTGTGTTTTCTTGGTAGTATATCATCAGAAATAGACTGTCAGGCTTTTTCTTTAAGGGCAGTGGAGAGTAAAGTGAGTTGGGGTCACAAGGAGTACCAGCAGGAATTGAACCCTTGATCTGCTGGGTACTAAGCAGTTGTTCTGACCACTAGGCTATGCCTCCACTCCTAGTGAGTATTAAGAGCCAAATATTCACTTGGGCAAGCTATGCGCCACTACAGCACATAGCTGTGCCTGCTGACCCTGAACCCCCAGATAATTCAATGCCAGGATCATATGGTACAAAATAAAACAAAACTGCAGAGAGATCATTCGGACCTCCAGAACAAAAGTGTGCCCGTAGCTTTCTGTTTCATTACAAGGCCAGAGACTAATACCATCAATAGGAGAAACAGGTCAGAGAAGTTCTAGTTCAGTTGCACTGTCAATTCCACTCTCCAGGTATAAGCTGGGATTAGACTGCCTATGGAATGGCAGAAGGTTAGGTTGTGTGTGTGTGTGTGTGTGTGTGTGTGTGTGTGTAGGGTGGGGGCGGATACAAATGTAAACACTGGACCAAGGTTCTAGATACCCAAAGTATTCCACTGAATCCAATCTATAATAGAAAAGCCGAGTAGGAGTGGAAGGGATTCCAGCACAGCTGAGTGGTTCTAATTAGTTTATCAGATACCTTCCTTAACATTTAGGCCCACAAGATTGTAGCACTTCCTTTAAACAAAACCTTTTTTAAGCCAGAGCCCACATGTTCTAACCAAGCCAAATACTGAAACATTTAAAGCCAGGACCGTACCGAGCCCTGTGCGAGCGGTGCGGCCGCACAGGGTGCAAAGACTTAAGGGGCGCATTTCGGCTCTCTGCTGTTGCCTGCTGCCGCCACTTTAGCGGCAGCAGGCAGCAGCAGAGAGCCAAAATGCGCCCCTTAAGTCTTCTCACCGGCACACTAAGCAGGTCTGGTCTCTCTGGGAGGGTCCAGACCTGCTTAGTGTGCCGGTGAGTTGCACATCGGGTGCGCACCTCTTCTCTCCCACCCCCATAAAGTGGCTAGATGGAGGTGCGGGAGGGGGGGCGCACACCCGATGTGCAACTCACACAGGGTGCTTTTCACCATTGGTACGGCCCTGTTTAAAGCAAACCTTTCAGGCTATGCTTTCCAGTTTCACTGCTAGGCATTTTGAAGACCAAGGGTCTTCCAAAAGCAGAGATTTCTGCTTTTTAAATAGTAGACTTTAAAGAGTTGCATAACATTTCTTGAGTACATACTTGTTTACCCAACTAGATCACAGGACAAATTCCTAGAAGAAAAGTCCATAAACCATTATTAAAATAGGACCTGGGGAAAACTTCTACTTATTCTTGGGAATAAGTGCATGGAATCTGGTTACTTTAGGGATATGCCAGGTACTTTTGACCTGGATTGGCCACTGTTGGAAGCAGGGTACTTTAGTCTGACCCAATATGGCAGTTCTTATGTTCTTATGATAACTATCCTTCCCTTTTGTTGAAATTCCACATTCATATTTAATAGAAAGTAGTAGAATGGATCACAACATCTATGAAATCTATTACAACTTTGGCACACTACTGAACATAAAAGACTTCCAAACTGAAAATGCACAGTGCAGAAAAGAATAAATCTAAACAGTTAATAAGCATCAGAAACCAAGAAGGTCATACATATCAACGCTTTCTCCAGTTCTTCCCATTGGGACAGACTGAATAGTAACGTGGGATTATTTCAGTACAAAAATGTTTATTTTGCATATAATAGTTGAGCCATAATGCACAGAAGTACAGCTTTGAAATTGTTTTTGTACTTTAAATGAACTATGATTCAAGGTAGTTTAAATCACAAATGTGACAGAATTAATTGATTTGATTTAAATATAAAATGGAAATATTTCAACCAGTTGCCCAATATTGCTAAATCATCCATCCTAAGCACAAACGTTTGCCATTTTTTTCATGTCTGACTGTCTGAAGCAGCAACTGATTACATTTCACAGCAGCAACCTACTATATCCTTTGCAAAATTCAGTACTGCAGCATGCATGCTATAGGGAGGAAATGCATATACAATTGTCATCCTGCTGTAATCTTTGAACCTCCCTGATGGCCCGAGTGGATGTAGGGAACCCTTTCCAGCCTAAGGGTCCCTTTTACTAAGGTGTGATAAGTGATTACTGTGGATTTAGAGCGTGCTAAACACCGATAGTAACTGTTACCAGCGTCAAGGACATATAGCACAGTGAAAAAACCGTGCTGCCTGCACTTGAGGAGGGGGCGGGGGACAGAAGCAGAGTACCAAGGGTGTGTGTCAGCTGTGACAGCAAGTGCACACGACAATTCTGCATGCTAGCTATCATGACTGCTGACAGCGTGGCTGCAATCACAGTCAAACATAGAAATATGATGACAGAAAAAGACCACATGGCCTATTTAGTCTGTCCTTACATATCCATAGTTATAGTAATAAGTGCTGCTGCATCACCGACTGCCCAGTAGTGTGGATGCAGCCATTGCTCCGTTGGAGCTCTACCCCCCCCCCCCCCCAAGTAGGAAACCCTCTAAATGATCCTGCATCTCCCTACATCTCCCTGCATCTCTCCCTCCCGCATACACAGCGCTGCACATACACATGTAAAAGATGGTCCCTGCTAAGAGCTTAAATCTAGTTAAGACAGACAACAGCTGAGGACAAGAATACATCTAGGGGCATGGTAAGGAAACACATAGGAAACTAAGCAGATCAGGATCCAAAAGCAGTCTCGAAGAGATGAGTCTTCAGTGTGGATTTGAAAAGGGCCAGAGATGAACCTGATGTACAGACTCAGGTAGTTTGCTCCAGGCATAAGGAGCAGCAAGGTGAAAGGATCGAAGTCTGGAGTTGGAAGTAGAAGAGAAGGGCACAGACAGAAGTGATCCGCCAGAAGAGTGGAGTTCCCGAGGAGGGGTGTAGGGTGAGATAAAAGAGGAAAGGTAGTGAGGAGCCGCAGAATGAGTGCACTTATAGGTCAGTAGGAGAAGTCTGAACTGGATATGGAAATTGATAGGGAACTAGTGAAGTGAGTTGAGAAGAGGGGTAATATGAGCATATCAAGGTTGACAGAAGACTAACCG
The DNA here is from genome assembly GCA_033557465.1 of Ichthyophis bannanicus. NCBI lineage: Eukaryota > Metazoa > Chordata > Amphibia > Gymnophiona > Ichthyophiidae > Ichthyophis > Ichthyophis bannanicus. The sequence goes on from CM066032.1 coordinate 1,526,474,401, forward strand.
CACAGCAGAGTTTTGAACAGATTGAAGGGTCAAGAGATGATTCAGGAGGAGACCAGCAAGGAGGAGGATGCAATAGTCTAGTAGGGAGGTGGCAAAATAGTGGATAAGTGCACTAGTAATGTGTTCAGAAAGGAAGGGGCAAATTTTGCTGATGTTATAAAGAAAGAAACAACAGGTTTTAGCTGGATGTGTGTGGAGAATGAGAGGGAGGAGACAAAGGCGACCCTAAGGTTACAAGCCGAGAAAACAGGGAGTAGTAAAGTGCTATCCACAGACTGAGAAACGAGGAAGGGAGGAGGTGGGTTTAGGGGGGAAAATAAGAAGCTCAGTTTTGGTCATGTTCAATTTCATATGGCAGTGAGACATCCAGGCAGCATTGTCAGATAGGCAGGATTGCTGGATAGATTTCAGGTGTAGAGAGGTATATCTTAGATAGAGTCATCAGCATAAAAATGGTACTGAAAGCCATGGGAGGAGATAAGTACACCAAGGGACTGCGTATAGAGAGAGAAAAGGAGTGGGTGCAAGACAGACCATTGGGGTCCACCAACTGAAAGTGGGATAGAAGTCTATAAATTAATGAACGGAGTGGAACGGGTAAACGTAGATCAATTGTTTACGTTATCAGAATATAGAAAGACTAGGGGATATGCAATGAAGCTACAGGGTAAACTATTTAAGACTAATAAAAAATATTTTTTCACTCAACGTGTAATCAAACTCTGGAATTTGTTACTGGAGGATGTAGTAAAGGCTGTTAGTGTAGCTGGGTTTAAAAAAGGTTTGGAAAAGTTCCTGGAGGAAAGGTCCATAAATCATTATTAAGAAGAATTTTATTTTTTAGAAATAAAGAGGAGAAGGGAGATGGGTCGATAATTACAAGGACAGGTAGGGTCTTGAGAAGAGGCGTGATCATAGCATGCTTGAAGGCTACAGGAATAGTAGAAGTGCAGAGTGATAGGCTGAGAATATGAGATATGGAAGGGGTGACAGTGGAGGAGATGGAATTTAGCAGATGGGCAGTAAAAGGATCAGAGGAACAGGTAGTGAGTTTAGAGGATGAAAGAAGAAGTGTGGTTTCCTCGTCAGAGATCTTAGAAAAGGAAGAAAGGGTGCCAGAAGTTGAGGCGAAGAGTTGGGAGTGAAAGGGGGAAGAGGGAATGGAGCTGATTTTGTGGAGAACTGGAGTGTAATCTTGTGGACTTTTTTATGGAAATAGTTGGCCAAGGTTTGTGCAGAAAGGGCAGAATGGGTTGGAGGCAGAGGCACCTTGAGGAGAGAGTTAAGAGTTGTAAAGAGACGGCAAAGGTCAGACGCAAGACAGTTAGGTAGACACAGTAGTTTTGCTTGGTGAGTGCTATGGCTGACTGGAAGGAGGCAAGCATGAATTTGAAGTGTAGAAAGTCAGCAAGGACATGGGATTTAAGCCAAATGTGCTCAGCTGAGTGGTCACAGGAATGTAGATAGCGGATACTTGACAGCCAAGGCTGAGGTGTCTCAATAATTACTGAAGGAGCAAGAAGGGTATACTGTGGAAGATTATTGACTGGTTTTTGCAGAAGCTGACATCTGTGCAGATTACATTTTATGGATGTTTCTTTGAAGCTTTGGCTGCAAAATGTTCACAAAGACAACTTAAACCATCTCTTCTTGCTCATGGAGACATCCGAGCATGATGCTTGCAATCCTTTTGACTGTGTTGCAGACCCAAAAAGAGAAGGCACTTCAAATACATATCAAAATTTTGAATCTTCTGTCCAAATTTGGGATATACTCTAAGTAAAAAATGTCAGCAGCAAGAAAAAATAATGAGAATGTGAGAGCTTTGTTTGGCATCCATTTGGCAGGGTAGAAAAAATGAAACTGAGGGGACTGCTGTGCGTGGGAAGAGCTGCACATATTAGGAAATTGATTCTAAACTTCTGTGTTGTGGGAGAGCAATTCTGTCCTTGGTACCATCAGATGACACCACCCACTTGTGTTTCTGACTCATTCCTGTTTGTCAACAGAAAACAATTTATGCATGTAAAAACTGAATGTGTTTAACATGAAAAGAAACATGAAAAAAAATGTAACAAAAGGAAAAATGAAAAACAAAATGGTGTATACACATCTATAGAACATATCAGCTGCTGCTTTGGTATTGCCTCCAGAGCAGAGCTGAAGGGTGTGCCTCAGAGGGGGCACTCCTAAAACACTTAAAAGTCCTTTTAATGTGCAGTATGGCATGGCACCTATCACATGTTTATCGTGAAAAAAATCATGTGGTGGGGGGGGGGGGCAAGATGGCGGCAGGAAGTGGATCGTTGGCGGCCGCCCCGCAGTAAGGTTCGGCGTTTTTTCTTCTGGTAGTGAACTCTGCCTTCTTCTGATGCGCGGCGTTTTTTTTAAATGATCGCCAGATTCAACTAAAGCGATCGGAAGGAATTTATTTTCAATGCAAACTGTGCATCAACTTCAGCCAAACTTCTGGTTAAACATTTGGCTGTTCATAAACTAGTCCCCTGAAGAACCTCAAGCCACTGAGAGAAACGCGTATCAACGTTGTTTGTGAGGCGTTGGGACAGCTGAGATATCTAGCAAGAAAGAGAGAAAAATACACAGTTTTTTTATAGATATCCTCAGCATTACAAAAAGCTAAGTGCAAGATTTGATTATCAAAGTTAATTGAAGAGATTTATAAAAGTCAAGTATACATGAGTCTTTGTTAAGGGAGAGGTGTGCTTAAAAATCATAAAAACTGCGCACACGTGGCCATTGATGCTAAAGTGTACTGATAGACACTATGTTTACAGGTGTCTGTCTTGAAGTAACCCACTGGTCTGAGGCCATTCCGTAATTTTCATAAAATTACCTTCGGTTCCCTTCTTTGTGTTAAATACTTGGTTTCCTTTGGAGTAACATTTATTCCTGGACTTCTTCTGAGATGGGGCAGAGGAAAAGGAAGCAAGCTGGTTTACCTGGTGGTTTCTTGCTATCTTCTGCTGCCGGTCAGAAAACTCTGGACTCATGCGGGTTTGCAGCTGTCAGGTCCGGAGCGGCGTCTTCATCAGCACAGCATGAAGAACTGCTGTCTGTGCTGGGCGCATCAGGGGTGAGTCTTTCACCGGATCAGCGGGCGCCCCTGATTCAGCTAGGAAGCATATCATCTGCTGACGGTGTTTTCTCTTTCTCCTCGCCTGGTTTGCTGGTGAGCATCCCGGAGCTTGGTGGAGAGGGATGACTGCTGGAAGTTTTGGGCTCACACGCCAGAGGGCAGAGGCAGCTAGAGGGAGGTAGTGTGTTAGAACCGCCTCTCACTGCGGTAGATCCGTGGCCACCGGGGCCCGGAGGTGGGTTGCTTCCTGTTAATCGGGGGCTGGTTAAACCCACACTAATAACTTTGGACACACTGTGGGATGCCATATCTGCCTTGACCACTACCTTATCAACAACGGTTGTAGGGACTGTTAGTTCTGAATTGTCTACTATGAAATTGGCATTATCAGAGACATCCAGGGGCCAAGAGTTCCAGGCGGGTACCTTATCACAGGTGAAAGAAGAATTGAGTTGCCTTCGGGAGGAGCATGTGGTCTTGATGAAAGAAATATCAGTGTTGACTCGAAAGACTGAGCAATTAGAAAATCAAGCACGAAGGAATAATCTTCGTCTTCTGAATTTTCCTAGGTCCCCTCTTATGTCCCCCTTGGAAATGGTGCGGAGATATTTTGGTGAGGTGCTCAAGATTCCGCAGGAGCACCTACCCCCTTGACCAGGGTTCAATATCTATTTGTTAATACCCTGGGAACCAGGAGAAATGGTTTGGAGGCACCATTGTGTGGGGAGGGGGACCTGACTAGTTTTCTGGAAAGTTCTCTGGATGTGATAACGGAGAGATCTACTATGCTTGTGAATCTAGCACTGGAGTCTGATAAGGTTTTGATTCTTCAGTCTTTTTTCAAGAATTTGAATGGGAAGTTTCTAGGCTCACAAGTTTGTATATTTCCTGACCTTTCTCGTGCAAAGGAGGAAGGAATTCCTGGCGTATCGGGCCAGGACCGTCTCTCTGGGAGCTACTTTTGTGTTAAAATTTCCATCTCGTTGTTATATTTCCTATCAAGGAAAGAATTTCATGTTTTTTGAGCCCAAGCAGCTTCTAGGGTTCTTAAATGCAAGGGATGAGACCAGGGTTGATGTGGGTTCCCATACGGCTGACGCATAAGCCTTATCCTGCCTTGTTTTTGTATTCCTTTAGTAAGGGTCTTTTTGTGATCGGGATGGGATTATAATTTGACGCTTTCTTGTATAATTTCCTGTTGCCCCCCCCCCCCTTTTTCCTATGATTGTTTATGTGGACTAATGATTGGTATATGATGTTTTTCCTTTTTTATGATTTATTGTCACAGTTGTATAATACAGATTTTCCATATTTTTAGGTTCATTCATGTGAATGCTTTGAGTGTTCTTATATATAAACTCCAATAAAGATTAAATTTAAAAAAAACTCATATGGTAGGTGTTAAATCTGAGCAGTAAATGCAGAGGGTGTGCCCAGCATCTGCCCTGCATTTAGTGCAAAGGACTGCCAATTACTGCATGATTTTATACTCATGGTCTTGGCAGAAAGTGCAGGAACTCATGCATTCCCTGCCAAAGCAGGGATCACAGACCTGAGGCTGATTAGGGCCCTACTAGTGATCTAGCCTCCCTAAGTAGGAGCAATCCCCCAGTGATTGCCCCACCCCCTGTGATCACTCCCTCCAAGAGACAACCCCCCCCCCCTCCAAATCAGTACCCCTTTTCAGGATCACCATGGCTAGAAAGTCTTCAGGCCATGGAAGCCATGCAAGGAGGCCCACCAAAGCCGTTGTCAATACCACCCCATCCATACCCTCCCTCCCCAACACCTACAGGGGGTCCAACTAGGAGCACTGGGATCACCTCCTGCTAGCCCCCCAACCCCTAGTGGTAGTACCGCCAGAGCCAGAACAGGAGTGGAAGGAGCCTCCATCACCCCTCGGCTGCCAGGGATGACCTAGGTGGACCTCAAGTAGGTGTTTGGGAGGAGGGGGTTGTGGGTGGCTTGGTTGAGAGAGCATCTTTTTGATAATGGCATTGGTGGGTCCTTTTGCTGGACCTCCATTGTCTGAACGTTTTCCAGCCATGGTGGTCCTGAAAAGGCGACCTGACATCCTCCACCATCACTCGCCACTGCTGCTGCCAGCCAGTGGAAGTGAAGACGTGGTGTCTGCAATTCCATGTGGGGACTGATGCATTCCCAGGCCGCACTTCCAAAGGACCAATCACAGCCACAACTCAAAACCTGAGCACATTGGAGAACCGAAGAGTGCAAAATGCAGCATCCCGGAAGTTTGATTGCTAAAGTGGGCAAGGCAGCCTGAAAATCGATAGTCCAGTGGCTGCAGGATCGTCAATGCATCTTCCACACTAGGTAAGCAGAAGCTGCAGTTGATTGGAGGCAGTAAATACACCCATGTTAACAGCAAGAGTGGGGATGGCTCAGGCAGGGTAAGATCCCAGAAACATTGCAGTTGCAGAATGGCGGAGCAGCCAGCTCAGGCACCCCTCCAGAGATCTCTAGCCTCAAGTAGGTCTAACCCAAGTAAACAAGGAAATTAAGATGTGAAACACATCTCTCCCAATGAAAAATCAGTTTAATGGAGAGAAATGGAAACTAAATACCACTACTCACAGGCAGAGCTGCCAACTCTTACTACTCACAACCTGGTGACCAAGAAGCTAGCTAACTGACCCCGCAACTCAGTGACCAAAGACTCACCAGAGTCACCAAACAAGGAACTGCCTGAGAAACCCTGTGACATGGCAACTGAAGAATCGGTGAATGAGAGATCTGATAACTTGGTGAACAAGAAGTCACCAGAAAGGAAACTTCCCGAGAGATCCCAGTCCAAAATCTCTGTATCGGCTCCAGGATCTTGCACAATGGTGGCTTGAAATAAACAGAGACCATCTTGGTTTATTCAGTTATCAATTGAATTTTAGATAAGATATTTAATTGTGTTTTTCCAGATCAACTGAACGTTTGCTACTCAGCCACCCATAAAGAGTGATTTAGATTACTATTATGCACAGGTGCTCCCTAATCCCCTATATCTTTCTCCTGCCTATATTTCATTTATTTCTGACTTCGGCTTTTTTCTCCATCTCTTTCTTATGGCTCCGTATCACTTTTTATTCCTACTGTTGACACTCCCTAATGTTCTCCCCTCATATCAACAATTCCAAACCCCCTCCTTGTCATCCCTTCTTTACCATCCTCACTTCTCCTATCATCTTGTCATATACTCCATCACCAGCTCTTGAGCTTTTTTTTTCTCTCATTCATCTCTCTCCTCTATCTCTGAAAGAACCTCACCTCATTTCTGCCATGCCGTCTCCTCTCTGACCTGCACTCTTCTGCACCTTCTCCTTCTATCAACTCCAATCCTGACCTCCCTAGATTTTTCTCACACACCCAGGACAAATCCTCATGCAACCGCTCAAATCTCTCCCCTTTCCCCTTTTCTCTTCCTTTCTCATGCACCTTGAGGAATGCACACTCTATATCAAATAAACTTGCCTTTATTCATGATCTCTTTATCTCTAATGCTTTCCATCTTCTTGCTCTAATTGAGACCTGATTCCTCCCAGAAGACTCAGCTTCAGTCTCTGCCCTCTGTCATGGCAGTTGTCAATTCTCCCACGCCTCGTCCAACTGGCTGTGGTGGTGCTGTTGGATTTCTATTCTCTCAATACTGCCAATTTCAATCACTTCTTCTACCTTAGTCTTCTTTGAAGTCCACTCTATCTGCCTCTCTGGATAGCTGTTATTTATCGACCCCCTGACAAATTCACTTCTATCTTTCTCACTGACTTTGACTCATGGCTTTCCTTCTTTCTGGATTCATCTTCCCCCTCCCTTATTCTTGGTGACTTTAACATTCATGTTGATAATCCCTCTAGCCCTTGTTCTTTAAAGCTTCTTTCCTTTACCTCCTCATTCAACCTCCTGATTTGCTGTACTACCCACACTCACCAGCACAGTCACGGCCTTGACCTTGTCTTCTTCTATAATTGCGTACCCTCTAACTTCTATACCTCAGTTCTTCCCTTATCTGACCATTACCTGCTAAGCTTTACTCTTCATCACCTCCCGCCTCAATCTCACCCAATTTCATCCAATCTCTTTAGAAATCTTCATTCTATTGATCCATCCGCTTTCTCATCACCTTCTTCCTCCACTATGTCAACAGAGCCTGTTGATAAAGCAGTACCCTCCTATAACATTGCACTTTCCTCTGCTCTGGATAAGAACATAAGATATGCCATACTGGGTCAGACCAGGTTCATCAAGCACAGTATCCTGTTTCCAACAATGGACAATCCAGGTCACAATTACCTAGCAGGTTCCCAAAGAGACACACAGGTTCCCTAATGCTTGTCCTGGGGCAAACAGTAGATTTCCTGAGTCCTCTTTAATAATTTATTTATTTAACATTTCTTATATACCACCTTCCATGATATCAAGGTGGTTTATATTGAACAAACTGAAATTACATTGAACAGGGCATTATAACATGGAGATAACTATTTTACAGGGAACATGTGCTATGGAGGGTTAAGGGGCTTGCCCAAGACCACAAGGAGCACCTGTGGGACTAGAAACCCCAGTCCTTCCAGTCCAAAGTTGCTGTCCTCTAGTGAGATTTGAACCCCCAACCCTCTGGCCTGAAGTACTTTGCCCCAACCACTAGGCCACTCCTCCACTTCATGGACTTTTCCTCAAGAACTTGTCCAAACCTTTTATAAACCCAGCTACATTAACATCTTTTAAGACATCCTCCAGTAATGAATTCCAGAGTTTGATTATGCGTTGAGTGAAAAAATATTTTCTCTTATTACTCTTAAATGGGTTGCATTGAAGCTTCATGGCATGCCCCCTAGTTTGTCCACTTTTTGATGGCGTAAACAACCAATCTGTTTACCCATTCCACTCCATTCATTCGTTTATAGACCTCTATCATATCTCCCCTCAGCCGTCTCTTTTCCAAGTTGAAGAGTCCTAACCTTTTAAGCCTTTCCTCAAAGGGGTTTCCTTCCATCCCCTTTACCATTTTGGTGGCTCTTATCTTTACTTTTCTAATTCCATTATATCTTTTTTAAAATACTGTGACCAGAATTGCACACAATATTCAAGGTACGATCGCACCATGGTATGATCCTTGTTTTTATTCTCCATTCCTTTTCGTATGACTCTTAGCATTCTATTTTCTTTCTTGGCCACCGCTGCACACTGGACAGATGGTTTCAACGAGTTATCCATGATGACATCTAAATCTTTTTCCTGGGTGGTGGCTCCTAATTGTAACCTTGCATCCTGTAACCATAGTTTGGGTTGTTCTTTCCTAGTTGGATAACTCTGCACTTATCCACATTAAATTTCATCTACCATCTGAACGTCCAGACTTCCAATTTATCAAGTTTCTTTTGCAAGTTTTCACAATCCTCTTGAGTTTTAACAACTTTGAATAATTTTGTGTCATCTGCAAATTAATGTCAGGCTCACCGGTCTATAGTTTTCAAGATCGCCCCTTGAACCTTTTTTAAAAATTGGCAATACTTTGGCCATTCTCCAGTCTTCAAGCACTACAGATTTTTATGATAGTTCACAGATTACTAATAGTAGGTCTGTGATCTCATCTTTCAGTTCTTTCAACATTCTCGGATGTATACAATCCTGTCCAGGTGATTTGCCACTTTTCAGTTTATCAAATAGGTGAAATAAATCTTCCCAGTTTATCAATATTTCTTTCAGTTCTTCCAATACATCATCTTTATATACCATTGCATGCTTGGGTAACTTCCCTACATCTTCCTCAGTAAAGACCAAAGCAAAGAATTCATTTAATCTCTATGGCCTTGTCCCCTCTTAGTGTTCCTTTTACCCCTCTATCATCCAAATGATCCGACTGACTCTCATAGGTTTTGTGCTACAAATATATTTGAAATAGTTTTTATTATGCATTTTTGTTTCCACTGCAAGCTTTTTTTTTAAATTCTGTCTTTGCCTACCTTATCAATGCCTTGCATCTAATTTTCCGGTACTTATGTTTCCAGTTTTCATCATTTAGCTCCTTTTTCCATTTCCTGAGATGTTTTTTTGGCTACCTCTCTGACTTCAACTTTAAACCAAGCTGGCAGTTTTTTGGCCTTCCTTCCACTTTTCTTAAAGCATGGAATACAATTGGTCTGGGCGTCCAAGATAGTATTTTTAAACAAAGCCTATGCTAGATGTAAATCTTTAACTTTTGCAGCTGCTCCTTCTATTTTTTTCTCTACTATTTTCCTCATTTTAAAAAGTTAAAAGGTAGTACTGTGGATTTCCTTGCTGTCCTTCCTCCATTTATTAAATCAAATGTGATCATGCAATGATCACTATTGCCAAGTGGCCCCAACACCCTTATCTCTTGCACCAGATCCTGTGTTTCACTAAGGACCAGGTCCAAAATAGCTTCCTCTTTTGTCAGTTCATGAACCAGCTGCTCCAAGAAGTAGTCATTTATTTCATCTAACAACTTTATTTCCCTAGCTTGTCCTGCCATGACACTGACCCAGTCAATACCGCGGTAAGTGAAATCACCAATTATTATTACAGTGTTATAACTTTTGTTAGCGTTCCTGATTTCTTTTAGTATTTCATCATCCATTTGTTTATTCTGGCCAGATGGTTGGTAATACACCCCAACTGCCATTCGCCTTCCCCTTCTGACATGGAATTTATATCCATAAATATTCTACAGTATATTTTGTTTCCTGCAAAACTTTAATCCTGTGTGACTCAATGCCCTCTCTAACATAGAGTGCAACCCCTCCACCAATTTGATCTACTCTATCATCGCGATATAGTTTGTACCCTGGTATCGCAGCATCCCATTGGTTGTCCTCCTTCCAATAGATCTTTGGGATAACAATCATATCTAATCCATCATTTAGTGCTATATATTCTAACTCCCCCATCTTATTTTTAGACTGCTAGCATTTGCATACAGACATTTTAGAGGTTGTATTTTATTCATATTAATCTGGTAATCAGTAGATGGGTAATTTGGAATCTTTCAGTCTGTCTGCTCTGTACTTAAGGGAATCTGGGTTACTTTTATCTTTATTGGAACCTCTCTCTCTCTCTCTCTGGATTCCCTCACTTCCCTCTTTTGCTAGTATCCTTAAAGGATATATCTTTCCGACTCCTGCACTCTTGGGCGACTATCAGTTTTCCCTCTATTATCTAGTTTAAAAGCTGTTCTATCTCCTTTTTAAAGGTTAATGCCAGCAGCCTGGTTCCATCCCAGTTAAGGTGGGTCCCATCCTTTCATAAAAACCTCCCCTTTATCCAGAATGTTGCCATTTCCTAACAAATTGAAAACCCTCTTCCTTGCACCATCGTCTCATCCATGCCTTGAGGCTCTGGAGCTCTGCCTGCTTTTTGGATCCTGTGCATGGTACTGGAAGCATTTCGAAGACTGCTACCCTGGAAGTTCTGGATTTGAACTTCCTACCTAAAAGCCTAAATTTGGTCTCCAGAACCTCCCTTCCACACTTTCCTATGTCATTGGTACCAACATGTACCAAGACAGCAGGCTTCTCCCCAGCATTATCTAAAACCTTGTCTAGATGGTGCATGAGGTCTGCTATCTTTCCAACAGGTAGACATGTTCCCAGGCAATCCTCATGTCCACCAGCTGCCCAGCTATCTACATGCCTAATGTTTGAATCACCAACTATAATTGCTGTCCTAACCCTTCCTCATGGGCACATGGTTCTGGAGAAGCCTCCTCAGTGTGACAGTGTTTTACATCACTTGGATAACAGGTCCTAGCTACAGGATCATTTCCTGCCATATCAGAGTGATACTCTCCTGTCATGTGACCTCTGCCAGGAGGCTGCCAGGACGTCAGTACTACATCTCTCTAGGTTTTGTCTATATATCTTTCTGTCTTCCTTATTTCCTCCAATTCTGATACTCTAGCCTCAAGAGATTTAACTCATTCCCTAAGAGCAAAGAGCTCCTTGCACCTATTACACATAAGACCCCTCACCAACTGGGAGAAAATCATTTATTTATAGTTTTTCTATACCGCACTATTTACAATGAGCGTTGTTCACAGGTAACAGAACTTGTGCAAGGGGAAAATCCCTATTGCACTTACATTAAACAGTGAGTTGAACATGGAACAGAGGTGAACTATATACATAATGGAACTATATACATAATGGACCTATATACAGGTTGAAAACTGTAGAAGACATCAACTAAATTCTATACACCACGAACCCGGCGTGAGGGACATACATTTGATATTCAATACAAAAGATTGGATTGCCCCCATCTCACTGCTGGACTGCTGTCTGCATCTTAGTTTAAGGTTTTGTTTAGTTATTTAAGTTATTTACTTGGAAGTCAGGAAGAAGGGTGCTCTGTACCAACCCTGGACAAATAGTATATTATTAAAAAGCTCTGGGTTACGCTGAAAGATGACTAGAGAAGGCATGATTTAGCTAACCTCCTTGACAAGGTCATAGCAAACTACATAACCACTTATTACTCATCCTCACATCGCAGAACTTATTCGACCCACCAGCAAATAGAAACCTTAAATGTCACTTGCACAAACACATACACACAGTATCTGAAAACACAGAAGTATATATGAAAGCTGGTAGGAGGACCTTCCAAGGGTACACATTGTAATCTCAGCGCTGGCTGCAAAAGACCAACTGTAGGAAGAGGGGGTTTGATACAATAATTGTAAAGGCGAGACTGCTTTAAGTATATACTCTGTAAGCCAGTGAACAACACCATGAGATCATTGTAGTTTTACGAGCAAATACATCCTGTGCTTATTTCACAAAAAGAACAGCAGGCTTTATTTTAAGCACAGGAATAGCAGTCGGTCTTTATGTTCCCCTCCTTTGTGTATGCCATAAATAACTATATGTCTAATGACAGGCAATATCCTTGTCCACATCTGCAAAAACATTAGCTGAATATAGTACATCTTTTCATCATACAGTTCATTTTTCCAATACGCAACACAGCACAGTTACTTACCTGTAACAGGTGATCTCTGGGAACAGCAGGAATTAGTCCTCACATATGGGTACGTCGGTACCGACGGAGCCTGCGCGGGAAAGCTCCCCAGCTTCCTAGAATGGAAGCTTTTGGGACCTCCCACTGCACATGCGCACTGCCTTCCCGCCTTCCTGAACAGCTCTCCTCAGTTTCGAGTTTATAGCTGAGTCAATAGAGAGAGGACAGGAAGATAGATAGATAAAAGATACAACTCCTAGGGGAGGTGGGTGGGTTGTGAGGACTAATTCCTGCTGTTCCCAGAGATCACCTGTTACAGGTAAGTAACTGTGCTATCTCCAGGAACAAGCAGGAATAATTCCTCACATATGGGGACTCCCTAGCTTAGATGCGTGGGATCCCCTGTCAAGGTTTGCCATCTTCGTATGGATCTCAGGCATCCATCCTGGGAAGGTGGGCAGGAGTTGTCTAAGAATGGAACAGGTGTTTGAGGACAGCCTGGCCAAACAAGGCATCCCGGCGGGAGTCCTTGTCCAAACAGTAATGGGCTGTGAAGGTATGAACCGAGGCCCAGGTAGCGGCTCGACAGATCTGATCAATGGAAACAGAGTGCAGATGAGCCATAGAAGTTGCCATGGCTCTCACATTGTGAGCTGTGACATGGCCTTCCAGAGGAATGTTTTTACTCTGGTAAGCAAAGGAAATACACTGAGCAATCCAATTGGAAAGTGTACGCTTGGAGACTGGAAGTCCCAAATGTGAAGGATCAAAAGCCACGAAAAGTTGAGAAGACTTTCGATGTGGCTGAGTCCTATTAAGGTAAAAGGCTAGAGCTCTTTTACAATCCAGAGTATGAAGGTTCCTCTCTGCATTGGAGGCATGAGGAGCCGGAAAAAATACAGGTAGATATACCTCTTGATTAAGATGAAAAGGCGAGACCACTTTAGGCATAAAGTGGGGATTCGTCCTAAGGACCACCTTGTCATGATGAAATCTTGTATAAGGTGGATTAGCCACTAGAGCTTGCAGTTCGCTGATGCGACGAGCGGAAGTGACTGCAATTAGGAATAGTACCTTCCAGGAAAGAAATTTCAAGGAGGTAGAAAATAACGGCTCAAAAGGTGGCTTCATAAGCTGACCAAGCACTAGATTCAAATCCCATGCGACCGGGGGGGGTCTGATGGGAGGTTTAGTGAGGGTCAGGCCTCTCATGAATCTTGCAACAAGAGGGTGAGAGGAGATAGGTTGTCCATTTATAGGTTTCAGGGATGCTGAAATAGCACTTAAATGGACTCTTACAGAATTCGTCTTAAGGCCTGCATTGGAAAGATGCAGGAGATAGTCTAAGAGGGAATTCAAAGGAAGTGCCAGAGGGTCAAGGCCCTGCTGAGCACACCAAATGGAAAAACGTTTCCATTTGAAAGCATAAGACCGCCTCGTGGAAGGTTTCCTAGAGGCATGAAGGATATCTTTCACAGGTTGAGAAAGATTAAAGTCTTGAAGACTTAAGCCTTCAGTAACCAAGCTCGGAGATGTAGGGATTTGGGGTTTGGGTGCCACAAAGTCCCGTCCTCCTGAGACAGAAGGTCTGGTGCAGCTCCTTAGTCCAGGGAGGATCCCTGGGAGAGCTGTAGAAGCAGAGGGAACCACACTTGGCGTGGCCAGCGTGGAGCTATGAGGATCATAGAACCGTGATCTCTCTGGAGTTTGAACAGAGTCTTGGGAATCAGCGGAATGGGTGGAAAGGCATATAGGAACGCCTGACCCCAATGGAGGAGAAAGGCGTCCGTGGCCTGAGCTTCCTGACACGGAGTCCTGGAACAGAACCGGGGAAGTTTGGCATTCCACGGACTTGCAAAGAGGTCTATGTCCGGGGTCCCCCATTCCTGAAAGATTCTGGTTATCTGGTCCACATGTAGGGACCACTCGTGTGGCAGCAGAACACGACTGAGTCTGTCTGCTCGAGAGTTTTTGAACTCCTGGAAGGTACACTGCTAGCAGATGAATTTGGTGCTCTCTGGCGAAGGCCCATAATCTGAGAGCTTCGTTGCAAAGCGACAGAGAGCCCGTCCCTCCTTGTTTGTTTATGTAAAACATGGCCACCTGATTGTCTGTCTGAACCAGGACAGTCAGGTTGGCAAGGAGGGTATGGAAGACCTTGAGGGCAAGGTAAATTGCTCGCAGTTCCAGGAGGTTGATATGAAGGGTGGCCTCCTGTGGAGACCAAGTGCCCTGAGTGGAGAGAGTTAGCAGATGGGCTCCCCACCCCAATTGGGAGGCATCTGTTGTAAGGGTTGCTTGGGGTAGCAAGGGCTGAAAGGGAGCCCCCAACAACAGATTCTTGGTGGATATCCACCAATGGAGGGACCAAGACAGACGGTTTGAGGTTTGTATTTGGTCTGAGAGTGCTCCCGACGCCTGAGTCCACTGGGTGGCCAGGGTCCATTGAGCTGCTCTCATATGAAGACGAGCGTAGGGCACCACATGTACTGTGGAGGCCATATGGCCCAGGAGGCGTAGCATTTCCCTGGCTGTCAAGTGAGTACTGGACTGGGCTTGGGAGGCCAAGCTCAGCAGACGCTGACCCCGAACCAGTGGAAGGTAGGCTCTTGCAGTGGTGGTGTCCAACTGGGCCCCTATGAATTCTAGAGACTGAGTAGGGCTGAGTTGAGACTTGGGGAGGTTTATTACCAGTCCCAGATACTGCAGAAGGCTCCTTGTGCGGTCTAGGGAAATCTGGGCCTGCGACTGAGTTGGAGCTCGAATGAGCCAGTCGTCCAGATATGGGAATACGAAAATCCCCATGCTTCTGAGAAATGCGGCTACGACTGCCATGCATTTGGTAAAGACTCTTGGGGCAGAGGCGAGACCGAAGGGAAGTACTCTGTATTGGTAATGACTTCCCCTGAACAGAAAGCGAAGATATTTTCTGTGGGATGGATGGATGAGTAGATGTGTATACGCATCCTGCAGGTCTAGAGAACAAAGCCAGTCCTGACTCTGAAGGTATGGAAGGAGAATGCCTAAAGAGAGCATTTTGAATTTCTCCTTGTACAGAAATTTGTTCAATTCTCTCAGATCTAGGATTGGTCTGAATCCCCCTGTTTTCTTTGGAATGAGAAAATAGGGGGAGTAGAAACCTGACCCCTGTTGATGAAGAGGAACCTCTTCTATGGCCCCTTGGGCAAGCAGAGAAGAGATCTCCTGATCCAACAGGGCTAGGAGAGGAGATGGAGAATTGAAGGGTCTCACCATGTGATGAGGAGGAAGGCTGGAGAAATGAAGTTTGTAACCCTCTCGGATGATAGAGAGGGTCCATTGCTCTGTTGTGATCTGTTCCCATCTGGGAGCAAAGTGAGCTAACCTTCCAGGTATGGTGAGAGGTTCTGGTTGGTCCAGAACCAGGAATGGCAAGTTCTCTAGGGGCAAGTCAAAACCCCTGAGGGGGTGGAGCCTGTTGAGCTGTAGTAGCTGCTGCAGGCTTTGCTCTTGCTTGTTTCGTTTGCTGACGTTTAGCCGCAAAACGAGGTTGAGAAGATTGCTGGCCAGTATTGGAAGCATATCTGGCCTTCTTATAATAAGGCCTCTTGAAAGACTTCTTCTTAGTGGGAGTAGAAGTGGACTTAGAAAGTCTCTCTAAGGTGGCATTTTCAGCGTCCATTTGAGTGGCCTTAACCTGCCACTCTGCACCGAATAAGTTCTCACCTGTACAGGGCAGATTCCGTAAGCCATCTAGAACCCAGGGTTCCAGATCAGAAGCCTGGAGCCAAGCCAGACGTCTGGCTGCAATAGCAATGCCAGAAGCTCTGCTGGCTCCTTCGAAGGAATCAAAGGCAGCTCTGTTGGAGAACTTAGAAACATCTAAAAGTTGTTTCACAACAGAAAGGAAGTCCTCCTGTTTATCCTCAGGGATAAGGGAGGCAAAATGCCGTACTTTCTTGGCAAGTTCCCCTAGGAACATGCCCATATAGAGGCTGTAGGAATTAATCCTGGCTATAAGCATACTAGCCTGGAAGATTTTCCTACCAAAAGAGTCCAGTGTCTTACATTCCCTTCCTGGAGGTGTAGAAGAGTGCCTTTTAGTACTCTTGATCTTTTTCATTGCAGACTTTACCACAATGGAGTGGTGAGGCAATTGAGTTTTCTGAAAACCAGGAGAAGGAGGGACCCGATACATGGTGTCCAACCTACGGGAATAAGGAGACAGAGTTAAAGGGTTCTCCCAGAAATCCATCAATTGTTCTTGAAGGATTTCATGGATAGGCAGAGTAACTGCTTCTTTAGGAGACTTGGAGTATCCTAAAATATCCAATCTTTTTGACCTTGGTTCCCTTTCAGAGGAAGTAGTGATAGAAAGGCCTTTAGCCATTTCTAAAATAAAGTCCTGAAAGGACAAATCCTCTGGAGGAGACATTCTCCTTTTTGGAGAAGAAGGTTCCTCAGGAAGGTCAAGGGAGAGCTCTGCAGACTCATCAGAGGAGACAAAATCCTCAGAGGAATCGGTGTATTGTCTAGTTTCCTCCAACGCATGATACGCATACCGATCGGTATCGACATCAGGCGTACCGGGTATGGAAGCGGTATGGAGCGAAAGCCCATACGGTACCGATTTGCGTTTAGAAGAGGAAGGCCTGGGTTCCGGCATGGCGGACGATACCGGAACCGGGCCCGGAACCGCTGGAAGCGGTACCGATGGCGTTGCAGCTTTAATGAAAGCCATGACGGCCTGCTGCATGGATTGGACAGTATTGCCCATAGACGCCACGGCTGCCTGGATGTCGGTACCGGTATGGGCCGGTACCCCAGAGCAGTCCAACAGGTGATCTGTCGAGGCCGTGCCATCGATGTCAACCTGTAGCCCCTGTATTGGCGTTTTGGAAGGTAGGACCTCCCGCCGGGGCTGTTTGGCTGGGGCAGGGTCCTCAAAACTAAGAGCCTCTCGATGCTTTGAAGGAGATTTGCTCTTTGAGGACTTGCCCACAGAAGGTTTGGTTACCTGAGATCCATCCGGGGATGATGACCTGGATGACTGTGATGTTGGATTCTCTGAAGCAAACAGCACATGGAATTTGTTGGCCCGGTTCTGCAGCCCACGCTTAGACATTTGGGAGCAGGAAGGGCAGTCCGGAATGGAGTGGTCAGGCCCCAAACATTTAAGACACCATTCATGGGTGTCTGTGACTGATATTACAGCAGTACACTTGGTACACTTCTTAAATCCAGGGGCTGGCTTCTCCATGTGGAGAATTCAAGTAGGCCTGAAGGCCTAACTGAAGTGACCAAGTGCTGAAAAATAATAAAAGAAAAGAAAATAATTTTTCAAGAAAGAAAAAGGAAGACCGGCGATACCGGTATCGGTATGGGAAGGCAGGTACGCGGTCTAAAGAAACAAAACAAAAAACTACAATTTCTTCAGCGGTGACAGGATACACGACCTGCTGGCTCCGCGGAAAAAGAGAAACTGAGGAGAGCTGTTCAGGAAGGCGGGAAGGCAGTGCGCATGTGCAGTGGGAGGTCCCAAAAGCTTCCATTCTAGGAAGCTGGGGAGCTTTCCCGCGCAGGCTCCGTCGGTACCGACGTACCCATATGTGAGGACTTATTCCTGCTTGTTCCTGGAGATAGACTTGATGTGGCATTTTGGAAAGGGAATCCAAGTGCAATCTGGGAAATTCAGGGCAGAACGTGCAGAAAAATGCCAGGGACTCTGTTTCAGCCTGATTTTAGAAACATAGATGCCCCCAATGTGGATACTCATGCCGGCATCCATATAGACTTCCCCACTATGAAACTGTGGGGCAGGGCCATCCATCTGAGGACATCCAATGATGTGCCAAAACCAAAATATGAGTCCCCATTCCCCCATCAGTGCTCGTTGTCAAATAAAAATAAAAAGGATATCAGCACACTTCTTTCTCCACACTCTCCAGACATTTGCCTGACAAAATGAACATTTTTCAGCTACCTATTTGTGCCTGGAGCAGGTATACTCTTTGATGTGGCTTAGGACATTCAAAATGTTTCTGAAATTGGGTGAGGACTCCAATTTCTTGGGAAAGCCCCAGCCACACCTTCACCATGCCCCTGTTCTGGCTTGGACATCCTCATGCTGGGATGTCAACAGACCAGGCGTGTGCTTTAGACATCTCTTTGCCCATTTTCAGATGTCCAAAGCACAAACCGGGCTTCTGAAATAAGCTGCAAGGTGTGCACGTTTATGGGTCCCACCACAAAAGTATTAGAACAAGTGTGGTGACAATGGCCCATGTGGACTTTTGCAGGGCAGATATTGGAAGATGGAGCTTTTATGTGGACTAAATGAAAATCTGTCTTCTGTTCAATACTGTTGTGCATTGACAGATTATGAGATCATTGCAGTGCTTCACTTCTGAATGTTCTAGGTATGACAAAGCTGTGCAGAGAACCAGCCATTCATCAATTTATGAGAAGGCAGAGAACAAATGTGTTAAAAAATGGTTTAATCAAATGCAGCAGAGGATATGGGTAGATAGATATTCATTTCAAGACCACAGCTCATCATACTGGCTACCCTCTTAAACTATTTCCATTTCTGTCTCCAATAAGCACTTCTCCATTTGTATTGCTGTTGCTTTTTCCCTGGTCATTCCCTATGGAAATGGCCTGTGCAAGTGAATATTTAAATGAAGCAATTTTGGTTTCTTGCAGATAGTTTGCACTAGCATATCAGCAAGTTCCAAACATTTACTCCATTTGATTTCAAATTTCAAATGTTATTGGTATCAGTAGCGTGACTATCCATGTTTGAAAGGGGATAATGAACTCAATGTACATTGTAATAAAAATTAAAATGCTAGTATGCACCAGAGCATGGAGAATAGGCTAGAATTCTGCAAACAAGTGGGTTTAATTTTGGTTGTTCAGATGTGTAAGCTCTCTGCAGCATTTTTTTCAAAACAGAATAGAGATTTTTTTTATTCAGCACACGCGCAGGAAATGTTTCCAGAACCGTTTGTGAAAAAGGTCCAATGCTAAATTCACATTTGAAAGAATTATAGCAAATTACATCACTGACAAAGCAAAGTGAATAACTGTTCAACAAATAATATTCTTATTTACTACTTTTCTGGTTCTAACATGAACTAAATTACATGAAAAAATTAGTAATCCAGAAAAATGTTGAACATGGCCAGTTGAGACTGCAGGCACATTTTCAAAGAGGAAATTCCCTGCTGACTTTTCCTTTGGAAACATGGGAAGCTGGGGATCACTGGCACAAAACTATCCTCAGACCTTGCATCTGCTGTGCAGCAGGTTACAATGTATCCATGAAGTAAAGTACATGCCCCAGACTGTTCTCTGCCCTTTCCTGTCTTAACCATGCCCCTCTCCTCTCCCCCCTTTCTAATGTAGAAAAAAGGACACATGCTGAGAGACAGCTCACAAATTTCTACCCACCTTAAGATGGACAATTTTCATGTAGGCCCATCTAGCCACATTAAACCCTTTTAACATGACTAGATAACTTTGAAAATTAATTTGCAAAGAGTAATACAGATATATGGGAGTGGGGGTGGGGATGGGGAGGGAGGCAGGAAGGGGAATTGTTTTCTATTGCAAGCTTCCGTGGTATTGGTATCATTGATCAATTTCTCAAGGAATGAGTAATGCTAGTACTTATTGTTTTGCTAATAAACAAGTTTTCTCAATAAAAAGGTCAGATCAAAATTGTTATTTTAATGTCGGAAAAATTTGTTGTGCAAGGTCAAAAAACCTTCCGAATAACAAACATATCCTTTTATTCTAAATAAAGGGGTGCCCAACCACCAATGTGCTAAGTCAACTGAGTGTGCAGAAACACTAAAATAAAATCACATTTGAATGACCAATAGAAAAATGTTACAAAAGAGTACTTAGCTAGTAGTGAAAGCCAGGAAGAAGCAATACATTCTACCAGACTACAACTGGCTAGTGGTTAACAATAATGAAACAAAACCAACAAAGCTCTTTTTAACTCATATGGGATCATTAGCTACATCTGACGTATGAGTCAGAATCAGCTGATTGGATATTAAGCCATCGTTCAAACAAACTCCACCAATCCACCTCAAGATTGAGGCCACCAGGAGATACTGTGTGTATTTTAAAAATCCAACATTGTTCCAGACATTGTAATCGATATTCACGCTCGCCACTGTGTGGGTCTAAGGGCACATCTTTATCTTTATCTTTATTAGACACTTGATATACCACCCTAGTGGACAATGCCTCACAATATCTATATAATTAAAAAGAAAAATGAAAGGAAATTGACAGGACAGAAGAAGACAGAAATCAGAGAAGGTGGAGAAGGGCAAGAGGATCGATAACTCTCAATCTAAGATCTGAAAAAGAATGTTGAAATTGGACACAATGGGAAACAATTGGTATGGGCATGGTTTTGGTATTGATACAAGATTGATGTCACTCAAGCATGATTTAACTGGTCAAATGGTTCTGCCAATATATTTTAAATTACATAGACACATTGGACTGTCTAGACCTTACCCCGCTGACTAACTGCTTTGACACCATATCAGAGTGGCTCCTATCACAAAACCTGAGAATACAACACAAAAAGACGGAAGTCCTGTTCGTCTCGAGGAACACCAACTTCACCCCTCCTAGTTGTATTAACGTAAAGGATGCCCAACTCCAAGTTAAACCGGCAATACGCTACCTGGGAGTAACGCTGGACCAAAACCTTGATATGAAGAATCACATAGCCAACACAGTCAAGGCAATCTACTTTAAAATCAGATCCCTCAGACACCTACGCATACTACTTGAACCGGATGATTTCCGTACCATTTATCAAGCCCTTATACTCCCCCATTTTGACTTCTCAAACTCCATACTACAAGGACTCCCCCGGGCCACTCTGAACCCCCTGCAATTAGCCATGAATAGTGCAGCGAGGGTACTCCTCGGGGCATCCAGGAGAGATCACGTAACACCCCTTCTAAAACAGCTACACTGGCTCCCCATTCAGGCAAGGATCAGTTTCAAGATCTTACTGCTAACATTCAAAGCGGCTAAGGGGCTCACCTCTTCCTCTCTCTCCAACCTCATACAACCACTTGCACCAAACAGGCCACGAAGAACAGCAGAATTAAACACACTAGTTATCCCAAATGACACCACAAGATGCACTAGATCAACAGCCAACAGAGCCTTCCAATTCTGCGCCCCATCTCTATGGAACACCTTACCAGCACAAATCAGAGCAATACCTAATCTAAGTCAGTTCAGAAAGGCTTTAAAGCATTTCCTCTTCCTTAAATATCTCAATGGCAGCTCCGAACATAACCCCCAGGTGAATAGCAGAAGTGGTCAAACAGATAGACCCCGCAACAGACCAACTTCACAATGTAAATAGCAAGTTGTTCCATATACTTTTGTACCACTGTTGTATATAGTTAACCAGGATATCCTTTATCAGATAACCCTGCATTGTATTTAGTTTCCCCTATTTCGCCAAGTTATACTTCCTGTTAAATGTAACGACCAGACAAGTGTAAACTGTCGGATGTTTTCTGTTCAATGTAAACCGCGCTGATGTCTAATAGTGCGGTATATAAGAATTGTTAATAAATAAATAAAATAAATAAATAGCAGATATACTAGAAAAGAGGATGAGCAGATAGTATGCCAGCGGGTAAAATATTCCTTTCTTGTAGAACTATTTAGCCTGTAAAAGTCGCATTACAGTAGGGGCATTGAGAACATTGAAAATGACTGGGAGTGTTATGAATGACTTGAACATAGTCACTAGATGTTGTAGCATGTACCAGTCACCACAAGGAAGCGAAGGGTAGTTGTTGTGTTTGGTGACTCTCTTCTGAGGGGTACTGAGGCATCCATCTGCTGACCAAATTTGATATCCAGAGAGGTGTGCTGTCTGCCAGGTGCCAAAATCCAAGATGTTATGGAGAGTTTGCTGAGACTCAACAAGACTACTATTATCCAATGTTCCTCATCCATGTTGGCACAAATGATACTGCTAGGTATCCTTCCGAGCATATCAAATGTGACTCATGGCTCTGGAACAGATGATGAAGCAGATAGGTGTGCAGGTGGTATTCTCTTTAATTCCCCCTGTTGAGGGTAAAGACCAAGGCAGAGAAGCTCATGTCCTGGAGATGAATGCATGGCTGTGTGGATGGTGTCATCGAGAGCGTTTTGGTGTCCTAGACCATGGGATGATGTTCCAAGGGCTGCAGAGTAGTGATGGTATCCATCTGACCAAGGAGGGTCAAAGATTGGCTAACCTACCGAAGAGAGCTTTAAACTAGATTCATTAGGGATGGGTGAAGAGAGCCCTCAGGTAAGTGAAGAAAGCCCGCAGTTAAGTGAAACATTCAATACCTCCATAGAAATAGGTAATACGGGCAACATCTGGAAAACAGTGTGTATAAATGCCTATAGCATGGGAAATAAGATCCCAGATGTTGAGACTTTAATGGAAGAGGCTAACTCAGATTTAGTGATGGTTACAGAAACATGGTTCATGGAAGACCATAACTGGGATATAATTATACTGGGCTATTCTTTATTCAGGAAGGACAGGGTAGGAAGAAGAGGAGGTGGAGTGGCATTATACGAGTATGTAAAAAGTAATATTAAAGCTATAGAACTGCAGGGATTAAAAGGGAGAGAGGAGGCAGTGTGGGTTAAACTAGAAAGAGGGAAAGGGAAATCCATTTGCATTGGAATTATATACAGATGCCCCTCACAGGGAGTAGAAGTGGACATAGATTTAATAAAAGACATAGACAGTATTGCCATGAAAGGAGAAGTGCTACTGACAGGTGATTTCAATATGCCAGATGTGGATTGGCACATCCCTGCTGTGGTGTCATTTACAAGTAAGGAGATCCTGGATTCTCTACAGGGAGAACTATTCGGACAATTGGTAACAGAACCCACACATGATGGGGCCATAGTGGACTTAGTGCTTACTAATGGGGAAAGTGTTTCTGATGTTACAGAGGGGGATCATCTCGCATCCACTGATCACCTGATGGTACAGTTCAGTATTAGTACTAGGACTGATAAAATCCATTCAGAAGCGAGGGTCTTAAACATTAGGAAAACTAACTTTGCAAAGATGTGAAAGCTGATATGTAAATAGATAAAGCTTATATTGCACTACACCTGCGTCTGCTGTTAAAATTGCTAAGTTGGCTTTGTTATTGTGCTTCTGTCTGCTCTCCCACCAGGTCATTGAATCCTGTTGTCTCTCCCTTCTGTGCTCACCGGTCCCGCCTCCAGGAACCGGAAATAACCCGGGCCTCGACCATCAGGTCATTGAATCCTGTTGTCTCTCCCTTCTGTGCTCACCGGTCCCGCCTCCAGGAACCGGAAATAACCTGGGCCTCGACGATCAGGTCATTGAATCCTGTTGTCTCTCCCTTCTGTGCTCACCGGTCCCGCCTCCAGGAACCGGAAATAACCCGGGCCTCGACCATCATGTCATTGAATCCTGTTGTCTCTCCCTTCTGTGCTCACCGGTCCCGCCTCCAGGAACCGGAAATAACCTGGGCCTCGACGATCAGGTCATTGAATCCTGTTGTCTCTCCCTTCTGTGCTCACCGGTCCCGCCTCCAGGAACCGGAAATAACCCGGGCCTCGACCATCAGGTCATTGAATCCTGTTGTCTCTCCCTTCTGTGCTCACCGGTCCCGCCTCCAGGAACCGGAAATAACCCGGGCCTCGACTATCAGGTCATTGAATCCTGTTGTCTCTCCCTTCTGTGCTCACCGGTCCCGCCTCCAGGAACCGGAAATAACCCGGGCCTCGACCATCAGGTCATTGAATCCTGTTGTCTCTCCCTTCTGTGCTCACCGGTCCCGCCTCCAGGAACCGGAAATAACCCGGGCTTCGACCATCAGGTACTCTGCTCCACATAAATTCAAGCTGCCTGCGGCGGTCCCGTCATTGCACTACACCTGCGTCTGCTGTTAAAATTGCTAAGTTGGCTTTGTTATTGTGCTTCTGTCTGCTCTCCCACCAGGTCATTGAATCCTGTTGTCTCTCCCTTCTGTGCTCACCAGTCCCGCCTCCAGGAACCGGAAATAACCCGGGCCTCGACCATCGGGTACTCTGCTCCACATAAATTCAAGCTGCCTGCGGCGGTCCCGTCATTGCACTACACCTGCGTCTGCTGTTAAAATTGCTAAGTTGGCTTTGTTATTGTGCTTCTGTCTGCTCTCCCACCAGGTCATTGAATCCTGTTGTCTCTCCCTTCTGTGCTCACTGGTCCCTCCTCCAGGAACCGTTAATAACCCGGGCCTCGACCATCAGGTACTCTGCTCCACATAAATTTAAGCTGCCTGCGGCGGTCCCGTCATTGCACTACACCTGCGTCTGCTGTTAAAATTGCTAAGTTGGCTTTGTTATTGTGCTTCTGTCTGCTCTCCCACTAGGTCATTGAATCCTGTTGTCTCTCCCTTCTGTGCTCACCGGTCCCGCCTCCAGGAACCGGAAATAACCCGGGCCTCGAACATCAGGTACTCTGCTCCACATAAATTCAAGCTGCCTGCGGCGGTCCGTGCCGCGGCGGCGCGCGCCCAAGGAGCAGGTCCTGCTCCTTGGACGAGCTCCTTGGGGCGAGCGAGTGGGCGATCGAGGGGGTAGGAACCGTCTCATTCCTACCTCCACAACTCATGCTGCGTCTAAGTTTATTTCTATGGTTTTCTCTTTTGCTCTGTTCTAAATGTGCTCCTAATTCTACATTTTCAACAATGCCGCCTATCCCGGTCTTTTGGGGCTGGCGCCCGGCTTCTGCCTTGACAACTGTACCTGGGCCGCTGGCACGTTGCTCCGATAACTTGGTGTACTGTGCCCCTACTCCGACGTCAGTCCTCTCCCCCTCCTATCAAAGCTTCCTGCCAACTACTATGGTAACTTTTAAGCTACTGCTCCTTAACTGCCGTTCCCTTAAGTCTAAAGCTCTCTTGGTTCGTGACATTATTGATCAGCATAAGCTTGATCTCTGCTTTCTCACAGAAACTTGGCTTAGGGATGGGGATCACCCCATTCTTTCTAGCTCCCTTCCCCCTAACTACACAGCACTCTACTGTTCACGGCGGGGCAGATGTGGGGGTGGGGTGGCCCTCCTCCATCGTGCCTCTATTCCTATCGAAGAAGTATCCTCTCCAATGTCACTTCCTCCGGAATCTCTTTTATTAAAGCTCACTTCTCCTTCTCCTTCCCCTCCTCTCTATATCCTTCTCCTTTATTTTCCCCCCTCCCTTGCTAATTCCCAGTGGGAGGCAGCTCTCCAGACTATCTCTGATCTTGTATTTCATTTTCCAAACCTCATTCTGTTAGGTGATTTTAACATCCATGTTGACAATCCCACTAGAGCAAAGGATCAGGCTTTCGATCAATTTTTGAAGGATGTGCCCCTTCATCAACATGTGATCGGCCCTACACATGTGACAGGGCACACCCTGGATCTCATTCTGTCATCAGTATCTTTGCAGCCCGTGATTTCGCCCCCATCACTTCCCCTATCCCATGGTCAGATCACTTTTGTGTTTTCTCATCAATTTCCTTCCCTCGGATGAAGGTTAGCTCCCAAATCTCCCCTTCCACTTCACTCCTCCGCCGTAAGGTAACTTTAGAAACGCTCCATGCGTTCCCTCCAGCCTCTATGATTTTCCCTGCAGACTTTGCCACTCGCTCCGTCAATGACCAGGCTACCCTTTGGGATTCTCTTCTGTCACAGTCCCTTGATTGTTTAGCACCCCTTCACCCTATCTCTGGGCCTCCTCGAGCGCCTTCTTCTCCTTGGTATCACCCCACTTTACGTATCCTATGCTCTCAGTTACGCCAGGCACAACGTCACTGGACCCGCCATCCCTCACCCGAGCTCCACCTTCGTTTTTTTTTTTGTTGTTTTTTTTTTAATTGTCATTTTTATAGATTTTTACAACACAGCAGCATAACACCAATACTAAACAACCATATACATCTATACAGAACAGACTCTTCCCCATCCCCCCTACTTCCACTGCCCCAACCCCCCTCCCCATCCCCCTCCCCCCGTCTCCTCGTGCGCTCAGCATAGCATAATGACTCAATACCCATGGCGCACCCTATAGCCATAACTCCATACACCCTAGCAGAAGAAAAAGAAGAGAAAAAACATGATCATAATCACACTCAACATCAACACGGCAGCACTCTGGCCTTAATAGCATAGTCATCTAAACATTGCCATTTTGACTTTGCGAGGACGGACAGATCCCTTTTCCCACCAAAAAGGGCCCCTTTCAGACAGTTCTGTCGATGCTGTTCTTTCTCGTAGCCAGCATATACGCACAATAAATTCCACCAATACAGCACATCCAACTTTGTTGAGTCTTTCCAGCAGTTGACAATCAACTTAATGGCTACAGCCATCATAAAGTCAAACAAAAAAGCAGTGTCCTTAATTAGGGATATTCCTTCATCCATAGATCGAAGGATCACAGTCCTCCACGATACTTGTCCTTGTACTCCTATAATCTCTTGCATCTTGCACCAAACATTCCTCCAGAATACCCGAACATGCGGGCAGGCGAACATCATATGTTCCAAAGTACCAGGAGAAAACCCACAGGACCAACACGTATTTCTTACGGACGAATCCCACTTTGTAAGTTTAACCGGGGTGATGTATACTCTATGCGTAAAAAAAAACAGCGCCTGCGTAATTGATGCCCCCCTAGATACCCGATTAACTCGCTCCCAAATTTTTTCCCACTGCACCTGCTGCATACTATCCCCCAACTCAAATTCCCATGCCTTGCCTGATCCTGACCCATTCCCGAGGGACATATCCCGTAAGAGCCCATAAAATTTGGAGGATGCACCCTTCAACCCCGCATGCTGTTCAGCCACCTCTTTTAATTTCCATTCCTCCTTCAACTCATCCGCACGGATATGAGCTTTAAATAAACAATGGGTTAATTGTAACCACTGAAAGTATAACCGTGCAGGTAACGCAAACTCTAGAGCCAGCTCCTCAAAGGACTTCCATCGCTGTCCCCGAGCAAGCTGCCCAATTTGCCAAATACCCCTATTTGCCCATTCCTTCCACAGCGTCAATTTATGCCCAATCTTAAACCTAATATTGTACCACAGTGGTTGAGGACCAGCAGGGGGGTCTTCCAAAAGCTGCCCAATTCATGATACGAATGTTGGGTGGCCCGTATTACTCTACCCGCCTCAAAGAGTTCCGGGAGCCTCATACCGATTAGCAATGCTAACGGAATGGGAGCAACTAAGCGCTCTTCTACCCTTAGCCAAACCGGTTTCTCTCCCCTCGACTCCGGCTCTACCCAACACGCACCTTGCTTAAGTCTAAACGCATGATGATACTTTCGAAAATCAGGAAATTGGACTCCACCCCCACTGGTTTTAACCTTCAATTTCCTGAGGGCAATTCTGGGTGGCTTACCCTGCCATAAAAAATTTGCTAACAACCGCTCTATTTCCCCATAAAAATGTAAAGGAAGCTCAATTGGAAGCATTTCTAAGACATAGTTAACCTTAGGCATCAGAACCATTTTAATCGACTCTAGCCTACCCCACCAAGACAAATGAAGTGGCGACCACTGAGCGGTAAAGGTCCTAATAGTATCTGTCATTGCCTTAACATTGAAAGCAATGACATCATCTACAGTTGTACCAAATTGGACCCCAAGATACTTAAAAGCACCCTGAGCCCAGACAAAGGGATGGTCCTCAACCAACGCTTTCGCCATCCATCTGTTCATGGGAAACACCACAGATTTCTCCCAATTTATTTTATACCCTGATAACCGCGAGTACTTTGCAATAACATGCAACAATTCTCCAAGCGAAGAAGGCCGCAGAAACAGCAGGAGATCGTCCGCATAAGCAGAAACCTTAACTTCCAAATCCTGAATCTTAATGCCCTGAATTCCCGCGGCCTGACGGATCAACAACAAAAGAGGCTCCAAAGCGATGTTAAACAACAGTGGGGAAAGAGGACATCCCTGCCTAGTGCCCCGGTATAGAGGGAAAGAAGCAGATAACACCCCGTTAGCTAAAATTCTCGCCGACGGATGAGAATATAACATTTGAACATATCGAATGAATTGCTCCCCAAACCCAAACCAGCGCAACACTGAGAAAAGAAAGCCCCACTCCAACCTATCAAAAGCTTTCTCAGCATCCAGAGAAAGACCCGCCACTGGGTCCGACAGATTTCCAGCGACCGACAATAGGTTCAATAGCAAACGTGCATTATCCGACGTCGCTCTCCCTTTAATAAATCCACACTGATCAGGGTGAATCAAATCCAACAGAGCCATTTCAATCCTCCGCGCCAGGATAGATGAGAACACCTTATAGTCCGCGTTCAACAAGGAAATCGGCCTGTAATTTTCAACCTTCACCGGGTCCCTTCCTGGCTTGCTCAAAACAACTACCGTAGCCTCATTGAAGGCTCCTGTAGCCGGCAACTGAGCCTCCAGGCGCTCAAAATACTCCCTCATATAGGGGATCACCTCTTTACTGAATACCTGATAAAACTCCATTGGGATCCCGTCGGGACCTGCCGCCTTCCCCCTAGCAGCTGTTCGAATCACCTCCCCTATCTCCCCAACCGTGATGCGCTCATCAATCTCAGCAGCCTGCTTAACTGTAAGAGAGGGATGTTGCAGATGTTGTAGCAAAGAACGAAACTCTTCATCAACCATCTCTCCTTTGGAGGAATAGAGCTGTTCATAAAAAACCCGGAAGGCCTCCGCTATTTCTACATCCTTGAGCAATAGGTCCTGCTGAACAGTTCTTATAGCCTCTATTTTCGCCTTTCCTTCACGCGGTTTCAAAGTACGCGCCAAGAGGCTACCCGCCTTATTCCTCTCAAAATAATAGCCAGATTGCTGTTGAGACAAATTTTGGACCACTTCAGCACTAAGAAGTTGGTTATATTGATATCTTAAGCGCTGCAACCGTACCAAAATACAGGCCTCCGACCCCCGCACCAGTAACCTTTCACCCGCCTTGATTTGGAGGTCCAAAGCCGCAAGCTTGGCTGCCTTTGCCCGGCGCTCCCGGATGGTATAACTCGTGATGTGCGCTCTACAAAAGGCCTTAAAACCCCTCCCACCAAGCCCATCCCGCGGTAGCGTCTGGATGATTCAGATGAAAATACTCCTCAATGTTCTGCTGCATAAAGACTCGAAACTCCTCCTCCTCCAACAACGAGCGTCTGAAAAAGAAACCAGATCGCGGAGTACTATCAGAGGTTAGGGCCAACCGCATAGTAACAGCCGCATGATCAGAGACATGGGTAGCTAAAATCACCACTCTATCAATCACAGAGACTAATGATTGGGAAACTAAAAAATAATCGATGCGAGAATGGGATTTATGAGGGAGAGAAAAAAAAGAATACTCTCTCTCCACGGGGTGCATAAGCCTCCAAATATCCACGAGAGCGAAATCTCTCATTATGGAAAGTACCGTTGCTACGGCGCGGCCCTGCCGGTGGGGTTTAAAGGGTGCACAATCCAATAAAGGATCCAGGACAAGATTGAAGTCTCCTCCCACTACTAAATCATCCTGCACATATTCTTGTACCTCCTGCGCCACCCTCTGAAAAAAGGAAGCATCATCAATATTCGGTGCATAAAGATTAAATATTGCCAACCTCCTCCCCTGTATCTGCAAAAGCACGGCAGCCCAGCGGCCCTCTAGGTCTGCCCTCAAGCGCTCAACAGTGGGAGCCAAAGCCCTCCTAACCAAAGTTATAACCCCATTCTTTTTGGACCTAGCCTCAGAGTAGGCCACCACCAAATACTCCTTCGTTGCAAGTTTCAGAGCTTCAGAAGCCATTAATCGCGTTTCTTGTAGGAGAACTACATCAGCCTGCTCCTTTTAACAATAGAGGAGTATCTTTTTCCTTTTAATAGGATTATTAATGCCTTTCACGTTCAGGGATAGAAAATTAAGAGAACCTATGGTGCAAGGTGCAAGAGATACTCAGCCAGAGAACTGCCACAGCTAATAACAACAAACAGAAACAACCTTCTCTGCTAACATGATATAGTAAAACATGTAGATATATATTCAGCCATAGCGCACAAGGAGACATACACCCACCCCTACACAGGGATCTAAACGGGTGAGCCAGCTGTAACTGCAGCTGCCCTAGCTACCCGCCAACATCCTCAATCTTCAATTACTCCCCCTTCCACCCTGGTAATACCCCCCCAGCACCCCAACCAACTTACTATCTCTACAAAATAACACAAGTTCCCCAAAAATAACACCCTCACATAGCCAACCAGCCAGCATTTACCCCCTGTACAGATTCCCATAATACAAAATTAGTCACCAAAACAGCATATCAGATGCAGTTCAGTTTCCTCATCGCATGACCGCGGCCTCTTGCTCTTCAAGGAAGGCACGCAATGCAGATGGATCTTCAAACATCCGGGTCTGATTATGGAGGGTCACACGCATCGTAGCCGGGAAAAGTAAACCATACCGAGCCTGCAGGGCCTGCATCTGGGGTCTCAGGGCAAGCAGCCGCTTCCTCCGGTCAACCGTCGCCTTGTGAAAATCCGGGTAAAAAGCAACCTTTTTGCCTTCCAGCATAACATTGGGGAGCGCCCGAGCAGCAGCTAGGATCTGAACCGCCTGGGAGTGACGCAATGCACAAAAGATTATAGGCCTGGGGTGCTTCACCTGAGGGCCCAGGTGCGACGGTATCCGATGAGCCCTCTCGATCTCAAAGGGGAGCTCAAATTCAATCCTCAGCAATTTCGGAACTGTGGTTCTTAGGAAAGCTTTGATGTCACTGCCTTCCGCTCCCTCCGGCACCCCAATAACGCGGACATTATTCCTGCGGGTTCTATTATTCAGATCTTCAAGGCTCCGCTCCAGATTTGCAATTCTTTTAGTGTTTGCCCCAACTTGCTTAAAACGCTCCTCATGGGCCGCCACCTTACAATCCAGACCGCTTAGTCGCTCAGCCAAAGAAGCAATTTGGTGCTTGAGTTCTTTCAACTCCGCGATATCCGCCTGCACGCCACTCAGGGTTTCCCCATTGACCGCCACCATCTCCCGCACTGCGCGGATCTCGGCCAACACCTCACGCAGCCCCGCAGGGCCCTCTCCAACACCCGCCATCTTTTGCGGGGAGGGCGGATCAGGTTTAGATCTTTTTGTTCCCGATCCCGTTGCCGCGCTGTAATCCAAACGCACAGGTTTGCTTGCCGACATTTCCCCCTCCAAGCTCGACTAGGAAACAGCAAAAGAAAATCCTCCGACGGGGTGCTAGGGAGCAGGATTGCGATCAAGGATGCTGAGCACAGGGCTTAGGCAGCCATCTTGAAACTGGCTAGCTCCGACTCTGTCCACCTTCGTTTTAAACATCTGTCCTCTGAATATCATTCGGCTATTCAATCTGCCCGATCAGCTTTCTACTCAGCTCAAATTACGGCGGCAGCTAGCTCCTCCCGCCAACTCTTTAACATCTTGCGGATGTTATCATCCACAAAAACTGGCAATTCTAAGGTTCCAGTTGCTCCAGACCCCCAATCTCTTGCTGCTTTTTTCTCTAATAAGGTGCTAACTCTTCGCTCATCTTTTATCACTCCACCTCCCCCTCCCCCTCTCCCCCTCCTTCCCTCCCCGCCTGCTGTGGCCCCTACCCCCTCCCTACCTCCCTTAACTGTTTTCCCACAATCCAGCTCTGCTCCTGTTGAACCTGTATACACTCATACTTGGTCATCTTTCCAGCCTGTCCTTGCAGCAGAAGTGCTTACATTTCTATCCACTGCAAGGAAAACTACTTGCACTCTCGATCCTGTTCCCTCTAGATGGCTCCTGGAGCCTTCCCTAGAGCTAGTCCCAGTTATCACCACTATTATCAATTCTAGTTTTTCCTCTGGTCACTTCCCATCGTCTTGGAAATCAGCAATCCTCCGCCCGCTACTAAAACAACCATCCTTAGACCCATCCATACTCTCACACTGGCGTCCAGTATCTAACCTGCCATTTCTCGCTAAACTCCTTGAACGGTGTGCCTTTACCCAGCTCAGTTCCCATGTTGAGGCTATCAACGCTCTCCACCCCCGTCAGGCGGGATTCCGCCAGGGACACAGCACTGAGACTGTGCTTCTGGCTTTACTCAACTAATTACACACATCCCACGATCGTGGTGACATCACTCTTCTCGTATCCCTTGATTTGTCTGCAGCTTTCGATTTGGTTGACCACCATACACTTCTTTCTCGGCTCTCTGATATTGGTCTTCGTGGTTCTGTTTGGTGTTGGTTTCATTCTTTCCTTTCATCCCGTTCCTTCTCAGTTCATGTAAATGATCAATCTTCATCCATCTTCCACCTCACTTGTGGTGTCCCACAAGGCTCGGTGCTTTCTCCTCTGTTGTTTAACATCTTTCTTGCCCCTCTGCCCCTGATTATTCAACAATACTCGATTTCATCCTACCTACATGCAGATGATATAGTTCTTCTATTCCACACATCACCTCTCTCCCCTGACATTACACAGCTGAACCTCTGTCTTTCCCACATTGCCTCCTGGTTATCAGAAAATTTTCTTCATCTTAATCCAGCAAAATCTTCGGCAATGTGGGTTTCCCTCAGTAGTACATGCCCCACTCTTGCACCTTCTATTGGATCATCTAGCATTCCCCTTACCTCTTCTGTTCGGTATCTGGGTGTAACTCTAGACTCTTCTTTAACTTTCTCTGAGCATATTTCAAAGGTTTCCCGTTGTTCTTTCTCTGCTTTACGGCAAATTAGGGCCATCCGATCTGTTTTGCCCTCTAGCGCTCTAATTACTCTTGTCATTGCCCTTGTAATCAATAGACTGGACTACTGCAATGTCTATCTGGCCAATCTTCCTAAATATTGTCTTCAGCGGTTACAACGCATTCAAAATACTGCAGCTCGCCTCGTTACTTTTTCCAGTAGATATGATCACATCACTCCTGTTTTGCTCCGTTTACACTGGCTTCCTCTCCAATATCACTTTCACTACAAGTTTTTGATTCTCCTTCACTGGACCATTTACACCTGTACTCCTCGTTACCTGGCAGACTGTATCTCACGCTATACTCCCCATCGGTTGCTTCCTTCCACTCAAACTAACCGCCTGTCTCTTCCTTCACCTTCCCAAGCCCGTCTGGAGCAGACGCGACATTCAGCTTGGTTTTTCCTTGGCCCTTCACTCTGGAATATGTTACCCACCTCACTGCGTCTAGAACCATCCTACCCTCAGTTTAAGTCGTTACTCAAAACTTACCTTTTCCAAAAAGCTTTTGACCTTCCCCCTGAAGCTCCCCCCTAACTGGTTTTTGTCTGTGTGTTCAACCCCAAGTACTGTCCGTGTTTGCCCACTTATGTATTTTGTACCCTGGTTTGGTTAATATCATTCTCCTTAAGATTTGTTATGATTTGATGTCAAATGTTAACATGAGTTATGTGTAACTTATTATGAGTTATTGTTAAGTGTTTTAGTGTGATTTGTTCACTTTCTCTCTAACCCTCTTTCCTGTCTTAATTGTGGCGTTCTTTTTCTTGGATTGTGGTGCTAATCAGTTTTATTGTACACCGCTTAATGCTTTTGCCACAGCGGTATATCAAATTTTAATAAAGATAAAGATATGTAAATAGCTAAAGCTTATATGTAAACAGTTCATTGTATGATAGTTCTCAACTATGTTCTCTGTAATAAACAGTTGTTCGATGTAAACTGCCCTGATCATTGGAAGGGGCAGTATAGAAATAATGTTCAATTAAATAAATAAATAAATAAGATGGGACAATATTTTAGAGAGTCATTAGCAGGATAGGAACAACTGGGGGATGTAGAAAAACAGTGGGCAAAATTGAAAGGGGATATTTTAAGGGCAACAAACCTTTTTGTTAGAAAGGCAAATAAATGTAAAAGGAAAAGGAGGCCACTATGGTTCTCAAAAGAAATAACTGAAAAGATGAAGAAAAAGAGGGAGGCCTTCATGAAATACTGGAGATCACAGAGAGAGGAAGAAAGGCATCTATATTTGGAAAAACTTAGAGAAGCTAGCAAAGTAATCAGGAAAGGACAGGTACAAAATGAAGAAGAAATAGCCAATGCAACAAAATGCTGGGATAAGACAATTTTCAGATATGTTAGTGAGAGGAGGAAGGGCAAAAGAGGTATTGACAGACTCAAGGGTACAGGGAAATAATATGCAGAAACTGATGAGGATAAAGCAGAATTGCTTAACAAATATTTCTGTTCTGTGTTCACAGATGAAGGGCCAGGAGCAGGTCTTCAGAAAATACCCATAAATAGGAAGAGAAGCAATGGGGATCTCAAACGATTTTCAGAAGACTGTGTTCATGAGGAACAAGTAAAACTAAAAGTAGACAAAGTCATGGGTCCAGATGGGATACATCCAAGAATAATTAGGGAACTTGGGGATGTTCTAGTGGCTCCACTGTCTGACCTTTTCAGTGCCTCTTTGGAGTTAGGAGTGATGCCAGAGGACTGGAGAAACAATAAGTAGAAAGAAAACAAAACTAGACGCTAACATTTGTGAGTGTAGTAATGTGCAATGAAATGTCGGAAGCGTAGCCTTGAGATACTATGCACCTCTTGAAGCTATCAATTCCATTTTGCTCAAATATTGAGCCCCCAAAGGAGCTAAAAAACAAGGTAAAACACCACCATTAAAGTGTAACCCTTAAAATTGAAATAAATAAATATTATATAAAAATATTTCGTGTCTTTGTGAAAAGGAATTACAGTAAGATATCGTTGCTTAACAATCTAATGTCACACGGAGATCACTTATCTGAATAATACGTTGTTGAAAATTGTTAGCACAATAAAATTTCAAAATCTTGCTGTATGAACCTTCTTTTCTTCAGAAAGGACTAGTAATCCAATGCAACAATAATAGCGCAGACACAGCACTGCGTTTCGGGCGGTCAAAATTTTCTTCGCCCTGCTTCAACGCTCAAGCTACCGCATCAGAAAAAGTCCATATGTGAATTGCTGAAAAAACGCCAGCGCATGCTCAATGGCAATCTGACACAGACAGCAGGATCCAGCAGTTTAAATAGCCAAAAAGAGAGGGAAAAAGTTCCCAGTGATATGCTGACTTTAAAAGTTTGTGTATTAAATTATGAACCTTATATAAGAAAAAAACTCTGAAATAAGGATATTATTAAAGCACACTTATCCAATCCAATTCTCTATTTAAGCCATGCGGTTGCACAGTAGACCACTTGAAAATCCATTGTTGTTCTAAAACTTGAAGTTGTTGTTCTCTATCACCCCCTCGAGGGTGCTGAGGCACATGGTCCAACACTTGCCAATTAAAATCCTCAAAGAGATGGTGAAAATCCAAAGAATGTTGAACCATGGGAGCTGATAGTACAGAATTTTTCAACCGAGAAGAATGTTCATTTAAACGGATTCTAACTGAACGAATGGTACGGCCAATGTATATTAAGTTACAAGGGCAGATTAACATGTAAACAACATGAGAACTGGAACAAGTAGTATACCATCGGGCTGAATGGGTGAAAACTGAATTAGGAACTACCCATTGCAACCCTTCAATTGTCCGTTCACAATGAGAGCAAGATCCACATCTATAGTGCCCCAAAGTAGGTGGTTGGTCAATCCTTCTATCCAGAGGCGAGGAGGTAATGCCCACTATGT
Source organism: Ichthyophis bannanicus (assembly GCA_033557465.1). Taxonomy (NCBI): domain Eukaryota; kingdom Metazoa; phylum Chordata; class Amphibia; order Gymnophiona; family Ichthyophiidae; genus Ichthyophis; species Ichthyophis bannanicus. Next base: position 1,526,510,216 of record CM066032.1, read on the forward strand.
CCCGTAAATTGGATCCCCGAGAATGTGCAATTTGTAACGACTTTTGAAAGCATGGGTGTAGTTGCAATATATGCCAATGCTTGAATAAAATTTGTTTAATTTGTGGAGAATGAAACATATATGGTATGACTCCCACAAAAACTTGAGAGATATCTTTAACATTGGGAAACTGAGAAGAGAGCAGCCATTCTCGATGAGTGAATTTAGCTCTTACAAAAGCTTGCCGAATAACCCGCTTTGGGTAACCACACTGTAACAAGCGCCGAGATAATTCATGGGCATGAAGCAAAAAATCTTCCATAGTGGAGCAAATGCGCCGAAGTCGAAGGAATTGCCCATATGGGAGACCTCTTTTCAAAGGACCAGGGTGGAAACTGGAATAGTACAGACGGGGCACGGAGGAAGCGTTGCACCAGTTTGTTGAATGGTTAAATTCTCTCCGGTCAAACTTATCTTTCACTTTACAATATGATTTTTCTCAAATCCAGTTTTTGGACGTTACAGTTTTTAAGAGTCAAGATTCTTTACAAACGACTTTATATAGGAAGCCTGTCCAGCGTAACACCCTGCTGTACTATTCCAGTTTCCACCCTGGTCCTTTGAAAAGAGGTCTCCCATATGGGCAATTCCTTCGACTTCGGCGCATTTGCTCCACTATGGAAGATTTTTTGCTTCATGCCCATGAATTATCTCGGCGCTTGTTACAGCGTGGTTACCCAAAGCGGGTTATTCAGCAAGCTTTTGTAAGAGCTAAATTCACTCATCGAGAATGGCTGCTCTCTTCTCAGTTTCCCAATGTTAAAGATATCTCTCAAGTTTTTGTGGGAGTCATACCATATATGTTTCATTCTCCACAAATTAAACAAATTTTATTCAAGCATTGGCATATATTGCAACTACACCCATGCTTTCAAAAGTCGTTACAAATTGCACATTCTCGGGGATCCAATTTACGGGACATAGTGGGCATTACCTCCTCGCCTCTGGATAGAAGGATTGACCAACCACCTACTTTGGGGCACTATAGATGTGGATCTTGCTCTCATTGTGAACGGACAATTGAAGGGTTGCAATGGGTAGTTCCTAATTCAGTTTTCACCCATTCAGCCCGATGGTACACTACTTGTTCCAGTTCTCATGTTGTTTACATGTTAATCTGCACTTGTAACTTAATATACATTGGCCGTATCATTCGTTCAGTTAGAATCCGTTTAAATGAACATTCTTCTCGGTTGAAAAATTTTGTACTATCAGCTCCCATGGTTCAACATTCTTTGGATTTTCACCATCTCTTTGAGGATTTTAATTGGCGAGTGTTGGACCATGTGCCTCAGCACCCTCGAGGGGGTGATAGAGAACAACAACTTCAAGTTTTAGAACAACAATGGATTTTCAAGTGGTCTACTGTGCAACCGCATGGCTTAAATAGAGAATTGGATTGGATAAGTGTGCTTTAATAATATCCTTATTTCAGAGTTTTTTTCTTATATAAGGTTCATAATTTAATACACAAACTTTTAAAGTCAGCATATCACTGGGAACTTTTTCCCTCTCTTTTTGGCTATTTAAACTGCTGGATCCTGCTGTCTGTGTCAGATTGCCATTGAGCATGCGCTGGCGTTTTTTCAGCAATTCATATATGGACTTTTTCTGATGCGGTAGCTTGAGCGTTGAAGCAGGGCGAAGAAAATTTTGACCGCCCGAAACGCAGTGCTGTGTCCGCGCTATTATTGTTGCATTGGATTACTAGTCCTTTCTGAAGAAAAGAAGGTTCATACAGCAAGATTTTGTAATTTTATTGTGCTAACAATTTTCAACAACGTATTATTCAGATAAGTGATCTCCGTGTGACATTAGATTGTTAAGCAACGATATCTTACTGTAATTCCTTTTCACAAAGACACGAAATATTTTTATATAATATTTATTTATTTCAATTTTAAGGGTTACACTTTAACGGTGGTGTTTTACCTTGTTTTTTAGCTCCTTTGGGGGCTCAATATTTGAGCAAAATGGAATTGATAGCTTCAAGAGGTGCATAGTATCTCAAGGCTACGCTTCCGACATTTCATTGCACATTACTACACTCACAAATGTTAGCGTCTAGTTTTGTTTTCTTTCTACTTATTGTTTTGTGATTTATAGGGTAGAAATTGGTGTTAGGTTGTTTGTTTAGAGGACTGGAGAAAGGCACATGTGGTCCCTTTACACAAAAGCGAAAGTAAGGATGTGGTTGAAAACTACAGGCTGGTTAGTTAACCTCTGTGGTGAGTAAATTATTGGAAAGACTACTAAAAAAGAGAACAGTGAGGTTTCTGGAGTCCAATGGATTACAGGATCCGAGGAAGCATGAATTCACCAGAGGCAGTTCTTGTCAGACAAATCTGATAGATTTCTTTGACTGGGTGACCAGGGAGTTGGACCGAGGGAGAGCCCTAAATGTGGTATACTAAGATTTCAGTAAAGCCTTTGACACCGTTCCGCACAGGCGACTTATAAACAAAGGGGGTCATTCTGAACCACAAATAGCAGGGATGGACGTCCCAATCGGACATCCATTCTCGCTATTCATGCTGGCTTCAGCCCCTGACTAACGTCCCTGCCGGTTGTGCAGGGAAGTTAGTCGGGGTTGGGGAATGTGCGGCCTGGGGGCGGAGAGTAGATGGGCAGTGGGAGGTCATTGGCCCTGGACATACAGGGCCTATTCTATTGTCAGCCCTGTACGTCCAGGGCTGGCAAAATGGCTGGAGTGGAATAACTCTCCTGGATGTTTTTGGTTTTTTTTTTAATTTGGGGCACAGAAGGGGTTGGGGGGGGGGGCAGGGAACATTACCTGCAACCCAACCTTGGCCTTTGGAAGCCGGATCAGGTGTTGGGCTGCGGGAAATTTGCAGTTTTGGTTGGCGGCCAGCATCGCGGCTTTTAAATGGAGCAGTGCTACCATAGCAACATGACGCCATGGTGCTGCGGCTCCATTTAAATGCCCTGAGTTAGCCAGGTGCAGTCCTGAATGTGCAGGCCTGACAGAATCACTGTCCCAGCCTACACATGCAGGACTATTCACAATTCTGATCCCGCGTGGCTAGACATGCCCCGCAGGATCAGAATCGCGATCCCCTCTGTGCATGCGGTTCAGACCGGACTCACAGAGGGGATGAACGTGTGGGACAGAATCGGGCCCAAACTGAGCACCATAGGGATGGACCCTAAAGTTACTAATTGAGTTAGAAATTGGTTGAGTGGGAAGTGACAGAGGGTATAGGTAAATGGAGCTCACTTTGAGGAGAAGGAGATTACCAGCGGTGTGCTGCAGGGATCTGTCCTTGGTCTGATTCTGTTTAACATCTTTGTTAGTGAATTGCGGAAGGGCTGTTGGGTAAGATTTGCTTGTTTGTGGATGATACCAAAATCTGCAATAGAGTAGACACACAGAAAGGAGTTGATAACATGAGGAGGGATCTATCTAAACTTGAAGAATGGCCGAGAATTTGGCAGCTGTAATTTAATGTTAAAAATACAGGTTCATGCATTAGGCTGCAAAACTCCAAAGGAGCTGTACAGTGTAGGAGGTGAGATATTTCTGTCCACAAAAGAAGAGTGGGACCTGGGCGTAATTGTGTCTGAAGTAGCTAATCAGATAGAAAAGGCGACTGCGAAAGCCAGAAGAATGCTTGGGTATATAGGAAGAGGAATGGCAAGTAGAAAAAAGGAGGTGATAATGCCTCTGTATAAGTCTCTGGTGCAACGTCATTTGGAGTATTGTGTGCAATTTTGGAGACCACACCTTCAAAAGGATATAAGCAGGTTGGAATCAGTGCAGAGGGTGGCTACTAAAAAGGTCAGTGGTCTTCGTTATGTAGCATATGAGGACAGACTTAAAGATCTTAATATGTAACTTTACAGGAAAGATGGGATAGGGCCGATATAATAGAGACATTTAAATACCTCCATGGCATAAATGCACAGGAGGGTCTCTTTCAATTGAAGGGAACCTCTGCTACGAGAGGTCATAGGATGAGTGAAAGGGGATAGACTCAGGAAAAACATTTCTTTACGGGAAGAGTGGTAGATGCATGGAATAATCTCCCAGTAGAGGTGGTGGACACGAGGACAGAATCTGAATTCAAAAAAGCATGGGACAAACACAGAAGATCTTTAAAGGTAAAAGGGGTACTATTGTAGTTGATATGGATGGGTAGACTAGATAGAAACATGATGGCAATAACAGACCACATGGCCTATATTTCTACCACTATATCTCTGATGTTGTGGCCTCTCTTGTAGGCTTTCATAAGCTCTTTCTGAAAGCAATTGTGTAAGGATAAGATATGGCAGTGCTTTTGAAGTAACATCATAACCTGTGAAGCATGTACCATCTATGGAATGGTCCCTACAATTTTATCCAGTGGTAACAGCCACAGGGGGTCATCACTTCTTAGTAACCAGTTGCAGTGGGTGTATTTGGCTCTCTTATATCCTTTTTTGATGACATTGTTAGGATAATCCAAGAATACTAAAGGAATTTGGGGACATTCTAGCAGCTGCACTGACTGACCTTTTCAATGCCTCTTTGGAATCAGGAGTGGTGGCAGAGAATTGGAGAGAGGCACATGTGGTCCCTTTACACTAAAGCGGAATTAAGGATGATGTTGAAAACTACAGGCCAGTTAGTCTAACCTCTGCGATGAGTAAATTATTGGAAACGCTGCTGAAGGAGATTACCAGTGGTATGCCACAGGGATTTGTCCTTAGTCTGATTCTTTTTAACATCTTTGTTAGTGATATTGCGGAAGAGCTGTCGGGTAAGGTTTGCCTCTTTGCAGATAATATCAAAATCTGTAATACAGAAGACACCCAGGAAGGAGTAGATAACATAAGGATGGATCCAGCTAAGCTTGAAGAATGGTTGAGAATTTGGCAGTTGAGAATGAATGCAGGGTTATGCATTTGAGCTGCAAAAATCCAAGGGAGCAGTATAGTGAAGGAGTGAAGTCTTCTGTTCACAAAAGAAGAGCAGGACCTGGAGAAACTGTGCATAATTTTAAAATACAACTTTGTTCCAGACATTGTATCAATACCAAAACCATGTCCACACTGATTGTTTCCCATTGTGTCCAATTTCAACATTTTTCCAGATTTTAAATGGAGAGTTATTGATCATGTTCCATAGACCCAAGGGGTGGCAAACATGAATATCGATTACAATGTCTGGAAGAACATAATTACACGGTGTATCTCCTGGTGGCCTCAATCTTGAGGTGGATTGGTGAAGTTTGTTTGAACATTGGCTTAATATCCAATCAACTGAGTCTGACTCATACATCAGATGCGGCTAACGGTCCCATATGAGTTTAAAAAGAGTTTTGTTGGTTTTCTTTCATTATAGTTAACCACTTGCCAGTTGTAGTCTGGCGGAGTGTGTCGCTTCTTCCTGGCTTTGACTACCAGCTAAGTACTCTTTTGTGGCTTTTTTTCTATTGGCCATTCAAAAGTGATTTTATTTTAGTATTTTGTACACTCGGTTGGCTTAACACATTGGTGGTTGGGTACCACTTTATTTAGAATAAAAGGATATGTTTGTTTTTCAGAAGGTTTTTTGACATTGCGAAACAAACGTTCCGACATTAAAAAAGCGATTTTGCTCTTTATTTTGATCTGATCTTTTAATTGAGATTGATTCTGTGGTCTTGATCTTGGGTATATATTTATCTATACCTACCATAGCTAAATCTTTTTAACACAAATAATTCTTAAAACAATCAAGTAATGAGAAGAATATTTTGCCTGTTTTCTGTAGTAGGTTTTCCGTGCATCATACATGAAAACAAAATCTGGAAGCAAATGAATATAATAGCAAAGAGATGCATGACCCATGAAAACAAGCATCACACTTAAAACTATTTTTAATATGTATTTTCATACCCTTTTGCAAGTTTCAAAAAGGATTTATTTCTTTACTTCCTTACATTTGCTATACCACCCTTTAAACCTAACAGTCAACAGAGTGGTGCACAAACTTCAAACTACAAATAAAAAGGGGAAAGTTGGTAGGGCATCACAGGAAACAGTTACAATTCCTGGTGTCCAAGAAAGGACAAAATCAGAGTAGAGGAGGTAGGCCAAGGTTAGGATGCTCATCTGCCTATATTAGGAGTTCTCAACCCAGTCCCTGGGACACAATGAATATGCATAAGAGAGATTTGTATATAATGGAGGAAGTGTATGCAAATCTCTCCATTGGGTTACTTTCACCTAAGACATATGGCTGTTATTTGGTCTTTTGTCTTTAGTGTTGGCACATGGTAACCTTGTATCAAGAAAAGGACAAGCACAAATCCATGCTGAGTTTTGTTTTATAAAAACAATATATTTAATATTTGCAGGTATCAGTCTGATCAATCAATACAATTTAAAAATAGGAACACCAATGTCTTTGTTACCTCCTAATCCAGGCCTAAGACGATTGTCATACCCATCCAGAAGCCTGTCGAGGATTCTTGTAAAGATGGTGGTGTTATTCTTGGCTTCATCCTCAACGGAGTCAGCCAGCACTGAACTGAAGAGATATTGTACAAATGGAAACCTAATTTTAACATACAACCAATATGCAGCTAATGTTATTGTGCAACTAAGTTTAACAACAACGAAAGTTATGAATAACACAGACCTATCCATGCTGTCCAATAGTGATTCCTTAAACACAGGTCCATAGATTCATGTAGATGAAAACAAAAATCTCCACAAAATCAAAAATTGAATCTTTAAGTACTTCTGTATTATGAAATGGAATGGTCCTTATTATGCTGGTGCTTTTAAGTGGATTGTCAATTTCAAGCTGTGAAAAGACAATATAAATAGCTGAGGAGGGCTAAAGACCCCCCTCCAAAAAAAAGTGAGTTCTAACTTTGTATAAATTCCTTGCACAGAACTAAGCACTTAATACTGTTATTTGTACTAGGCTGACAATCTTATAATTGCCCTTCATTTGGTCGACAATTACACCATCCAGTGAAGTAAAATTAATACTAAACTATGAGGATGATTTATTAGAAGTTACCGATTAAAGAAAATAATGAGCCTTTTATATAAGATATTTAACACTCAACATATGATTTGCAAGGATTATTTCTATATATAAATACAAAACTATACACTGCTAAAAAAAAAAAAAAATCACTAGTGCATATAGTTTCTACTAAAACCCTTCAGGACACTAGAGGGAAGCTATTTCCATCTAAATTGTTCCATACTATCATTTACAAAAAACATTCTTGCCAGCTGACTTTAAGCAATTCATCTAACAACCTAAAAATTCTGGTCAAAAAGAAAGTTCTCCTAGTCTAAGAAATGAACTCTGAATGTCAATAATTTTCTCTTAAGTCACTATAAGACAAAGTGCACATGCCAGCTCATTTAATATTTAAAAATAAGATGAAAAATTCCTAAAACTAACCAGGATATTTTCTCCCCTACAAAAATAAGTGACAGCAGAAGGACCTGTACCAGAGTCAGTACACCAAACTGTAGACCGGATCAAGCACATCACAAAAGGTATATAGTCTTTCTAAACCCTATAAATCTTGTTATTATTATATGATCCAGTTTGAAGTCTGTGTACTTCAAAATTTGGATTTACAAGGAGGATCTGAAGACACTGGGCTGCCCTAAGGAATGATAAAAAAAATCGGTTGCTTTAGTAGGAGCGTTAAACAATCTGACAATAATTAATTGCAAAGTTTAACGTAAGTACTTTTGCTGTGTATTTCTGTTACGTCAGGGAAAGAGTGCACACGCACAAAATACAAAACAAAAGTTGAAAAATAAACCAAGCTTTTGTTTTATTATATTAGATTGTGGAGTTGTCTACTATCTCCACCTAGAGGTTTAAATCCTAAAGCGGTCTATAAAACTGTCAAATAAATATTGTTTGGCGTCCAAAATAGTGATAGCAAGTGCACATTTTTTTAAAAAAAATATATCTGCTTTAGTTTGGTTTAGTGCGTTATTCTGTCTTTACTTCCATCGTCCCTGCTGCTTGCTCCAGTTATTTCACGGGCAAATTTGAAAACTCATGTCAGCAATCATGATTCATCTCGATATCAAACGCTAATAAAAAAAAAAATACATCGAATGGTCTCATTCCCTTTGGAAGGATTGATAAATAAATGGTCAGTCGAGTGTATCAGGAAATACATTTTACCTTGCCTTCAACTATTACACTAGGCGAAAAAAAATCACATTGCCGAATCAGCGGGGCGTAGGGAAAACCCTGGGCTGGCTCCAAAAGCCACCTGCAATTGAGCAATGAACGATCAAAGGGAAAATATGCTCCTGGTTCCCAAGAGGAGACAGAATCCAGCTCACCTTTCCGGTTCCCAAGCCAGGAAGACGAGAAGAAGCAAGTGGATGCTGAGCAGAGTCAGTTTCTTCTTCATCACTGCTTTCTGCAGCCTTGCACTCAGCGCGCACGACCTGAGACGAAAGAAATGTAATTAGGTTCCCACCAAACAGGGCCATCAACTTCGCATAAACACTGCAAATAAAACCCGTTCAACTTCAACAAGCCGGCCTGAGTTGATCGGCAACCACCGCTCTCCCTAATTCCGCAGCTGAATGCCCAGCGTTAGCAGTTGAGACTTCCACTATAGTCCCTACACATAATACTACTGAAATCGTTCCTGGTGATCCTGTTGGGGAAACCACAGAAAACGACACATAATCAAAAGTGGTAGGATGGGAGGCAAAACCGGGAACATCAACTATCCCAGTCAGGATACAGATAATTCCTAGTCAGTGCACAGTGCACTGCAACCAAAATCATCTCTGTGTGCCGCTCTTCCTGCAGGAAGATCACTCGACCTGCCCCAGTAATACCAATCAGGTTGTCAATTAAACAACATCCATAAGCCCCCTTAAAGTTAAACTATTAAAAGCAGATCGGTATTATTGCACATCGAAACCCTTCCACCTCCCCGAGCAAGGAAGCATGATGAGTTTCTGCCCCGACAGCAGCAACACAAGCGAGAGGGAGGAATCCGTGCGCTTACCTGGTGTGGAAGGCGGCGATGCTGACGGAAAAGGGCTCTAACCTGCAAAGGATGCGCTGAGGCTGGGAAACTTGGGGCTGCCGAAAGACTGCAGCAGCAGCAGCAGCAGCAGCCGCGCGAGCTGGGACCGAACTACAGGCGCTAGCAGGGAGGCGCGCCCGTCGTGGCCGCGCGCTCGTGCAAGAGCCCGCGAGCGAGGGAAGGCGGGAGCGCGCGTGCTGCTGCAGCTTCTGTAACAAGGGAGTCTCCTCGACGGGCGGGGGGCCAGGCTGGGGAAGGCAGCTCGTTAAGACCAGATCGACTTACGAAGCCAGGCTGGCTAAAATGTGCACGCGCAAGAGCTTCTCCCTTCACAGGAGACAGATTGACAGATATTCCAATACGCTTTCATTATAGTAGCTCACTCAGTGGGTACGAGATGTAAGTTTTGGGGCATGCGGGCACATGATGACACTGCCTGAAATCATTTTTGGTTTAGAGAGAAAGTGGGAAGACTAAATGAATGCGAAGGTATAGTATGGAACAGGAAGCAACTTCCCCTGTCTTTAATGCTCTCTCACCAGAGCGGACTAATGCTAGCGGGACAGAAAATCCGAGCTTAGTGACACTATCTTTAAGTTTTGCCTCTCTGGCTTGCATAAGTATAATCCAGAAAACAACTGTGATTCTCAAGAATATCACAGGGAGGAGATTCTTTTCGTTTTAAATGGGGCTTTTAAGTACGTGTTTAATGTGTTATAAATAATTCAGTTTAGACCGTCCCTCTCCGTTCTTACGTGAAGAATAGTTGGATCTAGCTGTTTCTACCCTTGGCTTTATTCTCTGCCATTAAAATTCCGTTCCTCAACTTCCCCTTTTATCCAGTGGCAGAATCCAACTGGAATTCACAGAAATGAAAAGCTTTTTCAAATGATCCAGGCAACCGTAGGAAAAAGTGCCATCTTTTTGTATGGGCTGAATGCTTGCTGTATCCGTTCCTATTTCTAATTATGGGCCCGATTCATTAAACACTTGTCTTATTCCTGATCTAGTGGGTGTGTGTGTGTGTGTGTGGGGGGGGGGGGGGGTACGTGTTAATAAATCAGACCCTCTATCTCCTTATTTGTATTGATTGCTACGGTGATGTGCCTTCGCTATCTATTGATCTTTGAGCAGCATTTTTAAGAGCATAAACTGAAGCAGAGATTTATTTTCAATCCAGGCGTTAGATGGCTGTCTGCTTCACAACGTCAAATGCAGTGCATGCCATGCTACAATCACTCTGCTGTTGATTATGTTTCAGAAATAAAATGTTTTATACAGGCAGCTATTGATTCCTGAATGGAACACTATAAGGACTTTTTGAGGGGAATATCGACCAGGATCTTTCTTCATGGTTAAGTTTGGAAAGATTCTCAAGGGGCCTTACATTAGGGAAAAAAAGATAATGAAAGTTTTCAGAAGTCAGCTTGTCAAAAGAAATGGGTTTCAGATAGGTCAAGACTATTCTGGCAGAACAATTCCATTATTTCAAATGCTGTTGCTTAGCTACAATTGGTAGAGACACCTGAAAAAAGGCACAAACCTAGTAATTTTGAGACAAATCTCAAGCCCCTGTTTTCTTTTCCTCCCTACATACTTCATTTAAAAAACATACTCAAAATTCTAATTTGTTTTGGTAAACTTTACAAAATATGGAGCATAAGATATTTGGCTAAAAACAACAAAGGCATAACACAGGCATACATATTAAAGGCTCAAAGATGCTTGGCTGAAGGCAACCTCTGGAATAAATTGTCTGTTGAATTCAGATCAACCCCATCTATCCTTCAGATAGAGACTGATGACTAATCTGCTACCAGGGCTTAATTTCTGGGGGGGGGGGGGGGGGTGGCCTGGAATACAATTCCACCATTTCTTTTCAGACTTCAGAGCAGCAGGAGTGTTCTGCTCTAGCCTCTCCTTTCCAAGCAGCCTGCAGGAAGAGGAAAAGAGGGGGGGGGGGGTGATCCTGGAGCAAAACAGGGAACATAACTGTCACTCTATACTTCCTAATCCAGACCCTCTTCTTCCTTTGCTTCTGCCTCTGGCCTGCCAGCCCGCTCCTCCCCCCTCCCCCTCACCTCACACGTTCCAGTTCCACTTCCCCTTCCCCTTCCCCTTTGCTTACAAAATATGCCTTGGCTGTTCCTGAAGTAGTTAGTTATAGGAAGAACTGCTATTGGGGATTATATATGTTTGATATTGTCTTATCACAAATATGTGCAGGAGAGAGGGACCTCAGTATAACACAGGGGGTTATTCATTAAAATGCATTCTTATACAAAGCCACTCTATCAATCCCCTGAGAAAACCATCGTGAATCCCAACGTCCCAATGCTGGTTGATAGTACTGATCGTGTGAGTTCAGGTTGGATTTAGCAGATTTTATTCTGCAGCTTAAGCGACTGCATTTGTAAGAATAACATTATAACACTCCAAGAGTTATCCCTTGTCAAGTTCCCTGAAGTAGCGTAGGTGAAACATTGGCAGCGCTGGGACGTTGGGATTCATTTAAAGTTTAATTCAAAAGATAAGTGTGTGTTTATTGATTCGTTTTCAAAGATGGAAGGAGGAAGAGACCTGTGATGGTTTTCTCAGGGGATTGATAGAGTGGCTTTGTATAAGAATGCATTTTAATGAATAACCCCCTGTGTTATACTGAGGTCCCTCTCTCCTGCACATATTTGTGATAAGACAATATCAAACATATATAATCCCCAATAGCAGTTCTTCCTATATTTCTGGTGTGAATGGACTACATTTCCCACAATACCTTGCAAATCATATTAAAATATGCCTTTGCGAAGACTGTGAACATTCTCACCCAGGCACCCGTCTGACACTCTCCATGAGGGATTGGCCAATGGGGCCTGTGGGGGTATGTGTGGGTGTGTCTGGCCCTGTTGGCTGCTGCTTTACGGCAGTGTGTCCCAACTCCAGTCCTGGTGTTCGAACCACTGTTCGGGTTTTCATGCTGTCCCTCATAGATATGCATGAGCTACATCAGCATACCATGGGGGTGGTGCATAGATATGCAGCACAGGCATCTTTATTAGAGGCAGCATGGATCCTGAATGGTGTGGGGGCCCTCCAGGACTGCATTTGGGAGACTCTGCTCTAGGTAATGCGGCTGTTTATGGTGTCTGTGTTTGGTGTGGTAAAATATCGGTATATGAACCATGCATATGTTCTCAGCAATAAAGGTTTGTCTGTACTATCATGGTTTAGTTGTAGGAAGAATATGTGGACTGGATTGGCAGTAGCCCCAGCTGGGCTTTGAACCTGTGACCCTCTGTTCCTGCACACACTGTCTGTGTGCACTGCACCACTGTGTTGCCACAGATATGCTGTGGTCCCTGGGGAGTCCACAACTGTACATCCGACAGAGCCTGTCTTGTGGTGGACGGTGCCAGCCTGCACAGGCCTAGGCCACTGTCTGCTGTGGTTTGCAGCCACTGCCCCCTCCACCACCTGTACCCTTCCGCCAACATGCTGACATGTCCCTATCTGGCAAAAAGCATATGACCTGATTGAGTTGTGGCACTCCAGGACTGAATTTGGGGGACTCGGCTGTTGGTAATGCCCATTGTTATGGTTTGTGTGCGGTGTAGGGTAAAATACAGGAGTGTCTGTACTATCACTGTTTAGTGGTGGGTAAAACTATGGGGACTGGGTTGGCTTGAGCCCCAGATGGGATTTGAACCTGTGACCCTTGGGTCTTACAGGCACTGGCTGTGTCTGCTGCACCACACTGTGGCCATAGAGACAATGCAGTCTCTGGTGATAGGGAACTTGGCCGCACGAGTCAGACACCCTGCTCTGCAGAATTTTACTGTGGGCTCGTTTACCTTGTCTGGGGACAGGGGTGCAATTAAACCTCAAAAATGACCTCCAAAAAAGGGGAAAAAACCAAAACCAAGCTGGGCAACAGTGATATTAATGGGCAACATGAAACACACTCCCAGGAAAGGTCCATTAAAATGCAGTGCTTTTGGAACGGGTCTACGGAGCATAGACCCTTCCAAAAATCATTTCTTTTTTTCTGGAGCTTTCCTGGGAGTGCTTTTTATGGTTGCCCATTAATATAAATGTTGCCCAGCTGGGGTGTAATTTATTTGGAATTTTTTGTGGTCATTTTACATTTATATTTGCTGTTTTGTTCTGTGCACATGTATCACACTGCTCACGTTGTGCAGGTTTCCCCGGTTTTGCTGTACATTGCTGACGGAAATGGTTTCTCTTCCCTTTAAATCTGCTCTAACGCGAGGGTTTCACTCGCGGTATTTTTAATGCCGACATTCAGCCCCGCTCCTGTGCGGGGAGCCTCTCCCCTCCCACTCTCCACCCATTGACCCCGTCCCCCCGCCCTTCGGTTGCCTTCCTCCGCCCTCCGTAAGCGTTTCCCCGCCTCTATCGCACATCAGCGCCCCGCACACGTGCGGCGGCCCGTTAATGTGACGCACACGCATGCGCGGCGCTTAAGAGCTCTTAAGTGCATCATTAGCGTCCGCTCTTGTGCGCCACGCACGTGTGCGCGGTTTAGTAAACATACCCCTAAGTCTCACGAATAACATACAGTAGAACCTCTACTAAAATAGTATGTTTTATGATGAATTAATGCACATTGATATCAGTGCAGCTTAGCAATTAGCCCCTGAAATGCTTTAGACATGTTTTAAGCCTATATACTGTGTGAGTGCCAGCTAAAATCATATATTTTTATAAATGGGCAGCTTTCTGAGGCTGAAAAGGCTTATTAGCCATATGAATACATCTTTTTGACCAAACAGTTTTGAATCTAGTTTAGATTCACTACTGTCTCACACATCCATATCTCCAAGCATGTAAGAAATCCAATTAGTAATAGCAGCTGTCAATCAAAGTGTCCAATGTTACCATCGGGTTCTGCATTTATCTTGCACACATAAGAGCAGTCAGAATAATACAAAACCCTATTTTTCATTTTTGTGCATATTTTTCCAGATATGTTTAGATGCTTTTATTATTTTGGACAGGCTTTATGTATTACTAGAGCAGCTCAAATCTTCTTTTTTATACTTCATCAAGTTATATTTGAATCATGATATTTCTGGATTATACTTTTCAGAAACAAACCATATATGTACTGTATTAAGGAAGCTGATATGATAAATAAAATCATCAATATTCTCTCAGAAATTACTTTTACAATCAGAAATTATAAGCACTGAAACTAATAACATAGGTTACTGCTGACTTTCTCATGCCATTGAGATTTATTTATTGATTTATTTCCAAATAGCTTTCTAAAGCGCTTTTCATAGAAGTAAAAACAGTTTACGATAATGACTATATCATAAAAGAGATTCATTCCAACAAAATGCAAAATCAAAGGAGAAACTTAAACAAAGGTATACTAAATATTAAAGTAGGATAAAATCCTAAGGGTCAATTTTTCAAAAGGTGCCTGGTGAGAGAGACCCTAAAGGGGCATAATTGGAAGGAAATGAGGGAGAGGAGAAACAAAGGGAAAGACAAGGTAGATAAAGCATGGGAAGGAACATGGAGAAATAAGTTAGTTGATATCACCAGTCTGTAGACATTCACCAAATGCTTCTATAAAGAAAGAGATTTTTAAGATGAGTTTTAAACTTTCCGTAGATTGATTCAGATCAGAGGGCAAAGAGTTTCAGAGAGAAGGGGCCGAGTAGAAGAAGGCAGAGCGGCGAGTGATGTCATAATGAACATGAATTGCTGGTGAGAGGTGAAGTATGTTGATATATTGTGAGCAAGTAGGTTGAGAGGAAGAGGAGGTGAGATGGAAAAAAAAAGTGGGGAACACCAGAGTACAGTAGAAGGCTTTATTAACAATTAAGCTTGAATTTGATATGGCAGATAATTGGAAGCCAGTGGGTTCGAATATAGAGCTGAGTGAGATGATCTGTTTTCTGGGATCCATGAATGAACCTAATGATGATATTCTGGGAATTTTGCAGGTGTTCTAAGGAGGTGTTAGAAAGACCAAGGTATACCATGTTAGCATAGTCTAATCTAGAGAAGATCAGTGTCTGTCTGCAGCAGTGATTAGGACATCTTGGGTAAGAGAAGAATGGATGGTGCAATGTTGGCAGAGATAATTAAACAGGATTGTATTAGTGAGGAGATTTGTGAAGTAGAAGAGAGGGATGAGTCAAACGTGCAGTCCAAGATCTTATGGGAGTCCTTAAATTCTACACTGCCCTGAGAGAGAGGGTGTTAAGGTAAGGTGTCTATCATGGCTAGTAATGCAAAATGCATAGGATTTGATGTGATTTAGCTTAAGACAATGTGAAGTGATCCAATAGCTTAGAGGCAATGGTTTAGTGATGGTAAATCAGGAGAACATACAATAGCTCTGTAGGATAGATTAGCTGAATGTCATCAGCATAAAAAATAAGCATTAATGCTGTAGGATTGTATGAGAGTGGGCAATGGGTTAATAAACAGGTTGAAAAGGGGGGTGGGGGGGGGGGTGAAGGGGAAGAATACACTGTGGGATCCCCAAGCTTTGTGGAAGAGGACATAGAATTGTAGGAGACAGCAAAATTTTGGTCTGAGAGCAATGAAGTGAACAAACGCAGGACAGTATTGGAAATGACAGTCTCACTGAGTAAGTGGAACGGGAATGCATGGTCAAACAGGTCAAATGTTGCTGTAAGATCAAGTGAAATAAGCAGGACTGCATTGTCACAGTCAAGTACTGCATGAATGCCACTTAACATGGATGTGAGCATGGTTTCTGTACTGAAACTAGAGCAAAAGCCAGATTGCTTAGAGTGTAATGCAAGGGATGAGTCAATATGTTGATTAAGTTGAGACTGGGCAATACACTCAGGACCCGATTCTGTCCTGCACATAGAACCCCTTTGTGCATCCGATCTGAACCAGACGCACAGAGGGGATCACGATTCTGATCCTGCGGGGCACGTCTAGCCCCGTGGGATCAGAATCATGAACAGTCCTGCATGTGCAGGCCAGGACTGCAATTCAGT
Source organism: Ichthyophis bannanicus (assembly GCA_033557465.1). Taxonomy (NCBI): domain Eukaryota; kingdom Metazoa; phylum Chordata; class Amphibia; order Gymnophiona; family Ichthyophiidae; genus Ichthyophis; species Ichthyophis bannanicus. The sequence continues at coordinate 1,526,526,294 of CM066032.1, forward strand.
CCGGCCTGCATGTGCAGGACTGCCTCTGGCTAACTCAGTCAAGGCTCCTTAATTGCATGACACCACGGCTCCATTTAAGAGCCGCGATTCCGGCTGCCTGAAAAAGGAGTTTATTCCCCGCAGCCCAACCTCCAATTTGGCCTCCTAAGGGGAGGGAGGGAGTGGTCTAGTGGTTAGGACAAGGTACTTCAGGCCGGAGGGCCAGGGGTTCAAGTCCCACCTGGGGACAGCAATCTCAGGCCAGAGGGACTGGGATTTTTAGTCCTATAGGCACTCCTTGTGGTCTTGGGCAAGCCACTTAACCCTCCATTGCCCATGTTCCCTGTAAGTATTAATGTTTGTGTGTCATATCCCCTCGTGTTAAATGTATCCCCCAGTTGACCACTTTGACCCGGTGAAAAGCGGAATATAAATACAGCTAAATAAAATAAAATAAAATAAGGGTCAGGCTGCAGAGAATGTCCCCTGGTCCCGCCTTCCCCATCTGCATCCCGGCATTAGAATTAAGACACGTCCAGGAAAGTTATTCCACCTTTGAGGTGGAATAACTTCCCTGGACATTTTGCCAACCCTTGGCGTAGAGGGCTGAGATTAGAATTGGCCCTGTATATTGTCACCAATTGGTCCACCTGTAGCCTTAGCATACAGGGTAGGCTGCTTGGAGACCTTTTATTGAAAGGTTTAGGAGTGTAGTTGTGGGCCTTTCAATAAGTGATAGTCGTGGGTCGAGTGGTTAAGGTCAAAACAGGCTTTTAATTCCCCTCCCGGGGTTGGATTCAAACACAGGATAACAAAAGAACATAAGCCATGCACTCTGGCATAAAGTAAGAAAATGTAAAGGCTTGTGCTTCTTAACAGGCAGTTAGATAACTTCCACAAACTGTTTGGCTTCAGCACAGAGAAATCACATCATTTAATACAGCTAATGTACAGTCCATCTGATTGTCAGATAATTCAGCTTCTGGAGGATCAATTATCATGGACTCACTCTGACAATCATCTGGATAAAACTTTGGCTGTGATTGTAATGTGGGCAGATTATTCTCCTCTGCTAGTTCCTGAGACTTCCTTAATATTTCCTCTAACAGGTAAGGATCAATCTCACCATATCTCTGTCCATAGTTCACAGGAGAATTATATCCTTTATAGCTTCTACGAGAGAAAGTCTTATGAGCACCTTTACAAGGGTTAATTAGCCTACCTTCTGGCTTTGAGGCAATGGGAGGTCTGTGTACTGCTCCTTTAGGACGGGGTTTAAACCTCAGAGGCTTCTCTCTGCATATTGGCTGTTCACCCTCCTCTTCAGACATACAAATGTCTTGCACTGTAGGTCCTTCACTCCCTTGTGCTTGTAAATGCTTCCCAGTTATCCTCACTGGTATTTTCTCTCTTATGCTACTTTCACCATAAGATAAATGCTTGGAGGCTTGGTTAAAAGGTTTCTGTGCCTTTCTCCTCCAATTATCACTGTCAGCTGCCTTCTGCCTTCCTCTCTCCCAATCAGTATCAGAATCTACTGAATCACTCACGTAAGGTTCTCTTTCACACCAGGGCAGATGTTGCCTCCAAGATCCAGACCTCAGCTTACACACACCTTTCAGCTGGTTCTGATCAACAGCGTCTTTCCTGCTTCTTACATTGTTCCTTAGAACTCTGTCACTCGTGGTTCTTTCTTTCTTTGCATCTGCTGCAGCTGCTTCCTCGTTCTCTCCTTCCTTCCTCTCCTTCTCCTCCTCAAACTCTAGTGAACGTCTCTTATATGTTTGCTGGGGATCTAATCTGGCCCTTCCCCCTCCCAGGTGAAAGCTATTAGACCTAGGAGCTCGGGATTGTTTGTCAGCTGGGCGGGGTTCCTGCCCTCATGGCTGGGAATGTTTATGTTGCCCTTGGCAACTGGGAGTCCTGATCTCTTCCTTCCTGCTAGAAACGGCCCTATTGCATTTAGGTTCCTCTGTTTTTCTATCACAGGATATCTCTTCCCCATTACATATCCCCCCTCTTAAGATATTACAGGCTGCAGCTTCCTGAGTCTGCCAGCATGTAATCCTACTCTTATGGGCTGAAACACCTTCCACTTTGACCAGCCGTACTGTGGCTGTTCTGGCATGTCAAGGTTTTAACAAATTCAAGTGATATACTTGTCGTCGCCCTTTTTCATTCTCCACCATATAGGAGACGGGCCCGACCTTTTGCACCACTGCATAGGGTCCTTTCCATCTGGATTCAAATTTGGGACCAACTTCTGCTACCAGGACTAAAACCTTATCCCCGACTTCTAGCTGTCGTGTCTTGGTTCCCCGATCATAATAGTGTTTCTGCCAGCATTGGCTAGCCTGCAAATTATCTATTGACACTCGGGATGTCCTTTCTAAGCAGGTCCTAAGATCCCTAAGAAATTGGGGTACCCCTATCTCTGCTTCATCAGGCTCGACCCATTGTTCCCTTAGGATATCCAATATACCCCTTGGAACCCGGTCATATAAAAGCTCATAGGGCGATGCCCCTAAGGACGCTTGTACGCGCTCTCGGAATGCGCATAAGATGAATGGGAGTACATTATCCTATTCGGCCATTTTTCCTTCTAGGCTCCTTCGTAACATCTGTTTAATGGATTGATTCATCCTCTCTACTAACCCATTAGCTTGAGGATGATCGGCGGAGGTCCGGATATGCTGTACCCCAAAAGCGTCCCATACCCTGGCTAAGTGTCTTGAAGTAAAATTACTCCCCTGATCCGTCAGAATTTCCTGGGGAAATCCGATTTCACAAAACAGCTTTATAAGCTCAAGGGCTATGGTCTTGGCCGAGATGTTACGTAATGGAACAGCCCATGGAAAGCGGGTTGCTTGGTCTGTGATTACCAGTATGTACTGGAAACCTCTCGGCGTTTTAACGATGGGTCCTACGATGTCCATCACTAACCGACGAACTGGAGTTGCAATAGTAGGCGTAGGTATCATGGGTACAGGTTTTGGCTTACTAGCCGTGACTCGCTGGCAAGCGGGACAGGACTCACAATAGCGGGCTGTCTCCTTAAAGACGCCAGGCCAATAAAATCGGGCCAATATCTGGTCCAATGTCCCCTGTGTGCCTTTATGGCAGCCAACAGGATGGTCATGTGCCAGTCTCAGGACTACCGCCTTAAAGGTAGTAGGCACAACCAACTGTGCCTATCCGCGGGTCTGTACTCTCCCTGTACAATATTTCATCCTCTAAAAAGAACCTGGGCAAGATGGTCCTATTCTCTTGGGCATACCCAAAGGCTCTCTTTAGTGCAGGGTCATCCCTCTGCTCTTTAGGAAAGGAAGGGAATTTTCGGACAAGTTCTGCTGGGACCCAGGGCAACTCCTCCCCGGCTTCCAGTTCTGCCCTTGCCTGAGACCTATGCCTTCTCTCATGTCGTTTTGCAGCCTTTCCTTTCCTATCTTTGGAGGGCATGTTTAACAAATCCTCATGAGAGGGAAGTATGTCTTGTACCTCCCATCATTCTCACCTCCTTGGGGTTCTTCCTCATCCTCAGGAGCTTCAGTGTCCTCATCCCTGGGACTGACTCCTGTTACAGGAACTTTCGCTTGGGACCTGGTAGAAACTAGGCCTATTCTTTCAGCTAAACCTTTTCTTAACTCTTTCTGAAAGGGAGGCCAATCTCTGCCTAAAACAATATCGCGAGGAAGTCGCGGTATAACTGCCACGCGTACTTCCCCCTCAATCCCTAAGCCTGTTATAGACACTTTATGCACCGGATAGTACGATGCTGACCCGTGAACACATTTCACTTGTACTCTTGCCTCTGCTTGGCTCCGGGCGGATTGGTCATGGCCAGAGATGGTCTTCCACAACTTCTGGGAGACCATACTCTGGTCTGCTCCGGAGTCTAGCAAGGCCAGAGCTTCTACCCCCTCCACACAGACCTTAAGCAGAAATCCCTCCTCTAGGGGTTCCTTCTTTCCTGACACTAAGGCAGTGCGTATGGTGCAATCTCTACGAAAGTGTCCTGGCTGACCACAATTATAACATTTTCTCTTGGACCATTTCTCCACATTCTGGTCAAACATATTCCTCTTAGAGGTCTTTTCTACGCCCCCTAGTTTATCAATGCCCGCCACCTTTAACACATTTTTCTTAGAGGTCCCGGCTAACTCTGCCTCAAAGTATCTTTCTGAGAGCTCAGCCGCTTCCTCGGTGGAACTGCATTTCTGGAGCAGTAGAAACGCTTTTACCTCAGGCGGTACAGCCTCAAGGAATTGCTCCATAATTATGGTATCTACCACAGATTCTACTGTCCTCCTTTCAGGAGTGAGCCATTTCAGCGCTAGACCCTTTAACCGCTGAAATAGTGATTTTGGTATTTCCATAGGCCTAAGCCTAGCTTCCCTGAATAAACGCCTGTAGTGCATGGGCGTTAAACCCAGCCTGTTTCTTACAGCATTCTTTACATTCAGGTAATTGGACGCCTGATCAGCGGGCATGGTTTTGTACGCTGCTAGTGCCTCACCCGACAGAGACATAGCTAGACGGACAGCCTACTGGTCAGTTGGCCATTTAGCTGATTCGGCTATTCTTTCAAACGCATCAGCAAAATCATCAAAATTATCATTGTCTTTAAACTGTCCCAGTGCTAATGCACCACAGTTAGCCAGTCCTACCCCCACTTGTACAGAGGGAACAGACTCCTCTTTGTCCATCGTCTGCTTCAGCAGAGCTCCCAGTAGCTCCAACAGTGGCTGCTGCTGTGCATTCATGGCGGCTACAGTTTTTTCTTGTATCACTCGGGCCAGCTCACTTTGCGCCTTCCACTGAGCCTCCATCCAGCTTTTTACGTCCTGGGGATCCATCTCAGGTTTTCTATATCTGCAGAAACAGAAGAACAAACAAAGGCCCACCAAGTGCGGTACCAAAACCTTCTATGCCTCCCACCTATAGCACAGAAATGGATACTTTCTCACCAATCCTATTACACCCGTGCCCCCTTACTCGTACCTGAGTACGGTGCAGGATCTTGCCTTGAGAAAGATATACTGGGTAGCTCCAAGTCAGGTCTGCAACCGAGGTCCAGTCCGGTTTTTCCTCCTTTCTTCAGGACAGCCGAACTTCTCCTGATTTTCCAGGTAATCCTTTTTCTTGCTACTGTCTTTGTACTGTGTTTTTAAAAATCCGAAAGACTACGCCATTTCCTGTCACCAATTGGTCCACCTGTAGCCTTAGCATACAGGGTAGGCTGCTTGGAGACCTTTTATTGAAAGGTTTAGGAGTGTAGTTGTGGGCCTTTCAATAAGTGATAGTCGTGGGTCGAGTGGTTAAGGTCAAAACAGGCTTTTAATTCCCCTCCCGGGGTTGGATTCAAACACAGGATAACAAAAGAACATAAGCCATGCACTCTGGCATAAAGTAAGAAAAAGTAAAGGCTTGTGCTTCTTAACAGGCAGTTAGATAACTTCCACAAACTGTTTGGCTTCAGCACAGAGAAATCACATCATGTAATACAGCTAATGTACAGTCCATCTGATTGTCAGATAATTCAGCTTCTGGAGGATCAATTATCATGGACTCACTCTGACAATCATCTGCATAAAACTTTGGCTGTGATTGTAATGGCAGATTATTCTCCTCTGCTAGTTCCTGAGACTTCCTTAATATCTCCTCTAACAGGTAAGGATCAGTCTCACCATATCTCTGTCCATAGTTCACAGGAGAATTATATCCTTTATAGCTTCTACGAGAGAAAGTCTTATGAGCATCTTTACAAGGGTTAATTAGCCTACCTTCTGGCTTTGAGGCAATGGGAGGTCTGTGCACTGCTCCTTTAGGACGGGGTTTAAACCTCAGAGGCTTCTCTCTGCATATTGGCTGTTCACCCTCCTCTTCAGACATACAAATGTCTTGCACTGTAGGTTCTTCACTCCCTTGTGCTTGTAAATGCTTCCCAGTTATCCTCACTGGTATTTTCTCTCTTATGCTACTTTCACCATAAGATAAATGCTTGGAGGCTTGGTTAAAAGGTTTCTGTGCCTTTCTCCTCCAATTATCACTGTCAGCTGCCTTCTGCCTTCCTCTCTCCCAATCAGTATCAGAATCTACTGAATCACTCACGTAAGGTTCTCTTTCACACCAGGGCAGATGTTGCCTCCAAGATCCAGACCTCAGCTTACACACACCTTTCAGCTGGTTCTGATCTACAGCGTCTTTCCTGCTTCTTACGTTGTTCCTTAGAACTCTGTCACTCGTGGTTCTTTCTTTCTTTGCATCTGCTGCAGCTGCTTCCTCGTTCTCTCCTTCCTTCCTCTCCTTCTCCTCTTCAAACTCTAGTGAACGTCTTTTATATGTTTGCTGGGGATCTAATCTGGCCCTTCCCCCTCCCAGGTGAAAGCTATTAGACCTAGGAGCTCGGGATTGTTTGTCAGCTGGGCGGGGTTCCTGCCCTCGTGGCTGGGAATGTTAAGTTGCCCTTTGCAACTGGGAGTCCTGATCTCTTCCTTCCTGCTAGAAACGGCCCTATTGCATTTAGGTTCCTCTGTTTTTCTATCACAGGATATCTCTTCCCCATTACAATATCCAGGGCCAATGACTGCCCACTGCCAGCCCAGACTCCGCCCCCAGGCCGCCCCTTCCCCGCCCCGTCTAACTTCCCTGCACAACCGGCAGGGAAGTTAGTCGGGGGCAGGAGCCGGCACAAATAGCAGGGATGGATGTCCGTCAGGCCATCCATCCCAGCTATTCATAGCACAGAATAACCCCCTCAGTGAGCTTGGACAGAAATGGGTCTATATGATTTAAAGTTGAGTTTTTGAAATGCAGAATAATTATTACTTGTTTCTAGCTACTGAGCATTTCTTGGTTGAAAGAGAATTATTAATCATGGTACACATTACTGAGATTAAGTTAAAAATAGAGTCTTTAAGATACCATGAAGGGATAAGATCAGATGGAGAGGCAGTGGTACACATTGAAATAATTTTTTTTTCAAAAAGAAATTAAGTTGGTTCAAAGTCAGGGATTTGAGATAAAAAATGAAATGGTTCCTGGGATGGGGGAATGAGAGATGCTAAGAGTATCAACTTTAGATTTGAAAGTAATTGTGAGTTGTTCCACAGTCAGATCTGAAAGGTTGCAAGAATGTTGATATAACATTGAATACCTTTAGTGTATGATTACTGTGGGCATGTATGACTGAGGTGTAGTGAGATTGCTTTGATAAGTCCCTAAAAGTATTCCAAGGAGTATTCCTAAAAGCAGAAGGTGAAAGAAGGATATTTACGATTGCTTTTCAATAAACAAAAAATAATCCTAAGTACAACATTCAATCATAATCTGCATCATAGACATATTTTCTTCATACACACTTCTGCCAGAAAAAGAATGAAGGGTATATTCCCTTTCTTTACTGGCTGCAGAATGGGATGTACCTTTCAAAATAATAACGGATTTGTCCTCCCAGTACACTAATTTGATAATTCTAGGGGATTTCAAATGCATTTTGATAACTCTTTCTCAGCAAGGGGAATTTCTGGAAATAAGGGAAGGATTTGGCTTCATCCAGGCTGTTTTGGCACCAACTCATAAGAGAAGTCACACCCTAGATTTGATTTTTTTTTTGTTAGGGGAGGCTGTAGTCAAACCTCATCAGGTGAAGGTGTTCGAGGTCCCCTGGTTCTTAGGGATTGGATGATTCCTGTTGAGGATAGCATTAGAGTAGAAATTTGGTCCATGTTGGACATTTTAAAACCTTGGACATCAGCAGCCTTGCAGAAAAGTGCCACCAACTGGCGGAGGACTTTCATGACATCATTAGGTGACTAGACAATGGCCTGGAACATTGTCCTGGATAAGGCGTTGGGGGAGACTATTCTTCTTCATAATATTGTTCAAACAACCTCTTCTTAACATTGCTGGTATCACTCTGTCCTTCATCTGTTGAAGCAACAAACTAGTAAGGCTGAGTGAATTTGGCATATAGAAATGACACCAGAGATATTTAAAGCTTATAAAGATCATTTGTTTGATTACCTAAAGAATATCAGGGCTGCTTAGCAAATTTATTATTCAAGCTTAATGAATCCAAGTGATAATCCAGAGAAATGTCTTTTTAGGATACTAAAGGATTTGACATCTGAAGCTTATAAGGGATGTATAGGATCTAGTAATTACCCAAGGGCCGAAGCACTAGCGTAGTATTTTTATCACAAAGGCTGAAGGTTTGCAGACTCTCAGGCTGCAGGTACTAAATCCCATTTTGCAGAGAGATGGGTAAATTGACACTTTAGAGAGCTGGTGTGTGTGTGTGTGGGGGGGGGGGGGGCGGGGGGGGAGCTGGGACTCAGTCAACCCACTTGGGCACTTCGAGCTCATTTAGCCAGCAAACTGTGTTTACAGTAGGAAAGCTTAAATTCTATTACATCTTCCTCCCTCTATTTAGATTCATTGCCTGCATTTCTCTAAAAGTGGCCTGAGTTAGCTTTATCCACAAGTGTGACATCTTTAATAAATAAGTAGAGCCACTGGATTTGTATATAAGATATGGAAGGAAGTTGTGGTCTGCCCAATAGTGAGAAATCCTGCTATGTGGGGTTATCATCTCAATCAGATTCATGTGTTGGGCCCCACCAACATGAGTTTCCTCAACATCATAATTTGGAATCCTGTTTAATATGGCACTTGAGTGAAGTGAAAGAGCAGATAGATGGGGTAAGTTATCACTCTTGATATCTTTAGATCCTACTGCAATCTTTAATCTCATGGATCACAAGATCTTTCTTGATTGGCTGTTTGAGAAAGGCCTTCATAGCACTGTTTTCAATTGGTTTAGTTTGTTTCTCTCTGAAAGGTCTTTCTAAGTTGTACTTAACTCAGAATCCTCCTAATCACACCAGCTATTTTATAGGGTACCACAAGGCTCATCTCTGTCACCTTTATTATTTAACATGTAGATGAGCCCCTTGGCAATCTTAATGCAGTCTAAGGAGATAAGTGTTTTTATGTTTGCAGATGATGTCCTATTGCCGTAATTTACCAAGCTTGGCCAGCTGGAGTTTTCCATTCTAAATGAGTATTTAGATAAGGTGACATTTTGGATCATGAAAAATAAACTTAGGTTGAATCTCTTGAAATCCTCAGCAAAGTAAATACCCGATCATCATTCTATGACTTCGGTGGCTCCTGTAATAGGCGATCTATCTCTTTAGTCAGTAAAGGAGTTGGGTTGCTTTCTGGACTGAGTTTACATTTGAACTTCAGGTGGCAAACACTTTTAAATCTTTTATTTTTCTCAGATTACGGTAAATTAGATTAATTCAATTCTATTTAGATAGGAGGGCTATAATAACTGGTACATGCATTAGTAACCTCTAGACTAGATTACCAGCTGTGTACAATGGGCTGCTAAGTCTCTGATTAAGAGATCAAGGTCTAAACTATGGTTGTTAGACCGATTTATTCAGACAAAATTATGGATCATGTTTCTCCTTTATTCTATAATAGCTATTGGCTACTAGTAAGGTTCTGGATAAAGTTCAAATTGCTGAATTTGGTGCATAAGATTCTCACTATGGGACAACCATTGATCTTGAAATATTTATTAGTTTCTCACTTGTCGAGGGGGGGGGGGGCTTTGAGTTCACAGGAGGACAGACTATTCAAACTACCATTACCATTAAGGGTTCACCTTGAAAACACCTGGAATTCTGCATTTTATATTTTGCCTCCAAGTTTGTGGAATGCTGTTCTTAAAGATCTAAGAATAGAGGTGTGTGTGTGTGGGGGGGGGGGGGGAATGGATAATGTTTGTTTAAGGTGTTTGTTGGGATTGGTTGAAGTGTATCATTTACAATAAAAATTGTAAAAAAGGAAAAAAAGAACAAAGAGTTACTTCAAGAAATTCAGAGCAGCCTTAAAGGCATATTACTTTTACTGTGGCATAAATACCACCTAAGCAGTCCTGGCAATGCAGGGGCCCCAGGCAGGAAGAGGGCCCACTCGTCCTAGCGACCCTTCACTGTGATGGGTGGGCAGAGCATGGCAAAGGTGAAACATATACTATAAATCAGACAATATCATTAAAAAAGAGAAGTAAAAGACCTCGGTATCCATGCTGGAAACCTAACTACAAATGAAAAACTGTAATCATCGGTCTTCAAAAAAACTCCCATTTTTCTTTACTTTCAAAACTTTTAATAGTTCTCCAAAAGTTTCATAAAGATGTATCTTAATCAAATGGGATGCTGGAATGCATTACCCCCAGGTATCCGGGCTATTAAGAGCCTAACACAGTTTAGGAAAGCCCTCAAATTCCACCGTTTCAACAAGTACCTCATAGAGCCCAACGACACCCCTTAGAATCCAACGATACAATTCGCTAAGCAAATATACGGTATCTCAACAACACGCCAAGACAGCTACTCTAACCCTTAGTGGTGCATATGTTCTATGAAACTCCCGTTCATATGACTTGTCAGACGGCTGCCTGGGTGAGAATGTTCACAGTCTTGGCAAGTGCATATATCAATATGATTGGCAAGGGATTGTGGGCAATGCAGTCCATTCACACCAGACACAGCTGCTCACAATAAATAGTTGTGCTTGAGGGTAAAGCCAATAAGATATTTATTTATGGGGTTATTTCTCCCAACACAGATATGCTTGGTAGCACATAAAATAGGATACTTGCTTTCAGTGTTAAACTTGGAAAAACAAAATCAGGAAAACAACATTTGAACTTGTCAGGCAATCAAAGCAAAAGAAATAAGACCTGGTTGGTAACAAACTGGTCTTTTCTGTAGGCTTTAGCTAATATTTTCTTAGCAGTGTATCAAACAACAAACAAAATCCACAAAGAAGAGAAAAACTGTTCTTTTCAGGTTAACTTCTTATATCTTCCCACATAGATTCAGAAGTGATTCCCTCAGAGCTCACAAGCAATTAGGTAAGGCTCAATTGCTAGCAGTTACCCAGCTGTAAGCTGGCTTGCTTTCTACTGCGTGGCTAAAAATCCTACTCAGGAGCTTTTCTGAGCAGATTAAAGAACAAGTTTGTATTTCTTTGTGATGGTTGCTGTACTTTGTAACAGAAAATTACCAAAGGAGTTTAGACAGAGAGCAGTCCATGTAAACACAGCCTTCATCTGCAATCCCTCCCCCTTCTTCAACAATCATGGGTTCAATATCATGGATTGGCACAGATGAATCTCCCAATGGAGCACTTTCAGGACAATACTTGCTTCCCTGCTGTCTTTCAAGGGTATAGCTAGGGCATAGATCAGTGTTCATACCTGAGCTTCCATTGCTGTTAGAGTTCCTCTCTATATAGCCTGGCCAGTATGTAGTCCAGTTCTTATGTCCAGCCTTCCAATCCAGATCCCTGGACACTGGATCTCTCTTCACATACCTTCTGGCACGGGTCTTAGGGTCCCTTCCAAGTGCAGCCGTCTCCCTCACAGGTACCGTCTGGAGATTCCTAGCTCTGCAGCACCATTCCTCTGGCTTTCCCCAGTCCAATGGTGTATGCTGGCCCTTGGAATGCCTCCCAGTATACGTACTGCTCCGGACTCCTCTAGATCTCCCAAAGGCTTTTCTCTTCTTTCTTCCAAAGGGTTTCTTGCCCTCTCTGTCCATCCGGTTTGGCTTCTGCTTCTGATGATCCTCCAGATGAAACTGAGGATGAGGATATCCAAGCTGATCATGAAGATGATGATGATGAGGATCCTCTGTAGAATAAACTCTACCTTTATTCTGCTTAGATGAGTGCTCCTCCCTAACACAGCGCAGCTGTGCTGAATCAGGCCCTGCCCTTTGAGATGAGTGCTTAGGGATTACCTCATAGCCTTGCTGATTGAACACACGTTTCCCCACTTCAGCTCCTCTAATGACTGTTGGAAACCTGGTGCATTGTGGGACTGGTAGTCTTTTATGGGAAAATTCTGTTTTCTTATTTCTACCAGAACTGACAGGTTGCTTGTTCAGAGTCACTTCACCTTTTCTATAGCTCCTTCCTGAGCTATGATAAGCTTCCTTATCACAGACTCTATGTAGCAAGTTTTGTAAATAGTTTACCTTGTTATCCAAGTTTTTTGCCCTGTTATCTGTAAACTCATACGTGTTAACTGTACTGAGCATTTTTGTTCCATGTTATCCGCGCTGATGCTGAATAGTGCGGTATATAAGAGAATGTAAATAAAATAAAAATAAATAAATAAAATGCAATCAAATAGAATTAGGCTCTATCTATTGAACACCAATGAGCAAACAAGGCAAGTTGAAATCTATAAACCAGACAAAAGAATCACAATCCGTATCTTTGTTTATGAAGATAAGGATTGAGATTCTTTTGTCTGGTTTATAGATTTCAACTTGCCTTGTTTGTTCATTGGTGTTCAATTGATAAAGCCTAATTCTATCAGGGGCATGTCCAGGCTGTCCAGACGGCCCCGAGCAGGAAACATATAAACATAGAAATATGACGACAGAAAAAGACCACATGGCCTATCTAGTCTGTCCTTCCATATCAACAACTACAACTGTCCCCTTTTTACCTTTAGAGATCCTCTGTGTTTGTCCCATGCTTTTTTGAATTCAGTTACTGTCCTCATCTCTACCACCTCCACTGTGAGACTATTCCACGGATCCACTACTCTTTCCGTAAAGAAATATTTCCGCATATCACTCCTGAATCTATCTCCCTTCACCCTCATCCCATGTCCCCTCGTAGCAGAACTTGCTTTCAATTGAAAGAGCCTCTCTCCCTGAACACTTATGCCATGGAGTTATTTAAACATCTCAATCATATCACCTCTATCCCATCTTTCCTCTAAGGTGTATATATTAAGATCCTTAAGTCTGTCCTCATATGCTTTATAATGAAGACCACTAATCATTTTAGTAGCCTCCCTCTGCACCAACTCCATCCTGTTCACATCCTTTTGAAGGTGCGGTCTCCAGAATTGCACACTATACTCCAAATGAGGTCGCACAAAGACTTATACAGAAGCATTATCACCTCCTTTTTTCTGCTAGCCATTCCTCTCCGTATACACCCAAGCATCCTTCTAGCTTTTGCCGTCACCTTTTCTACCTGTTTAGCTACTTTAAGATCATCAGACACAACCACGCCTAGGTCCCACTCTTCTTTAGTGGACAAAAGTACTTCAACCCCTATACTATATTGCTCCCTTGGAAGGGCCTGTTAGGACCTGATTCTGTACCGTGGGAGCAAAATGTTCCCACGACATACAGAATCGGGCCTGAGGACAGCCCAGCGTGCCCCTGCATGCGTGTGGGGATGTCTTCCATGCAGGCTCCACTGGCTCCCATGGTGCTGACCCTCCTCTTTCCCAGTGCCCGACCCATGGCTGGCCAGCCAGGGCCTGGATCAAGCAGCGGGAACCCCCCTGCACATGGTCCCAGCTGGGGATGTCCAGTTCTGATTGCCCGGTTAGTGCTGATTATTCCACCTTTGAGATGGAATAATCAGCATGTTCCCCCTGACCCCGCAGGACATACAGGGCTGTGACCTGAATTGGCCCATTATGTTCTGCCACCTCAGCCCACCCCCGCTCTGCCTAGGTTCCACCCCCTCCTGCCCCCCCCCCCCATGGCTCTCCCCATCCTGCCTCTCTAGCTGTGCGGGGATAGTCGGAGGGGGAATAGGGGCAGGATGGCTTATGAGTTGCATGTCCCACAGGGACATGCAGCCTTGCAAGTCGCAACTCAGAATCAGGCCCATATTGAACACAAAACATCAATTAAACAGATGTGTATCAGTACTTCACTACCAGAAAAGAATGGGTTCAAAATTTAAAAAAAAACTGAGATCCTAAATTTGACCTTCTAAGTTAGGTCCCTAAGTTTGTCTCTTATTTTCAGCCAAACCTAGGAGCTTAAGGGGCCATTTTACTAACAAGTGGTAAGTTTTTGCATGTGCCACACATTAGGAGTAAAATACAATGTGTGGTATATGCAAAGACCATGCACTATTTATTCACAGTTAGTGCGGGTGCACTTAACGCCTCCTTTTAAGTGTAATGCACAGTCCCTGACCACTCTCTACCCATAACTGGTCTAGTCCCTGCCACATCACATGTTAAAAAGTTAATTTAGGTTTTTACTGTGCTAGTTGTTTTTAACATGCAGCCATTAGCATGGGCCCATGCTAGCCATTACTATGAGTTAACTGCTTAGAACACTTTCATAAATAGGTCTTTAGATTTTTCACTGAAAATTAAACTAAATTTAGGAGCTTAAAGCTATTGGGTCAATATTCAGCAGGAGTGGAGAGCATTTGTTTTAATGCTGGCAGTGGAATTTACAAAAAATAAGCATATTGAGTACCACCAAATGGATAGATGGCAGCGCTGAATATAGTTAGACAGTGTTGCTAGCAGCTGTATATATAACAACAATGTTCAGTTGCTATAGCTCTACAGTTTAAATTAGGATGATAGGACAAAAAATAGCTTAAACTGATTAACTATATAGATAGTGGCAGAATGTTGCTGCTGTCCATATAACTGGGTGAAATGCCCTCACTCTACCCTGGCACAATATAGATGATGCTGGAGCGATCAGAGGATAGCCAGTCCCATGCACCTAAATTTAGGCCTGCCATCCATGTGCTTAGATTTAGAAACCTAGTTTAGGTACCTAGTGCTGAAAATCCTTAGGGGGGATATTCAGCGGCAGCGGCTAGCTGCTGTTGCCGAACCATAAACCTGGATATTGAATGCTGGGGCCATATCTGACCCCAGTATTGAATATCCAGGTTTCCTGAATTGTCAGGAAGCTAACCAGGCAGTGGCAATACTGAGCTGCTGCCCTGTTAGCTTCCATGGTGAAGGTTAAGCCTGCCTTTACTGCACCAGACATTTGCTACTTTGCCATAACCGAGCAGCAGCGATATTGAGCCACTGCCCGGTTATGGCTGGGTACTGTTGCCAGAATGCCCCAATTTTAACCAGTTAGCAATGGGGCATGCAGCAGCGGCACTCGAGGATATTCAGCGGCACTAACAATATTAGTGTTGCTGAATATCCCAGATAACGGGATTAACATGGTTAGCAGATCTGCTAACCATGTTAATCTCTTTGAATATCAGGCCTCTAACTTTTTTTTTTATTATGCCCTAAATCCATCCCTCTTGCCACCTAATTTAGGAGTCAAATTAAATTATGAATATAAATTCAGGCATTCGGTCTTAGAAAATTTTCAAAGCGTCCAATTCAGGTGACTAAGTTGCAAAGTTAGAAGTCTAAACCCTTTGAAAATTGAATCTACTATTTATAATTTTAAGCCTGTAAACTTTTTAACATACTGTACTATACAAAAAAATGGATACTATTATATATTTATAACTTTTTGCCAGTGCATGACTACGTTCAGTGCTGTCCAACTATTCTGTGGAGATGTGTTTGCTTTTATGTGAAATTTGGATGCAATTCAAAGGGAACTCATATATACTAATCCCTAGCTGATTCAACTCCATTTCTTTTCAGATTCTAAGATGAAAGACAATGAAAATGTGCTGGCAGCTATTCCTGATTTGAAAGAGCTGGACATCATTTTCCGCAAGGAGAAAATAGTGACCTTCATGAGACCTCTAAGCCTCCATGTGGCAGAAATGCTAAGGAACACCGAAAGGAGAAAACCAAATTCTTTTCATATAAGAATCTTGAAAAAGATGTTCTGAGATAAGCCATGAGATAAATTGCTGTAGACTACACTGTATTTTAGGGGTGATATACGTATGCATGCTTTTTCTTTCTCTCTTTGTAAACTGTTTTGTAACAATTTTTCAAGAGTAGAGGAATAGCCTAATCGTTAGAGCACCTGGGACATTCCCATTCCAACAGATAAGAAACTGGATACCAGGAAATTTGACATAGTGGTAAAGGAGAAAAACACCAGAACGGCATTGATAATAGAAGTGTCGGTACTGAGTGATTATTCTGTGAATCTCATGGAGAGGCAGAAGACCCTGAAGTACCAAGAAATGTAGTCAGAAACCAAGAAAATCTGTCAGAAAGATACAGAAATATTTCCCATTGTATTGGGAGCCACAGGCTTGATAAAGAAGAATTTCCAAGCACATCTTGACAAACTACCCATACATGTTACATCTTACGAATTCAGAAGGCTCTCTTTGGCACGACGCAAATATTATGCCGAGCATTAGAAATAAATTTGAGAGACTAAGATCATACTCCACAAACCCTGGCTTAGAAGTGAGGTTCAAAACTGCCATGGTATATGCAAAACTAACCACACCAAAGAACTGCAAGGAAGGGAAATAAGACAAACTACCAAGCACCAACCTTCCTTAACTCTCCCTTTTTTTTCAAATTCCAATTGTTATATCCAATCAACAATTCAATAAAGGCAAACAGGCCTCAGAGAAATCTTCCCCAACACTTGGCGATACAAGTCACCATAGGGGTAGATGGTAAATTCCACATCACGGGCCCCAAGCCTTTTTGCTGAAAATGCTCTAATATGTAATTCCTCCTACGTCGTCTATGCCCTATGGTGCACATGTTTTAAATTGTATATTGGCAAGACAACTCGTCCTCTTCGTACAAGATTAAGTGAACATAAGTACAGTATATTGAAAGCAAAGTTAGAAACACCGTTAGTTCAACACTGTCTTTCTAGTGCTCATACAATTGCTGATTTTAGATGCACGGTGCTAGACTATGTTCCTGTTAATCTTCGTGGAGGTGATCGGGGGAAGTTGCTGCTGCAGCAAGAACAACGATGGATCTTTAATTTGCATACACTTGCCCCACATGGCCTCAACGATAAAATAGATTGGACTTTGTTCTTTTAATTAGTCTCTGTGGAGTTCGTGACCTACATTCTTTTAGGTAGTAGTTAAGTTAGATCCTGTAGGAAGTGACGTTAGTTTTTGACAGCGTATTGGAGTATAAAGGTGGGTGCTTCAGCATGTGATGTCAGCAGTGATCGCTTCTTTAGGTTGGAGGCACTTGTTGCCCGCACTAATAACTTCTTACTGTTATAGAGATGTAGTTACTATGCTTGAGTTCATTGTCCCTGAGGAAGCCAGTTAAGGCGAAACGAAAGCTTTTGTTGGACTATTAAGAACTGTCTCGGCATTGACTCTGCTTCTCTGGCTGTCGGATTTTATATTTGGAAACTGTCAAGAGTGTGTGTGGTCCTGTGACGGCGCGAGAATTTTCAACAAAACCTCAAAGTTGAGTATACTATTTCCATTGGAGATGTTGTTATGCTTCATTCTATAAAACTCCTTTATTGTTTCTTTGTAGGTTGAATAGCCTCTACGGGGCTGGTTAGTGCTGCCTTGGATATCCATACACACTTGGAATATATTGAGTATATTAAAAAAAATTTGAAATCCCGAAAAAGTACTTTTAGGTGATTGTGTGAATTTTTAATAAAGATATAATTTGATAAGAATTAGTGATATTTAATTGGAATAATAAATTATAAAAAGGCTTGGGGCCCGTGATGTGGAATTTACCATCTACCCCTATGGTGACTTGTATCGCCAAGTGTTGGGGAAGATTTCTCTGAGGCCTGTTTGCCTTTATTGAATTGTTGATTGGATATAACAATTGGAATTTGAAAAAAAAGGGAGAGTTAAGGAAGGTTGGTGCTTGGTAATATGCAAAACTAACCCATTTGGAGAAACTACCTCGAATACAAGCAGGATTAAATTTCCACTAGCACTCCTTGTGGCCTTGAGCAAGTGACTTAACCCTCCAATGCCCAGATGAAATGCCTGGCAATCTGCTTCCAGTCACACTGCCAAGAAAACCCAAGAGCTGCTGGGTTGCCAGGAGTCAGCATTGACTTTAAGGCAAACATTGCATTGCAATGATTTTTCCAGTTGAAAATAAGCAATGATGAACAGACATATCTTAGGAAAGTCCATGTAATGTTTAAACAATTCGCTAGGTCAAAGTCAGTGGCATAAGTTCCAATCAGGGGCCCCAAGCAAACGTTTGCTGAGGGCCCCCCATTGTTGTGATGGCACCGCCACTCGCAGCCCCCCTCGTGTGACGATTTCCTACCCACGTGGCAGCAACAGCAAACTTACGTGATGATCTTTTGCCACGCTGCCTGTGCTCTTCTAAGTTTGCCTTATGCCCGGTGGCTTTTCCCCACCGGGCTGAATTTTCACGGTGCGGCTGTTATTGCAAGATTTTGGCCCGGCAAAGAACAGCCACAGGGCATAAGGTAAACTTCAAAGAATGCAAGCAGTGCAGCAAAGATCATCAAGTAAGTTTGCCGTGCTGCCTTACTGCAACTGTGTGGGCCCCCTTTGTACGTGGGCCTTCCCCTACATTGTGGCCTGAGTCAGCGGCGTTGGTAACGTTCGATATTTTGGCCTTATAAACAAATGTACCTCAAATGCAATCTTTACGATTGATTCAGGATATTTTCACTCAGCACCCTCCTTCAGACCGTGTATCCACTGAATCTTTACTGCCACTGGCAGAATTGATGCTAACTAGAAATTATTTCCTGTTTGCTTAATCTTTTTTTCAACACATTCATGGTGTTTCCATGGGAGCCACTGTTGCTCCAATTGTAACAAATTTATGTTTCTAATTTTGAGGAGTCTGTCCTGTACTCTTCAGTTCGGTACTCCCATATGGTTATATGGATATGCTTCATAGCTGATATATTTCGCATTTGGTTGGGTACATATCAGACATTACAGGAATTTGCAGTTTGGTTGAATGTTCAAGATCCCTGTTTACAGTTCACTGTGAGCACATCTATTACAGAGTTATCACTTTTGGATGATAATGTATCTTTAAGAGATGGAAGTATACATACAACTCTGTTTAGAAAAACAGTTAATTGCAATAAACTGTTGCACTTTAACAGTCATCATCCCTGCAAATTAAAACATGTACTACCTATAGGACAGTTTTTACAAATGTTTCAAATTTGTTCAGATAATGAGGAGTTTTGGAAACAGCCTAAATCCTTATTGCAAAGATTGTTACAATGGGGATATCATAAAAGCATTATATGACAAGCATACCTATGTGCTAAGTTTGCAAATAGGACTTTACTTTTGAACAAACATCAGAGGGAACAAATGGATAGACAAGTGGTGGTGATGCAATATTCTGATCCAGTGTTTATCAACATTAAGAACATAAGATATGCCATACTGGGTCAAACCAAGGTCCATCAAGCACAGTATCCTGTACCTAGCAGTTTCCCCAAAAGACACAGGTTCCACAATGCTTGTATTGGGTCAAGCAGTGATATCCTGGGTCCCTTTTAATAATGGTTTATGAACCTTTCCTCCAGGAACTTGTCTTAACCTTTTTTAAACCCAGCTACACTAACAGCTTTTACTACATCCTCCAGTAACAAATTCGAGTTTGATTACACGTTGAGTGAAAAAATATTTTCTCTTATTAGTCTTAAATAGTTTATCCTGTAGCTTCATTGCATTTCCCCTAGTCTTTCTATATTCTGATGATGTAAACCATCGATCTACGTTTACCCGTTCCATTCCATTAATTTATAGACCTCTATCATATCTCCTCTCAGTTGTCTCTTTTTCAGGTTGAAGAGCCTTAACCTTTTCAGCATAGGGGTATCCTTCCATCCCCTTTACCATTTTGGTGACTCTTCTCTGTACCTTTTCTAATAACACTATATCCTTTTTAAGATACGGCCATCAGAATTGCACACAATATTCAAGGTGCGGTCGCACCATGGAACGATACAGAGGCATTATAATATCCTTTGTTTTATTTTCCATTCCTTTCCTTATGATACCTAGCATTCTATTTGCTCTCTTGGCCTTCGCTGCACACTGGGAGGAGGGTTTTAACAGGTTATCCACAATGACACCTAAATCTTTTTCCTTGGTGGTGGTTCCTAATGTGGAACCTTGTATCGTGTAGCCATAGTTTGGGTTTTTCTTTTCTAGGTGCATAACTTTGCACTTGTCCACATTAAATTTCATCTGCCATTTGGATGCCCAGTCTTCCAATTTATCAAGATCCTCTTGCTATTTTCCACAATTGTCATGGGTTTTAACAACTTTAAATAGTTTTATGTCATCTGCAAATTTGATAACCTCACTTGTTATTCCCTTTTTCGGGTCATTTATGTATATGTCAAAAGCAGCAGACCCAGCACAGATCCCTGGGGTATTCCACTATTCACCTTTCTCCATTGGGAAAATTGGCCATTTAGCCCTATCCTCTTCTTTCTATCTTTTAACCAGTTCCTGATCCACAATAGTACACTGCCTCCTATCCCATGCCTTTTTAGTTTTGCCAAAAGTCTCTGATGAGGGACCTTATCAAAGGCTTTCTGAAAGTCCAGATATACTATATCAACTGACTCACCTTTGTCTACCTGTTTATACATACTTTCAAAAAAAACATAACAGATTAGTAAGACAAGATCTTCCTTGTCTAAAGCCATGATGGCTGTCTCCCATTAAGCCATGACTATCTACATGTTCAGTAATTTTGTTCTTTTTGATGGTTTCTACCATACTTCCCGGTACTGACGTCAGGCTCACCGGTCTCTAGTTTTCCGGATCACCCCTGGAACCCTTTTTAAAAATTGGCGTCACATTGGCCATCCTCCAATCTTCAGGTGTTACAGATGATTTTAATAATAGTTCACAGATTACTAATAGCATATTCATATTATTCGGCTATCGGTAGACAGGGGTAATTTGGAATCTTTAAGCTCTGTCTGCTCCGTAGGGGTATCATTGGCCCATTTTTGCTTTACATCCAGCTTTTAGGAATGGCCTGGGTATTGCTTTTAATCATGCTCACAATCTGAAGAACATACTTGTACATTCGGATTTTACAACTCAATCTTTTCAAGATAAGGTAGGTCATCATGGTCCTTGTGGTAATTGTCTTATGCATCAAACATGTTTAGATGTTTATGAATGAACGGATCTACAAACAAATAAAGCAATTACAAATTGTTTGACTGCATGGACCATCTATATAATCATCTGCCCTTGTTTGAAGATCTATGTGGGTAGGACATGTCGGAAAGTTAAGATTTGTCTTAACATAACTAGGATGGCTCCAATGGTGCAGCACTGTTTGGCGCATAATCATATGTGGAATCAACTTTATTGGCTAATAATTGATCGTGTTGTTGATCAGAGAAGGGGAGAGGTGATGCAATCTCTTATGCATTATGAGCAGAGATGGATTTTCACTCTAAATTCCATACAGCCAATGGGGTTGACCGAGTCACTTGAATGGATGACAGTTCTGTATTTTAATTGGATGAGGTTTGTTTGAGTGGGTATGGCTGCCTTTTTGTAAAGGCTATGAATGAGGCTGAACGTTATTCCTGAAGACTGATGGTGAGGAAGGGGGTTCAAGTCCTGAAGCAGCCCAAAACAATTAAGCAGGTGAAACTCGAGTCAACATCCTTTGTCCCCCACTTTTAATCCTTTGGACACTCTATGGTATATGATTGAATTGAAGCTAAGTGCTTTGAATTTGTTTTAAATGCATTTAGAAAATTGTAAAACATGACTGGAAGCCAATAAAAGAAAGAATCAGGGGTTTTTAAGCATATGCTGAAGTGCAGCAGATTACAAGCAACACTCTTACAAGCCACACTTTACCCCTTTACTGAAACTTTCTCACACCATTTAAGAGTAATCCATTTGGTTTCTGTTTTCTAGTTGGCTTTGAAACAATGAGGGTTGGAATTAATTTATCCATTGTTTGAGGTCCCAGGATTCACAATTTGGTTACTTTGTGACTCTTGCTTTTTGTTGCTTCTTTTATCAGACATTCTGGCTTAGACATCCCAAATTGCACTTGGACGTCCTTTCTAAAATGTCCCTCCAAGTGTCCAAACTTATCCTTCAAGTGGCCCAGATTTCTTTTTTAAAAGCTCTTATGCAGTTATTCCTGCCACTAACTGCATAATGCTTTTGAATATCTACTGTACCTGGAAATATTGACTAACTTAGAAAGAATAATGTTAGATGAATGACATATGAGTAGGCTACTGAAAATAAATCATGGAACTGAGAAGCATGTGTGATTTCAAGCAATTATAGTACAAAGTTGGCAACTGTTGAAGCAAATGATTAGTATTTCAGTTTTGCAAGATGCACACAAATACAAAAGTGGTGACATTTTAAGTACTCTGTTTCTTAAAGGATTGCTCATGATTTATTTCTGTTGGAAAAACCTTTAAAAAGAGGGTCAGAAGTCTTTAAAGTTTATTACATAGAGTAACTTTTGACTGTAATCCAGATAGAAGAAAATTTAGGAAGGAAATATGTATTTTACAAACTTCCCCATACTGTGACCATGGTATAGCATGCAGTACATTCTTTTCTCCAAAAGATAATTACATTAATTTTCTGTAATGCTGATACACAGTGGGGGTAGTTTTCTAAGTCTTCTTTTTTGAGCATAAAAGAGACTTTTACATGCAGAAATAGGCACATATAAAATTTATACACTCATAAAACGTGTATACTACAAATGTATACAGAGTATAAAATTAATTATAAAACATGTAACAGTAATGTTATTTCCATGTGTATGTGGTGGAGGGAGGAGTGGCTCAGTGGTTGGGACAGGCTACCTCAGGCTGGTAGGGGTTCAATTCCCACATCTGGACAAGCAACCTCAGGCAGGAGGGACTGGGGTCTCTAATCCTATGGCCACTCCTTGTGGCCTTGGGCAAGCCACTTAACCCTCCATTGCCTCAGGTATTCTTAGATTCCAAGCCCTTCAGGGACAAGGGAATAAAACTGCTCTGATGCACAGGGTAAAGGCTGGTATATCAAGTGCCTAAACCATATAAATAACCTTTATAAAATATCAACCAGCATAAAAGTGTGTGCTTTGTGAGGAAGTCACATGCTTTGCCAGTAGGCCTAGCCAGGGGCAGTCTGGGTAGAATGCAGGTGGAGTTTTCACATATGCATGCAGATTATAAAATACCTTAATCTATGGATGTATGAAAGTCTTGCCATTTTGAGCTTCTAAAGTAAGCTTAGATTTTTTTTTCAAAATTTTCAAATGTATACAAAGTAAACATTCAAGAAAAATAAACAACCAATTATGACTTAAGAAATAAGAAGATGCCAGGAACATTTTTTAAATCAGAAGAAATACAAGCCCACATCAAGAGAGGATTTCTAAGGGCCCACACCCCCACTAATAATGAAGACCCCAATCATACAAATAACCAAGACCCGAAAAAAAACAAGGAAAATTAACATCCTTACTTATCATTATCCTTATCAAGCAGGAACCGTTCCAACTGTGATGGTTCCATGAAAGTAAATTTTGTACCCTGTAGGTGACCAAACACTTACAGAGGTACTTCAAATAAAACGTAGCTCCAATAGTCAAAACCCTAGGTCTAATTTGAAGAAAGATTTTTCGACGTGATTGGGTGACTTTTGCAACATCAGGAAAAACCATTAATGGTTGACCACAAAAAGAAATATTCTTCTTAGAAAAGTAAAGACGACAAATCATCCCTTTCACCGCCTCTGAATGAAAAGTAACCAACAATGTCGCCCTCTGAGAGACCTTTTCAAAGGAGATCTCCAGAAAGGTAGTTAAATCTAATTCATCCAAATCAACTAAGTGATCCATTTCCACTTCTGGAGATTTATCCAAACCCAATGTGGTAAATAATATATGGAAGAAATAGAAGAATCATCAAAAGAAGGATAACACAATATCTCTTTAACATATTTTATAAAAAGCTCCAAAGGGGAAATGAGATGAATCTTGGGAAAATGCAAAAATCTAAGATTTCTGGCCCGGACAACATTTTCCAAAGCTTCTATTTTGGATTGAAGAAACAAACTATCCTTAATAAAAGCATTACTTGCTGTTTGAACCCCATTTATGGTGGCTTCTATCTTGCGGGTTCTTTCATAAACAGCTGATAAAGTCTCCCCATGGCTCCAAAGGGCTACAGAAGTGCCCTCCGTAAACTCACACAGCTGAGCAAGAGTACCTGACAAAACTGCCTCTACCCGACGAATAGATGAGAACACATCATTCAAGGAAACCTCTGCCCCTGAGGGGAAGAGGTTCCCATTACCGGCCCAGCAACCACTAGTGTTACTGGCGCTGGATAATGCAACTCCACATGGGGAAAATCAAAGATAATGTTCCTATCTCGAGGGAGAGGAGTGGAGGCCACCATTTTAGGAGAACCCGCTTCTATCGCAGGGTCCCTGCGGGGAGGCACAGCAAGATCATAACCTGGTTGAGGGGGAGGGGTACGCACCCTCGAACTTAAGGAAACCTCAGAAGGTGAAACTACGTCCAAAGCAGAGACTCCAGAAGACAGAGGGGGAGCAATGTTCACTACATGATGGTCCATAGGGCCAACAGCTTTCCCCAAGGACACAGGGCCCTTACCTCGTGCCTTCCGTTTCCCCATTGTTATCAGGATGGATAAAAGTTATCATCAAGGTTCCCAAGTGATCCCAAGGGGCTCTTAAGGGGCAGACATGCCCCTTAGGTCACATCCCTTCGGGCATGTGCCTATGGCCATGCCCCCTTGGCCGCGTACTGCGGCACACACAAACTTTTAAACCTCACTGCAAGGGAGGGGCAGCTGTAGTCTGGTCTGTGATAGGTGGAAGATGTAGAAGGAAGTGCTGAAAACACTGTCCAAGCCCCAAGTAGCCTCCAATGCACCACAGCACACACAAACCTTTAAACCTCACCGCAAGGGAGGGGCAGCTGTAGTCCGGTCTGTGATAGGTGGAAGATATAGAAGGAAGTGCTGCAAACACTGTCCAAGACCCAAGTAACCTCAAAGTAAGCTTAGATTTGATCTCCTCTAGTACCAGCTAATTTGTTCCTCAGGAAGCCCATGGTATACATAGCATTCTTCGCCAGTACCATAAATCAAAGGCATTGATTTTATTTTATTTATTTAGTTAGTTAGTTAGTTATAGTCTTTTTTATACTGCACTATTCGACATCAGTGTGATTTACATGAAACAGACATACAGTGCAACAAGCTGCTCTGTATTACAAAGAACAGGTACTAGAACTTGGATAACTAGGGTAACTATTTACATATAGTCATCACTTCAAGTCATATCACGGAGTAAGCATAGTTGAGTGGGCTTGCTGGGTGTTCTGGTGTGTCGGTACTAGAGGAGGGGGGTGGCTGTAGATGTGCTGTCATCCAGGTAGTGCTTGAGGAAGAGGTGGTGCTTCAAAGCCTTCCGAAACTGGGTTAGGTCGGGGATTGCCCGGATATTAGGTGGTAGGGCGTTCCAGCATCTGGGCGCATAGAATCTGAAAGCTCTGTTTGCTGTTGCCTGGGTGCATTGGGTTATTGCCTTAGGGATTACCAGTGTGTTGACTGCTGCAGATCTTCTGGATCTATTGGGGGGGGGGAGGTGTGGATTAGCTTCGTGAGAGAGGCAGAGGAGAGTCTGTTGATAGCCTTGAAAGTTAGCAGTAGGATTTTAAAAGAGAGTCTACTGCGGATAGGGAACCAGTGGAGATGTTTCAGGATGGGTGTCACCTGGTCGCTCCTGGAAGCCCCATGTAGAACTCTAGCCACGGCATTCATTGAGAGCTGGAGTGGATTCAGGGTGGATTGCGGGAGCCCTTGCAGAATTGCATTGGCATAATCAAAGTGTGGGATAATCAACGCTTGATAGATTGTCCAGAAGTCATCCGGCTGTAGCAGGGAGCGCAAGTGCCGGAGTGTTCGGATCTTGTGGTAGACTGCTTTTACTGTGTTACTGATGTGCGCCTTCATGTCCAGGCGTTGGTCTAGTGTGACTCCAAGGTATCGGAATGTGGATTTGGTTTGCAGCTCTGCTTCCTTGACCCTTAAGTGGACTGGAGGGGTGAAGTTTTGGTTTCTCATAATGAAAAGGACCTCAGTTTTCTTGTGCTGTATTCGGAGGTTTTGAGCTTAGAGCCAGTTGGACACTGCATCAAAACAGTCTGTCAGTGGAGAGAGGTCCAGCTGGTCAGTTGAGAATGGCATGTAGAGCAGTACATCATTGGTATATATCAAGCAGTCCACATTAAATGACCGGATGAGGTTACAGATGGGCTGCATGTATATGTTGAACATCAGGGCAGAGAGGGAGGATCCCTGCGGAACACCCTGCTTCTGGTAGAAAGGTTCTGATGTTGAGGCCCCAGATCATACGTGTTGCCATCTGTTAGACAGGTAAGACTTGCACCATTTTAGCGCTGTGTCATAAATACCCTTCTCCCTGAGTCGCACCAGGAGAAGCTCATGGCTTACTGAGTCGAATGTAGCGGCTATATTCATGAAGATGAGGACAAACCCTTGACGGATGTTCTCGATTCCCGCAATTATGTTAGTGAAGAGGGTGGTGAGGAGTGTTTCAACACCATGGGATTCCCTGAATCCATGTTGGCAGGGGTCCCGTGGAGTGGCGGTTTCGATGTGGTGTGTTATCTGGCATTGGACTTCTTTTTCAATTATCTTGGCCAGTAGTGGTATAGTAACCTTCTGGGGGTCAAGCTTATTGTTTTTCAGCAAAGGTCTGATAGACATGTGTTTGAGGCATTGGGGGAATGAGCCTGTTGTGAAGGACAGGTCCATGAGACTGGCTATGCATGGGCTAAATTCACTGCTTAGCTCTTTTATCCAGAAGGCGGGGCAGGGGTCGGTTTGTGCGGTGGTGGTATTGATCATGGCGATAGTGTCTTCAATGTACTTCTTGGAAGGAGTGGAGAAGGTGGTCAGTGGCGCTGGGCAGTTTGGCTCATGTGCGGTGGTGGGGGCTGTGAGCTTATTTGTCTGGCATAGTTTTGATTGCAGATAGTCGGCGAATTCTTGAGGGTGGATCCTGCCTGGTTGGTCAGGGGCTGGTTCCTTTGTTAGGTTCTTGATCAGATTGAACAGGTCGTGTAGTTTACTTAGTGATTGTTTTAGGGTGTCCATGTAGAATTGCCTCATTTTCTCAGTTATTGCTTCATGGTGATTTGTCAGGTGAAGGTTATATGCCGTTTGGTCTTCAGAGGAGTGTGATCGACGCCAGCATCTTTCCAGCTTCCTTAGATGGAGGAGTGATATTCGCAGATCAGTGCAGTACCAGGCTGCGGTGGCTCGTTCCCTTGGAGGCTTGTTTGATGGCGGGAGTTGGGCAATGGAGCTTAGGCTATTATTCCAGCAGGAGATAAGTTCATCGAGGTTGGGTGCTGTTAAGGTGAGGAGCGGGCGGGTTTTATTCAAGATCATTTCTTTGTTGAAAGGGTGGAACCTTTGTGGTGGAGCACTGGTGGTACTGCTCAGATCTCTGGAGCACTTCTGGTGGTTGTTGAGCACGGGTAGTTGGAAGTTGATTAGTTTGTGGTCCGACCAAGGTACTGCGGTGATGGACAGCATGGGGACGTGGGTTGAGTCAATGGCTGCCAGTGGGGCGAATACCAGGTCCAATATGTTTCCTTTCACGTGGATCAGTTCATTGACTAGTTGCATGTATCCTAGTTTCTTGAGAGCTTCAAGGAAGGCTGATGCTTGAGCGTCTTTCAGGGCTGGTAGATTGAAATCACCTAGTAGCTAGCTTGGTGTGCATGGGTTCAGGGCGTTGCAGGCGAGGTCAATTATTATTGAGAGGTCATCAGGGGAGGTTGATGGGGCTCTGTACAGTAGATGGATGGAGCAGTGTTTGTTGGCTATGGTGATTGTATCGAGGTGCATTGTGCTAGTGGAGTTAATCAAATGGAAATGGAGGTCTTTTTTGGTGAGGGCGAGTAGACCACCCCCTCTTTTGCTGTCTCTATGGCATGTATGTATTGAGAAATCAGTGGGTAGGAGTTCGTTGAGGAGGATAGTGTTATTGCTGGATAGCCATGTCTCTGTGATCAGGAGTATGTCATGGAGGGATATCATGTCTGAGATCACTGGCCATTTATTGCGTATTGAGCGTCATGCTTGGCATCATGCTTGACATCATGCTTGGCAAGGTTGAAGATCCACCCAAAGAGGAAGGCCAGCAATTCAGTGGATTGATAGTCACAGCAGCTATGGATGCCACACTATCAACCATTAGCTGCTTTACTAAAGACCAAACACAGTATAGGACAATTATCCACAGGGTTACCATGAATCAACATTGACTCAATCTCACTTAACAACAACACAGATGTTTGTAGGTTTGATGATTTACTGTATAGCTGCTTACAAGCATGTGTAAGTTATTGCGCCTATATTCAAGGCACATTCTCGGCCACATATGCTAGTATGTTATAAAGACAAGTAGCCCCCGTTTGCCATTATAAAAGATCACCTACATAGATGTCCTGTTATAAAATTATGCTCTGCATGAGTTGGTGTTCTCAGGTGTAGATTTTCAGTGGAGTTGAGGTAGAGTTGCTAGATACATGACTATGTTCTAAAATGGAGAAAAAAATCCATAAACCTTGATTAAGTTAAAACCTGGAGAAAGCCACTGCTTATTCATGAGGATAAGTAGTATGGAATTTGGCTACTGGATTATTCTAATTGCTTATAACCTGAATTGGACACTGTTTGAAACATGATTCTAGGCTTAATGGACCTTTGGTCTGATCCTGTATGGAAATTCTTATGTTGTTATGATAGGTTACAAATTACTAATAGTAAATTAGCAATTTCATTTTTGAATTCTTTGAATATTCTTGATTGTATACCTTCTAAGTCAAGTTATTTATTGCTTTTTAATTTGTTGATTTTACCTATTATATTTTCCAGGTTTGCTAAGATTTGATTCAGTTCCTTTGAATCGGCACCATTAAATAACATTTTTGGGATGGGTAGTTCTCTTACATCTTCCTCAAACACCAAAGCAAAAAATTCATTTAGCAGAATGTTTACTAAAACGTGATAGTTTACCGTGCATTCAGCCCCAAGAGTGGAGCTGGACCCTCACTAATGAATGGAGGCATGCCTAGCATGTCCCCATGTAGTTAATGTGGGTTCTGTTCCATTCCTGTGCTAAACTGTTTGCCATGATTAATCTGAGCACATTTAACTCCATCAATGGAGGTGGTGGTAAGTGCATCTGCGATAAGTGCAACATTGCTAGTTTGCACATGTTAGACACCCATGCTAACTGATCATGCTCTGCCTTTGAACTATCTAGTTTCTGCTCCAATCCATGCTAAGCACTTAGTGTGAGATTTTTATCATGGCTGTATTTTTAATGCATGGTAATAGTTACTGTAGTGAGCTTGGCACATTCCATTTCCCTCACTAATGATTAGCATGCTCTAGTAAACATGCCCCCTTAGTCTCTGCTATTTTCTTGTTCTCTCTGAGTGTGATTTTGACCCCATGATCATCTAATGGTCCTATTGACTACCTCATATTTTTCTTGCTTTGAATGAACCTGAAAACTTTTTATTATGAATTTTGGCTTCTACTGTATGTCAAGTTTCTCCCCACAGGCACCCCAGACATCTGCAGATCTCCCCCCCCCCCCCAAATCCCCGCTGCCCAACCCAAGGCTGGCCTTCCACGGTGAGGACCCCCCACACCCAGCCCTGACCCCGGTCCTGGTCTGGCAAAAAATGCTACTTATACCACCTCTGAGGTGGTATAAGCAGCATGCCCCAGCAGGTTCGGCAGCATGTACAGGGCCATGACCTGAATTGACCCTATACATGCTGCCAGACAGCCTGCCCCTGCTCCGCCTCCCCACTGGCTCTCCTTGTCCTGAATCACAGGACATCTATGGAGAGTCGGAGGGGGAATAGAGTCTTGGTGGAATGTGGGGCTGCACATTGTGATAAATTGGAAGACTGGGCATCAAAATGGCAGATGAAATTTAATGTGGACAAGTGCAAAGTTATGCACCTAAGGAAGAACAACCCAAACTATGGCTACACGATGCAAGGTTCTACATTAGGAACCACCACCCAGGAAAAAGATTTAGGCGTCATTGTGGATAACATCTTGAAACCCTCGGCCCAGTGTGCAGTGGCAGCCAAGAGAGCAAATAGAATGCTAGGTATCATAAGGAAAGGAATGGAAAATAAAACAAAAGATATTATAATGCCTCTTTATTGTTCCATGGTGAGACCTTGAATATTGCTTGCAAATCTGGTCACCGTATCTTAAAAAGGATATAGCGTTATTAGAAAAGGTTCAGAGAAGAGCCACCAAAATGGTAAAGGGGATGGAAGGATATTCCTATGAAGAAAGGCTAAAAAGGTTAGGGCTCTTTAACCTGGAAAAGAGATGGCTGAGGGGAGATATGATAGAAGTCTAAAAATTAATGCTCGGAGTGGAGCAGGTAAACGTAGATCGATTGTTTACGTTATCAGAATATAGAAAGACTAAGGGACATGCAATGAAGCTACAAGGTAAACTATTTTAGACTAATAAAAAAAATATTTTTTTCACTCAATGTGTAATCAAACTCTGGAATTTGTTACCGGAGGATGTAGTAAAGGCTGTTAGTGTAGCAGGGTTTAAAAAAGGTTTGGACAAGTTCCTGGAGGAAAGGTCCATAAACCATTATTAAGAAGGGACCCAGGATATCAATGCTTGACCCAGTACAAGCATTGTGGAACCTGTGTCTTTTGGGGAAACTGCTAGGTACTGTCGTGACCCCCAGCCTGGGCCAGTGGCTCACAGGCAAAGGGCTGCCATATTTGTCCTTAAATAAAGCTATTTTTGTCTCCGGCAAGGAATCCTGGGACTTGTAGTTCTTTTCATTAAAGACAAAGTAGTGTGTGACCACTGGGGGTGGTTTAAGGCAAAAACAAGAAATTTATTTTTGGGTTCCTTCCACGCATTAAATTCAAACAACGCAGGCAAATGGATTACTCTCTAAAATAGAAAAACTTACAGGAACAAAAGTACACATGAAGTTAAAGAACTGAAATACTTCTTTAAACAAGGCAGCTGTTTTCAGTACACATTTCAGCACCTGTGTTACAACTTCCTTTCATTCAAACAGCATGGGTAAATTCTGATCATTTTTCAATAATGCTGCTTTAGTTCAAACTCTGTTCTTAGCCAAAGTTCTTTATCTTAAGGTAGCTTTTAGCACTTTCCTGGCTAAGGAAAAATTGCTCTTCAAAAGTTCTTTTTACAGTCCTTTCTAGCAGTTTTCAACTTCCCTCATACATAAAGAACAATCCATCAGTGTTTTGTCATACACTGAATCTGACTCGAGTGTCAATTTGCATACCTTCTTGTTCTGCAAATTGTTTATCTCTTTCAGGATTTTCAATAATGTTTTCCAACTTACTATTCTGTAGAAATTTCAAAAGTCCTTTCCAGAACTGCTCTCCCTGGTAGGCATTGGCTGTATCAGGAGCGTGGGGCTTCTTTCCTTGGAACAAAAGCTTAACTGCTTCACCTGCATTCAGCTTTACGTCTCTGCCTTTTGCTGGGTCTTGGTTATGTCCGTCTGTAACAGCTTCCACCCCCCTTCTGGCAGCTTGGGTTTTCTGAACTGTCTCTTGCACACACTGCACTGCACTTTGTTCCACCTCTTCAGCAACCTCCCCAGCTATACATCTGCTGGTCTCTGGCTCAAGCGTACCTTTCACACAAGGGTTGCTTTTTTTGCTGCTGGAACTGCTTCTCCCACATGGAGTTAAGCTTCCCCCATCTCCTTGCTCCTTCAGCTTTCCTTCCTCCTTCCTGTTGCTGCTCCTCTCTCCTTCCTTCGTCCTTTCTCTCTCTCTCTGCACTGAAGCAGGTTTAAAAAGCTGCTTCCTAGCTACCACATCCTTATCTCTACACAGGTGGTTGCCATTAGAGTCCAAGCCTACACTCACGTTGGGGCTTGGGCGTGGCTTAGCCTCAGCAAGTAGGTGTTTCTTTTGCTTGGCTGTAGCTTTAGCCCTCTGAAAAGCTTGCCTGTCTCTTGTCTTAAAGACATAGTCACCACTTTCCTGTGTTTCCATTGGCTCAGCACAGCTCTCATTATCACAGTACGTATGACCTAGATTGGCCACTGTTGGAAACAGGATACTGGGCTTGATGGACCTTGGTCTGACCCAATATGGCATATCTTATGTTCTTATGTGCAGCCCCACAACCTGCATTCTAGAATGAGGGCCAAGGAGAATAGGTGGATCAGGATCCAAAAGTGGCCTCAAAAAATCCTAATAGTACAACAGATCTCATCAGTCAGAATGATTTAGGAACTGCAAGCAGGCAAAAGTCCACTCACAGGCCACCCGATGAAGATGGAATCCCTGGGCACAGAATAGTCGACGTAGTCTGCTTATAGCAGCCACCTTTCTTGCTGGTTAAGTCTTCCAGTGATGAAGGCCACCAAGCCTTAGATAATGGGCCCAAGGAAAAATCCTGGATACTGAGGAATCATGGAGGAGAAAGCAGGGACCAAGAGCCAGTAATACTGACCAGTCGTTAGGGCTACCGGCAAGGCTGGATCCCTGATGACATACAGGTATTAGAACAAGGCGGCTTCAACAAAATTGAATTAGGATCAAAAGCACATAAAAAGGCAGTAAAGAATCTGAATCTAAAGCAACACTGAAGAAGTATAAACCAAGTTCTGGCAAAAAAGTCAGGGTGGAGGAGCAGCCTTTTGGTTAGAGCTTGGTAACCAAGAGACCAGTGTTTGGTTTCCACTAGCTCTCTTGGTGGCCTTGGGCAAGTCACTTAACCCTCCATTACCTCCAAAGAAAGGCCTGGCAATCTATTTCCAGTCACACTGCCAAAAAAAACCCTGGAGCTGCTGGGTTGCCAGTGTTCAGCACTGACTTGAAGGCACACATCAAATGTTTTTGCAAAGAGGTCAATAAAACAAACAAAGAAGAGAAGATATGTTCTCTTCACGGTGACAAGGTCCAAATGTAGAGTGGAGAAAAACCATGACCACACCAAAGATATCTTCAACAGTCATTTTATTGTGGGCCCAAATTTTGTGGGTCCCCAATAAAATGACTGTTGAAAATATCTTTGGTGTGGCTGTGTTTTGTTTCCGTTCTACAGTTGGACCAAAGAGGTCAATAAAGCCTGAGTTTAAAAACAAATCCACCATCAAGAAGATGGCCTCGAACAGGAAGCCTGAGGTAATTGGAGGGGGCTGGGGGGAGGTGGAAGATGTTACCCAAGCAAGACTTCCAGTTCTGAGCCCCCTATTAGCTGGCAGTGGAACCTCACAAATCAGTGCTACTGATTGCAACCATTCCTACCTATCTACTAGACTCTATCTCTTCTGTTGTCATCCTTTCCATCTGTCATATCCTTAATCTGTTACTTTCCGCTGCAGCTGTTCTTGTGGCCTTTAAACATGCTGTGGTTACACATCTTTTCCAAAATCCTTCACTAGACCATACCTCACTTTCCAGTTATCGGTCTCTCTCTCTACTCTCCTTTGCTTCAAAACTACTTCAACGAGTGATTCACCACCACTTTCTTGACTTTCTTTCCTCTCAAGCCCTTCTGGTTGCACTGCAATCTGGTTTTCGTCCTCTACATTCCACAGAAACGGTTCTTGCAGGTCTCCAGTGACTTATTCCTCACGAATCCAAAGATATCTACTCGATCCTTATTGTTCTTGACCTTTCTTCTACCTTTGGTACTGTTGATCACCACCTTTTCCTCGATACCCTATCCTTGCTTGGATTTATGGGCCCTGTTTTGTCCTGGTTTTCTTATCTCTCTCATCACACTTTTAGGGGATTAATCTGAGCCATGGATAGCGGGGATGGATGTCTGAATCATCTCTCTCTCTTCTCTTCAATCTTTTCAAAGCTCAGCTAAATGGCTTATCCTCCATCACTGTCGCTATGCTCATGTACTGCAACCCATTTTCTAAAGTCACTTCATTGGTTCTCTATCTGTTTCAAACTTCTCCTACTGACCTACAAGTCCATTCATTCTGTGGCTACTCACTACATTTTCTCTCTTATTTCACACTCTACACCCCTTCTTGGGAACTCTGCTCCTCTGGCAAATCCATTTTATCTGTGCCCTTCTCTGCTACTGCCAACTCCAGACTTTGATTATTCCGCCTTACTGTTCCATCTGCCTTTAACAAACTACCTGAGTCAGTGTGTCGGGCTCCTCTATCCCTATTCAAATCTAGACTAAAAATGCACCTCTTTGAGGCTACTTTTGGATCCTGATGCTCCTCACTCTCTTGTTCACTATATCTTACCATGCTCTAATCTCCAGTTTTTTGATGATTTTCATCTTGATTAGATTGTAAGCTCTAATGAGCAGGGACTGTGTCATACATCTATATGTACAGCGCTGTGTATGCCTTGTAGCGCTATGCAAATGATTAGTAGTAGTAGTAGTAGTAACTTGTGTACAGACATTTCAAAGTATGTTTTTTGTTCATTTCTATTTGCACTTGCCTCAGAGGTGTAAATGCCTGTATCTACTTTCCAATGAAGAAATTTTATAACCATATTAGTGATGTGCATTCCAGGGTGTACTTCGTTCATTTGGATGCTAACAATTTAAAGTATGTGCAGATTAACAGTATGCATGTATGCTTATGAATTAACATGCATACAATTGATTTGTGCACTTAAGAAGAGTTTTAGGGCACATAAGGAGTTTAATTTTATAAAGGCGTGCCTAGTTAATGCACATTTTCATGTGTGTATTTTACATCTATTTTAGAAAGTATGTGCATACTTAACTTTATAAAATACTAGAATAAGTGGCAGAGAATGCGCCTTAATTTAAGGTGCAAGGACTTACATCAGCTCTAGAGCTGGCATAAATAACCTTGCTTACTTTTTGCAAATAGGCACGTAAATTATTGTATTCCAAATAGTTGTGTCTGGTGCTCATGCTCTGTCCAAACCTTGCCCATATGCATGCCCACAGTGAAAGCATGCGTGATGAAAACCATGCACATGCTTCTACGTTAATCAGTATTTTATGAGATCATTTATGCATGTACTGTAAGTGGCCACATACATGTATAAATGACAAAAATAAAGAACTGGGCAATTCTTTATAAAATGACGCCAAAAATGTATACCTAAAGAATGAATATGTGAAACAAACATGAAAAAATGCCCAAAAATCAGTACAAATTAATTGAAAATGAGCATGAGCCGAACTTTGTTTTTATTTGTGCACACCCCTAAAAGGCATATAGGCAATATACATTGCCTTTATGAAATAGGTGCAATGGGGGGGGGGAGTGCCATTATAAAATCACCCTCTATGGGGCTGATGCAATATAAATTTAGGGTCCGATATTCATTCGGGCAGGCTATGCGCCGCTATAGTGCACAGCCATACCTGCCAACCCTTAACACCGGATATCCAATGCCGGGGTCACATATGGCCTCAGCACTGAATATCCGGGGTTTGTCGCACCGATTTTTTAACCGTAGGTCCTTAACTGGGCAGCATGCAATATCGCAGCTATCCAGTTAAGGACTGTCAGTGCCTCCCTGGAACGCCCCAACACGCCCCGATGCTAAGCGATTAGCATTGCAGCATGTAAGGCAGATAACCGCAGATATTCAGTAGCACTAACTGTGTTAGTGCCGTTGAAGTATCCCTCTCAGTGGCAGTTACATGGTTTACAGATCCATAAAGGAACATCATATGCAAATTTGATTTTAATGTGTGCACAATTAATAGTGTGGTTTTCCCACCCCACATGCCCCCATTTACACACTGCTTGCTCATGGCAGGTTATTTAATACTTTCCGCAGATGAGGTGATAACTTCCTAGCATACATGTCAGTTAACAGAAGGCTTGAAAATTGAAAGACATGTAGAGGAGGTGACATCGTAAAATGGTACCCATAGGCCCTTGAGTTGAATATATGTGACTATCCTTCTTTCTGCCAAGCCAAATCTCAGCTAACACACATTGTTTCCAGAAATTCTTGCACAAGTTCCCATATTAATACCACAAATATGTCTTTTCAAACAAAACAGATACACATCACAGGCTCCTCAAGCCCTGCTTCACGCCTCACAAAGTAGAAGGCATTGCACCATGTGTCAGAACTGACCAATGGGAGCTGACTGAGAGTTATATGATGAGTGCAAAATTATCAAGATAAGCTTTGTACTTTGGCTGCAGCTTGGAAAAAGGGTGAGGCGATCTATTATTTTCATGACTTCTCCATAGAATTGCAGAAAACATGCCAAAGGTTTGCTAGGGTTAAGCAGCAGCTGAAGGTGTGAGGATTAAAATAGGTGCTACTGCACCCAGCTATACGAAGGAGGATCTTGAGGGTTTGCCATGTTTCTTCTTTCTGCACTTAGTACTGATTCCTCTGTTCCTCTGTTGTGCAGTATCTTGTTGACATCATGTATACAGTACTGCACGACATGTGTACAAGTATAGAAACAACCCTCGGTCCCCCAACATTTACCAGGAGCAATACCTGGATATGTCTAACCCCTTAGCACTCAGAAGGAAATTTGTGGGTCTGACCCCCAGTAGAAGGAAAACTGAATCTCTGACCTCTAGCACTAGTCATATAGTATTACTATTTGAGATGCTATTGTACTAATGTACATGTTATCATTTACACCTGCTTGCGAATAGGTGCAAATGATAACATGTCACCGTGTGACTCTCTGAAGCCATGTTGGCAAGGATCCAGCAGAGCAGCCGCATCGATATGGTCTTGTAATTGACATTGAACCTCTTTTTCTATTAACTTTGCGAGAAAAGGAATACTTGAGATGGGTCTGTAGGAGTCTACCTTTTGAGGATCTAACTTACAATTTTTTAAGAGTGGTCTGATAGATGTTTGCTTGAGAGCAGAGGGGAACGTACCAGAGTTGAAAGGCAGGTTTATTATTTTAGTTATTTTTGAGCTGAATTCACAACGCAGTTCCTTTATCCAGAAAGCTGGGCAAGGGTCCGTCTGTGCAGTGGTGGAATTGAGAGACATGATCAGATCTTCAATTCGCTTCTTTGCAGGCGTAGAGAAAATGGTTAGAGCTGTTGGGCAATCTTGGACTGTGGAGGCAAATTCTAATGGAGGTTCATTTGTTTGTGTAAGCTTGGATTGTAGGTAGACTGCAAAGTCCTGAGGATGGATCTCGCATTGCTTTTCAGGAGCTGGTTCTTTAGATAGGGTCTTGACTAGATTAAACAAATCATGAGGTTTGTTTAAAGCGCACTTCAAGGTGTCTGTGTGGTACTGCTTCATTTTCTCTGAGATGGCCTTGCGGTGGATGGATAGCTGATTGAGGTAAGCTGCCTGGTCTACCGTAGAGCGAGACCGACGCCAGCGCTTCTCGATACTCTGTAGTCAGGATAGTGATAGTCTCAGTTCCTCTGTGTACCATGGTGCAGAAGCTTTTTTTCTAGGCGGCCTGTTGAGAGGTGGTCGTAGTGCAATTGCTTTAAGACTGCTGTTCCAGCAGGTGATTAGATCTTCTACATTTAGGGAGGTCTTGTTACGAAGCGAGCACGTTCCAGCAAGGATGCGATCTCTGTTGAATGGAAAAAAGCTCCTAGCCAGAGATTTAGGGCTGTTATTTGGAACACTGTTAGTCTTTGAATGCCTGTAGTGAGTTGGTATCCGGAAAGTAATGAGTTTGTGATCTGACCATGGGACAGCAGATATAGATATCAAAGTGTTGTATGATTGGTTGTATACGGACTGTGGGGCAAAGATAAGGTCAAGAGTGTTTCCCTTCACATGAGTAGGTTCGTGAACTAATTGTTGGTATCCAAGGGATTCAAGCGCTTTGAGGAAGGCTGATGAATTGCTATCATGGAGAGCTGGCAGGTTAAAGTCACCAACAATCCAAATTGGGGTATTAGGATTCTGGAGATTGGATGCCAGGTTTATAATGGCTGGAAGGTCGTCTGGGGCAGCTGAAGGTGCTCTGTATAGAAGGTTTATAGCGCATAACTTGTTGGAGATAGAGACTAACTCTAGGTGGTCGGTGCTAGAAGCATCCATCAGCTGGAACTGAAGGTCTGACCTGGAGAGAATGAGCACGCCCCCTTCTCGCTTGTTAAGTCTGTGACTGGTAAACACTGAGAAATTTGGTGGAAGGAGCTGGTTGAGTAGTACATTGTCTTCTAAGGAAAGCCATGTTTCAGTAACCATGAGAATATCAAGGTTATGGAGGGAAATTGTGTCTGCAATCACCGGCCACTTCTTACGAATTGAGCGGGCATTGATGAGGGCACATTTTAAACTCTGTGGGTAGAGGCTTTCATCCTGTTTGGCTCTCATCGAGTGTTGGAGTGGAATGTGTATTAGATGCTGGTGATGTAGATGAGAGTTCCAATTATAACTGTGCTTGGGTATATCTGTCCATCTTTTTCCTTGGCTATATAATATTGGTATCTGGTTGACCTCAAGGGATAGAGCTCGAGAGAATGAAAGGCAGAAAAAGAAGAGTAGGTAGCAGCCAGTTAAGGTGATAGGGGAACCCATCTTACTCACTCTGGATGTGATCACAGAGACAATGAGATATTTCTAGTGAGTGGGAGAGACTGCGAGAATTGTGTAGGGCTGTTTCTCACTGACATTGAAAACAAGCAAATCTTATTATTCTAGATATAGATAGGTTCTGGAAAGCAGATCTATTATCCCGAGTAACACAGGTTAGACAAGCAAGTTGTAAATTAGTAGACTAGACTCATCAAGATGGTTTACAAGGCTACCTACTGGAATGCAAAGTGAAGTATCTATTCAGAGTGAAAACAATGATACCAGATCAGTAAGTATAGTAATACAATGTTACCAGCTTGTTGTCTAGACATAGCATTCATTGATGCTTTCTGGTCAATTGGGGTTGGCACAGGACAAGAAGGATTCATACAAGTTGGAGGTTGCTCTTCGCTGTTCAGACGACTCTTCAAATGACTTGAGAGACTTCTCAGTGACAACTTAGGAGGTTTTTGAGCAACGATGTAGTCGGCCAAGGGTGGCGATTGTAGAAGGTGATGACAGTGCTTGGAGGGCTTCATAGGAGAACTCAGCTGCAGCCGCAGAAAACGGAGCACGGAACCATGGACCTTGCCTAAGGGCCATGCCAAAGGGCCCTCTGGCGAGGCCCTCAGGCGTGGGCCCGCAAGGCGCGGATGCGCCCATTCGGCGCTCCCTTTAAACTTGGTGCCGATTGCCCCGATTGGGCAGTGCTCCCTGGTGGGGGTGGTGCTGTGGT
The DNA here is from genome assembly GCA_033557465.1 of Ichthyophis bannanicus. Classification (NCBI taxonomy): domain Eukaryota; kingdom Metazoa; phylum Chordata; class Amphibia; order Gymnophiona; family Ichthyophiidae; genus Ichthyophis; species Ichthyophis bannanicus. The sequence continues at coordinate 1,526,565,374 of CM066032.1, forward strand.
GCTCCGGCCCGCTCGATCTCTGCCGGGAGAGCTGCTGGAAGGGCCGGAGTGCTGAAAGGGCCGTGCGCCTGCTCGGCGCTCCCTTTAAACTTGGCGCCGACTGCCCCGATTGGGCAGTGCTCCCTGGTGGGGGTGGTGCTGTGGTGCTCCAGCCTGCTCGATCCCCGCCGGGAGAGCTGCTGGAAGGGCCGGAGTGCTGAAAGGGTCGCGCGCCCGCTCGGCGCTCCCTTTAAACTTGGTGCCGACTGCCCCGATTGGGCAGTGCTCCCTGGTGGGGGTGGTGCTGTGGTGCTCTGGCCCACTCGATCCCCACCGGGAGAGCTTCTGGAAGGGCCGGAGTGCTGAAAGGGCCGCGCGCCCGCTTGGCGCTCCCTTTAAACTTGGCGCCGACTGCCCCGATTGGGCAGTGCTCCCTGGTGGGGGTGGTGCTGTGGTGCTCCGGCCCGCTCGATCCCCGCCGGGAGAGCTGCTGGAAGGGCCGGAGTGCTGAAATGTTCTAATGTGTGTTAAACATGTTTATTAAAATGAATGTGTAAAATGAATTTAAAAACCCCTGAAATTAAATTATGTAAAAGTCAGAAAAATTCTGAAAAGAACCAAATGTTTTGTTAGTGTACAACCTTTATGCTGTGGGCTTCCCCCAAAAATTGTAACTCTTCTAAAAACTGCTCTTCTAGGACTTTCTAGATTCCCTTCTGTCCCCCAAAACAAAGGCACAGTTCACTCTGGCAACATCCAAAAATGATGTTCTTTTAAATGGATCACACCATTTGTTTATTATCAAAACACCTTGTTTAAAAGGGAATTCTATACAAAGGCCACAATATCAGTCACCATGATAATGACAATCAAGAAAATATGTTTGTAGGGTTAGTAAATAGGCCCCATAAGGCACATTTTAGATAGGACATGGAGATCACAGTTGAGATGTCTAAATCAGGACATACAGAACACAATTCCAGTTGTATTTTTATATGGTAGAAAAGGTTCTCCAACATGGAACCTTCTATAAAATATATATAAGGAAATGAAGGAATGCCTATGGATGTGCATGCATGTACAGAGGAAGAAGCCGTTTTACGAGCCTACATTTGGGAAAAATCAACGGAGGAAACTTGGCAAATTACATGTACAAGTTCGTATTTTGCAAACCTATAGGGATTATTTAAAAGCTCTATTCATGATTTGGTCTCTGAAAATGGGCATTCAGATGTGGAAATCGCAAATACATCCCCTTAGCCATTTTAGAAAGCATAAGGTAGGCAAAGGGAGAATTTGAAAGGAAGCATTCTGTAGAAGCAAACACGCATAATGAAAATGTTTTCAAGTACATTCATAGCAAAAAACCTGTGAGAGAGCCAGTTGAAACATTAGACGATAAAGAGGTAAAAGGGGCACTAAGAGAGGACAAGGCCATAGCGGAGAGACTGAATGAATTCTTTGCTCTGGTTTTTACTGAAGAAGATGTAGGGAAGTTACTCATGCCAGAAATGATATTCAAAGGTGATGTATCAAAGGAATTGAAACAAATCTTGATAAATTGGGACGATAAACTAAAGATCATAAAATCACCCGGAGTGGATGGCATACATCCCAAGGTGCTGAAAGAACTGAAATATGAGATTGCAGGCCTACTTTTATTAATCTGTGAACTATCCTTAAAATCATCTGTAGTACCTGAGGAATGAAGAATGGCCAATGTAACTCCAATTTTTAAAAAGGGTTTCAGGAGTGATCCGAGAAACTATAGACCAGTGAGCTTGACATCTGTATCAGGCAATATGGTAGAAACCATTATAAAGAACAAAATATGTGCGTTCGGGCCCCTGTGCGTCCGATCGGAATCAGGATACACAGAAGCAGACCCGAGTCTGATCCTGCAGGGGCTAGACGTGCAATGTGGGATCAGAATTGGGTCTAGGGCCGGTATGTACAGGCCGGGACCCGATTCAGATTGGCCTGCATGTCACGACCCCTGCCCGGCTACCTCAGTTAGGCTCCTGAATGAAGCCGCTGTGCCACGGTATCCCAATGCAATGGCAACGCAGCTCCATTCAAGAGCCGCAATCCCCCAAAACTGACCACAATCTTCTTTCCCCACAGCCCAAACCCTGATCTGGCCTTCCGTGGCCAGGGAAACCAAACAAAAAAGAGGGCAGGGGGTTCACACAAAGTTTATTAGAACATAGTTTGTTATAAAAACAGGCCAAAGACCCTACACAAGCTCTATTTCATATTACACTTCTTCAGGGGTCACCAAGGCACACTAAAAATCATAAAAACAAATGAATAATTAAATAATTAAAAACGCAGGTCATAAATAATTAAATATAAATAAATAACTAATAATTAATGAACAACCTGGATTAAAACAAAAACATGTAAAAACAACATAAACAATGCATACTATCAAAAAACATGTAGATATATCAATCCATGATCACAAATGACAGAAAAATGAACTTAACCTTAAAACATAATTAATACAAAACATATAAACAATCTAATTAAACTTGCAATATAAAAACACTTTCATGCCAAAAAATCATATATATTTAAAAAAGGAATAACATGTATATACACAACATGGAGATCCACTGAGATGAGGAAGACCAACAACTATCAAGGAGCAGAACTGAAGAACCGTCGGAGCAGGAGTGAATCGGAGGAGCTTACCTCAATGTTAAACAGCACCAGAAGAGCGACCACGGTTCAGAGGAAAAAATAACCTACACTATGGCTAAATCCAGCCGTGGTGAGCTGAATAAAAATAGTAAAAATGAAAATTATACATGGTACATCAATAAAACTCGCCTCAAAGAACTCTTTACTTTAAAAATGGAAGTAAAAGGATAATGATTAAAATCATGTACATTTAGCTACGTGAACAATGTAAACTATGTTATGTTCGAATCAGGCTAACATTATATCTGTATAATGCCCGAAGAAACACATCCCAATAAATAAATTTAAAAAAAAGAATATTAAAGAGGCCCTTTACGCTGTAAAACAACATTAAGTGGTCAGCAACCTATCTTGAACTCAGAACACTTAAAAACAACTTACCCCTCCGGACAACAGAGGAATCTCAGAAATTGCGAACAACGGGAAGCGACCTTCAAAAGTCATAACATATATATATAAGGCACCATAAAAGGCAAAAAAGTCTGTTAAATTATTGCTAAAATTAAAATATCTTACAAATAAACCTTTTGAGAAATCCGTGTCATAATGCAGCATGTCAGGCACAATTCGCGTTCTCAATCAAAGACGCTAACGCATGCGCAATTTATCGGAAACTCAAAGTCAAGGTTAAATCAAAATTTGCAACAACCAACATGGCCTACCTGAACCATGAGAAGTAATATACTTAAAACCAAAAGTAAGCAGCTATATAAAACGATAAAACTCATGTCTCGTTTACCTAAAATAAAAATATAAATATACGTCTTACAAATAAAACCCTTGAAAAGGCACCGCCACATGTAATATATCAAATCCACAAAAGGCGATCTTCTACCGGGAATGCCAACGCATGCGCGATTAGGTCCAAAGTTAAGTCAAATTGTATAAACTATCAAATAAACCTTTTGAGAAATCCGTAGCACAATGCAGCATGTCAAGCGTGATTCGCGTTCTCAATCAGAGACGCTAACGCATGCGCAATTCATCAGAACCTCAAAATTAAGGTTAAATCAAAATTTGCAGCAACCAACATGGCCCGCCTGAACCATGAAATGTAATATACATAAAACAAAAAATAAGCCGCTGTATAAAATGATAAAACTCATGACTCATTTGACTAGAATAAAAATATCTCTTACAAATAAAACCCTTGAAAAAACACCGCCACATGTAATATATCAAATCCACAAATAGCGATCTCTGTTGGGAGTGCCACCGCATGCGCGATTGGTCAAAAGTTAAGTCAAATTGTATAAACTATCGAAATAAGCAAAGGTTTGTTATTTAATTATATGCATGCAGAAAGAGTGACAAAAGCCATCGCATGAAAAAGAAATGGATAAAACACATCTCACAATATGTATCACAAAAGCCGACCCTAAAAACTACTCATCTTAAAAATGTGGAGTAATGCCTTGCCAAACCTAACTTTGCCACTAAAAAACTGCAAATAGATAAATAATAATAATAAAATTTCTTAAACACATAATAAAAGTCAGACAACCAATAAGTTCCTGGAGGAGTAAAACCTAAGAAGACAAACAACAAGGATCCAACTATTACCATCTGATAAATGAGGAAGAAAACCAAAAAAGATGAGAAACTAAATAACCCACATAATAGAAAATGGGATACAAAACTGTCATCTATGATATACAATCGATTAGAAATATCTAACTCACCAAGGAAAACTAACCTAAGAGTAAAACAACTTATAGACATAACCAAATCATAGCAATGAATTGTGAGCCGAGGTCACAAAAAGACAGACAAATCACTTTCTAAATTCAAACCCTGAGGAAACATGGATTCTAATTCATAAATGTACCTCTGTTCTAACCTCAGCATGGTCTTATCTATGTCTCCTCCTCTCCAATTCAGTTTTACTTTTTTAATTACAAAACATTTTAGATCAGATTGTTTGTGATCCATATCTAACCAGTGTTGCACTAAGGGCTTATCAACCAACTTCCTTTTTATGCAACTCCGGTGCTCTACTATACGTACCCGAATACTCCGAATGGTCTTGCCAATGTATAATTTATTGCATGGGCAAATAATGACATAGATCACATGTGTGGTGTCACAGTTCGCAAAGTCATCAATAAAAAATTGTTTATGTGTAACAGGATGATTGAACACCTTCCGTACAGGCAGAACATGTGTACACACCGAACAATGTCCACATTGGTACTGTCCTTTATGTATGGATATAAATCTTTTTTCTCTAAGCGCTGATGGAACTAGGAGATTACGAAAATTGTGGTTATGTTTGTGCGCAACCATAAAGGTGGTATCTTGAAAGCCTGGGATGGCTTGGATCATATGCCATTCTCTTTTAAGAATTTTAATGATTTTATGTGATTTCAAGGAATAAAGTAACGGACACACTATTTTAGTCTGAGTGTTCTTTTCATTCTGAGCCTTCAATAGAGTAATACGCGAAGATTCGCGAGCTCTATTATAAGCTTTTTCAACGTATTGATGTGGATATTGCCGTGCATAAAATCTCTCTTTCAAAAATAAAGCTTGTTCCTCAAAATCTTCATCAGAGGTGCATATTCTTCTGGCCCTAAGAAATTGACTAACCGGTAGGTTATTCTTCAAAGATGGATTATGAAAACTTGTATAATGTAATAGATGGTTCCTATCGGTCGGTTTACGATATAAGGTGGTCTTAAATTTATTATCTTCCTTCTTGATTAATAAATCTAAATAGGGGATCTGTATTGAATCGTAAGTAACCTGGAACCGCAAATTCTCATCGAGATCATTAATCCATATATTGAATTCTTGCAATAATTCTTCAGAGCCAACCCATATTATCAAGATATCATCTATATATCTTATCCATAATCTAACATTATCCTTAAACCGATGTTCTTTTAAAAAACTCTCTTCAAAATGAAACATATAAAGATTAGCCACATCAGGGGCCATAGAGGACCCCATGGCTAACCCTTTGATTTGTTGATAAAACAGTTCTCTGAAACAAAAACTTTTTTTGCACAATGCTATTTCAGCAATCGCCAAAAGAAATGCAGTGGGCACACGTCTATGGGTCTGTCTATAGATGAGACATTGTTCGATGATACGCAAGGCTTCCCATTGTGGCACATTTGTGTAAAGGGATTCTACATCCAATGTGACAAGTAATGTGTCAGAACTTAAATCCTCAATAGTGGACAATATTTCAATCACATGAGACGAATCTCGAACATATGACCACATGCTAGTAACAAAGGGTCTAAGAATGACATCCAAAAATTGTGATAATGGTTCCAAGAGAGACCCAATAGCTGACACTATGGGCTGACCTGGAGGGTTTTCCAAAGATTTATGTATTTTAGGAATCACATATATCGTAGGTATTATAGGATTTTTCACTATGAGAAACTCTTTTTCCTTTTTCGTGATATGCCCTGTCTCATATGCTATGAGGACTAAATTGTCAATGTTACTCTTCAAGGAAGTGGTGGGATCATCATCCTGGCCAGGGTCAGGCTGCAGGGAACCCCCTGCACCCCTTCACCTCTCTGCTGCTGCTCAGGCCTGCCAACCCCCCTATGTCCAGGGGGACTTATTCCACCTCTGAAGTAGAATAAGTCCCCCATCTAGATCCAAGGCCCCGGACATACAGGACCAACTTCAGAATCGGCCCTGTACATCCAGGGTCGCGGACTACCAACTGCCCACCCTCACTCTGCCTCCACAATGTCCCCGCCCGCCCCCATCTAATCCTCCGCATACAAACTCCTTGTTCATACAGGAAGGCTTTTGCTGGGGACGGAAGGGGGTGAATAGCTGGGATGGACATCCCAACAGGACGTCCATCCCCGCTATTCGCAGTGCACAATAGACCCCATAGTATATCTGGATTTTCAGAAAGTGTTTGACAAGGCCCCTCATAAGAAACTCTTGTGGAAATTAAAAAGTCATGGGATAGGACACAGTGTACTATTATGGTTTAGGAACTGGTTAATAAAGATAGAAAGCAGAGAGTAGTGCTTAATAGTCAGTTTTTTCAATGGGGAAAGATGAATAGTGGAGTATCCCAGGGATCGGTACTGGACCCTCTGCTTTTTAACATATTCATAAATGACCTGAAAATAGGAATAGTGAGTGGGGTGATCAAATTTGCAGATGACACAAAATTACTCAAAGTTGTTAAAACACAAGAGGATTGTAAAAAAATGCAAGAGGATCTTGAATAATTAGGAGACTGGGTGTTCAAATAGCAGATTTATTAATTATTTATTTAACAGGTTTTATTTACCACTTTATCATTTCAATTAAAGCGGTTTACATTGAAACTTAAACTCGGTAATGTACATTAAACAGGGACATGAAATATAATGTGGACAAATGCAAAGTTATGCACTTAGATTATTTATTTGTTATTGTTTAGCTCATACCTTTCCAATGGCAGTTCAAGGTGAGTTATATTCAGGTATGGAGGTATTTTCCTGTCCCCAGAGGGCTTACATCAAAGTTTGTACCTGAGGAGTACCAGTGAGAATTGAACCAGATCTCCTAGGTTCTAGGCTACTCCTCCACCCCACTTAGGGAAGAACAATCCAAACTACAGTAAAACAATGCAAGGTTCCATAATTGGAATCACCACTCAGGAAAAGGATCTGGGCATCATTATGGATAGTAAGTTGAAGCCCTCTGCCTAGTGTGCAGCTGTGGCCATGAAAGCAAATAGAATGCTAGGAATCATAAGGAAAGGAATAGAAAATAAAACCAAAGATATTATAGTGCCTCTCTTTCACTCCATGGTACAACCGCATCTTGAATATTTTGTGCAGTTCTGATCGCTTTATCTTAAAAAGGGTAAAGCAGAATTGGAAAAAGGTACATAGAAGAGCAATAAAAATGGTAAAGGGGATGGAAGGATGTCCCTCTGAGGAAAGGCTTAAAAGGTTCGAGCTCTTCAGTTTGGAAAAGAGACAGTTGAGGGGAGATACGATAGAGGTCTATAAAATAATGACTGGAGGAGAATGGGTAAACGTAGATCAGTTGTTTACGCCTTCAAAAAGTAGAAAGATTAGAGGACAAGCAAAGAAGCTACAATCTGTTACATTAAAGACTAATTGAAGAAAATATTTTTCACTCTTTGCGTGAAATCGAACTCTGGAATTCGTTACTGAATGAAATACCTCAGCCAGCATTTCTATGTATCCTGTTCTTTGGCCATGCATTTTGGGGAGATTCATATTTCTAAAATGGCCTGTAAACATGCATGTTCTCAGCCTTCCTTTGAACCAGTTGTAGGGATGGGGTGGATATGGCACCATTTCAGAAGGCGCTTGCATGTATCTGCCTTCACTGTCACCACTCTCCCAATTATTTCGGATGTGGCGACCTGGATGCCCCAGATTCCTCCTAGACACCCCTTCTAAAATGCACCTTCACATATTTACATGCCTCCCATTGACTAATGATACCATTATCTTTATTTAATTTAATTTTGGAGGTGGAATTAAAATTGGGGATTAAGAAGGATATTCTCCTCAATCTCTCTTTGTAAAGAGCTAGCTGAATTGAGCTTGTTTTAAGTAAATTTAAGGAGGCTTATTAGAAGCCTTATTCCTGAATTCCATATGTTAAAAAAGGCATTTGCACATAGAAATGACATCAATGTGTAAATGGAAATTTTCAAAAGGGCTTAATTTACATGCGGATGCCCTTACTACATAGAAATTGGAAGGGGGTATACCGGGGGCATGGTAGGGAATGGCCTGGACAGGTCAAAATCTACATGTGTATTCCCTATGTAGTCCCCATTTTATATAAGGATTGCATGCGTATGCCACAAATGGTCCATGCTAGGATCTACAGCTGCTCCCTGGCATTTATTTTTTAAGTGCTTGTTTTAATCAGCCATTTATAAGAGGGTTTAAGGGATTAGCCTCATTAATTCCCCATTGTTTATTTCCCCCTCCAAACTGAAATTAGATAAAGACAGCGGCATCTGTAGATAACGGCATCATTTATATGTGTAGGTTCATAAAATGACTGACCTACTTGTGAGTGCTGGCACCCACGCATGGAAGTTGTCGAGTTTGCCCTGTTGATTTTTCCTGTGTACATCCATGTGCACTTCTGCATGTCCTTATTTGTATTATAAGAAAGGCTCCACACAGGGCCATACCAAGTGCAAATCGCGCCCTGTGCGACTTGCACATCGGGCGCCCCCCCCCCCCCTTGGCGGGAGAGAAGAGGCGCACCCAATGTGCAAGTCACCGGCATGCTAAGCAGATCTGTCCCTCCCTGCAAGGGCAGGGAGGGACAGATCTTCTTAGCATGCTGGCGAAAAGGCTTAAGGGGCGCATTTTAGCTGTCTGTCATTGCCTGCCACCACTGCTGGCGAGAAGGCTTAAGGGGCGCTTTTTATCTGTCTGTCATTGCCTGCCACCACTGAGAGAAGAAAAAGTGGTGGCGGCAGGCAACGGCAGACAGATAAAATTTGCCCCTTAAGCCCTTGTGCCCTGTGCGGCCACACCGCTCGCAGAGGGCTAGGTATGGGCCTGGATCCACATCTGTCAGAGCCTTTTCTAAAATATCGCCCAAACTATGTGCATTACAGTCACACTGTCTCGATTCTGATTTCCTCTTACTTTCTAAAATGTACCTTTATATAACAGAAAGGACCAGAACCATGGATGTCAGTAAGATATTATTAAAAAAAAACACTAAACACAAAAATATTTTTCCAGAGATGTAAAAAATAAGAGTAAATTGATAAAAATGAGCTTCACCACAGCTGAAAGAGGCTTGAAAAACAGAAAACTCCTGTGAAACACTTGAAAATCCATTTAGAAGTGATGCTTTGAAAAGGAAGAAAATGCTCCTTGACATCTGTTGTCTGCTTTTTAAGTAAGAACTCCATGATTAGTTAAAATTCATTTTTCCAGCCTTTTCAGTTTTTCAAGCCTCTTTCAGCTGTGATGAAGAATGTGATTTTCATCAACTTACAGCTTTGACTGAAATGGCCATCTCAGAGGGAAACATTTCTTGTTGGATACTAATAATGCATGAAATTAATTTGCACAATCCTACACCAGCTTATAGGTTTAGAAACCTAACATAAATCTAAAACAAATTTGAAACTTTACTTTCAGAACATGGAGGGGCATGATTGCTACGTTTGGCTAATGGATAGCACGGGCTGTTTGTAACTAGGCCTCCTGTTATTCAATGGGACCTAGTTAGCAATACTGCAGCCCATGTTAACTGTTAGCCCAGCTTAGTAAGCGTGCCCCTGATGCCCATGTTGTCAAACAGACACAGAAGCTAGAAAGTTAGTTCATTATCACAAAGCCTCCTTTCCGAAAAATGTCATTTCCACTCATCCAAGGCACTAATTGATATGAACTTCCAGTCACATGACAACTACTATTCAAGCACATTAATGAGCCAATTTATCTCTGGATGTTGACTGCAATTATCTTAAATAATGCATGTATATTAAATCTTAATAAGCTAGAGACATTCATCACAAAAAAATGACCTCGTGTGTAAACTCAGCATTCAAATTATGTGGATATATTGCATACAACATAAACATTCAACACTTCTGGGCCTTTAGCAAATGCACATATAAATCATCCCATTTAATACCTACTTCAGTCTGTTGTGTGACTTAAAAAAACAGATGTTATTCAAGTGAGAGAACTTTTGTCAATGCTGTGTTAACTGAGCTGACGTGTCCTTTAAGGGTACTACTACTACTATTACTACTACCACTTATCATTTGTATAGCACTACAAGGCATACAGAGCGCTGTATAGATAGATGTAAGAGAGAGTCTCTGGTCATCAGAGATTACATTCTAATCAAGATGAACAGCATCACAAAACTGGGGTCTAGAGTATGGTAGGATACACATAAGTGGTAAACAAGAGATTGAGATGCATAAGGATCCAAAAGCAGCCTCATAGAGGTTGGATTTTAGCCTGGATTTGAATAGGGCTAGAGAAGGATACTACTCTGATGTTCTGCAATCTTGTGGGTTTATTTTCAATCAGAAGTAGTCAGTTTTTTTTAATATGCTGAGCACCATGGATTATGTATTTAGCTCACATCTTTCCATATAGTTCAAGGTGAGTTACATCCAGGTATAGATGTTATTTCCCAGTCTCTATAGGGCTTACAATCTAAGCTTGTACCTGAGGCAATGGAGAATTAAGTGACTTGCCTGAGATCACAAGGAGCAGCACTGGGAGTTGAACCCTGGTTTCTCTGGTTCTAGCCCAGTGTCACTAACCAGTGGACTGCTCCTCCTCCATGCACTGCACACTGAGTTAAAAGAATCTGGATATTCAGTACTGGTAACCTGCACTAAATATCCACATTCAGTACTGGCTGCCCACTGCTACCCAGATAGTGCTATGTGGATAGTGGGCTGAAAATCACCACTAAGGACAGCTCTTTTTGCTGTCCTAAGATGTATAGATAGCTATCTGGATGCAAATGCAATACAATGTGTGACTGAGTCAACGCTGACTCCTGGCAATCCAACAGCTCCTGGGTGTTTTTGGCAGTAGATGGCTAGACCTTTTTTCCAGTACAGTAGATGATTAAGTAACTTGCCCAAGGCCACAAGGAGTGCTCATGGGAATGAAACCCTGGTCTTCTGGTCACTAACCCCTAGGGTATTCCTCCACTCTGCAGCTTGCTGGATAGTAGTGCTGGAAATTGCCTCTGTCTATATAAGTTCCTGCTCCACCCGACTCTGCTCCTGAACTACCTCCATACAATCGAGACTGTGCCAAGGTAATATTCAGCAGCACAAACCGGATTGTGCTTCTAAATATCATGGTCAGTGGGGCTCATACAGCTAGCAGTTGCTGACCCTGCAGAACATCAGCCCATTTTTTAATGGATCACTGTGTTTTGCAAGTACACTTTATAAATTACTTTACTAGTTTCACACATAGCCAGTTTCTATTTCTAGGTCTCTGGTTGAATGAAAATATTTAAATCAATGGTCTTATTTTCAGAAAATAACTTTTAGCACCAGAAGCTCACTTTATGTGCAAACAATAACATTATCATTTTTAAATGTATACTTTATCTTTTGTTTGTGTGTTTGCTTGTAATATTTTATTCCCCTTTTTTATTAATTCCTCTTTTCTATGTGCATCCTTCCATTTTCCAGAATCCAGATATGAGAATGGTAATGGTCCATATAATATATCCCTATGGGAAGAAATAAACTCATGCAACAAGCCAACTGGGAGTGAATTTAAATGGAAGACATCTTCTGCTATAATTTTATTCTGGGTTGACTGAGAAATGACACAGTCATTAGACTCCCTTAGAGGTCGTTCATGTCTAGTTATGCTTCTTTCCCTGGCAACACAGATACAAAAACATTTTATCAAAGAAATGAGCTGAGGTCTTAGAAACTTTCCTACCAGCTTTGATCAACACTGAGCAAATAAGGTGTGACCCCAAGTGAAGGAGAAGAGTGAAAATAATATTAGCTGGCCACTTGTAGTACCATCAAGTTTTTGTGGAAAAGTTAAACATCCTCACTATTACCGTTTTGCAGGATTTCATATGCAGTCATTCTTGTGTACAGGCAATCATCCTTTCAACTCAGCTTTGTAATTGGATACAGGTACTATATTAGAAGCCATGTTTTAGATGTAGAATGAAAGGTATCAGCTCTGATGAATCTAAGACTTATTCAAGCCTCTATATTTTTCTCTTGCTGTGAAGTAAGAAATCCTCTACAAATATTCAGTAGTGACAAGGTATCTGCGCACTATGTTCTCTTACAATACATATAACAATTCCTCTTAGCTAGCCATCTATATTTTTTCCAAAGTCACTTGTAAATTTAAAACAAACTCAGAAAAAAAAATCATCCTTGGTTCTACATGGAAATAAGAAATCTAGTTTTCCCAATAATTGTGGCCAGTTTTCAAAGGGGTTAGGAGCGACTTGGTTTGCAGCTTGTCGTGCTGTGAGGGCTTGTGTGCATCAGTGATGCTGAGAGCTAAACTATCGGTAGTTTAACTACTGGCAGGGTCTCCAAAGATGGACAGGTCTCAGCTGAGGTGCCAGACCAAAATAAACCACCCATCTGGGCAGCAGCAGAATGGGATAGTGTTGATGGCGGAGGATCACATTTCTGTGACAACGGCAACACCAAACTTAAACTGCGCGGAAGAAAGGCCTGGCAATCTACTTCTGTATCTTGCCATGAAAACCCATTGGATACTTACAACAAAACAAATTGTGCTGTAGTGCTGGAAGATGAGACCCCCCAGGTCGGAAGGCACTCAACTAGATACTGGGGAAGAGCTGAAGACTTTTCAGAGTAAAGCGAGCATTTATGATGTGGTTGGATCAAAGCCCTTGGGACGTCTGACTGCTGATGTAGCTGTACATGAAATGAGAGTAAGAAGCTGTAAAGATGTCTTACACATTGGAACATGGAACGTACGAAGCATGAACCAAGGGAAGTTGGAGGTGGTCAAGAATGAAATGGAACGTGTACAACTTGCTCTGTTCGGAACTGAAATGGACTGGCATCGGGCACTTTGTATCAAATGATCACATGGTCTACTATGCTGGAAATGAAAGACAAAGAAGAAATGGTGTTGCATTTATAATAAAGAAGAAACTTGCAAGAACTGTAATGAAATACAATGCAGTCAGAGAATGCTTAATCTCTATTCGTCTACAAGGAATGCCTATCAACACAACTATAATTCAAGTGTATGCCCCAACAACAGCTGCAGAAGAGAATGAAATTGAAGAGTTCTATGAACAAGTACAAGCTGAAATTGACAGAACATGCAAACAGGATATCCTGATAGTCATGGGTGACTGGAACGCAAAAGTTGGCAACAAAGAAGAAGACAAAGTAGTTGGAAAATATGGACTTGGCAACAGAAATGAAGCTGGAGAAAGACTGATAGAATTCTGCAAGACCAACGATCTATTCATCCCAAACACCTTCTTCCAGCAACACAAGCGGCGACTGTACACATGGACTTCACCCAATGGATTGTATAAAAATCAAATTGACTACATCTGTGGAAGTCAACGATGGAAAAGCTCTGTAACGTCAACAAAGACAAAACCTGGAGCTGACTGTGGTACAGATCATCAACTACTAGTATGCAAACTCAAGCTAAAGTTGAAAAAGAGCAAACCACTCATGAATGCAGCAAAATATGACCTTGAGAATATACCACTGGAATTTAAAGGGATGAAATAAGAAGTTGAAGCAGCATTGAAAGCCTTATCAAAGAACAAAACACCAGGCATTTATAGCATTCCTATAGAAGTATTACAGCAATCTGATGCAGCTGTTACCATACTTACAAGGCTCTGCCAAGAAATATGGAAGACAACATCATGGCCAACTGACTGGAAAAGATCTGTGTTTATACCAATACTAAAGAAAGGTGATCCAAGTGACTGTGGAAATTATCGCACAATCGCTCTGATCCCACATGCCAGCATGATTCTACTAAAGATTATTCAAAAGAGACTACAACCATACCTGGAACAAGAACTACCTGAAGTGCATGCAGGGTTCAGGAAAGGGCGAGGAATGAGAGACATCATTGCGGATGTGAGATGGATCCTTGAAAAGACTAAAGAATACCAAAAGGATATCTATTTGTGCTTTTTCAACTATAGCAAAGCTTTTGACTGTGTAAACCATGAGAAACTCTGGGCCACATTAAGAAGCATGGGTATACCAGAACACCTGATCGTGCTCTTGCACAATCTGTAAATTGATCAAGAAGCAACAGTTCGAACGGAACAAGGAGAAACAGAATGGTTTAAAATAAGCAAAGGTGTAAGACAAGACTGCATACTTTCCCCCTACCTGTTTAATTTATATGCAGAACAAATAATCAGAGAAGCAGGATTGTATGAAGACAAAAGAGGTGTGAAGATTGGTGGAAGACTCATCAACAACCTTTGCTATGCTGATGATACCACATTACTGGCTGAAAGTGAAGATGATCTGAAACATTTGCTTTTCACAATCAAAAAACATAGTCTCAAAATGGGCATGCACCTTAATGTAAAGAAGACAAAGATCATGACAACTGGCATAATCAACAAGTTCATCATTGAAGGAGAAGAAATTGAAATCATGAACAACTTTAATCTACTTGGATCAACTATCAATAAAGAAGCAACAAGCAGTCAAGAAATCAGACGATGCATTGCTCTTGGCATAATGGCTATGAAAGACCTAGATAAGATTGTCAAGAGCAGAGATGTCTCTCTCCGTACAAAGATTCGACTTGTTCAAGCCATGGTATTTTCAATAATCATATGGATGTGAAAGCTGGACAGTGAAAAAGATAGACAGGAAGAAATTTGATGCCTTCGAATTATGGTGCTGGCGGCGAATACTGTGTATACCATGGACTGCCCGAAGAATAAACCAGTCGGTACTAGAGGAGATCAAACCTAAGCTTTCTTTAGAAGCTCAGATAACAAGACTTCGTCTTTCATACTTCGGACATATCATGCGAAGAGAGAGATCATTAGAGAAAGACATCATGCTTGGCAAAATAGAAGGTCAACACAAAAGAGGAAGGCCAGCAATGAGATGGATCGATACAATAACAGCAGCTACGTGTACCAGTCTGTCAACAATGAGCCGCCTGACTGAAGACCGAACACAATTTAGGATAGCTATCCAGAGGGTCGCCATGAGTCGACTCCGACTCGATGGCACTTAACAACAACAGGAGCTTTATTTTGAAAATGGAAGAGTTGCATAGTTAAATTTAGGTGCCTAGTTTTGCAGGCGAGTCTAAATTTAGGTCTCAAAAAAGTGAATGCTTTCGGGGTTGCAGTTAGGCTGAGGCTGTACCTTGACCCTGCATTTATGGTTTATTTCATTTTCTATACCACCTTTTGAAGTTAGGCAAAGCAGTGTAAAGAACTAAGCAATCACAACAGAGAAAAATGCATACATCAAAAAGAAAACACGGGAACAGAAATCAAACATACAAGGGTAACAGTTTGTACACATGCTATCCTGCTCTCCAGGAGCTTTACACTGATTTTCAGCATTAGGAACCCAAATAAGGCAGCTAGTTACTACACTTTAGTAAAATCGTGGATCCTACTGCAGCTTAGTTTACCATGGGAGTCACTAATCTGCAGTAATTCAGTACCACAGGTTAGTGAGTCCCATGGTAAATGATTAATGCCAGTTCAAAGCTGCCATTATTTGTCACAGCCTGAAGTATTGGACCACTAACATGCTGCCTGATGCTTCAGGATGCAATCTTAAAGGATCAGGGTGTTAAAAAAGATCACCAGTGGTCCAGGGGTCCCCCCTTGGCACCACCCAAGGAGGCAGGCCATCCCAAATACCACACCCCCTCCACTCACAAACTCTGATCTCCTCAAAACCACAGTTGAAGTCCCCTCCCCTTAAGACTCCCACCCTTGAGCCTTGATCTGAAGTCCCTCTCTTAAACCCCCTGGTCCTAACTTGGGGCCTGCCTTGTGGTCTAGTGTTACCCAGATGGGAGTGATCCCCCTTGTTCCCATCCAGGCCAGTGCTGGATTTGAAGTAGAAGCCACATTCTCCTTAGCACTAGTTTGACAGTATTACCACTAAGATTGACCTTTAGTGGTAGCAATCCATGACTACCGCTAGGCGATTGTTGCCACCAATTTGAACTCACTGGCTTGGAAGTGAGGGAGGGGTGACTCTGGATAACAGTAGAAAACCAGCTGGTTCTTAATGTAGGCCCAGGAGGCCTAAGGAGGGTGAAGTGCTTCATATCAGAGTCTGGGGGTCTTAAGCAAAAGCCTAGACTGTGGCTTTGGGGGACAGGGATCAGAGCTTGTGAGGGGAAGTAAGAGATATTTGGGGGGAGGGGTCCTGATTCCTTTCTGAGGCTGAGGAGGTGGGGTTCCTAAGACCAAAAGTGATATTTTTTTGAACACCCTAGTTCTTTAAGATTTTAGTGGCCTGAAGCTCCCAGTGGAAAAATAGTAGAACATGCTACCTTTCATCAAAAGGCCCCAACTCAGGATCTAGACTAGTTTGCAGCAGAATAAATGTTTCAGCCTGAGGAAGACTTCACAAAAATCTATGTTGTATGTTTGAAGTTAAAAAGCAGCTCTTCCATGGACTATTGATCTTACAGCATAAAAACAGTTTTTACGGAATCAGAAAATATACCTCAAATAAAAATATTTTGCACATAAATCATTTTTCTCTTTTTTTTAGGGATGAGACAATGAGGACAGGATAAAATATGACTGAATCTTGCTCTTTTGTTTTGGCTACTAGAACAATATTCCATTATGGAAGTCATTCCAGAAACCAAAGAATGATTTGTACATGCGCCAGGGTCGTTTATCTGCCAAAAACATTTACAAGCATTGTCCGGTACATAGTGCTCATGGACATTTATCTCGCTAACACAGGGGTCTCAGAACATGTCTGTGAGAGGCAGAACATAAGAACATAAGAACATAAGAAATGCCATACTGGGTCAGACCGAGGTCCATCAAGCCCAGTATCCTGTTTCCAACAGTGGCCAATCTAGGTCATACATACCTAGCAGTTTCCCCAAAAGACACAGGTTCTGCAGTGCTTGTACTAGGTCATGCATTGATATCCTGGGTCCCTTTTTAATAGTGGTTTATGGACCTTTCCTCCAGGAACTTGTCCAAACCTTTTTTAAACCCAGCTATACTAACAGCCCTTACTACATCCTCTGGTAACAGATTCCAGAGTTTGATTACACGTTGAGTGAAGAAATATTTTCTCTTATTTGTCTTAAATAGTTTACCCTGTAGCTTCATTACATGTCCCCTAGTCCTTCTATATTCTGATAGCGTAAACAATTGATCCACGTTTATCCGTTCCACTCCATTCATTAATTTATAGACCTCTATCATATCTCCCCTCAGCCGTCTCTTTTCCAGGTTAAAGAGCCCTAACCTTTTTAGCCTCTCTTCATAGGAGTAGCCTTCCATCCCCTTCACCAATTTGGTGGCTCTTCTCTGTACTTTTTCTAATAACTCTATGTCCTTTTTAAGATACGGTGACCAGAATTGCACACAATATTCAAGGTGCGGTCGTACCATGGAGCGATACAGAAGCATTATAATATCCTTTCTTTTATTCTCCATCCCTTTCCTTATGATACCTAGCATTCTATTTGCTTTCTTGGCCGCCGCTGCACACTGGGCGGAGGGTTTTAACATGTTATCCACGATGACTCCTAAATCTTTTTCCTGGGTGGTGGTTTCTAATGTGGAGCCTTGCATCGTGTAACTATAGTGTGGGTTGTTCTTTCCTAGGTGCATAACTTTGCACTTGTCCACATTAAATTTCATCTGCCATTTGGATGCCCAGTCTTCCAATTTATCCAGATCCTCCTGCAGTTTTCCACAATCCTCTTGGGTTTTAACAACTTTAAACAGTTTTGTGTCATCTGCAAATTTGATAACCTCACTAGTTATTCCTTTTTCCAGGTCATTTATGAATATGTCAAAAAGTAGGGGACCAAGTACAGATCCCTGGGGTACTCCACTATTCACCTTTTTCCATTGGGAATATTGGCCATTTAGCCCTACCCTCTGCTTTCTATCTTTTAACCAGTTCCCGATCCACAATAGTACACTGCCTCCTATCCCATGACTTTTTAGCTTTGCCAAAAGTCTCTGATGGGGGACCTTGTCAAAAGCTTTCTGAAAGTCCAGATACACTATATCAACCGACTCACCTTTGTCTACCTGTTTATGCACACCTTCAAAAAAACAGATCAGATTAGTAAGACAAGATCTTCCTTGTCTAAAGCCATGTTGGCTGTCTCCCATTAGGCCATGACTATCTACATGCTGTGTAATTTTGTTCTTTATGATGGTTTCTACCATTTTCCCTGGTACTGACGTCAGGCTCACCGGTCTGTAATTTCCCGGGTCACCCCTGGAACCCTTTTTAAAAATTGGTGTTATGTTGGCGACCCTCCAATCTTCAGGTATTACAGATGATTTTAATGAAAGTTCACAGATTACCAATAGCAGGTCTGCAATCTCATATTTCAGTTCTTTCAACACTCTGGGATGTATACCATCCAGTCCAGGTGATTTGCTACTATTCAGTTTATCAAATAGTTGTAATATATCTTCCCGGTGTAGCGATATTTCTCTCAATTCCTCTGCAGTATCACCTTTAAATACCACTTCAGTCTTGGGTAACATCCCTACATCTTCCTCAGTAAAGACCGAAGCAAAGAATTCATTCAGTCTCTCTGCTATAGCCTTGTCCCCTCTTACTGCCCCTTTTACCCCTCTATCATCTAATGGTCCAATTGACTCTCTCACAGGCCTTTTGCTACGAATGTACTTGAAAAAGTCTTTATTCCGTGTTTTTGCTTCCGTAGCAAGTTTCTTCTCAAATTCCCGCTTTGCCTGCCTTATCAATGCTTTGCATTTAACTTGCCAGTGCTTGTGTTGTTTCCAGTTTTCATCATTTGGCTCTTTTTTCCATGTCCTGAAGGTTGCTCTTTTGGCAGCAACAGCCTCTCTGACCTCACCTTTAAACCATGCTGGCAGTTTTTTGGACTTTCTTCCACTTTTCTTAATGCGTGGAATACTGCTGGTCTGGGCTTCGAGGATAGTATTTTTAAATAACACCCAAGCTTGCTGTAAGTCTTTAACCTTTGGAACCGCTCCTTTTAGTTTTTTCCGAACTATATTCCTCATTCTATCATAGTCTCCCTTTTGAAAGTTAAAAGGTAGTACTGTGGATTCCTTTACTATCTGTCCTCCACTGATTAAATCAAACATGATCATACTATGATCACTATTGCCAAGTGGTCCCAACACCCTTATTTCTTGCACCAGATCTGGCGTTCCACTAAGGACTAGGTCCAGTATGGCTTCCCCTCTGGTCGGTTCATGAATCAGCTGCTCCAAGAAGCAGTCATTTATTTCATCTAGAAACTTTATCTCTTTAGCTTGTCCTGCTGTGAGACTGTCCCAGTCGATACCGGGGTAATTGAAATCACCCATTATTACTACTCTGTTGTGGCTTTTGTTAGCTTCCTTGATTTCTTTGAGCATTTCATCATCCATTTGTTCATTCTGGCCAGGCGGTCGATAGTATACTCCCACTGCCATCACCTTCCCCTTCATAAATGGAATTTCAATCCATAGAGATTCTACAGCAAATTGTGTTCCCTGCAAAACTTTAATCCTTTCTGACTCAATGCCCTCTTTAACATAGAGCGCAACCCCTCCACCAATTTGTTCAGCTCTATCATTACGATATAGTTTGTATCCAGGTATCACAGTGTCCCACTGGTTATCCTCCTTCCACCATGTCTCTGAGAGTGCAATCATATCTAACCTCTCATTTAGTGCTATATATTCTAATTCTCCCATCTTATTGTTTAGACTTCTAGCATTGGCATACAAGCATTTTAGTGACTGTATTTTATTAATTTTATTACTATTAATCTGGCTATTGGTAGGCATGGGTAATTGGGAATCTTTATGCTCTGTCTGCTCCTTACTCAAGGGCATTTGGGCTACTATACTCCCTTTTGGAACCTCACTGTTTTTGGTAGTATCCTTCAAGGATACCTTTGTCCGAACCATGCGCTCCTGGGTGACTGTCGGCTTTCCCCTATTTTCTAGTTTAAAAGCTTCTCTATCTCTTTTTTAAAGGTTAATGCCAGCAGTCTGGTCCCATCCTGATTAAGGTGAAGCCCATCCCTTCGGAAGAGCCCCCCCTTTCCCCAGAATGTTCCCCAGTTCCTAACAAATCCAAAACCCTCATCCTTGCACCATTGTCTCATCCACGCATTGAGACTCCGGAGCTCTGCCTGTCTTTTGGGTCCTGCACGTGGAACAGGAAGCATTTCGGAGAACGCTATCCTGGAAGTTCTGGATTTCAACTTCCTACCTAAAAGCTTAAATTTAGCCTCCAGAACTTCCCTACCACATTTTCCTATGTCATTGGTACCAACATGTACCAAGACAGCAGACTCCCCCCCAGCACTATCTATGATCCTATCTAGGCGGTGCGTGAGATCTGCTACCTTCGCACCAGGCAGGCATGTTACCAGGCGATCCTCACGTCCACCAGCCACCCAGCTATCTACATTCCTAATGATTGAATCACCAACTATAACAGCTGTCCTGACCCTCCCCTCATGGGGACATGGCCCTGGAGAAACGTCCTCGGTGCGAGAGGGTTTTACATCACCTGGAGGACAGGTCCTAGTTACAGGATCACTTCCTGCCACACCAGGGTGATGCTCTCCTGTCACGCGACCTCTCTCCTCCATGGCAACAGGGATGCTGCCAGACTGGAGGTGGGACTTCAGGACTATATCCCTGTAGGTCTCATCCATGTACTTCTCTGTCTTTCTTATGTCTTCCAGGTCTGCTACTCTAGCCTCTAGAGAACGGACTCGTTCCCTGAGAGCAAAGAGCTCCCTGCACTTAGTGCATATGTAGGACCTCTCACCAACTGGGAGAAAATCATACATGTGACACTCAATGCAAAAGACTGGAGAACCCCCATCTCGTTGCTGGACCTCTGTCTGCATCTTAGTTTAAAGCTTGTGTTTAGGTATTTTAAATTCGGTATATAATAAGGATTGGTGTAGATGCTTATACTAATAAAAGTGTATCTAATACCCCTAATACACCCTGTGTACCTGAAGCTTAATTAATCTCAGGTCCTCTGTGTATGACTGATTTGGATTAAGAGCTGCACCTGAGAGCAGCCCCTTTCCTCTAAGATGTGCAAGTACCTATAAAACTACAATTACCCCAGGGGTGGGTGGGTGCTGGGGAGGGAGGGAGGGAGATAAGTCCTATTAAAGAGGGCAGTTACAAGGTACCCTGTCAACCCTCAGCAGGGGGATGGGGGTACCACACAAAGCCCAGTTAGTTGAGAGAGGCAAGGTAAGTACAGCTGAGAAGGCTGAACTAGCACACCACTAAGACAAACAATAAATAATTAAACAAACAGTTAGACAAACAGTAAATAATTAAATAAACAGCTAGAACTCACAGTAAGATGTCCCAGGAGGCAAATATCCCCTCACTAGCAGAGCTCTGTAGAAGTACAGCCCTTCTCTGGTCAGAGAAAAGCAAACTAAAACAGACTATGCACACGTGGAGAAAACAGGAAGAAGGCTACACAATACCTCAGGGGGAGGGGGAGGATTCACTCAGGCAGGCAAGGACAGGAAAAAAGTTTAACAAACAGCAGGTTCTGGGGAGAGAGATTTAATTCAAAATGGCTACCACACAAAGCCCAGTTAGTTGAGAGAGGCAAGGTAAGTACAGCTGAGAAGGCTGAACTAGCACACCACTAAGACAAACAATAAATAATTAAACAAACAGTTAGACAAACAGTAAATAATTAAATAAACAGAACGGGGGCATGGTTTGCCACGGAGACATAGAAAGTGTATTCAGGAAAGGCCTCTGTACGTTTTAGGTGGTCCTCGCAGATGTGCCCATATACCTTTCAGAGACATGGAATAAGGCCAGTACTTAAAAAATATTCTGCTGTGTTTGTATAAAAGTGGTAACTAGTCTGTTCTAAAATGGTGGACTACAGTATGGAAAAACATCACAAGATGTATTTATAAACAACCGAAATCAGAGGTGTGGGAATCTTCTAAGATAAAGAGGCATTAATAACGCCCCTGAAAGAAATATTAAGAAGAGCAAATGATTATTCTGGCCATGCTAAAATTTGCTGTTGTGCTAAAGGAGCTAATCTAGGGGACCCTAATAATTCCTGTGTCCTGAAAAATGGGACTATTGATGTAGGAATAGTATGTGAATGAGTATGGAAAGGATTCTTGTTTGGGTGAGAAACCGAGATCAAAAGGGCTTATCAAAGAACAAAGCATCGGGCACTGATGGCATTCCAATTGAAGTATTACAGCAATCAGACGAAGCTGTTACCATACTTACAAGTCTCTGCCAGGAAATTTGGGAGACAAAATTCATGGCCAATAGACTGGAAAAGATCTGTATTTATACCAATACTGAAGAAAGGTGACCCAACTGACTGTGAAAATTCACACAGTCGCTCTGATCCCACATACCAGCAAGATTCTACTCAAGATCATTCATCAAGACTACAACCATATCTGGAATGAGTAGAAAATGAGAACTGCCTGAAGTACAAGCAGGGCTCAGGAAAGGGTGAGGAACGAGAGACATTATCGCGGATGTGAGGTGGATCCTAGAAAAGACAAAAGAATACCAAAAGGATATCCGTATGTGTCTTGTTGACTACAGCAAGGCTTTTGACTGTGTAAACCATGAGAAACTCTGGGCCACATTAAGAAGCATGGGTATACCAGAACACCTGATCGTTCTCTTGCCAGCCTTTACATTGATCAAGAAGCAACAGTTCGAATGGAACTAGGAGAAACAGAATGGTTTAAAATCAGCAAAGTTGTATGACAAGGCTGCATACTTTCCCCTTACCTCTTTAACTTATGTGCAGAACAAATCATCAGAGAAGCACGACTGTATGAAGACAACCGAGGTGTGAAGATTGGTGGAAGACTCAACCACCTTCACTATGCTGATCATACCACATTACTGGCTGAAAGTGAAGACGATTTGAAACATTTGCTTCTCAAGATAAGGAATATAGGGGTATGTTTACTAAACCATCTTAACGTCACAGCGGTGGTATTATCATGCGATAAGTGACATTATCGCACGATAATGTAACATTATCACGTGATAACGCAGCTGCAGCGTTAAGGCACACTAACGCTTTGAAATCCGGGTCTGAAGGGTGGAGTAAGGCTTCCCAGAGGGCGGAGAGAAGGGGTCAATGGGCGGAGAGTGGGAGGGGAGAGGCTTCAGGCACACTAACGCTGTGGAATCAGGGTCTGAACACTAACACCAGTGAAACCCTCGCGTTAAGGCACATTTGCAGGAAAGAGAAACCATTTCAGTCAGCAATGTACAGCAAAGCCAGGGGAACCCAAAAATGTGCTAGTAGTGATACATGTGCACAGAGAAAAAGGCAAATAAACACAGAAAAGGACCTGAACCACATCTAAAATCCCAATAACCAAGCTGGAAAAAAGTGATATTAATGATAAACATAAAGCAACACCACTGACAAAGCTCAAAAAATAAGATATCATGTTTGGAAGGATCTATTCTCTGTCCCCGTACAAAGTGAATGATCCCACATTGAAATAGTGCTGATTAGGGTTTTTTCACGTCTATATTGGGCAGGTTTGTTATGGCGTGCATACATGCAGTAAAAGCAGAGTGGGCACGCAGGAAAGGGCAACTGTACTGATGCTGTAAATGGGATATAGAGGGCTGCAGGTGGCACATGCTGTGGTCCAACTGGGGCACAGTGCGTGTTAGGCAGATGCCTAAGTGGCACATAGGAATGCCGAAACTATAAAGCAGCAAGACATCAATTGACGAGGGTCCAACATGGGCATGAGTGTGTGTCCCACAGTGTCACAGGGGAGATTACCCAGCAGGTACCCCCAAGGGGGGGAAGCGCACATGTCCATGTAGGCACCCCTACCCGAGAACCCACACCATAGGCAGCTGCCTACCAGCATACTGGATGGCCTGGGACTGCGCACCACCAGCACCACCAGCATAATGGATGGCAGCATGGTGGCGGAGGGGTGCTGGTGGCGTAGGGGGCAGTGGCATCTGCCCACAGCAGACTATGGCCTAGCCCCGTTTAGGTGGGTGCTGTGCACTGCAACAGACAGGGTCTGTCTGATGAACAGTCATGGTATCCCCGGGGAATGAACTGTCTGTGTGGTGCAGTACACACAGCCAGTGTGTTCATGAGCAGAGGGTCACAAGTTCAAGTCCCAGCTGTGGCTCCTACCAACCCAATCCCCATATTTTACCCAGTACTAAACCGTGCTAATAAAGATGGAACCTTTATTGCAGATAACATAAACATCACTGAAACACCTATATTTTACCCTACAGAGCGCAGACACCATAAACATGTGCAATACCTAGAGCAGAGTTTCCCAACTACAGTCCTGGAGGGCCAAACACCATTCAGGTTTCATGCTGTCTCTAATAAATATGCCTGTGCTGCATTTGTATGCGCCGCCCCCATGGTATGCAAATATATCTCATGCATATTCATTAGGGACAGCATGAAAACCTGAACAGTGTTTGGCCCACCAGGACCGGAGTTGGGAACCTCTGCCCTAGAGCAGCGGCCAACAGGGGCATAAACACCCACACCCACAGGTTCCACTATCCCAGGGGTGTCCAACCCTGTCCTGGAGGGCCGCAATCCTGGCAGATTTTTGGTATAGCCCTAATGAATATGCATGAGATATATATTGTCACAAAGTAGGTTTAACAGAGCCCATGGAAATAGGCAGAAACGCAGGCAGTGAAACTGATTCTGACATTTCAGAAGAGCACATGTCAGGATGTTGCTATAGGCAACCCAAACAAATCAGGTCACGAGTTAGAGAAACACGCCCAAGCAGCAGAAAGGCTGAGAGATCAGTAACTGATGAAAGCCAGCTGGGAGTGGGTGGAGCTGACACACACACAGATAAACTCAATGCACAGGGAGTTAGGGGGAGAAGCAGAACAGAACCCGGAAGGAATACGGGAACAGGTAGCCATGAGTGTTCAGAGAGCCAAGGACGTGCTGGGAGAAGCTCAGGTTGGAATGAAGCCGATGGAAGAGCTGTAAAAGCTAAAAAGTTTTATTCCAAGGGAGAGAGTGAGAACCCAGGTGCCTGTGGTGGAAGGCAGAGCACAGAAGCGTCAGAGCTCAACAGAAGTTATCTAAAAGGTAACGGAGAGTTCAATTGGGAAGCTAGTTGGAGGAAGCCTGAGGAAACTATTTACCCAAGTAATTGGCACAGGAAAAGTAAAGCTTTTGTACCTGAAGATAATCTTGCATCTGGGAGATGGTCAAAAGGCAAGAGCCGTGGAAAGCTTCCACTTGATGTTACTCTGGTGTCTGCAGCAGTAGAGAGAAGCCCGAGTCAGAAACTGCCAAGAGGAAAACCAATTGTAGCTAATAGAGGGAAAGGTGAATGTTGTAAATTCCCCTATGGTCCTCAGCATTTGAGAGGCTCCCAAATTAAGTACTCCAGTGAATGTGGTAGTAGCCTGTCACACATTCTCACAGAGAGAGAAAGAGAATCTCTGAATAACAAAAAGAGACGGTTTAATAATGTGCCGAACTGTGCAAGAGAAGAATTGTTAAAGGCAGAAGAGGAGGATATGCAGTGTGAGGTACAGGGGGACACAACATGTAATGAATACATGGACTGTACGCTTACAATTTCTGATAATATATCTTCTCTGCGGTAAACAAGTTGTGATACTTGCCAAGCCTTAAAGCTACAAAGAAAAGGGCTTTTGTGTGCTGGAAAAGGGCTGTTTAACTACTTTTGTTTGCATGTTAAAAGCTGAAGATAAGCATTTTTCTCTTCCCATTTTGTTTCTTTGTTTGTGCCCAAAGTGGGGCTGTTTACCTTTTTGTTTTGACCACTGAAAGAATCCTCCCGGAAGGGGAATAAAACCTGTTTAAGCCTTACCTCGTTTCCACAACTTATTCTTTTTGACTGGCCTAAGAAAAACTACGTATCCCAGAGTGTCAAGCAAGGTCTCTGGGCTGTTTAAACATAAGGCCTCGGCTTAATACCCCGCCTTAGCTTGAAGGGACAAACAACGGTGTGACAATATGCATTAGATATATCCTGCCAACCTAACTGGTTTGTGGCCCTCCAGTACTGGATTTGGAGACCCCTGCCTTACATCTCTGTCATTTAAGATTGTGAGTTGACAAGGTGCAGATGTTCTAGACATCAAAAAAGGTAGATAGCATTTGTCACATTTCTCCTCGCTTCTCACCACCACCAAAATGTTTTCTAGACAACTTTTTGGTGAGAATCGATGAGGAATGTGACAAATTCTATCTATCCTTTTGATATCTAGGACATCTGTACCTCACACTCACAATCTTAAATAACAGAGGTGTAAGGCAGGGGTCTCCAAATCCAGTCCTGGAGGACCACAAACCGGTCAGGTTTGCAGGATATCTCTGATGCATATATATCTCATGCATATTCATTAGGGCTATCCCAAAAAACTGCCAGGATTGTGACCATCCCGGACAGGGTTGGACACCCCTGCACTATCCAAAGCCTCATGGAGAGTTGGGCTGTTGGGCCCTGTGTGCAGCAGCATCTCCCAATACTAGCACTTGCATACCTTAGCAATGCCGCCCTAAACCTGGGAATACGTTACACAGGACAAGGTATACCTCAGGGATCAGCCCTTTCTGCCCTCCTATTCAACTTATACCTGCAACCTATCACAAACATATTTAGAAAACACAGGATTAATCACTTTATATATGCTGATGATATCATGCTCGCTATCCCCATAACCACAAAAAACCACACTTACGACAACCTAGATGAATGCATGGCTGAGACCACCTCTTGGATGGAAACCAATTACCTCAGTATTAACCTCAAAAAAACGGAAGCAATGTTCGTTACAAGAGCACCTGTGACTGAGGATACTTTTCCAACAACAATCTCAATCAACAATACCTCTATACCTGTTAAAAAAGTGGTAAAATACTTGGGTGTAATAATAGATCATACTCTCACCATGCTACCACACATAAAGCAGACAGTAAGAACCATATTTCTTAAACTCAAAACCATACAACACCTAAGGCCCCTCTTGGACACACATGACTTTAGATCGGTTGTCAATACACTCATCACACCCCATTTTGATTATTGCAACAGTCTCCTGATTGGCCTACCACAGAAAAGCACATACCTATTACAAAGAGCCCAGAACATCTGTGCAAAAGTAATTACTAAAGCTCGTCTAACAGACCATGTGACCCCTATACTCCTAGAACTACATTGGCTCCCTATAAACAGCCGTATCAGATACAAAATTCTCCTAACAACATTCAAGCTCCTAAATGACATCGCCCCATCACATCTATCAACACTACTACAGACCCCATCTGAATCAAGAGCTCGCAGGCAAAATGCAGCCCACTCACTTGATATGCCAAAATCATTCACGAAGACTAAAAAATCCTCAAGTGACAGAGCCTTCACGTTCACTGCCCCCATGCTCTGGAATGATCTCCCACTAGACCTCCGCACCATAAAAGACCTCTCCCAATTTCGGAAGGAACTCAAAACATACCTATTCTCCGAACATTTCCAAATCCCCTACCCCCCAAACCCTGTCCCACAACATCCACAGACACACCAACTCAGAACTCCCTAAACCACAATTAGATAACCCCACACAGTCCCCTCACACACACACACACAAAATTCTTGATAAAAAATGGAAATAAATTCCACCACCTACACATGATACACGATTTTTCTGTAAACCATTGTATAGAACCACTTGTAAATAACCTATGTAAATAGTTTGGACAGTTTTCACATCTGTCATTATTTGTAAAAAGTTAGAAAGTTTCTCTTTTCAATGTAATGTATACAGAAGTATACATAACTTGTTAATCTATTCCATGTAAAAAGTTAGAAAGTTTTCTGTTCAATGTAATGTATACAGTAGTATACATAATTTGTTAATTTGTTCCATGTAAACCGCCCTTGATCACTGGAAGGGGCGGTATAGAATAAATAAATAAATAAACATATATCAAAAGATTGCTATGATTAATGGTAGATAACAATTCCTAAGTTAAGCACAATTTGCTGATAGAGCTGCATCATAGCAACTTTTCTGATATCTGTGGAGTGTGTTTCAGTTTTGGTTTATGACAGTGTTTAGCACCCTGGGGAGTGACCCCAACAGTATTGCGTACCATAGCCATGCCTGCACTGTGCCCAGGACTGGTGTGGTGGCCAGGGCTGCCAGGTGTGGGAGTGTGTATCTGTCTATCCAGTGTGTTGTGGCTGCCTACACCTTACTCAGCCCACACTACTTGCACTGTTTCTAGTGTTAGCCTGCCAATGTGCATAATGAGGAGCAAGGTACTGTGGGTATAGCCCGGACAGGATGCATCTGCACAGGGCATAGGGCAATGGCTGGGACATTGTAGTGCCCGGCCACCACATGCACCGACAGGGTGGCCAAAGCATGTCCTGCTGGGAGGTCGCTCTCACCCTGACTGAGCAGTGACCACGGCATGGCTAGGTTCCCCCATAGTGCTATATAGCATTTCTCTCAAGTGATATTTATGGGTTCTCTTTTTTGGGGCCCAATCACTGACTTATATGCTTGGTGTGTGTATGCATCTTCTCCAGGAGCATGCACTATGGGCTAGCTAGCAGACTGTCTGCAGTTAGTATGTGTATGGTTGGAACACCTTGCAGGGTGCAGTGGCTAGAAAATGTCAGATAGTGGGGGGAGGGGGCAGCTGAGCATTTCCAGGCCTACTGTCTGTCTACCATTGCTTTATGGATGTGTACAGATCTCTATTGACTTCGTTGTAAGGTGCCTGTTCCCCAGCAGGGCTGGGGTTGATGGTCCCCTCTACTGCCACCATTGCAGGGATGTAGAATGTGGATCTGTTGGTGGGAGATGCTGTCCCTCACCCTCAGCCTAGAGGGTGGGTTGGGTAGTGCTACATAATCCACCTATGGGTCAAACACCCCCCCCCCCATTCACTTAAATCATGTGATCATGGCACCACATAAGATATGCACTCTTCTGGGTGCATCATAGTCCACAAGGGTTAAACATGACTGGCAAATACAGATGGACACAGGTGTATCCTAGGTGTGTCTGTAAGGACTACCTATCACACACTGGCACTGATGGTGACCTGCAGCATAGCCTACCTCACCTAAGCCAGGTGCTGCGGACCTGGTACTAGGTGCCCCTCCTCACCCTCAGGGTGAGCACAGTACCCCCCACAATGTGACGGTCTGTAGCTACTCTGTGCCATTAACACACACGGTCAGTTCCCCCTACCAGGCCGAGGTGCTGTGGGGGTGCATACCCCATTTTGTGATCATCTGTAGACTGCTGATCTGCATGTGCAGTGAATCATGGGTACGGGTGGGTTAACCCTATCCTGGTAACCACAGCAGACAGTTTGTGTGGTGACCTGCAGTCCTTTTGTAGCCAGCCAGGGATTTCTTAGTAGCTATAGAGATGTAGCCCACTGGTTACTTCACTGACTGTGGAGGCAGAGGTCATGGGTTTGATCCCACAGTGCTGTTATTTGATAGGGCTGTCTGAGGCATTTCCTTTTTTAATTTAAATCAGTGCTGCCAGCAAAAACACCCTCACAGTGCTGTAATCTTAAGGTGCCTCATAAGGCGCCCTATAAAGTGCCCTTTAAGGTGCCCTATAGGGAACATTATAAGGTGCCTTGTCGGACAGTGCACTTTATAATGTGCCCTCTGGAGTGCCTTATAGGGCGCCTTATGTGGCACCTTAGGTTACGGTACTGTGAGGGTGTGTTTGCTGGCAGAACTAATTTAAATTAAAAAAGAAAATGCCTCAGACAGCACTGATGTAAAGTAAAGGGTAATGCCTCAGACAACCTTACTCATTAAGCCCACTGGGGGATTGAACTCATGACCCCTGTTTCTTGAGTCAATATATTAACCATTGTGCTACATCTCTGTTGCTGTAGTGTCAGGTCAGCGCGCCTAATTAAGGCTAACACGCGTTAACGTGCTGCGGCTCCCTCTATCGCACGATAACGGACTTTATCGTGCGATAACCTGAAATGCTACCTTAAGACCGGAACTCTCACTACCTTATATGGCATTCGTCACAGTAAGACTGTAACTAACGCCGGTAACATTAAGACGGTTTAGTAAACATACCCCATAGTCTTAAAATGGGTCTGCACCTGAACATTAAGAAGACAAAGATCTTGACAACTTGCAAAATCAATAAGTTCATCATTGATGGAGAAGAAATTGAAATAGTTGACAGCTTTAACTTACTTGGAACAATCATCAATAAAGAAAGGACTAACAGTCAAGAAATTCGATTACATATTGCTCTTCGTAGAATGGTTATGAAGGACCTAGACAAGATTCTCAAGAGTAGAGATGTCTCTTTCCATAAAAAAAGATTTGACTTGTCCAGGCCATGGTATTTTCAATAATGTCATATGGATATGAAAATAGGACAGTGAAAAAGATGGACAGGAAAAAAACTGATGCCTTTGAATTATGGTGGTGGCGACGAATACTGTGTATATCATGGACTGCCTGAAAAACAAACCTTTCAGTAGTAGAGGAGATCAAACCTAAGGGGCATGTTTACTAAACATTCCTAACGTGCGGGGCCGCGCTAGTGTGCCTGTGCCATATAAGGAGTGGGCGGTTCAGGCAGAAAATAGAAAAAAAACGGTAGTAAGCAACCGGACGTGTGTGCGTCGCGCTAATGTGCGGGGGTCGACATTAGCACGTGGAAAGGCAAAGTGGCGCGCTGCTGAGTATACAAAACAACAGAGCCGTGGTACAACGGTGAAGACACTGACCAATGGTGCAGGGGCCATGGGTTCAATCCCCCAGTGTGCGCAACGACAAAGGTCAGCTGAGGCAGTAACTGTAATGATTAACATTGTTTTAGGAGGCAAATTAATTTGGAACGGCATAAGGTGGCGCACAGTGCTTTTTGGGCGGCATAAGGCGGCGCACAGTTATTTTTGGGCAGCAGAAGGCGGCGCACTGGTCCCCTTGGGTGGCAGAAGGCGGCGCGCTGATAGGCACAAGGCGGCGCGCTGATGCACAAGCACAGGAACAGAGCCACAGCACAATGGTTAAAACACTGACCAATGGTGCAGGGATCAGGGGTTCAACTCCTCACAATGCCCAGTGAAAAATGCCTGCTGAGGCAGTATGTATTATGTTCTGGAGTGCTGTAGGAGGCTGTATAATTTTATTTTGTTATCACTACTAGCAAACGCACTCTCCCAGCATGTTAACATACGGCGGCCCATAAGGCACATGTTACAGTGCACTGTTCGCCAAGGCACCCTTGAATGACCCCTATAGGGCAGCATGTATGTTGCGACACAGGATAATGTATAGTGCACCCTATAGGGATTGCAACCATAAGGTGGCCTACAGGGCGCCCTATGAAGCACCCTCAGAGGCACCTAATGGGTATAGTAAGCTGAGGGTGGTCTTGCCGGCATAGACATATGTACAGTAAATAAAAATAAAGCTGTGGACAGCCCTACCAAAGGGCCCCACTGTGGGTTTGAACCCATGACCTCTGGCTGCATAGGCAGTGATGTAACCATTGCGCTACAGCTCCATAGCTGTAAGCAGGCCCCTGGCTGGCTGCAGATAGCCTACACGTCACCTCACAGACAGTCTGCTGGTGTCAACAGGATGGGTTAGGCCACCCGTACCCATGATGCACTGCACATGCAAATTAGCTGTCCGCAGATGGACACAAGATGGGGAATGCACCCCCACAGCACCTCGGCCCTGTTGGGGGAAGTGACCGGGTGCACCCACACAGCACCTTGGCCTAGTAGGGGGCACTGACCGGGTGTTTTACTGGCACAGAGTAGCCACACACCGTTACATCGTGCGGGTACTGTGCTCACCCTGAGTGTGCAATGAGGTGGCCAGGACCAGGTCAACAACACCTGCCATGGCTGATGGAGGCCAAGCGGGCATTCCAAAGCAGTGTTAATGTGTAAGATAGCTAGTTTCTGCACAAACACCATGGATATCCCTGTCTGCCGCCATCAGGCACCCCCCCCCCCCCCCCCCGTGGCAAACATGGTCCCCATCAAGGGATCCACACTCTACCTCCCTGCAAAGGTGGCAGTAGAGGGCAACAGCAACCCCAGTCCTGCTGAGGAACACCACCGCCGCCGCCG
Source organism: Ichthyophis bannanicus (assembly GCA_033557465.1). NCBI lineage: Eukaryota > Metazoa > Chordata > Amphibia > Gymnophiona > Ichthyophiidae > Ichthyophis > Ichthyophis bannanicus. The sequence goes on from CM066032.1 coordinate 1,526,597,931, forward strand.
CCGCCCCCCCCAGGCAGGCAGCTCCATACACAGCCATAACACAAAGACCTAAGCTCAGGGTATGGTAAGCTGCACTCCACCACCAGATATTCCCCTGCAGCAAGCCAACAGCCACTGCACCCTGCAAGCCATTATAGCAAGACAATTACCAGCTACAAACAGTCTACTGGTTAGTCCATAGTGCATGTTCCCAATGGAGATGCATGCACCCAGAATTGGGCTGTCTGCATACACAGCAAGCAGATAGATCAGTGACTGGGCCCCAAAGAGAAACCCATATCTATCACATGAGAGAACTACTATACAGCACTATGGAGGGGCCTAGCCATGCTGTGGTCACTGCACAGTCAGGGTGAGCGTGATCCCCCAGATGGACATGCTTTGGCCACCCTGTCTGTGTAGGTGGTGGCCGGACACTACAATATCCCAGCCAATGTCCCTGCCAGGGCCCTATGCCCAGTGCAGATGCATCCTGGCCACGCCACCCTGCCCTGGCTATACCCATGGTACCTTGCACCTCATTATGCACATTGACTGGCCAATACTGGCAACAGTGCTGGCAGTGCGGGCTGTTGAAGGGGCTTGCAGCCAACACCCACTGTATAGACAGACACACACTTCCACACCTCTGCCATCATGGTGCTACGATTGAGGGGGTAAGTAGCCTTGCCCACCAAACCGGTCCTGAGCACGGCAAGGCATGGATATGGTACGCATTACAGCTGGTGGTCACTCCCCAGGGTGGTAAGCACCGTCAGAGGCCAGGCCTGGAGCATGCCCCGCAAACACCTAACAGATTGTTTGGATGGGGCCAACTAGCAGTATGTACGTAACGTATGGATAACTGCCTGCCTGTGCTCCTAGCAAACGTCTCCGAGCTGTGTACCGTATACCTCAGGTGTAGGGTGACATTGGTAAGCTATGCAGGTGCTCGTTTTGGGTGCTGCATGCACGGTCCAATGTTCTGCCTTTCCAGGAGACATTGGCCAATGGGGCCTGTGGGTGTGGGTGTGTCTGCCCTTGATGGCTGCTGCTTTACGGCACAGATTCCCAACTCCAGTCCAGGTGTGCATCACACTGTTCGGGTTTTCCTGCTATCCCTCATGAATATGCATGGACTACATCTACATGCCATGGGGGTGGTGCATAGATATACAGCACAGGCATTTGTATGAGTGTCAGCATGGAACCTGACTGGTGTGTGGCCCACCAGGACTGCATTTGGGTGATTCTGCTCTAGGTACTGCCCCTGTTCATGGTGTCTGTGCTCAGTGGGATAAAAGATAGATGTCTTACCATTGCATATGTCCCCGCCATGAAAGGTGTGTCCTTACTATCACTGTTTAGTTGTGGGAAAAATATGTGGGCAGGATTGGCAGTAGCCCCAGCTGTGCTTTGAACCTGTGACCTTCTGTTCTTGTATGCACTGTCTGTGTGCACTGCACCACTGTGTAGCCACAGATTGGTTGGATTCCCTGGACTGTCCATGACTGTGGATCCGGCAGGACCTGTCTGTTGCAGTGGACTGTGCCAGCCTGCACATGGCTAGGCCTCTGTCTTCTGTGGTTAGCAGCCACTGCCCCCTGCACCACATGTACTTGTCCGCCAACATGCTGGCATGACCTTCTCTCAGAAAAAGCAGTTGACCTGATTGCACTGTGGCAGTATGGGACTGCATTTGGGGGACTTGGCTGTAGGTAATGCCCATTGTTGTGGTGTGTGTGCGGTGTTGGGTAAAATATGGGTGTTTTCCCCATGCATACAGGGGTGTCTGCGCTATCTTTATTTAGTGGTGGGTAAAATATAGGGACTGGGCTGGCAGGTGCCCCAGCTGGGTTTTGAACCTCTGCCCTCTGGTCCTAGAGGTAATGACTCTGTCTGCTGTACCACACTTTGGCCACAGAGACTGTGCAGCCCCTGGAGGCAGTAAGCCTGGCAGGATGGAGTCACAAACCCTGCTCTACGCAAGTCTACTGTGGGCATATGCACCCTGTCTGGTGACAAACGTGCACATAAACCCCGGAACTGACCACGGGAAATGTGGGACACAATATCACCACGCTGGGCAACAGTGATATTAATGGGCAACCATAGCAAACACTCCCAGGAAAGCTCCAAAACGTGGAAATGTTTTTTGGAAGAGTCTCCTCTCAGTAGACCCTTCCAAAATTCATTTCTTGTTTCTGGAGCTTTGCTGGGTGTGATTTCTGTATTTGCCCATCACTATAACTGTTCCCCAGCTGAATTACTATTTTTAATAGTTCTGTTGTGGTCATTTTCTATATTTATTTTCACTTTTGTGCTGTGCACATGTATCACACTGCTCACGTTTTGCTGGTTTCCCCGGTTTTCCTGTACATTGCTGACGGAAATGGTTTCTCTTCCCTTTAAATGCTTTCTACCGCGAGTGTTTCACTCGCGGTAGTTTTTACATGGAAATTCGGGCCCGATACTGTGCGGGGAGCCTCTCCCCTCCCACTCTCCACCCATTGACCCCGTCCCTCCGCCCCTCCGGAGCCTTCCTCCGCCCTCCTTTCGCCGTTCCACGCCTCTATCGGACATTTGCGGGCCCGCACTTGTACGGGGCCCGTTAGTGAGCCGCGTACCTGTGCGGGGGTGACACGCACGTGTGCGGGGCATTTAAACGCGTTTCTGCGCGTTTCAGTGCCGCGTTGCCGTGCGCTATTTTGCGGCGCGCTATTTTGCGGATTTTAGTAAACATGCCCCTAAGGGTTCCTTAGAAGTTCAGATGATAAGACTTCGAATTTCATACTTGGACACATCATGCGAAGAGAGATCATTGGAGAAAGACATCATTCGAAGAGAGATCATTGGAGAAAGACATAATGTTTGGCAAGATAGAAGATCACTGTAAAAGAGGAAGGCCGACAATGAGATGTATCGATACAATAACAGCAGCTATGGATACCACTCTATCAACAGTGAGCTGCTTGGCTGAAGACCGAACAAAGTTTAGGTCAACTAACCAGAGGGTCGCCAGGAGTTGATACCGACTCGATGGCACTTAACAACAACAACAACAAAACAAATGTCAGTCACAAACAATCCATATAAAGCAATCTATATGGATATTGCTAATGGTAACTTAGACCAAGCATAATTCATGTGTAAGGCAAGTATGGATAATACAACTGCACCATGAAATGTATAGAAGGCCAGTAGTGGCATGTTAGCATGCTAGTACATGAAGGAAGCATACTACATAAAAAATATATTAAAAAAAAAAAACTAACAATACTTCTTAAACACAAGAGTACAATACATAATAAGATATAAAACACTTGCTGTGCACTTTCCTAATCTGAAAGGGGAAGTCCAAAAGCAGCCATAAACTAAAAAAACAACAACGTAGTAATAAGCTAAATATGGTTCAAGCAATAAATAGACCTAAATGTGTTTCATAAGGAATGCAGAGACTGCTATAAAAAGACAGAACTCTAAAGAATATCAGAATAACTTCACACATACACCTATGGAAAAAAAATGTTCACATACACATGTGAGAAAAAATCGTTACAACGAATCAAAAAATGTACACAAGAATTATGCAATGGACAGAAAATAAGAAACTGATAAATGACCTTGTGCAGAGTCCTTAAAACTAATCTCAATACTTAATAAAAATCTTGAAACATGAGGAGGAAAGACTCGTGGTGTGAAAACAAACCATGGGAAAGCACTGTTTCTAGTACCTCCTCATGAAATGGGCTCCTTCTATGTTTAGCAATCTATCTATTGTTGCTTTCTTTTCTAATATGCTGGCACATTGGGCCCGATTCTGTCCCGCACATAGATCCCCTCTGTGCATCCGGGCTGAACTGGACGCACAGAGGGGATCATGATTCTGATCTCGCGGGGCACTTCCAACCCCGCAAGATCAGAATCGCGATCAGGCATGTATGTGCAGGCCAGGACTACGATTCAGTCTGGCCTGCATGTACATGCACAGACCAACTAACTCAGTCAGCGATTTTAAATAGAGACGCATCATTTTGCCATTGCACCATGGCTCCATTTAAAAGCCACGATGCCAGCCACCAAATAAAAGTGTTTATTCCCTATAGCCTGAACACCAATCTGGCTTCCTAAGGCCAGGGTCAGGCTGCAGGGAATAAATCCTTGCCACCCATGCCCCATCTGCACCCCGGGCTGCTCAAAAAATCACGTCCAGGGAAGTTATTCCACCTTGGAGATGGAATAACTTCTCTGGACATTTTGCCGGCCCTGGACGTACAGGACCAACATCAGAATCGACCCTGTATGTCCAGGGCCGGAGACTACCCACTGCCTGCCCAGACTCTGCCCCCAGGCTACCTATTCCCCGCCTCCGTCTAATTTCCCTACGCAACTGGCGAGGAAGTTATTTGGGGGCAGGAGCCGGCACAAATAGTGGGGATGGATGTCCCATTGAGCTGTCCATCCCCGCTATTCATAGCACAGAATAACCCCCAATATCTTTTGAAATTTGTCTATTCAAACATTGTACAAAACATTTTACATATAACATATTGTGCATGAAACTATTAACTATACACATTATACCTTATAAATGGATTAGGTAGATTGTAATATCAGGTATTAATAAACTATATACAGTATTGAACTATATACAATAGGTATGTTACATCATTGCTTTAATGTAAGCATTGTCTTAGGGTTATGCCATTGTTTATGAGATTCCTGGTATTCAATTGATGTTGGGTCTGTATATGTTTTTTCATTCAGAGTTCCAAAATATTCAGTGAATAAATATGTTTTAGCTGTTTTCTGAATGCATACATGTCATTTAGCTTTCTCAATTTGTCAGAGAGAGAGTTCCAGATATTGGCACATATAGAGAAAATGCTCTATTATTTGTAATTCGATTGTTTTTTCTAAATTCTGGTGGGATCGCGAGTGTCATCTATGCTGCTTCTCTTCTTCGTCTGATGTTAGCTGAGAGGCTTATTAGAGAGCTGAGGTACATAGATGATAAGTTATGTAGAATTTTGAAAGAAAACATTAGGGATTTATATTGTATTCTGCATTCCACAGGGAGCCAATGAAGCTGTTGTAGTATGGGGGTTATATGTTCATGTTTCAGCATTGAATAGTGCGCGCTCTACAGTGTGTTGAGCTGGTTGTAGTTGATGAATTGATTGTTTTGCTAGGCCTTGGAATATTTCATTACAAAAATTGATATGTGGTATGTTCATCATTTGGATTATTGTTGTGCAGTCCTTGATTACAATTAATTATCTTAGTTGCTGCAACATTCTCAGTTTATTGTAGATTGTGCGCGTTGTCCTGCTGATATGTGTTGCCAATTTCAGGTTTTGATCAGGTATTATGCCTAGATAACATACTTCCTTCTTCACTTCTATTGATGCTTCTTTGAGAATTTTTGTTGATGGCTTAAAGTTTTAATCTTTTGTTACAAACATTACTTCAGTTTTCTTATAATTTATCCTGAGATTATGCTTTGTAAGCCATTCAGATATGTCTTCAAAGCATGAATGTAGCTGTTGGGTATGGGGTTTAGTTGGAGTGTACGGGAGGTAAAACAAGTCGTCATTTGCATAGAAATTGTACTTTATCTTGTGCTTCAGAAATATTTTGCATATCAGTTGGAGGTAGATGAGAGCGCTGAACCTTGGGGAATTCCTTGAGTTTGGCTGTATGGTTTGGATGCTTTTGGGCCCATTATTACTTCCTATGACCTATCCATTAGGACTTAAACCATCTAAGGATGGATCCTCCTATTCTGATATTTTGAAGTCTTTTCAATAGGATGGTATGGGAGAGAGAATCAAAAGGGGATGTAATATCCAGGAATATTAGTATAAATGCTTGACCTGGTTTTTAAATTCCTTTTATGAGCGTATTGAGTAGTGAGATACTGTATATAGTGTCTCTACTCCATGGAATGGCCGGAAAACATCTTTTAAAGGCCCTGCCAGAACCTCTGAGCTTTCTCATTATCCTGGGACTTATCCCATCCGGTTCATTGGCCTTGTCTACTTTCAGCACTGCAATGCATATGCAGCGCTGCACAGACATATGTAAAAGACAGTCCCTGCTCATCGGAGTTTACAATCTAGTCAAGACAGATAAGACAGTAGCTGTAGACATGGGATACAGCTAGGGGAATGGTAATGAAACACAAAGGACATCAGGTGAGTCAAGATCCGAAAGCGGCATCTTCTGTGAATGGTGTGGTATCTACTCCATTCCCATTTATATATCTGCCAATCATGCGTGGATTATATACAGCATTAAGTTTGCTCGTGTGGAATCCTAAGAAACAGGAATGTAATTTAGGGGTATGTTTACTAAACTGCGGTAATTGTGAATAACGCGCGTTATGTAACGTTAACGATCGTTACCGCGTCATAGCACACGTTATGACGCGCTAACGATCATAATGCCCCGCGGCGCGTTAAAACACCGCAGAAGGTGGAGAGAGGGTGGAGAGAAGGGGTCAATGGGCAGAGAGTGGGCGGGGAGAGGCTCCCTTCACACTAACGCGCTGATTTTCAGAGCTGAATTCCAACGCGAATGAAAACCTGCCATTAAAGGCATATTAAAGGGGAGAGAAACCATTTAAATGTCAGCAATGTACAGCCCAGACAGGGAAACAAAAAAAAAAAGCGATAAGTGTGATATATGTGCACAGACAAAAGGGCACAGAAACTCTGAAAATGACCCCAACAAACTGGAAAAAAAACAATAACCAAGCTGGCCAATAGTGGTATCAATGAGAAACATCAACCCCTCCCCACCCCCCGAGTAAGCACCATAGAACAGATATAAATCGTGGAAGGGTCTATACCCCGTCCCCTTACAAAGTGAATGGGCCCACAATGAAATAGCGCTGCTCAGGGGTTTCTCCACCATCAGACAGGGTTCCTATGGCGTGCACATGTCCCGCAACAGCAGGGCGGGCATGTCAGAACGGCAACTGGACAGATGCCAGAGAAGGGGATACAGAGGGCCGCAGGCGGCACATGCTGTGGTGGAGCTGGGCCACAGTGCGGACTAGGGTGATGCCTAGGTGGCCCATATGAATGATGAAACAGCGGAGCAGCCAGAGACACAGAATGAGCACCAAACTCGCAAGGAGACCAAACAAACCAAAAGGCGAGCAGGATAAGGGTCACTAGCACTTTATTAATGAAACACCCCAACGCGTTTCAGCTGGTGCCTTCATCAGGGGGTAGAAAGGACTGCAAAATAAATTAAAAAACATGTGACATACAACAATAAAAACACAACGAAAATATCTAAAATACAATAAAAATATAAATATAAAAAAATGTGAATATAGAAATATAGAATGTGAACATCCAGTATATGATCACAAGTAAACTATACTTACTCAATAAACTTCTAGTCATGCATAAAAAAGCGCATAAACAGTGTGTGACCAATAGTGCAATAGAAATGGCTGAAAAAGACACAATAATTGCGTTAAAATGCAGGATACATTCAAATTCACATTGAATAATAAAGAAAATGGGAGACCCAGACCAAAAACAACATATACAGCATTATAAATAATGTACCAATCAACATATAAATACTGATACTAAATAATCATAAAATATCCAATGAATATGATAAAAATATGAAATAAATAATTAAAAAATATAATTAAATAATTAAAATACATAAATATAAGAACACACAGAAATATATATATATATGTATATATGCATTATTGGTTAAAACAATTTAAATAATTTAAATACATAAATATGAGAACACACAAAAAAAAATATATATATATATACATGCATTATCAGTTAAGATAAAAGAAATAAACGATAACCAATATAAATACATTAAAAGAAAATTAAATAGTTAAAAAATGCTATACATCAATGACTAACTCATAACAATCACCACCATTTAAGTCCTCAACTGCCTCAATAGGAAAAAAGGCCCCTTGTACCTAAAAACAATATAGTCTATAGAGTTAAAAAAGTGTGGCTGTTCAAGAAAGTTTGGATAAATGTAAAAACAATCCTACGAACAATCTGAATTATAAAAAGAAAGAAACCATGTCCACAAACTCACGTCTTAGAAACCTAAAGAACAGCTCAACAAAGATAAAAAAGCATTTGCTTCAATTTTGTAAGGAGGGGAAAGAAAAGAAAAAGAAAAGAATAGAAAAGGAGGGGAGGGGGAGGGGGAGGGGGAGGGGGAGAAAAGGAGGGGGGGAAGGGAAAGAAGGGAGAGGAGAGGGGAGAGGGAAAGGGGAGGGAAAGGAAGGAGGTGGAAGGGGAAGAAAGGAAAGAAGAAAAAACAAATTATATTCATAAAATAAGTTAAGCATCATGTGGGCATATAACTAATAAAATGAACTATATAGTAAACATGAACTGTATGGAAAAAATACAGACATGTGGCCAATTGAACAAGGAAGAGAAGTGTTCAACCTCTCATAAATGAGCAAACAACATGTAAAAAGCATTATATAACCCAAACACATATACTGATTGTAGAGAATGAGATGTGCAATATAACCAAACTAAGGGGCTTGTTTACAAAGCCGCGGTAGCGGTTTGCGATCGTAATCGGAGCCGCGGCCCCATTGATTTCAATGGGGCCGCGGCTGCGATCGCGATCGCGAACCACTACCGCGGCTTTGTAAACAAGCCCCTAAAATAGAAAAAGCCATTGTTGCAGAAACCGCACATACCTTAACACCGGCAAAACACCGAATCAGCTTGAAAGAGACGCGCTAGAATTTGGCGCGATTTAAAGGGATCACAAGACAAGACTTTGCATATTTACATATGCATTCGGGACATGATGTCATCAATTGTAACAAAAATATCCAAACCAACTTCCAAGATGTATGCACAAAAATATGTGAACTGAAATGAATGAACCAGACATTTGATACCTTCTATTAATACTCAACTGGAAAAACAAAACACTTGAGCAACATATGACGAATACTCTATGGGGCCCGGTAAATAGTAAATATTTAACCATACAAAAAATAAACGAGCAAATAAAAAAATAGAAATATGATCTCAAGATGACGACTCACACATGCCTTAAACCCGGCAAAAACCGGAGAAAACATTGAAAAACGCGCTGCAATTTGGCGCGATTTAAAGAGAAAGCACAAGTTTTTGCATAAATACATATGCATGCAGAACGTAATGTCAGCGAATCATGTATAACGAATTTCTTGCTGAAATTAGCTCATGGACCTCTGAACTGTATGTACAAAAGAAATGCATAGATAAAACGTTAAGTATCTTCTTTGCTACTTGACTAGAAAACCCCAAGCAAGTCAATAACATGTGTAATATAAAAAACACAATCTGAAGCTACTGAACTACATTAACAGCAGCACACATCAAAAACATGTGAACCAAAATGCTTAAAATCGGAGAAGCATCAAGGGGGGGGGGGGGGGAACAACACAGCTTTCTATCTTGTTCTTTAATCATGAAACGAAACACCACTATTGTTTAAAAAACTCATGCACAAATGCACCCTATTAACTATGTACACAAATCCCCAAAAAAGGGAATAAATAAATATAATATTGTAAAATAAAATGGATCTATCCATAAATAGTAAAATGAAAAATTGCCAACAACTACTTGTTACTCAAGGGGGTGGAGGGGGGGAGAGGGTAAGGGGGAAAAAAAGGGGGGGAAGGGGGGAAGGGAGGGGGAGGGGGAGGAAAGGAGGGGAAGAGGGGGAGGGGAGGGAAAATGGGGGAAAGGGGGAGGGGGAGGGGGAGGGTGGAAGGGAGGGGGAGGGAGGGGAAAGGGGGAAGGGGAAGGGGGAGGGGGGAAAAGAGGAGGAAGGGGAGGGGGAGGGAAGAAAAGGGAAAAAAAGAAGAAAAAGGAAATTTGTTAAACCTAAGTGATTGACAATCATAAAAAGACAGACAAATTGAACTCTTGATTGAGACCCATTGGCTCAAGTGACTGAAGCTCATAAATATACCGTTGCTCCAACCTAAGAAGAATGCGGTCAACATCGCCTCCTCGCCAATGTGGATGTACCACTTTGATGACAAAAAACTTAAGGTCAGAAACTAGATGACCTTTATTGACCCAATTTTGTACTAGAGGTTTGTCTTCCACCCGTCTATTCAAACAACCTTTATGTTCAATGATACGTGTCTTGATAGCGCGAGTGGTTTTTCCAACATATAAAAGCTTGCAGGGACACATAACGACGTATATCACATTTTTCGTATTACAGTTTGAAAAATGATTCAAAAAGAATTTTTGAGCCGTAGTGGGATGCACAAAGGAATCTTTCATAGACAAACTATTCAGGCAAACGGAACATCGTCCACATGTAAAATGTCCCTTGGCTCTAACTATTGGTTTGGGTTTTGCAAGGGCTGATGGGACCAGAATATTCCTAATATTGCGATTTCTTTTATGTGCGATCATCAAAGACTTCCGTGCCATTCCTGGAATGGAGGAAAGAAGGTGCCATTCGCGTCTCAAAATTTGAGATATGTCTTTAGAGAGTGAAGAAAAAGTGAGTGCACATACTACCCGGTCTTCTTTGGGCAGTACGCGCTTATGTAGTAATTCATTTCTATTAGAAGATTTAGCCCTACCGTATGCATCTTGAATAACATGTACTGGATAACCTCTATCTTTAAACCTATCGACCATATTTGCAGAATGTCGTTCAAAATCATGGACTGAAGTACATAAGCGTTTCACCCGTAGAAACTGCCCGTAAGGTAAATTGTTCTTTAAAGACTTGTTATGAAAGCTATCGTACCGCAGCAAAGAATTTCGATCCGTTGGCTTACGAAAAAGGTCAGTCTCAAAGCCATTCGTACCTTTTTTAATATTAATATCAAGGTATGAAATATGCGTGGAGCTGAAGGACCCTTCAAATTGTAAATGCTCGTCTCTAGAATTAAGCCATTGAAAGAAATCTTGCAAAATATCTACGGCACCGTCCCAAATCAAAAGAACATCGTCTATATAACGGAGCCATAACTTAATATATTTCTTAAAAGGATGGAACTGAAGAAACTTACTCTCAAAATTGGCCACGTATAAATTTGCAACATCCGGCGCCATAGATGACCCCATGGCCACACCTTTAATCTGCTTATAAAAAATACCCTGAAAACAAAAGAAATTCTCGCACATAGCAATAGCTGCCATCTGAGTAAAAAAACACGTCGGGATACGTACCGGTGGTTCTCGTTGAATAAGAGTGTTTGCAATGACTTCGAGAGCATCTGCTTGTGGGATATTAGTGTAAAGTGAATTAATGTCCAGCATTGCCAAAATCAAGTTATCATGATAATCTGTAATTTCTTGCAATATATTAATGACGTGAGTAGAATCACGTACATAAGATGATATTTTCGGAACAAACGGATGAAGAAAATAATCCAAAAACTTGGATAAGGGTTCTAACAATGACCCAATGGCCGATATTATAGGTCGTCCAGGAGGCTTATTGAGGGATTTATGGATTTTGGGCAAGACATAAATGGTGGGTATAACCGGATGTTGAACAGTAAGAAAACTAATTTCATTGGAGGTCAAATACCCTGCTTGTTGTCCGATGAAAATAAGAGTATCTACTCTGTGTTTAAGATTAGTTGTAGGATCATCAAAAATCTTATTATAAAAAGCAGTGTCATTAACTTGACGTAATATCTCTTGAACATAATCAATCTTATTTTGGATAACCAATGCTCCACCTTTATCGGCTGGCTTAATAATAATAGACGGATTGTTCTGTAGTTCTTGAAGAGCTATTGTTTGATCAGATGTAAGGTTGTGGAATGGTTTACCTTTCTTTCTATAAAGTGCTTCCACCTGAGATAGCACTACTTTCTCAAAGGCGTCTATAAGCACATTGTTAGTATTGGGCGGTACCCAGGTGGAGGGCTTGCGAAGAACAGAATTATCAGTAGGGGTAGCATTTTGGTTGGAAAAGAAATCCATAATTTTCAATTTTCTAAAAAATTTGTAAAGCTCTACTCGAGTCGTAAAGCGATCATGTCTTGCATAGGGTACAAACGAAAGACCCTTCTCTAAAACTTCAACCTGAGCACTACTTAAAACAAAATCTGACAGGTTGAAAATACCACTATTGGTGGTTAATCTTGGAATCTCTGACCTCTCCCTCTGCCCCTGCCTCTGGGGAGTGAAGTGGGCTTTGCCTCCCAAGTTTTGTATTGGTGGTAAGGTGACTTCACTTGATGATGTGGCGGGACCCACTTCTTGCCACCCCCTCTCCAAAGAGAGTCCATTGAAAAACCCGATGGATGCCGGGAAGTACCAGCGGCAGAGACCAGAGGAGCTGAGGAATCTTGTTCTACAGTATCCTCAACATAACTACGACTCCTTTTATTAGCATGTTCCAAACAAGGATCAGGAGAAAAAAGTCTAGTTTTAGCTTTACTTTTACCAGATTTGACATTATGGGTACTAGGACCTGGTTTTGGTGAATCTGCATCCCATCTGTGAGATGTGATGCGTGGTCTGGGTTTCCCATTAATCCAATAATACACAGTTCCATTTTTATAGTCACTGTCATCGCGCTTAAATTTGTCAAACTTTCTATCTTTAACAATTTTACTATACTCTAACGAATTTCTATCAAAATTCTTCTTCACTTTATCAAACTTGTGATCATTAGTTCTTAAAGACGAAATCTTCTCATCTACCTTGGCTTTTAAACCAACAGATTTACGTTTCGAAGTGTGAATTAAAAGAATCATCAGATCTAAAGAACACTTGTTCATTATCTTGATCCAACTGGCCTTAAACTCCTCATCATCCTTAAACATTCCTGGGGCCTTCTGAATACGAAGCCCTCTAGGGATGATTTTCTTACGGCAATATTCGAGGAGTGAAGCAGCATGCATGTCCTCTCGAATCAATTGCTGTGTGAGCTGGACCGCTTCTCCCCATTCATCTTCAACATTAGGAGATCCCTCATCTTCATTGAAGAAAGGGTCTTCAGGTAACAAATTTTTCAAGTCAGTATCTTGAAAACTTAAGACATTTGTCCATGGGAAGAACATGCTCAGGAAAACCAAAGACACAGAATGAGCACCAAACTCGCAAGGAGACCAAACAAACCAAAAGGCGAGCAGGATAAGGGTCACTAGCACTTTATTAATGAAACACCCCAACGCGTTTCGGCTGGTGCCTTCATCAGGGGGTAGAAAGGACTGCAAAATAAATTAAAAAACATGTGACATACAACAATAAAAACACAACGAAAATATCTAAAATACAATAAAAATATAAATATAAAAAAATGTGAATATAGAAATATAGAATGTGAACATCCAGTATATGATCACAAGTAAACTATACTTACTCAATAAACTTCTAGTCATGCATAAAAAAGCGCATAAACAGTGTGTGACCAATAGTGCAATAGAAATGGCTGAAAAAGACACAATAATTGTGTTAAAATGCAGGATACATTCAAATTCACATTGAATAATAAAGAAAATGGGAGACCCAGACCAAAAACAACATATACAGCATTATAAATAATGTACCAATCAACATATAAATACTGATACTAAATAATCATAAAATATCCAATGAATATGATAAAAATATGAAATAAATAATTAAAAAATATAATTAAATAATTAAAATACATAAATATAAGAACACACAGAAATATATATATATATGTATATATGCATTATTGGTTAAAACAATTTAAATAATTTAAATACATAAATATGAGAACACACAAAAAAAAATATATATATATATACATGCATTATCAGTTAAGATAAAAGAAATAAACGATAACCAATATAAATACATTAAAAGAAAAATAAATAGTTAAAAAATGCTATACATCAATGACTAACTCATAACAATCACCACCATTTAAGTCCTCAACTGCCTCAATAGGAAAAAAGGCCCCTTGTACCTAAAAACAATATAGTCTATGGAGTTAAAAAAGTGTGGCTGTTCAAGAAAGTTTGGATAAATGTAAAAACAATCCTACGAACAATCTGAATTATAAAAAGAAAGAAACCATGTCCACAAACTCACGTCTTAGAAACCTAAAGAACAGCTCAACAAAGATAAAAAAGCATTTGCTTCAATTTTGTAAGGAGGGGAAAGAAAAGAAAAAGAAAAGAATAGAAAAGGAGGGGAGGGGGGAGGGGGAGGGGGAGAAAAGGAGGGGGGGAAGGGGAAGAAGGGAGAGGAGAGGGGAGAGGGAAAGGGGAGGGAAAGGGGAGGGAAAGGAAGGAGGTGGAGCAGCCAGACAGCAACTGCTGAAGGCCCAACATGGGCACGAGTGGGTTTCCCAAAGTGTCACAGGGGATAGTACCCAATAGCTACCCACAAGGGCACGGAACATTTGCAGGCGGGGCTGGGGGGGAGCGTGGACGTCTATGCAGGCACCCCTACCACAGAACCCGCACCATAGGCAGCTGCCTACCTGCACACTGGATGGCCTGAGACTGCGCACCACCAGCTCCACCAGCAGAAGGACATGTCAGCATGGTGGCTGAGGGATACTGGTGGTGGAGGGGGCAGTGGCAGCTGCCCAGAGCAGACCGTGGCCTAGCCCTGTGTAGGTGGGTGCCATGCACTGCAACAGACAGGCCCTGTCTGACCAACAGTCATGGTATCACCAGGGAATGCACCATCTCTGTGATAACATGGTGGTGCAGTGCACAAAACCAGTGTATTCAGAAGCAGAAGGTCACAGGTGCAAGTCCCAGCTGTGGTTTCTGCCAACCCAGTCCTCACATTTTACCCACTACTATAACGTGCTAATACAGACAGAACCTTTCTTGCAGATGACGTGAACATGCCCAAAACACCTACATTTTACCCTACAGAGCACAGACACCATAAACATGCATATTACCTAGAGCAGAGCCTCCCAAATGCAGTCCTGGAGGGCCAAACACCATTCAGGTTCCATGCTGCCTCTGATAAAGATGCCTGTGCTGCATTTCTATGCAACACCCCCATGGTATGCAGATGTATCTCATGCATATTCATGAGGGACAGCATGAAAACCCGAACAGTGTTTTGCACTGCAGGACTGGAGTTGGGAACCTCTGCCATAAAGCAGCAGCCAACAGGGGCAGACACACCCGCACCAACAGGCCCCATTATCCAAAGCCTCCTGGAGAGGCAGGACTTTGGGCTCTACGTGCATCTCCCAATACTAGCACTTGCATACCTTAGTAATGCCACCCTAAACCTGGGAATATGGTACACAGCTATCAAAAGGTTGCTCTGAGTACTGGCAGATAGCAATTCCTAGGTTAAGTACAATTTTCGGCCTGGGCTGCCCAACACCTCTATAGTTGCACAATGCTGGCATAGGTGTGGGGAGTGTGTGTCTGTCTATCCAGTGTGTGGTGGCTGCCAACACCCTCCACAGCCCACACTGCTAGCACTGTTGCCAGTATTGGCCTGCCAATGTGCATAATGAGGAGCAAGGTACCGTGGGAATAGCCTGGATAGGGTAGCCTGGCCTGTCCGCATCTGCACATGGCATAGGGCAATGGCCGGACATTGTAGTGCCCGGTACCACCTGCACGGACAGGGTGGCCATAGCATGTCCTGCTGGGAGGTCACTCTCACCCTGACTGAGCAGTGACCATGGCATGGCTAGGTTCCCCCATAGGGCTATATAGTATTTCTCTTATGTGATATTTATGGGTTTCCTTTTGGGGCCCAATCACTGACTTATCTGCTTGGTGTGTATGCTGGTATCCCCGTTCTGGGTACATGCATCTCCTCCAGGACTATGGACTAGCTGGCTGACTAGCTGGCGGAACACCATGCAGCGGCTGGGGGCTTGCTGCTGGAGAATGTCAGATAATGGTGGGGGGCAGCTGAGCATTTCCAGACCTGCCGTCTGTCTGCTGTGGTTGTTATGGATGTGTACTGCTCTGCATTGCCTGCCCTGTAGGGTGTTTGATCCCTAGCAGGCCTGGGGTGATGGTCCCCTCTACTGCCACCATTGCAGGGGGTTGAAAGTGGATATTTTGGCGGGAGATCCTGTCCCCCACCCTGAGCCCCAGAGGGTGCGTTGGGTGGTGGCATGTAATCTCCCTGGTAACCACAGCAGAATGTGGGTGTGGTGCCGTGCAGTCCTCCTGTAGCCAGCTAGGTGTTAATTAGCAGCTCTAGCCCACTGGTTACTTCACTGCCCATGGAGCCGGAGGTCATAGGTTCACAACCCACAGTGGGGTTCATCGATAGGGCTGTCTTAGGCATTGTCTATTTTTATTGTATATTAGTGCTGACAGCAGAACCACCCTCAGGGTACTGTCACCTTAGGGTGGCTCATAAGGCACCCTATAGGGTGCCTTATACGTCGCCCTATAGGGCGCGCCTTACAAGTCGCCCTGTAGGGCGCGCCTTACAAGTCGCCCTATAGGGCACGCCTTACAAGTCGCCCTATAGGGCGCGCCTTACACTTCGCCCTATAGGGCGCGCCTAAATATTCCTATCAAATGGTATATAATACATGACCATGTCAGAGGGAACGTCACTATTGGAACATATTGCATAAGACGGGTACAATTTTCCTGACATATGCAAACTTTAACCCGGCTGCAGACTAAAATATTATAGTTGGCTTTCAAAGGGTTACACATGATGCCTCAACTAGCCTTACTCATTAGGCATACTGGGGAATTGAACCCATGACCCTTGTATTATCAGTCTGTGTAGTAACCATTGTGCTACAGCTCTGTTTCTGTAGTTGGGTGTCTGCGTGCCATCTTGTGCTTAACGCGCAGTAATGCGCCCTGTAATGATCATTGCTGCGTGGCGCGTTATAGCGCGCGTTATCACTAACGATGTACCGCCCATGTCCTTTTTTGGCATTTCTTCCAGTAACGCGGCTCCTAACGCGAATCACACTAACGCAGTTTAGTAAACATATCCCTTAGTTTTAATTGAAAGATCAGGCACTAGTTCTAACTTTCTCAGAGTGATAATAAGATCTTTTTTTCTAGATAAGGTCAAATACTGAACCTTTCTGCTTAATTAGACTCTGGAAGCCTTTGTGCACCTAGTTTTGGATATGATAAGCAATTTCTCTTTGATGTTTGCCTAGATGAAGGACAATTTTTGTATAATGTTAGAGATTGTTTCATATGTGCCATAAACTCTGCTTCTGTCTCTCTTGCCTGGGCAAAATAAATAAATAGGACTCAGTAGCTGACTTTGTAACAGATTGCATACTCATTTTCAGATCTGGCTTACAATAGTGAGAGCATGGGAGGAATAAAAGATAAGAATGTTTGGCAGGCTAAGTTGAGAAATTGTTTTCAAAATGGTTAGAAAACCCTGAAGGGTACAGTGAAGAGATTTTCTGGATTGTCAAGAATTTGTTTACAACACTGGTTTATAGTCTGAATCTCCTAAAACGGTAAGCATTCAGCAATATGTTAAACTACCCGTTTCAGTTGCTTGGTTTAAACATTAAACGGGAAGAATTTGTTTACAGCATGGTCGAACACAAGGGGGTATGTTTACTAAACCGGGCTAACAGTTAACCTGGGCTATCTGCCACTAGGTCCCATATTATTCAATGGGACCTAGTTGCAGATAGCCTGGGTTAACCGTTAGCCCGGTTTAGTAAACATACCCCAATGGTATAACTCCTCCAGAAATAGATGAGATTGACCTAGGGTAAGAGAGGAGAATATTGGAGTAGTAGGAGAAGATATGAGGTCAGCTATCAATCTCCAGAATTTTAGGGAGATTAACGTATAAGAGGTGACTTTATTGATAAGATCAGTATGTTCTCATTTCTCAGGTGTTGAAAGTAGCTTCAGTATGGCCAGTGCTAAAAAAGCCTTAGGGAAGGGTCTGGGGTAATTGGAGATATATTGACCCATGCCCAATTTGCCATATCTATAAAAGCTCCTAGAGACATCGGTATTTATTCAACTGCAGGAAACTGTGGAGGATTATGGCATTTTAACTGAAAGCCAGTCTGGTTTTCAAAAAAATCAGTCTGAAACTGGCCCTATAATTGATTGTTGTTGTTTACTCCTTCAAAAAATAGAAAGACTAGGGGACATGTAATGAAGCTATAATGTAATACATTTAAAACTTTTTGGAGAAAATATTTTTTCACTCAACATGTAATCAAATTCTGGAATTTGTTACCAAAAACCAGAGGGCATCAAAAAAGCTATTAGTATAGATGGGTTTAAAAGAGGTTTGGATGAATTCCTGAATGAAAAGTCCATAAACTATTATTAAAGAGCATCAGGGAAATCCACTGCTTACCCCTGGAACAAGCAGCATGGAATCTGTGTACCTTTTTTGGAACCTGACAGGTACTTGTGATCTGGATTGGCCACTGTTAGAAACAGGATACTGGGCTTGATGGACCCTTGGTCTGGCCCAGTATGGCATATCTTATTTGTGGAAATACTTAGACAGGAGAGAAGATTCATTGGGATCACATTATCTTGTTATTTGGTTAGTTTATAAAGGGCTAGATGATACTGTACTTACCTAGGCTGATTTATTCCTGGCTGAAAGGTCTCAGTACGTAAAGGTGGGGGAAGATCTGTCCCAAATGTATCCATTGGCATCTCCAGAGTGCATTTCTTTCTTCACTGTTGTATATGAAACCACTCACAAGTGTGATAATTAAGTCTGTCTATTATACTAGTTCTTTGTTAATATTCCATTGTATCTTCTGTGGTGCACCTTCAATTTGTTTGGACACAAAAGAATTTAAGTGCACGCAATTCACTTGTACACTTGTATACCTATGAATTAATGCACACACAATGGACTGGGTGTACAAAATAGTGCTAGGTTGCACACCAGATATACATTTAAAATGACTGCATGAAAGAAACCCAGAACACACATGAATATTGGGACATATTTAGGAAATCCATAAACAAACCATTTTTTGGCCATTCACATCCCTTATATCCTCCATAGGGCTCAAATAGTGATAAGCAGATGAGAAAATTGACCGATTGTTTCCATGCAGTCAAGCGGTGGATGAATAGTAATAAGTGCCCAAAAGAGAGCAGTATATAAAGAGAACTGTAGGGTTTGTCAACCCTCAATCAAGTGAAGAAATGAAATAATCTAGGCAACTGATCAGATTTGGATTCAGGGAGTTGTAGTTGTTGTTTGTGTGCCGTAAAGTTGATGCCGACTCCTGGCAACCCTAAACACAAATTTGAGCTCTCTCAGATGTGGTTACACTGGTTGTGGTATTATTTGAGCAATTAAGGAGTTTGCAAAAATTGTATATGTTAAAATGTCATGTCTGGATTATTGTAATTTGTTGCATCAAGTGAAAAAAGTATGAGGCTATTATAGCAGATTCAAAATATGCTGGGAAGGCACCCATTTCCTATTGGTCCAAGGGAATATATCTTATTTATACTTTGTTCTTTATATTGGCTTCCTTGTAGTCCAGTCAGTCAGTCTGGTTTAAAGCATTGATTGTTACTTTCAAACCCTGCAGGGGATGGGCTCTGACTATTTGATGCAGAAAATGCCACTGTATCAGCCAACTCGCTCCTTGTATTGTCAAGGTAGTTGATATTTTCAATAAGAACATAGCTGCCTTTTTACTAAAGTACGTTAGGGGTTTGCACTTAATGTGCATTTAATGCTGAATCCAATGCGCATTAAGTACCAAACCTCTGCAGTTACTGTCAGTAGAATATCCAGCATGTTCCCAACAGTTAACGTAGGGACTTATACCATAGTACCTGGAACAATTCCCACTGATGCACCTACCGCCACCCATTGAAGAGGTGTTCACTGAACCCACACTAATTGAAACATTGAGAGTGTGTGATCTGTCACCCCCACGTTAACTGCAACGTGCTATCTACCCCCACTTTCTATGCCTAACCTGCCCATTCCCTGTCCCAATGTGTAATTTGCAGTTAGCACAGGTATTTGTGCTTGGTAACTGTCATGCCCCCATACAAACAGTCACCACAGGCCCAAGCACGCATTTATTATGCATCAAAATGCATGCTAACTGCTTTGTGTGCTTTAGTTCATGGGCTTCTATAGAGTTCATGATGGTACTTTTTCATATGTCATTCCATAGATAAGCTACTTGTGGCATTGCACCAATCAAAAGATCTGCTAAGCTCAGGGCAGGCACTAGGCATGTTCTGGGGTGTTTCCTGCACAGGGCTTCACTCTGACAGAAATCCTGCTTCCCTCCTGCTGCAAACAAAAGGGAACCAACCAATGGGAGCTGGTAAAAGGAGGAGCTGGTTTGGGGCTGGGAGTGTAATTTAGGAATCCATGTGGCTCATAGACAGCTTTCAGGCATGCCTGCTTCTGGTATTCAGTGTTCCTGCTTGGGCACATTTTCTCCATCTGTTCCTCATAGATTTCAACCCCTTCCATCCACTACAAACACAATAGCCTCCTCAGCCCCCCAAATAGCCATGATAGCCATAACAACCCCCCAAATACAATTCAAACGTAGTCCCACTGCTGCACACAAGATGGGTGATAACACACAGACTCTTTCCCTGCTTGGAGCTTTGCTTACCCAGCCAGTTGCCCTCTACCTCTCCCGCATAAGAAGTGGCCCCCATAGTGCACCAGTAAAGGTCGGGGGGGGGGGGGGGAACAGTACAGCCTCCTAGGCTAGGGTGGCCAATTGCCCAGACTTCTGGAAGTTTGCAGTGGAGGGGCAGTAATCACCACCACTGCAGGTCTAGGAAAGGGGCAACAGTGGCAGCAACAGGGGCAGCAGGAATGAGGTTCACCTACGTTGCCTCATATCCTTGCATAAGCCCTGACAGGAAGAAAAAAAAGAAATGACAAAACCAAGTTTAGAGGACAGACAGAGCAAAGCAGAACCAGAGATGGGCCGATTAGAAAAATAAAATCACCAAACAACAATAGTAGAAAACATAATTCTAATTTAAAATTTGTAACTGGAATACGTCAGTATATTAAATTTACATGTGCTATATTTATATACCTGCTCAGATGAATGATCACCCATGAGTAACAGACCTCATACATATGTGAGTAAGGGTGACCCAGTACTCTTCTGGAATACCTACAGGTACACGGGGATCCCTTTAGGTAGTGGAGGCCTCAGCACAATTAACATCCATGAGTGATCAGTTTTGCAAGCAACCACATGTAGGTTATACACACAGGCTTCCCCCAGTTGTAAAATGGCTGTTGCACATGTTTATCCCCCATAGACATGCCCAGCTTTGAGCCATTTCAGAATGATCACATGTTAAACATTGATATGGAAGTGCCACCCATAAATGTTTATTTACTGCATCATCAAATTTCACTCATTGGGGTATGTTTACTAAACTGTCTTAATGTTACCGGCGTTAGCTCCAGTGATAATGTGAAGAATGGCATAAAAGGAGTGGGCATTCTGGTCTTAAGGTAGCATTTCAGGTTATCGCGCGATAAAGTCCGTTATAGCGAGATAGAGGAAGCTGTGGCACGTTAATGCGCGTTAGCCTTAATTAGGCACGCTGACTTGTAAACACTGCAACAGAGGTGTAGCACAATGGTTAATGCATTGACTGATGAAACAGGAGTCATGAGTTCAATCCCCCAATGGGCTTAATGAGTAAGGCTGCCTGAGGCATTGCCCTTCAGTGCTGTCTGAGACAGTTTCTTTTTAAATTTAAATTAGTGCTGCCAGCAAACACACCCTCACAGTGCTGTAACCTAAGGTGCCGCATAAGGTGCCCTATAAGGCACTACAGAGGGCACATTATAAAGTGCACTGACCACCAAGGCACCTTATAATGTTCCCTATAGGGCGCCTTATAAGGCACCTTAAGGTTACAGCATTGTGAGGGTGTGTTTGCTGGCAGCACTAATTTAAATTAAAGAAGGAAATGCCTCAGACAGCTCTATCAAATAACACCACTGTGGGATCAAACCCATGACCTCTGCCTCCACAGTCAATGGAGTAACCAGTGGGCTACATCTCTATAGCTACCAACAAACACCTGGCTGACTACAGAAGGACTGCAGGTCACCACACAAACTGTCTGCTGTGGTTACCAGGATATGGTTAATCCACCCATACCCATGATGCACTGCACATACAGATCAGCAGTCTACAGATGATCACAAGATGGGGTATGCACCCCCACAGCACCTCGGCCTGGTAGGGGGAACTGACCATGTGTGTTACTGGCACAGAGTAGCTACAGACCGTCACATTGTGGGGGGTACTGTGCTCACCCTGAGGGTGAGGTGGGGCACCCAGCACCAGGTCTGCAGCACCTGGCTTAGCTGAGGTAGGCTATGCTGCAGGTTGCCATCAATGCCAGTGTGTGATAGGTAGTCCTTGCAGACATGCCTAGAATACACACTGTATCCATATTTCGCAGTCATGTCTAACCCTTGTAGACTCTGATGCACCCAGAATAGTGCATATCCTGTGTGGGTGCCATGGTCACATGATTTAAGGGAAGGGAAGGGAAGGGAAGGGGGAAGGGGGGGGAGGGGGAGGAGGGGAGGGAGGGGGAAGGGGAGGGGGAAGGGGAAGGGGGAAGGGGAGGGGGAGGGGGGGGTGGGGGGAGGGGGAGGGGGGAGGGGGGAGGAGGGGGGAGGAGGGAGGGGGGAGGGCGGGGGGGGAGGGTGGGGGAGGGAGGGGGTGGGGGGGGGGAGGGGGGGGGGGGAGGGGGGAGGGGGAGGGGGGGGGGGGGGGAGGGGGGAGGAGGGGGGAGGGGGAGGGGTAGGGGGGAGAGGGGGAGTGTTTGGACCCAGAGGTGGATTATGTAGCACCACCCAACCCGCCCTCTGGGGCTCAGGATGGGAGACAGGATCTCCCACCAACAGATCCACATTCTACATCCCTGCAATGGTGGCAGTAGAGGGGGACCATCAATCCCAGTCCTGCTAGGGAACAGGCACGCTACAGGGCAGTCAATGCAGATCTGTACACATCCATAAGGCAATGGCAGACAGACAATAGGCCTGGAAACACTCAGCTGCCCCCCCACCACTGTCTGACATTCTCCAGCAGCAAGCACAGTGAGTCTACAGCCATACACATACTAACTGCAGACAGTCTGCTAGCTAGTCCATAGTGCATGTCCCTGGAGAAAATGAGAGCACACACACCAAGCAGATAAGTTGGTGATTGGGCCCCAGAAACGAGAACCCACAAACATCACTTAAGAGAAATGCTATACAGCACTATGGGGGAACCTAACCATGCCGTGGTCACTGCTCAGTCAGGGTGAGAGTGACCTCCCAGCAGGACACGCTGTGGCCACCCTGTCCGTGTAGGTGGTGGCCGGGCACTACAATGTCCCAGCCATTGCCCTATGCCCTGTGCAGATGCATCCTGCCCAGGCCACCCTGTCTGTGCCATACCCACAGTACCTTGCTCCTCATTATGCACATTGGCAGGCTAACACTGGAAACAGTGCAAGCAGTGTGGGCTGAGTAAGGTGTAGGCAGCCACAACACACTGGATAGACAGACACACACTCCCACACCTATGCCAGCATTGTGCCAATATAGAGGCTTTTGGTAGCACTGCCACCACACCAGTCCTGGGCACAGTGCAGGCATGGCTATGGTACGCAATACTGTTGGGGTCACTCCCTGGGGTGGTAAACACTGTCAGAAACCAAAACTGAAACACACTCCACAGATACCAGAAAGGTTGCTATGATTCAGCTCTATCAGCAAATTGTGCTTAACTTAGGAATTGTTATCTGCCATTAATTATAACAAACTTTTGATATGTGTAACGTATTCCCAAGTTTAGGGCGGCATTGCTAAGGTATGCAAGTGCTAGTATTGGGAGATGCTGCTGCACGCAGGGCCCAACAGCCTGACTCTCCATGAGGCTTTGGACAGTGGAGCCTGTGGGTGTGGGTGTTTATGCCCCTGTTGGCCGCTGCTCTAGGGCAGAGGTTCCCAACTCCGGTCTTGGTGGGCCAAACACTGTTCGGTTTTCATGCTGTCCCTAATGAATATGCATGAGATACATTTGCATACCATGGGGGCAGCGCATACAAATGCAGCACAGGCATATTTATTGGAGACAGCATGAAACCTGAATGGTGTTTGGCCCTCCAGGACTGCAGTTGGGAAACTCTGCTCTAGGTATTGCACATGTTTATGTTATCTGTGCTCTCTAGGGTAAAATATAGGCGTTTCAGGCATGTTTATGTTATCTGCAATAAAGGTTCTGTCTTTATTACCATGGTTTAGTACTGGGTAAAATATGGGGACTGGGTTGGCAGGAGCCACAGCTGGTACTTGAACTTGTGACCTTTTGCCCATGTACACACTGGCTGTGTGTACTGCACCACACTGTTGTCACAGGGACAGTTCATTCCCTGGGGATACCATGACTGTTCGTCAGACAGACCCTGTCTGTTGCAGTGCATGGCACCCACCTAAACGGGACTAGGCCATGGTCTGCTGTGGGCAGATGCCACTGCCCCCTCCGCCACCAGCACCCCTCTGCCACCATGCTGCCATGCCATTATGCCGGTGGTGCTGGTGGTGCGCAGTCCCAAGCCATCCAATATGCTGGTAGGCAGCTGCCTATTGTGTGGGTTCTCGGATAGGGGTGCCTACATGGACATGCGCGCTTCCCCCTCCCCCCCCCCCACCACGTGCCAATGTTATGTGCCCTTGGGGGCACCTGATAGATAATCTCCCCTGTGACACTGTGGGACACACACTCGTGCCCATGTTGGACCCTCGTCAGTTGCTGTCTTGCTGCTTTACAGTTTCAGCACTCCTATGTGCCACCTAGGCATCTGCCTAACACGCAATGCTGCAGCTCTCTATATCCCATTTCCAGCATCTTTACAGTTGCCCTTTCCTACATGCCCACCCTGCTGTTACTGCACATGTGCAAGCCATAACAAACCTGCCCATTATAGACGTGAATAAACCCTGATCTGCACTATTTCAATGTGGGATCATTCACTTTGTAGGGGGACAGAAAATAGACCCTTCTAAACACGATATCTTATTTTTTGAGTTTTGTCAGTGGTGTTGCTTTATGTTTATCATTAATATAACTTTTTTCCAGCTTGGTTATTGGGATTTTAAATGTGGTTCAGGTCATTTTCTGTGTTTATTTGCCTTTGTGTTCCATGCACATGTATCACTACTATCACGTTTTTGGGATTCCCTGTCTTTGCTGTACATTGCTGACTGAAATGGTTTCTCTTTCCTGCAAATGTGCCTTAACACGAGCGTTTCACTGGCGTTAGTGTTCAGACCCAGATTTCACAGTGTTAGTGTGCCTGGAGCCTCTCCCCTTCCACTCTCCGCCCATTGACCCCTTCTCTCCGCCCTTTGGGAAGCCTTACTCCACCCTTCAGAGCTGGATTTCACAGTGTTAGTGTACCTTAACGGCGCCGCTGCTGCGTTATCGTGCGCTAAGTGACGTTATCACGCGATAATGTTACATTATCGCGCTCTAATGTCACTTATCGCATGATAATACCACTGCTGCAACATTAAGACGCTTTAGTAAACATACCCCGTTGTTTTTTCTCTGTTGTGCACTACAATCATAGTAGAAAACTTGTAGTTTACAATCAACAGTGGCCCTCCAAATATAACAATGAAACAATGTTAACTCGCAATCCTATGGAAATCTTGATCTTCCACCCCACTTCCAAATGCCTTTCTGAACAGGAATGTTTTCAATGCTTTACGGAACAACTTGAGATCAATAAATCCGAAGTCTCAGAACAGAGTTCCATAGCAGGGTGCTTGTACCGAGAAGTCCTTGCTACAGTATTTAGCTTTCCATGTGACTTAGAGAGGGCACCACTAATAGCTTGTCTTCCAGTAACTGTGGATGTACATTCTAATGTGTGCGTCCAGGCCCCTGTACGCCATATTGGAATCGGGACGTACAGAGGCAGACCTGATTCTGATTGTGCAGGGGCTAGATGTGCCCCACAGGATCAGAATCAGATCTAGGGTCTATACATGCAGGCTGGGACCTGATTCTGATCGGCCTGCATGTACAGAGCCATGCCCAGCTAACTCAGTCAGGCTCCTGAATGGTACCGTGGCTCCATTCAGGAGCCACGATCCCCGGCCGCCAACCAGCAGTTTCTTTCCCCACAGCCTGACCCCCAAGCTGGCCTGCCATGGCCAGGGTTGGGCTTCGGGGAATCCCCTGTACCCCTCACCTTTTTGGTGCTGTCTGGGTCTGCCATCCTCCGATGTCCAGGGGGACTTATTCCACCTCCGAGGTGGAATAAGTCTCTATCCATTCTGCCGACCCCAGATATACAGGGCTGACTTCAGAATCGGTCCTGTACATCCAGGACCGCGGACTGCCCACTGCCTGCCCTCACCCCGCCTCCGCGACACCCCCTCCCCCTCCCATCTAAGCCTCCCCATACAAACTCCTTGTTCGTACAGGGAGGCTTTCATCGGGGACGGCAAGGGGGATGAATAGAGGAGATGGACATCGCACTCGGATGCCCATCACTGCTATTCACATGTTGGAATAGACCCAACAGTATATAGTTAGGAATATAGAGTGCCAATTTGGAACAGAGGTGAACCAATGCCATATTATGTAATGCCTTAAAACTTAGTAACAGGACTTCAAATTCCTCCTGAAATTTCAATGGTAGCCAGTCAATGAAGCTGAATCAAGGTAGGAATTACATTATTGTATCTCCTGAGCCCCTTAATGAACTTCGTTTCAGTGTTCTGCATCAGCTGAATGTGCTGCATATACTTTTGAGGTATAATCAGGAAAAAGATATTGCAATAGCCCGGCTGTGATTTGTGCTAATTCTGAGCAGGTTATGGGGCCAAAGCAGGAGGAGCTCATTCCCAAAGAATTTCTGGCAAGAGAAGGTGGAACTCATGCAGAGAGAGATGATAAAGCATTGGTGTTTCTCCTGAGGCATGCCGGTATGCAGATGAATGCCTATCAGAAGCAGTTATTCTAGCTGGATATTGCCCATGTGTGGCTGTCATATACTGTATCATAGGACTAGAGAAGCAGAGGATCTGAAAAGGAAGTGGAGAGAGTTGAAAAGGAAAACCAAAAGGCAGATATGGAGACCAGTTCAGATGGCTAGCCTAAGCCCTTTAGACCCCTTGTGTTCCTGAAACCATAGAAGGGGGGTCAGTAAGGGGAGTAAGTGGACTAAACTTTTCTAGAGCCTCACGAGAACATAGTAGGTATCTCTAGGATACTTTGCACTTCATGTGTACATTTCCCTGCATGTTCTTCGATCCTTTCACCTTGCTGCTCCTTATGCCTGGAACAAGCTTCCTCTATCCTTATGTCAAGTCTCATCTCTCTCCCTCTTCAAATCCATGCTAAAGGCCTACCTCTTTGAAGATGTTTTTGCATCTTGATCTCTTGTTTCCCTTGTGTCTGCTCTCCCTATTGAACCCTTATTTCTCTTGTATTGTACTGTGGCAAAGTCAGCTATCCTGAGAGTGGGGGAGGTGAGGAGCATAACAAATTCACCCTAGTTAAGGGTCCCCTTCTAGGAGTGCAGGGAGAGAAAGCCACAGCCAGGTTTTAAAGACAGAAAACCCCCAGCTGGAACAGGTTTCAGCCAATGACTGATAAAGTAAGAAAGAGGGATTGCAAGCACGAGGACCAAAGCCCTTACTTTAACAAGTGCACTGATTATTCTAATATCAGAAGGCAGGGGGATTACCAACACCTGGGAAAGAAAGAGGTGGGGTTAAGACCCTGGAGGTATAAGCCTGGGTTAGATTATGCAGAGGGGGAGAGACGAGAAAGAAGGAGATGAGAAGAAGAGCAGCCGGGAAAGCAGCTGAGACAGAAGCAGAGAGAAGGAGTGGATTCTTGGAGAAGAGTTGAGCTACCCAGAGCTGAGAGAGCTGAATTCCCTGCAACAGGTTGGCAACAGAGGTGGGGACCAGGAAGTGAAGAAGCTTTCAGACCACCAGAGAGGTTGTCAGCTGAGCAGTCTGACCAGGTCGGGGAGTCAGAACCCATGGAGTTGGGAGAACCAGTGTCAGAGTTGGGGGAAGAAGATTGCTTTATGGATTGCTCTCTATGCCAAGCTCTAGACAGGAGGTCTTGAGGAAAAGCTAGCCCTGAAAGAAGTAATTCTCCTTGGAAGTTAACCATATGGCAGAAGCAGTGTGGAGGTAAATTCCTATCTGTTTTAAAAGGGAAATTTACTGCAACGTAAGCCTGATCAGGAAGCTCTGATTCATGCTGGTTTGTCACCTGTGTTTGAACTGTGCAACAGCAAGAAAAGCCAAGTTAGCTGCTATAAGAGTTTTTGCTTGCTCCTCTCCTATACGAAAAGCCTGCTAAGAGTTTTGATAACAGCTTGGAATGTTTGTTTTGTTCTAAGTTTGGTTTCACGTAGAAATGCAGCCTAGAGAGGTTTTTGAGGCTGGCAGAAACCAAACTGCTGTAGAAGAATTAAGCCTGAATTTTTCTTTATGCTCTGATTAACAAGGACTAAAAAGGAAAGTGGCAGCCTAGTTTCTAAAGGCAATTGCTTCTGCAATTAAGAGGACTTTAAAAAGTCATTTCTGAGTTATTTTGGTTTGTTTGCCATTATTTGCTGTACCTTAAGCAAATTCTACAGTTATAATCCTGTAAATGATGCCTTAAACCTGCTGTGTTTTGTGTTATGGAAATAAACTTTCTGTTACAAGCCTTACCCTCGGTTACCTCAACTACAAACCTTCTACTTAAGGCACCAACATATTTTAGCAGTACTACACTTCCCAGAAGCCAACACGAAGAAATAGGCTGCTAGGAGCTGATAGAAGAAGGAATCCTCAACCACCACGCCCCTCGACCACTAGAGGCAAGTGGCTTTGGGCGTTGTGCTTGTGACAGTACTTTCTATCTTAACTAAATTGTAAGCTCTTCAAGAAGGGACTGTCTTTTATGTGTTTGTACAGTGCTACATATGCCTTGTAGCGCTTTATAAATTATCAATAGTAGTAATAATGTTCTTCCATCTATTGCTGAGACTTTCCCTGCACTTAGGCCTGATGTTGGGTCATGTAGTCACAAAGCACCTTATTCTCACTATCTTCACCCATAGTGGGAGTGTGTCATGCCTTTTCAGTAGTGTGTGCTGTGTTGATGTGGCTGCTGCCCTGGCAAATCCTCTCCATTTGGCACTGTGAATGCAGTTGCAGAGATCCACACTGATGAGCTTTAATGGTCAGGCTATTCCCTAGGCAGCACTCTACAACCAATAATGGTGTAGAGAGAGTCTGAAAGGGGCTCTGTGGAACACTTAGGGCACTTTCCAGGTCTTCTGCTATAGGGTTGGAGAGCAGTATTTATGTCTGACAAAACTATGTACTCTATGTTCCTGCTCCAAGCTCATCACCACCCTGCTGTCCAACAGCTGCATTTTTGCTTGCTTCTCCTTTTACAGCATGGCATCATCATCACTGACCTGTAACCACTATGCATATCTAGCCTGAACAGCTTTTGCTGCATATGTCTAATTGCATGTGTGGTAATTAGGTATGTGTATATCCCACCTTCCTATCCTCCACCTCAGCAGAATGAACTCCCAATGTGCACTAGTGAACATGTGGTTTGCTATGGACATGGCATTGAATAGTATGACTTTAAGCTTCCCCTATGGATTGTCATTTTATAACCTTGCACTTGTATAGCGCAAGCAAGCATGGTCAGCACTGGTGCCATAAGTGCTCTGGGCACCATTGAAAATGCCATCCTCACTCACACACTGTGCACATCTGGACCAGAGGTGATTTCTTTCTTGAAAGGGGCCTATGAGGATGGGCATATGTGTAGATACACTATATGGCATGCACATAGTGAATGAATACATTTGATATCCTACCGACAGGAGAGCCATGGCTGAAGATTCACTGTAGGGCAGCAGCACTGAGTTAGGGAGTTAGACATTTGGAGAGGGTCCCCCCTCACAGCTGTGGCAGCCAGAGAAGAGGGTGACATGCACACTGAAGTAGAGGAGCAGGTGGCCAGATAGGAGGGACATCAGGATGTGGAGGTAGAGGGCAAAGCCAACACCTAACTGGAGCATAAAGAGGAAGTAAAAGTGGCTAAAATCCAATTTCCAGCATTTTCTCCCCTCCATGATGGCCAGAAGTCTATGAAGGGGGCACCAACATTCACGGACCAATAAGAACCTTGTGCGAGTCAGTGGAGTCATCAGTTGTTGTCTGGGGAGTAGCTCCCGCTGCAGAATCAACAGCTCCTGGCACACTGGACATTGACGACCTTCAATGAATTCCACGTGCACCTGTAGGAGAGACAGATGGAGGTGTCCAAGACTCTGCCAACTGAGATCCAGGACCTTTGCAGGGAGCTGGCCACTTCATTCAACAATATGGCTTGGCTTCCCCCAGCTGCTCTGCCAGATTCTGCAGCACAATCTGCAGCTCTTAGTCTACTAGCCTTCATGTATGATACTGAAGAGGAGGGCACCTCCACTCTCCGGTGTGCCTGGCTCGGAAACATTGATCTCATGGACTTTCTAAAATTATGTTTTACGTGTGTATGTGGCTTGCACGTTGTTCAGTTTCTAAAAACAATTCTCTAAGCTAATTCTTTCTGAAGAGTGTACAGTTTCTAACTAGCAGTCAAATAGACAGACCTAATTTGCAATACAATCAAATGCAAGAATTTTTATTTCTCCCGAAGAGTCACGTAAGTGTAGCCTAAAAGTGCAGGCAGGAGCTGGAAATTTGATGCTTTGAGCTCTCTAAGGTCTCAATGATGTCACCAATTTTGAACTAGCTTGGCTGAATAGCTAAAATTGATGTCCTCCCACACAGAAACATTGTGCAATTAGTTCTGTGTCCTTATGCCCTTAGTCTGTGTTTTGTTCAGTGCAATTCATTTTTCATCTTGCAATACTGGGTAAAATTATGGAGTAGATATTCACACCACAGCGGTCAGCACAGCTAAAGTGCTTGATTGCCACAGCCAGAAATGGAAATGGCTATTCAGTACTGGAGCCTATCAGGTTCTGCCAGCAATTTGACTTGGTATCTGGTTAGCAGTAATATTCAGCCACTAACTAGATAGCAAGATCCACATAAAGTTGGGACAGACATTGACCTGTTCTAACTTTATGTGGCTTAATGGATAGTTGTAAGGACCACCCAAGCTCTGCCCACAGACTACCCTGAAACTAACCGGATGTTTCTAGTGCAGTGTGTGGGGATATTCAGAGGCACAAACTAGTTAGTGCTACTGAATACCATGCAGAAGAGGGTTTATACAGTTTGAGGATCCTGCGAACCACATAACCCCTTCAGACTAGGATCTCTCGTTCTCCTCTCTCTCTCTAGATAGATGACGGGAGAGAAACAGAAAGAGGTATAGTATAGGGGTTGAATTATTTCTGTCCATGAAAGAAGAGTGAGACCTGGGTGTGATTGTTTCTGTTGATCTTAAGGTGGCTAAATATGTAGAAAAGGTGATGGCGAAAGCCAGAAGGATGCTTGGGTGTACAGGGAGAGGAATGGCCAGCAGAAAAAAGAGGTGATATTACCTCTGTATAAGTCCCTGTTGCGGCCTCATTTGGAGTACTGTGTGCAGTTCTGGACACCGCACCTTCAAAGGGATATAAACAGGATGGAGTCGCTGCAGAGGGTGGCTACTAAATGGTCAGTGGGCTTCATCATAAGGCAAATGGGGCAGACTTAAAGATCTCAATATGTATACTTTGGAGGAAAGGGGGAGAGGGGAAATATGATAGGGATGTTTAAATATCTCTTTGGTATAAATGCATGGGGGGAGACCATCTTTCAATTTAAAGAGCTCTGAGAGAGGGCATAGGAAGGTAAAAGAGTATAAACTCAGGAGTAATATGAGGAAATATGTCTTTACTGAAAGAGTGGTAGATGTATGAAATAGTCTCAGTGGAGGTAGCAGATAAAGGCCATACAGCCTTATCCAGTCTGCCCTTCCATACTGTCCTCATCTCTACTATCATGTTTCTAAGTTTCTATAATAAAAACTGGTTATTTATCTTTACTGATATGATGAAGGTCCATTACTATCATTGGTAATAGCTTTCAAAGCAAAAGATGAAAAATTAAATTGCAGGTATTAGTTCTAGATGATAGTTAAATTTCAGAATTCAAATACAAAAAAAATCTTACTATCATATTGAAAACATGGAAAGTAGATCATTTAATGTCGCTAAACAAATGTTATTACCCATATGTTACAGGGATGATTTTCAAAAGGTTTTAATCAGGTAGTTAAGGGGTATGTTTACTAACCTTCTTAACGTGCGTGCTGTGCAATTAGCGCGCGCTAAGGTACCTTAGCGCACGCTAATGACGCTTTACGGGGCAAAAATGCACTTTAGTGCGCGCTCACGCGTGCAGCGGTGCAAACGAGCGCTGAAGGCGTGGAAAGGCTCCCGGAGGGCGGAGGAAGGCTCCCCAGGGGCAGAGAGAAGGGGTCAATGGGTGGAGAGTGGGAGGGGAGAGGCTCCCCGCACACTAACGATGTGAAATTCGAGACCAAAACTAACACAAGTGAAAACCTCGCGTTAGAGCTGATTTAAAGGGAAAAGAAACCATTTCTGTCAGCAATGTACAGCAAAACCAGGGAAACCTACAAAATAGTGATAAGTGTGATACATGTGCACGGAACAAAAGTGCAAATAAACATTGAAAATGACCCCAACAAAATAAAAAAAAATCATAATCAAGCTGGGCAATAGTGATAGTAATGGGAAACATCAAAAAACACTCCCAAGAAAGCCCCAAAAAATAAATATGAATTTTGGAAGGGTCTACGCTCTGCCCCATACAAGGTGAATGATCCCACAGTGAAATAGCACTGATCAGGGTTTCCCTCTCCATTGGACAGGTTACTTATGGCCTGCACATGTTCCACAACAGCAGGGCGGGAATGTCGGAATGGGAAACTGGACAGATGCTGGGAAAGGGGATACAGAGGGCTGCAGGCGGCACATGCTGTGGTGCAGCTGGGGCACAGTGCGGACTAGGCAGATGCCTAAGTGGCACTTAGGAATGCTGAACTGAACAGCAGCCAGACAGCAATTGATGAGGGCCCAACATGGACATGAGAGTGTTTATCACAGTGTCACAGGGGATAGTACCCAGCAGGTACACCCAAGGGCACAGAACATTGGCAGGCGGTGTTGGGGGGTAGCGTGGACGCCTATGCAGGCACTCCTACCCCAGAACACGCACCATAGGCAGCCACCTACCTGCACACTGGATGGCTTGAGACTGCACACCACCAGCACCACCAGCAGAAGGGCATGTCAGCATGGTGGCAGAGGTATACTGGTGGTGGAGGGGGGCAGTGGCAGCTGCCCAGAGCAGACCATGGCCTAGCCCTGTGTAGGTGGGTGCCATGCACTGCAACAGACAGGCCCTGCTGGACAAACAGTCATGGTATCACCAGGGAATGCACTGTCTCTGTGGCAACAAGGTGGTGCAGTGCACACAACCAGTGTGTTTGGAGGCAGAAGGTCATAGGTTCAAGTCCCAGCTATGGTGCCTGCCAACCCAGTCCCCATATTTTACCCACTACTACAATGTGCTAATACAGACAGAAGGTTTATTGCAGATGACGTAAACATGCCCAAAACACCTACATTTTACAATACAGAGCAAAGACACCATAAACAGGTGCATTACCTAGAGCAGAGTCTCCCAAATGCAGTCCTGGAGGGCCAGACATCATTCAGGTTCCATGCTGTCTCTAATAAAGCTGCCTGTGCTGCATATCTATGCACCACCCCCATGGTATGTAGATGTATCTCATGCATATTCATGAGGGACAGCATGAAAATCCGAACAGTGTTTGGCACACCAGGACTGGAGTTGGGAACCTCTGCCGTAAAGCAGCAGCCAACAGGGGCAGACACACCCACAGGCTCCATTAGCCAATGCCTCCTGCGTGCATCTCCCAATACTAGCACTTGCATACCTTAGCAATGCCACCCTACACCTGGGAATACGGTACGCAGCTATCAAATGTTTGCTATGATTACTGGCAGATAGCAATTCCTACGTTAAGCACAGTTTGTTGATTGAGCTCCATCATAGCAACCTTTCTGATGTCTGTGGAGTGTGCGTCAGGTCTGGTCTCTGACAGTGTTTACCACCCTGGGGAGTGAACCCCAACAGTATTGCGTACCATATCCATGCCTGCACTGTGCCCAGGACTGGTGTGGTGGCCAGGGCTGCTAAACTCCTCTATAGTAGCACAATGCTGGCATAGGTGTGGGAGTGTGTGTCTGTCTATCCAGTGTGTGGTGGCTGCAAACACCCTCCACAGCCCACACTGCCAGCACTGTTGCCAGTATTGGCCTGCCAATGTGCATAATGAGGAGCAAGGTACCATGGGTATAGCCCGGACAGGGTGGCCTGGCCAGGATGCATCTTCACAGGGCATAGGGCACTGGCTGGGATATTGTAGTGCCCGGCCACCACCTGCAAAGACAGGGTGGCCACAGCATGTCCTGCTGGGAGATCACTCTCACCCTGACTGTGCAGTGACCACAGCATGGCTAGGCACCCCCATAGTGTTATATAGTATTTCTCTCATGTGATATTTATGGGTTTTCTTTTGGGGCCCAGTCACTGACTTATCTGCTTGGTGTGTATGCTGATGTCCTAGTTCTGGGTGCACGCATTTCCACCAAGAACATGCACTATGGACTAGCTAGCAGATTGTCTGCAGCTGGTATGTGTCTTGATGGAGCGCCTTGCAGGGTGCAGCATCTGAAGGCTTGCTGCAGGAGAATATCAGATAGGGGTGTGGTACAGCTTTGCATATCCAGGTCTAATGTCTGTCTGCTATTGCGTTATGGATGTGTACAGAGCTGCATTGACTGCACTGTACGGTGTCTGTTCCCCAGCAGGACTGGGGTTGATGGTCCCCCTCTACTGCCACCATTGCAGGGAGGTAGAATGTGGATCTGTTGGTGGGAGACCCTGCTTACCACCCTCAGCCCTGAAGGAGAAGGAGGGTGGTGGTACATAATCCTCCTAGGGGTCCTTAGTGGCTACACCTGAGTGAGACATACAGATATATCCAAGGTGTGTCAGCAGAAACTACCTATCTTACACATTAGCACTGCTGGGGACCTTCAGCATGGCCTATCTCTGCGGTGGACCTGGTGCTGGGTGCCCCACCTCACCCTCAGGGTGAGTGCAGTACCTGCACAATGTGACGGTGTGTAGCTACTCTGTGCCAGTACCACACACGGTCAGTTCCCCCTACCAGGCCGAGGTGCTGTGGGGGTGCATACCCCATCTTGTGATCATCTGTAGACTGCTGATTTGCATGTGCAGTGCATCATGGGTATGGGTGGGTTAATCCTATCCTGGTGACCACAGCAGACTGTTTGTGTGGTGACTTGCAGTCCTTCTGCAGCCAGCCAAGGGTTTGCTAGCAGCTGTAGCCCACTGGTTCCTTCACTGCCAGTGGAGCCAGAGGTCATTGGTTCAAACCCACAGTGGGGTTATTTGATAGGGCTGTCCAAAGCATTATCTATTTTTAATGTACATTAGTGCTGCCAGCAAAAACACCCTCAGCATACTGTACCCATAAGGTGCCTCAGAGGGCGCTTTATAGGGCGCCCTATAGGACACCTTATGGTTACCATCCATATAAGGTGCACTATACAGTATCCTATGGAGCGTCTGATAGGGTGCCCTATAGGCGGATAGTGCACTTTATAATGTGCCCTATGAAGTGCCTTATAGGGTGCCTTATGCGGTACCTTAGGTTATGGCACATGAGGGTGTGTTTGCTGGCAGCAATTAATAAAATACAAATAAAGTGCCACAGGAAACAATACTTACATGTCAAAGCTGATGCCTCAGCCAGCCTTACGCATTAGGCACACTGGGGATTGAACTCATGACCCCTGTATCATCAATCAGTGCTTTAACCATTGTGCTACACTGCTGTTACTCTTTACATGTCAGCACACCTACTTAAGATTTTCATGCATTTAAATGCACAGTGCTGCCATCAAAAACAGTGCTATGACCTTGCTGTGCCTCATAGGGCACCCTATATGGCGCCCTATAGGCCACCCTTTAAGCAACATTGTATGGTGCCGTGGCGGACAGTGCACTTTAAAATGTGCCCTCTGGGGTACCTTATGGGGTGCCTTATGCAGCACCTTATGTTACAGCGCTTTGAGAGTCCGTTTGCTAGCAGCAGTAATTAAAATAAAATTATAAAACCTCATAATGCAATATTACACATAAAAGGCAGTGCCTTATTCATTGGGCACAGTGGGGGATTGAACCCATGACCCCTGCACCATCTGTCAGTGTCTTTACCATTGTACTGCAGCCCTGTCCCTCTGTTTGCACCTCAGTGCACCTGCTTATGCTTCCTGCACGCGTTACTCGTGCACTAATGTGTGCGGCGCACAAGAGCGCGCAGCGCAGCGTGCGCTAATCCCGTTTTGCTATTTTTGACCAGACCGCCCACTCCTTTTATGGCATCCTGTAGACTAACGCGGCACGCACGTTAAGAAAGTTTAGTAAACATACCCCTAAGTATTTACCTGAATTGAGGCTTGCAAATTACCCTTCCCCTCTGCAGGTAAATGCACCCACACTAACCTGTATTGCAAATTTGGGGTGTAGTAGGACTGGTAAGCAACACACAGAAATTTTATTTTTTATATCCTGATTGTGCTTCATCATACTGGCTTTGCACATGCAAAGTTCATGGACACAAAAGTAGCTACAGTGCTGCTAGTTCCTCAATTATTGAAAAAAAATATTGCAATTTTTAATGAGGAAAATAGTTAAGAAAAAACTAAAAGGTGCAGTTGCAAAGG
Source organism: Ichthyophis bannanicus (assembly GCA_033557465.1). Classification (NCBI taxonomy): domain Eukaryota; kingdom Metazoa; phylum Chordata; class Amphibia; order Gymnophiona; family Ichthyophiidae; genus Ichthyophis; species Ichthyophis bannanicus. Next base: position 1,526,634,760 of record CM066032.1, read on the forward strand.
TTGAAGACTTACATCAAGCTTGGGTGTTGTTTAAAAAAACTATCTTGGAAGCCCAGACCAGCTGTATTCCACACTTTAAGAAAAGTGGAAGTAAGTCCAAAAAACTGCCAGCATGTGAGGTCAGAGAGGCTGTTGTTGCCAAAAAAGAATCTTTCAGCAAATGGAAAAAAGAGCCGAATGACGAAAACAGCACAAGCACTGGCAAGTTAAATGCATGGCATTGATAAGGCAGGCAAAGAGAGAATTTGAGAAGAAACTTGCTGTGGAAGGAAAAACGCATAATAAAGACTTTTTCAAGTACATTTGTAGCAAATAACCTGTGAGATAGTCAGTTGGACCATTAGATAATAGAGGGTTCAAAAGTGGAAGTAGGAAGGGACAAGGCTATAGTGGAGAGACTGAATGAATTCTTTGCTTTGGTCTTTACTGAGGAAGATGTAGGGATGTTACCCATGACTGAAGCGAAATTTAAAGGTGATATTGCGGAAGAATTGAAAGAAATATTGATAAACCGGAAAGATGTACAGTATTACAACTATTTGATAAACTAAAGAGTAGCAAATCACCTGGACCGGATGGTATACATCCAAGGGTGTTGAAAGAGCTGAAATATGAGATTGCAGACCTGCTATTAGTAATCTATGAACTATCATTAAAATCATCTGTAATACCTGAAGATTAGAGGATGGCCAATGTAACGTCAATTTTTAAAAAAGGGTTCAAGGGGTGATCCGGGAAACTATAGACTGGTGAGCCTGACATCAGTACTGGGAAAAATGATAGAAACCATCATAAAGAACAAAATTACTCAACATGTAGATAGTCATGGCTTAATGGGAGAGAGCCAACATGGCTTTAGACAAGGAAGATCTTGTCTTACTAATCTGTTATGTTTTTTTGAAGGTATAAATAAACAGTTAGAAAAAGATGAGTTGGTTGATATAGTGTATCTGGACTTTCAGAAAGCCTTTGACAAGGTCCCTCATCAGAGACCTTTGGCAAAACTAAAAAGTCATGGGATAGGAGGCAGTGTACTATTGTGGATCAGGAACTGGTTAAAAGATAGAAAGCAGAGGGTGGGGCTAAATGGCCAATTTTCCCAATGGAAAAAAGTGAATAGTGGAGTACCCCAGGGATCTCTGCTGGGTCCGCTGCTTTTTGACATATTCATAAATGACCTGGAAAAGGGAATCACGAGTGAGGTTATCAAATTTGCAGATGACACAAAACTATTTAAAGTTGTTAAAACCCCAAGAGGATTGTGGAAAATTGCAAGAGGATCTTGATAACTTGGAATTCAGGGCATCCAAATGGCAGATGAAATTTAATACGGACAAGTGCAAAGTTATGCACCTAGGAAAGAAATACAAAAACTATGGTTACACGATGCAAGGTTCAACATTAGGAACCACCAGCCAGGAAAAAGATTTAGGCGTCATCGTGGATAACATGTTAAAACCTTCTGCGCCGTGTGCAGCAGCAGCCAAGAGAGCAAATAGAATGCTAGGTATCTTAAGGAAAGGAATGGAAAATGAAATAAAGAATATTACAATGTCTCTGTATTGTTCCATGGTGCGACCGCACCTTGAATATTGTGTGCAATTCTGGTCGCCGTATTTTAGAAAGGATATAGTGTTATTAGAAAAGGTACAGAGAAGTAACAGGAATAGAAGCATACTCCTATGAAGAGAAGCTAAAAAGGTTAGGGCTCTTCAACCTGGAAAAGAGATGGTTGAGGGGAGATATGATAGATTTCTATAAATTAATGAATGGAATGGACGGGTAAACGTAGATCGATTGTTTACATCAGGTATGTCCAACAGGTAGATCACGATCTACCTGTAGATCGCGGAGGAGTCAGAGGTAGATCGCCTGCCCCACTTTGCTCCATCTCTCCAGCAGCTCACCCAGTCACTAGGAGAAAGCTCGTTTGTAGGTACCCCAGGAGGCCGCCGCCCACACCCCGTGATGAGACGCCAAATGCACGGCATCATGCCTGGTCTCCTGCCTCTCAGAATCACCCATTCCTGCCCCCGCCCCAACACCCCTTAGAAGTGTGTTATATACCATGCGATATCCATTCGCTTGGGCTTTACCTGAATACACTTACCGCATTAGTTGTGTCATGTGCTGGTCATTGGTCGCTTTATAGTTCGCTTTCATAAAACGTTTTCGGGCAGACACAACAAAGTGTCAAGAATTTGCTGATTTTGACAGGCTTTTCCAATTTTGTTCTAACTTGCCTATGCCTTGCCTTCGAATTGGTTCAAACCACTGTGACGTTTGCTTGCCTTTGCAATTTTATTTTGCCTAGCCTTTGCGTTGATTCTACACTGTGTGCAGGATTTATTAAATTGCGTGTGTTGGTATTATTTTATTTATTTTATTTATTTATTTAACATTTCTTATATACCGCCTTTCATGATATCAAGGCGGTTTACATTGAACAAACTGAAATTACATTGAACAGGGCATTATAACTTGGAGATAACTATTTTACAGGGAACATGGGCTATGGAGGGTTAAGTGGCTTGCCCAAGACCACAAGGAGCACCTGTGGGACTAGAAACCCCAGTCCTTCCGGCCCAAGGTTGCTGTCCTCCAGTGGGATTTGAACCCCCGACCTTCCGGCCTGAAGTATCTTGCCCCAACCACTAGGCCACTCCTCCACAAGTATTAGAACTTGTTTGGCGGTATTTGATTTTATCTGGTTTGTTGGACAGGTGTTTGAGTTTTTTTGATGATTGTTTGGTGGTATTTGATTATTGGTGCCAGTATGATGAATTCTTATTTTTACTTTTAGAACTGCATGTGTGGTTTTGGCATCTCCAGTCCTTGTATTGCACATCATCCAGAGGTCTTCAGTTCCTGTTGATCTTTAATACTTTGCGACAGTGACAGTTTTGGACCAGATTTAGCCAGTGTTTATACTAACTTAGCAGATTTGGCCTTCTTACATCCAGCCACCCCAGCATAACAAAGATGAGTGTTCCAAAGAAGAGCAAAACCTACCACTTTCATGATGAATGTGAAATGGATTACTTCTTCATCATGGTGAAAGACAAGTGTTGTCTAATTTGTAAAGCCCCAGTATCCTTGCCCAAAAAGGGTAATCTGGAATGTCATTATAAGGCTCTGCATAGCAATAAGTTTGATGCTGATTTTCCACCCAAAAGTGAAATTTGTAAACTGAAGCTCAAAGAACTTAAATCGAAATTGGCTACTCAGCAACAGTTGATGGTGAAGCCAAGGTCATATTCGGTCAATGCAACCATAGCATCCTTCAAGGTCAGCAACCTGATCACAAAGAAATGCAAACATTTCACTGAAGGGGAATTTGTAAAAAATTGTTTTCTTGAAGCAGCTGACAATCTTTGTGAAGGATTTAAAAATAAGAAAGATCATAGCTGCTATTCAAGATGTACAATTGTCAAGAAACACCGTCGTGCGGCGAATAGAAAAGATGTGTGGAGACACAACTGAACAATTGTTGGAGGATGTTTCAAATTGTGTTGCTTTCTCACTCCAACTGGATGAATCTACAGAAATAAGAGGCATAGCCCAGTTACTAGTCTTTTTCCGGATAGTTTTTGAAGACTTCAGTGTTAAAGAAGAACTACGTGGAATGATTTCTTAAAAAGGGAGAAATGCACGAGGCCGCGGGCCGGGTCCCGCGGCCGTCAGTAACCTGGGCCCGGGCCCGGCCTCGGCCTCCTGCACGTGACAGGGGACTATGGGGTGGGGGGGGGAGGAGGTCTAGAGGAGCGTGGCATTTGAAATCGCTCCTTTGCCAAGAAGGAGCGATTTCGTTGGCCCTGCGCGTCGGGTGGGCGGAGCAGGTGTCGTCGAGGAGCCGCGTGGCTGTCCTTCTTGCCGCGGCTCCTCGGGGAGCAGACGTGTTCCCGCCCTCCCTCCCTTTGAGTGGGTGTTTAGGGATGTTGCAGCTGGCGGGGGCGGGGTAGAGAGCCAGCGCTTGCAGAAGCGGCGCGGGCTTGAACTGGTTTAGGAGCAGTGGGGGGCGAAGTGCTCCTTGGGGTGGGACGAGACAGCCTGGTTGGGGGTCTCGGCCCGGTAGGGGGGTGTGGGGGCCAGCCTTTGCTACTAGTATGGCGAGGCAGGCGGCGGGGTCCGGGGGAGGAGGATGCTCCGCCTTGCTACTATCATGGCGGGTGGGGGCATCGTCCGGCGATGGGGTGGGGGGCTGGGTTATGTTGAAGGTTCTATATTTTGGCCCGTTTTGGGCCGGTTGTTACAGGTTGTAAATAAAGCTGCGACCAAAGTTTGTACCATATTATGTTGTCGGGTATTTTGTTGGGGCAAGATATGTGGGGGGCGTTAAGGCTTACTGAGGGAGGCGAGGAGGGCCTCCGGGTTACCAGAGTTACTACTGGTCAGGAAATATTCAGTTCTTTCCATTCTTTTGTGACAAAGTGTAATCTTCCATTGCATAGACTTGTTTACATCACTACTGATGGAGCAAGAGCAATGACAGGTGAGGTTAACGGTTTCATAGCCCTCTGTAGACGGCATGACGACGTCCCAGATTTCCTTTCTTACCACTGCATCATTCACCAGCAAGTTTTGGCAAGCAAGAGACTCAATACAAAGACTGTCATAGACATCACTTTCAAAATTGTAAATTCAGTTCGTGGAAGATCATTTCAAAGACGGCTTTTCAATTTTACTCTTGATGAAGGGGCAGCGGAAATAATTTTGCACACAGATGTAAGGTGGCTAAGTAGGCACAAATTTCTGCAAAGATTTCGTGATTTGCTGAATGAAATAAGATGTTTTTTGAAGGAGAGGGGAGATGACCAAGCAGAGTTGGAAGATGAGGAGTGGTTATGTGATCTGGCATTTCTCACTGACTTTACCGGTGAACTAAGTGATATGAACCTTGAACTACAAGGTAAAAACAAATGCATTGGCGAGATGATGAGTACAGTTTCATCCTACAAGAGCAAATTTGAGCTAATGATGACTGATCTTGCAAACAACACTTTTGATCATTTTCCTAATACGCAGGACCATCTGGGACAATATCCAAATTTTGTTTTTCAGAATGAGAAGTATGCAACAGAAATCTGTTCTGTTATTCAGGAATTTGAAAATAGATTCTGTGACTTCCAAAAAATTGGTACAGTTGTGGAGTACTTGTCATACCCATTCAAAGTAGATGTGGACATTAAAGAAACTGCAGCTGCTATCAGTAAAAATTACTCATTGAACACGCCATCTCTTGAAAATGAGATATTAACCCTTAAAAATGACATTTTTCTCAAGACCCTTGCTGAGAAGAATTGTTCTGGAAGCTAGTGCCTAGAGACAAATTTCCCAACTTGAGAACATGCAGTGAAGCTGTACACTCCTATTTCGGTACAACTTATTTGTGTGAATCTGCGTTTTCCCATCTGAAAATGACAGAGTACACAACGTTCCAACATGACAGATGAACATCTCCAGGATTCCCTGAGACTGGCCCTCATGCAATAATCACCCAACTTCAAAAAGCTGGTGGATGAAATGCAGGCTCAGACTTCTCACTAATGAGCAAGAGCGAAATATTAAAGATTGTGCAAGATCAGCCTGGATCAATACCCAACCTAAAGTTAATACAAATTACTCAATAAAAGTTAAAGAAAGTTATTAAGACAGTTAAAGAAAGTTATTACTCCATAAAAGAAAAAATGTACTTTCCATTTCCCCTCGCAGTTCTTACTGGATCTTCGTCTCTTTGTTTTGTTTTTGCTTAATTTGCTTAACAGTTGATCACATCCAAGTAAATGACAGAAGGTTCATTAAACATGGGGTGGGGGGGGAATCCTCCAACTTGGGTTAAAATTTAATTTGAAACTAATTTGAAACTTAGGGGTATGTTTACTAAACCGCGCTACTGTGCGGGGCGTACTTGAGCGTGCATTAAGGTACCTTAGCACACGCTAATGATGCATTTTTGTGCCCCGCACACGTGCGCGCCGCACTAACGGGCCCGCTCATGTGCGCTTCGCGCAAATGAGCGATAGAGGCGTGGAAAGGCTCCCGGAGGGCGGAGGAAGGCTCCCCAGGGGTGGAGAGACGGGGTCAATGGGTGGAGAGTGGGAGGGGAGAGGCTCCCCGCACAGGAGCGGGGCTGAAATTCGATGAAAAAAATACCGCGAGTGAAAACCTCGCGGTAGAGCCGATTTAAAGGGAAGAGAAACCATTTCTGTCAGCAATGTACAGCAAAACCAGGGAAACCTACAAAAAGTGAGCAGTGTGATACATGTGCACGGAACAAAAGGGCAAATAAACATTAAAAATGACCCCAACAAAATATAAAAAAATCATAAGCAAGCTAGGCAATACTGAGAGTAATGGGAAACATTTCTGTCAGCAATGTACAGCAAAACCAGGGAAACCTACAAACGTGAGCAGTGTGATACATGTGCACAGGACAAAATAGCAAATAAAATTTGAAAATGACCACAACAAAATTCTAAAAAATTATAATCCAGCTGGGCAACAGTGATAGTCATGGAAAACATCAAAAATCGCTCCCAAGAAAGCCCCAAAAAAGAAATATGAATCTTAGAAGGGTCTACGCTCCGTCCCCATACAAGGTGAATGATCACACAGTGAAATTGTGCAGAGCAGGGTTTATGACTCCTTTGGCCAAGTTTCCTATTTCCAGAGACTGCACTGTCTCTGTGGCCACAGTGTGGTGCAGTGAACACAGACAGTGTGTTCAGGAGCCAAAGATCACCAGTTCAAGTCCCAGCTGGGGCTCCTGCAAACCCAATCCCCATATTTTACCCACCACTAAACCATGATAGTAAAGACCAACCTTTTTTGCAGATAACATAAGCATGGTCCAAACACCTCTATTTTACCCTACAGAGCACAGACACCAGAAACATGCACATTACCTAGACCACAGTCCCCTCAGTGCAGTCCTGGAGGGCCACATATCATTCAGCTGTGATGCTGTCACCAATATAAGGCCATGTCAGCATGGTGGCGGAGGGGTACCGTTGGTGGAAGGGGCAGTGGCTGCTGCCCACAGCAGACGGTGGCCTAGAACCCTTCACGTGGGCGCAGTGCACTCCAACAGACAGGCCCTGTCTGACAAACAGCCATGGACTCCCCAGGGAATGCACTGTTTTTGTGTTAAGACGGTGGTGCAGCGGACACAGCCAGTGCCTTTAGGACCAGAAGATCACAGCTTCAAATCCCAGCTGGGTCACCTGCCAACCCAGTTCCCTTACTTTACCCATGAAGAAAACATGGTAGTAAAGACTGAACCATTATTGCTGAGAACATAAGCATGTGTCAAAAACCTCTATTTTACCCTACACAGCACAAACACCATAGAAATGTGCATTACCTACTGCAGAATCCCCCAAATGCAGTCCTGGCGGCAGGGCCGGATTTACGTATACGCCATGTACGCCATGGCGTAGGGCCCACAGCTGGGAAGGGCCCACAAAAATGGAACGTTAGGCTTTTTTTTAAAATAAAATTTAAAAAAAGACCTGCTGGCTGCCACCGCGGGGCCCCCTCTGCTGCCGCGGCAGCATGGACTGACCCGCGGGGGCCCCCTCAGCAAGCTCGATCCCTCCCTCCCTCCGTGCAGGCTGTGAGAGACGCGAAGGCAGACTGTCTCCTTCGCGTCTCTGTTAAGCCCGCAGGGGCTGATGGGACATTTCCCATCAGCCCCTGCGGGCTTAACAGAGACGCGAAGGAGACAGTCTGCCTTCGCGCCTCTCACAGCCTGCACGGAGGGAGGCACGGAGGGAGGGAGGGATCGAGCTTGCAGAGGGGGCCCCCGCGGGTCAGTCAATGCTGCCGCGGCAGCAGAGGGGGCCCCGTGGCGGCAGCCAGCAGGTTTTTTTTTTTAAATTAAATTTTACTTTAGGCCGGGGGAGGGGGAGGGTAGGACTGGTAATGGGCTATTGGGGGGGCTGGGACTGGAAATGGGTGGGGGGATTAAGGCTGGAGGTGGGCTGATGAGGTTCGGACTGGTAATGGGCTGTGGGCTGTTGGGGGGGTTAGAACTGGTAAGGGGTTGTGGGGGGGTTAAGACTGGTACTGGGCTGTGGGCTGATGGGGGCTGTCTGGTAATGGGCTATGGGGAGGCTAGGACTGGAACTGGGGTGGGGGGGTTAAGACTGGAGGTCGGCTGATGGGGTTAGGACTGGTAATGGGCTGATGGGGGGGGGGTAGGACTGGCAATGGGCTGGTGGGGGGGTTTATACCTGGTAATGGGCATTGGGGGGGTTAAGACTGGTAATGGGCTGTGGGCGGATGGGGGCTGTCTGGTAATGGGCTATGGGGGGGCTAGGACTGGAAATGGGCTGGGGGGGTTAAGACTGGAGGTGGGCTGATGGGGTTAGGACTGGTAATGGGCTGTGGGCTGATGGGGGGGGGGTTAGGACTGGCAATGGGCTATGGGGGGCTGACTGGAAATGGGTTGATGGGGTTAGGACTGGAAGTGGGCTGATGGGGGGGGGGGTTAGGACTGGCAATGGGCTATGGGGGGCTGACTGGAAATGGGTTGATGGGGTTAGGACTGGAAGTGGGCTGATGGGGGGTTAGGACTGGTAATGGGTTATAGGGGGGGCTTAAACTGAAAATGGGGTGATGGGGGGTTAGGACTGTAAGTGGGTTGATGGGGGGCTAGGACTGGTATTGGGTTGGGGGGTTGCTAGGACTGGAAATGGGCTGATGGGTGGCTAGGACTGGAAATGGGCTGATGCAGGGACTAGAAGGGAATGGATGCTGGGTGAGGCTGGAACTAGAAGGGAGCTGATGTTGGGGGAGGATTAGAATGGGATGGGGCTGGAAGAGTAAAATGGAGAAGGGAAAAAATTTTTGTGTGGGAGGGATAAAAAATCTACAATTGGTATTGGGAGAGTAAGTGGGGATTGAGGATGGAGGGGTAAAATTTGAGTGGATAAATAGGAATGAGGAAAGAGCAAAAGGAGAAAGATTAGTATGTTAAAGCAGATGTAGAGAGAGAATGGAAAAAAAACTAGAAGAGAGAAGAAAGGACAAATGGACAGCAGACGATGGAGAGTTAGCAGAAGACACGAAGAAACCAGAAGAAAGTGGCTGGAGCAATTGCAGCTGAAAAAAATGCACAAAAGGTAGAAAAATATCTCTTTATTTTGAATTTATTAATTGGAATATGTCAGCTCTGGTAAATGTGCATCATTAACGTCTGCGCTTTATTTAGTACAAGAGCAAATTAATGTATAGTTTTTATTTCTACAGTGTTGTACATTCCAAGTTTGGCTTTTGGGATTCCCAGTTTAATTATTGTCTTCCTGTTTCTAAAATGTGATTACTTGTTTGGTGATGGTCTATGTTCTGCATGTGTAACTGAGCTGAGGTGTTCTGTTTATATAATTCCTATTTGACATTGCCACTTGTTCTCTTTCCCCAGTAGGTCATGTATTGTTGTTCTCTGAAATGTATTGGTTTAATATTTGCAGTGTTGCCTTTTGATTGGTAGAGTATGGTGCTTTGTGAGTCCTGGTAGTGCTGTTAGTTTACGGCGGGTTTGCTATGGGTTCTAAATGGGCAGTGTTTGTAGTAGTTCCTAATGTGTCTGGCAGTTGGCACTGGATTATAGTAATGTAGAAATCTTTTAGTCTTTCTTTATCCATACACTCATTAAGAGGCACGTTTACTAAAAGTTAGTATATGGTAACATTATGCAAATATTTATGCAAATGAGGCCCCTTATGCAAATGGGGCCCACACCCCCCTTGGGCCGCCCCTGCTGGGGGCCCACAATTTTTGTTGGCGTAGGGCCTCACTCAAGGTAAATCCGGCCCTGCCTGGCGGGCCACAAATCCATCAGGGTTTATGCTGTCTCCAATCTAAGGATGGAGCGGTACTGATGGTGGAGGTGGCAGCGGCTGGTGCCCACAGCAGACCATGGCCTAGCCCTGTCCAGGTGGGTGCCGTGCACTGCAACAAACAGGCCCTGTCGGATGTACAGTCATGGACTCCCCAGGGAATGCAGCATATCTGTGGCAACACGGTGGTGCAGTGCACACAGACAGTGTGTGCAAGAAGAAAAGGTCACAGGTTCAAAGCCCAGCTGGGTCTACTTCCAATCCAGTCCACATATTTTTCCCACAACTAAACCGTGATAGTAAGGACAAACCTTTATTGCAGAGAACATACGCATGGTTAATACGCCTACATTTTACCCCACCGAGCACAGACACCTTAAACAGGGGCATTACCTAAAGCAGAGTCTCCCAAATGCAGTCCTGGAGGGCCAAGCACCATTCAGGTTCCATGCTGCCTCTAATAAAGCTGCCTGTGCAGCATATCTATGCACCACCCCCATGGTATGCAGATGTATCTCATGCATATTCATGAGGGACAGCATGAAAACCCGAACAGTGTTTGGCATACCAGGACTGGAGTTGGGAACCTCTGCCGTAAAGCAGCAGCCAACAGGGGCAGACACACCCACACCCACACCCACAGGCCCCATTGGCTAATGCCTGCTGGAGAGGCAGGACATTGGGCCCTGCGTGCATCTCCCAATACTAGCACTTGCATACCTTAGCAATGCCACCCTACACCTGGGTATACGGTACACAGCTATCAAACGTTTGCTATGATTACTGGCAGATAGCAAGTCCTACGTTAAGCACAGTTTGCTCATTGAGCTCCATCATAACAATCTTTCTGATGTCTGCGGTGTGTGCTTCAGGTCTGGTCTCTGACAGTGTTTACCACCCTGGGGAGTGACCCCCAACAGTATTGCGTAGCATATCCATGCCTGTACTGTGCCCAGGACTGGTGTGGTGGGCAGGGCTGTTAAACTCCTCTATAGTAGCACAATGCTGGCATAGGTGTGGGAGTGTGTGTCTGTCTATACAGTGTGTGGTGGCTGCAAACACCTTCCACAGCCCACACTGCCAGCACTGTTGCCAGTATTGGCCTCCCAATGTGCATAATGAGGAGCAAGGTACCATGGGTATAGCCCGGACAGGGTGACCTGGCCAGGATGCATCTGCACAGGGCATAGGGCACTGGCTGGGACATTTTAGTGCCTGGCCACCACCTACACAGACAGGGTGACCTCAGTATGTCCTGCTGGGAGATCACTCTCACCCTGACTGTGCAGTGATGACAGCATGGCTAGGCACCCCCATAGTGCTATATAGTATTTCTCTCATGTGATATTTATGGGTTTCATTTTGGGGCTCAGTCATTGATTTATCTGCTTGTTGTGTATGTTGACATCCCAGTTCTGGGTGCACGCATTTCCACCAGGAACATGCACTATGGACTAGCTAGCAGACTGTTTGCAGCTGGTATGTGTCTTGATGGAGCGGCTTGCAGGGTGCAGCAGCTGAAGGCTTGCTGTAGGAGAATATCAGATAGTGGTGGGGTGCAGCTTAGCAGATCCAGGCCTAATGTCTGTCTGCTATTGTGTTATGGATGTGTACAGAGCTGCATTGACTGCCCTGTAGGCTGTCTGTTCCCCAGCAGGACTGGGGTTGAGGGTCCCCTCTACTGCTACCATTGCAGGGAGGTAGAATATGGATCTGTTGATAGGAGACCCTGTTTGCCACCCTCAGCCCTGGAGAAGGAGGGTGGTGGTACATAATCCTCCTAGGAGTCCATAGGGACTACACCTGACTGAGACAGACAGAAATATCCAAGGTGTTTCTGCAGAAACTGCCTATCTCACACATTAACACTGCTTTGGACCTCCAGCATGGCTTTTTTCAGCCATGCAAGGTGCTGTGGACCTGGTGCTGGGCACCTCACCGCACCCTCACGGTGAGCACAGTACCCGCACAATGTGACGGTGTGTAGCTACACTGTGCCAGTAAAACACACGGTCAGTACCCCCTACCAGGCCGAGGTGCTGTGGGGGTGCATACCCCATCTTGTTTTTATCTGTGGACAGCTGATTTGCATGTGCAGTGCATCATGGGTACGGGTGGGCTAACCCTATCCTGGTGACCACAGCAGACTGTCTGTGTGGTGATGTGCACTCCCTCTGCAGCCAGCTAGGGGCTTGTTAGCAGCTGTAGCACAATGGTTGCTTCACTGCCTGTGGAAGCAGAGATCAAAAACACTCTCATCATACTGTACCCATAAGGTGCCTCAGAGGGCGCTTTATAGGGCGCCCTATAGGTTACCTTATGGTTACCATCCATATAAGGTGCCCTATACATTATCCTGTGGAGCAACTTATAGGGTGCCCTATAGGGGACATTTTAGGGTGCAGTGGCGGACAGTGCACTTTATAATGTGCCCTATGGAGTGCCTTAAAGGGTGCCTTATGCGGCACCTTCAATTACGGCACGTGAGGGCCTGTATGCTGGCAGCAATTAATAAAATACAACTAAAGTGCTGCAGGAAAAAATACATACATTGCAAAGCTGATACTACAGCCAGCCTTATGTATTAGGCACACTGGGGAGCAAACTCATGACCCCTGTATCAGCAGTCAGTGCCTTACCCATTGTGCTACACTGCTGCTCCTCCTTGTATGTCAGTGCACCTACTTATGCTTTTCATTCTTTAAACTGCACAGTGCTGCCATCAAAAACATTGCTGTGACCTTGCGGTACCTCATACGGCACCCTATAAAGCGCCCTATAAGCAACATTCTAGGGTGCCTTGGCGGACAGTGCACTTTAAAACGTGCCTTATGGGGCGCCTTATGTTAAAACGCATTAAGAGTGCATTTGCTAGTAGTAGTAATTAAAATAAAAAATAAAATGCCTCATAAAGCAAACTTACCCATAATAGCAAAATGCCTCTGCCAGCCTTCTTCATTGGGCACAGTGGGGGATTGAACCCATGATCCCTGCACCATTGGTCAGTGTCTTAACCATTGTACTGTAGCTCTGTTCCTGTGCTTGTGCATCAGTGCGCCGCCTTATGCCACCCAATATTAAAATGCCTCCTAAAGCAATAGTGTACCGCCTTATGCCCCCCATTATTTAAATACCTCAGCCAGCTGTCTTCATTGGGCACTGTGGGGGATTGAACCCCTGATCCCTGCACCATTGGTCAGTGTCTCAACCATTGTGCTGTGGCTCTGCTCCTCTGCTTGCACATCAGCGCGCCACTTATGCCTTCCGTGCAGCTTTCTCATTTGCTAATGTGCGCGGCGCACATGGGCGCCGCGCACATTAGCGCATGAATAATCCTGGTTTTGCTTTTTTCAGCCAGACACGCTCACTCCTTATATGGCACCCGCAGACTAGCGCGGCCCGCACATTACTGGGTTTTTAGTAAACATACCCCTTAATTTTCATGCTGGTAGATCACCGACACTTTTGGCAGGAAAAAGTAGATCACGACCTGTTCGAAGTTGGACATGCCTGGTTTACGTCATCAGAATAAAAAGACCAGGGGACATGCAATAAAGCTACAGGATAACCTATTTGAGACTAATAATAGAAAATATTTTTTCACTCAATGTGTAATAAAACTCTGGAATGTGTTACCGGAGGATGTAGTAAAAGCTGTTAGTGTAGCTGGGTTTAAAAAAGGTGTGGACAAGTTCCTGGAGGAAAGGTCCTTAAACCATTATTAAAAGGGACCCAGGATATCACTGCTTGACCCAATACAAGCATTGAGGAACCTGTCGTCTTTTGAGGAGACTGCTAGGTACTTATGACCTGCAGTAGATTGGCCATTGCTGGAAACAGGATACTGGGCTTGATGGACCTTGGTCTGACCCAATATGGCATATCTTCACACTTTTAATGCACACATCAATGGCAAGTGGGAAGAGGAGTGTAGAACAAAATCCATGCAAAATACAGGCAAGCAAGTCAACAAATGCTAGAAAGCAATGAGCACAAATGCTCGAAGCTTACCCAACAAAGTTCTTGACCTGGAAGCCCTAATGGTGGTAACGGACTTGGACATTGTGGCCATTAAAGAAAGATGGTTTAACGAGTCGCATGAATGGGATATAGCCATAGCTAGCTAAAATCTATTTAGAAGAGAAAGAGAGGGTAGAAAAGGAGGAGGAGTAGCCCTGTAGGTCAAAAGCAATATTAACGCTGCTGAAATGCAGGGGACGTGGGGAAAAGAAGAAGCGCTGTGGATTGTGTTGGAAAGAGGAGATGGCACTATCATCCATACTGGTGTAGTCTACAGGCCTCCAACTCAAACCAAAGAAATAGATAGCTAATTGATTATTAATATTACAAAAGTAACTATGAAGAGGGAAGTGATCATATTGGGTGACTTTAATCTACCCGATGTGGATTGGAGTATTACTTCTGAAATCTGTAAAGATGTAAAAAAATTGTGGATGCCTTCTAAATGCATTGCTTAGACAATGGTGATGGAACCAACTAGGGAAAGTTTGATGCTGGATTTAGTACTCACCAACGGAAATAGAGTAGCTAATATCCAGGTGGGTGCCCATGTGAGCAGCTATGTGATCTGAGGCAACATTGATTTACCAAAGGATGATCTTGCCAAACAAATCTGAGTTCTTTGACTGGGTGACCAGAGAACTAGATCAAGGGCAAGCCTTTATTACTGTTCCTCACGGGAGGCTTACCAATATGCTGAACAGCCTGTGGATGGGTCCCAAGGTGGTGAACTGGATCAGAAATTGGTTGACAGACAGGCTACAGAAAGGTGATGGTAAACGGGTCTCACTCGAATGAAAGGAAGGTGATTAGTGGTGTGCCCCAGGGATCGGTCCTGGGACTGGTACTGTTCAGTGTATTTGTGAGTAATATTGCTGAAGGACTGAATGGAAAAGTCTGCTTTTTTGAAGATGATGTGAAAATTTGCAACAGAGTGGACTCTCCTGAGGGAGTGCATAACATGAGGAAAGATCTACAAGAACTGGGAGAATGGTCTAATGCTTGGCAGTTAAGATTTAATGTGAAGAAGTGCATGGTCATGCAATTGTGATGCAGAAATCCAAGGGAATTGTATGCAATAGGTGGCAAGAAGTTAGTGTGCACGGATCAGGAGAAAGACCTTGGAGTGATTGTTTCTCAGGATCTCAAGGTGGCGAAACAGTGGGACAAGGTGGTGACCAAAGCCAGAAGGATGCTGGGTTGCATACAGAGAGGAATTATGAGCAGAAAGGAGGAAGTACTAATGCCACTGTACAAATCCCTGGTGAGGCCTCACTTGGAATTTTGTGTTCAGTTTTGGAGACCATATCTCTCAAAGGATATAAAAAGACTGGAAATGGTTCAGAGGAAGGGGACCAAAATGATTTGGAGCCTGTGCAAGAAGACATATGAGAAGAGACTTGAAGACCTAAATATGTATATTCTAGAGGAGAGGAGGGACAGGGTAGATATGATGTAGACCTTTAAATACTTAGGGGTATGTTTACTGTTGTTGTTGTTAAGTGCCGTCGAGTCGGAGTCGACTCATGGCGACCCTCTGGATAGCTATCCTAAATTGTGTTCTGTCTTCAGTCAGGCGGCTCATTGTTGACAGACTGGTACCCGTAGCTGCTGCTATTGTATCGATCCATCTCATTGCTGGCCTTCCTCTTTTGCGTTGACCTTCTATCTTGCCAAGCATAATGTCTTTCTCTAATGATCTTTCTCTTCGCATGATGAGTCTTAAAGTGCGCTCTGCGATGTTATCGCGCAATAAGGTACCTTATTGCACGATAATGTCGCATCTTGCGGCGCACAGGTACCTTATCGCGCGATAATGTGCGTCGCGGCAAAAACGAGCGATGAAGGCGGGCAAAGGCTCCCGGAGGGCGGAGAAAGGCTCCCCAGGGGCGGAGAGAAGGGGTCAATGGGTGGAAAGTGGGAGGGGAGAGGCTCCCTGCACACTAACGCTGTGAAATCCGAGGCTCAAAACTAACGCCAGTGAAACCCTGGCGTTAGAGCTGATTTAAAGGGAAGAGAAACCATTTCTGTCAGCAATGTACAACAAAATCAGGGAAACCTACAAAAAAGTGATAAGTGTGATACATGTACACGGAACAAAAGGGCAAATAAACAGTGAAAAGGACCAGCAGAAAATGGAAAAATAAAATAACCAAGCTGGGAAATAGTGATCTCAATGGGAAACATAAAAAAACACTCCCATGAAGGCACCAAAAAAAGGATATTAATTTTGGAAGGGTCCATGCTCCGTCCCCATACAAGGTGAATGAGCCCACAGTGAAATTGCGCTGTGCAGGGTTTCCCTTACCATCAGACAGGTTTCCTATGGCATGCACATGTACGGCAACAGCAGGGCGGGCATGTCAGAATGGCCAACTGGACAGATGCTTGGAAATGGGATACAGAGGGCTGCAGGCGGCACATGCTGTGGTGCAGCTTGGGCACAGTGTGGACTAGGCAGATGCCTAGGTGGCACCTAGGAATGCTGAAACCTTACAGCAGCCAGACAGCAACTGATGAGGGCCCAACATGGGCATGAGTGTTTTTAGCACAGTGTCACAGGGGATAGTACCCAGCAGGTACCTCCAAGGGCACAGAACATTGGCAGGCGGTGTTGGGGGGGAAGCGTGGACGTCTATGCAGGCACCCCTACCCCAGAACCCACACCATAGGCAGCCGCCTACCCGTACAATGGATGGCCTGAGATGGCGCACCACCAGCAGAAGGGCATGTCAGCATGGTGGCAGAGGGGTATTGGTGGTGGAGGGGGCAGTGGCAGCTGCCCACAGCAGACCATGGCCTAGCCCTGTGTAGGTGGGTGCCGTGCACTGCAACAGACAGGCCCTGTCTGATGTACAGTCATGGAATCCCCAGGGAATACATCATTTCTGTGGCAACACGGTGGTGCAGTGCACACAGCCAGTGAGTTCAGGAGCAGAAGGTCACAGGTTCAAGTCCCAGCTGTGGTTCCTGCCAACCCAGTCCCCATACTTTACCCACTACTAAAACACAGTATTACAGAAAGAACTGTTAGTGCAGATAACATAAACATGTCCAAAACACCTACATTTTACCCTACAGAGCACAAACACCATAAACATGCGCATTACTTAGAGCAGAGTCTCCCAAAAGCAGTCCTGGAGGGCCAAACACCATTCAGGTTCCATGCTGTCTCCACTAAATATGGCTGTGCTGCATCTCTATGCACCGCCCCCATGGTATGCCAATGTGTCTCATGCATATTCAGTAGGGACAGCATGAAAACCCGAACAGTGTTTGGCCCACCAGGACCGGAATTGGGAACCTCTGTCGTAAAGCAGCAGCCAACAGGGGCAGACACACCCGCACCCACAGGCTCCGTTAGCCAATGCCTCCTGGAGAGGCAGGACATTGGGCCCTGCATGCATCTCCCAATACTAGCACTTGCATACCTTAGCAATGCCACCCTAAACCTGGGAATACGGTACACATCTATCAAAAGGTTGCCATGATCACTGGCAGATAGCAATTCCTAAGTTAATCACAATTTGCTGAGTGAGCTGCATCATAGCAACGTTTCTGAAGTCTGTGGAATGTGCTTCAGGTCTGGTGTCTGACAGTGTTTACCACCCTGGGGAGTGTCTCCTACAGTATTGTGCACCATAGCCATGTCTGCACTGTGCCCAGGACTGGTGCAGGTGCCAGGGCTGCCAAACTCCTCTATAGTTGCACAATGCTGGCATAGGTGTGGGGAGTGTGTGTCTGTCTATCCAGTGTGTGGTGACTGCAAACACCCTCCACAGCCCACACTTCCAGCACTGTTGCCAGTATTGGCCTCCCAATGTGCATAATGAGGAGCAAGGTACCATGGGTATAGCCCGGACAGGGTGGCCTGGCCAGGATGCATCTGCACAGGGCATAGGGCAATGGCTGGGACATTGTAGTGTCCGGCCACCACCTGCACAGACAGGGTAGCCACACCATGTTCTGCTGGGAGATCACTCTCACCCTGACTGAGCAGTGACCACGGCATGGCTAGGTTCCCCCATAGTTCTATGTAGTATTTCATGCATGTGATGTTTATGGGTTCTCTTTTGGGGCCTATTCACTGACTTATCTGCTTGGTGTGTATGTATTTCCACCAGGAACATGCACTATGGATTAGCTAGCAGACTGTCTGCAGCTGGTATGTGTCTTGATGGAACATCTTGCAGAGTGCAACATCTGAAGGCTTGCTGCAGGAGAATATCAGATAGTGGTGGGGTGCAGCTTAGCATATCCAGGCCTAATGTCTGTCTGCTATTGCTTTATGGGTGTGTACAGAGCTGCATTTGTCCTGTAGGGTGTCTGTTCCCCAGCAGGACTGGGGTTGACAGTCCCCTCTATCACCATTGCAGGGAGGTAGAATGTGGATCGGTTGGTGGGAGACCCTGTTTCCCACCCTCAGCCCCGGGGGGGGGGGGGGGAAGGGTACATAATGCACCTATGTGTCCATAAGGGCTAAACCTTGACTGAGAAATACAGATGTATCCAAGGTGTGTCTGCAGACACTATCTATCTCAGACATTAGCACTGCTGAGGTCCTGCAGCATGTCCTATTTCTGTTGTGGACCTGGTGCTGGGCGCCCTACCTCACCCTCAGGGTGAGTACCGTACCTGCACAATGTGACGGTGTGTAGCTACTCTGTGCCAGTGCTACACACAGTCAGTTCCCCCTACCAGGCCGGGGTGCTGTGGGGGTGCATACCCCATCTTGTGATCATCTGTAGACTGCTGATTTGCATGTGCAGTGCATCATGGGTATGGGCGGGTTAACCCTATCCTGGTGACCACAGCAGACTGTTTGTGTGGTGACGTGCAGTTCTTCTGCAGCCAGCCAGGGGTGTGCTAGGAGCTATGGAGCTGTAACCCACTGGTTACTTCACTGCTTGTGGAGCCAGAGGTCATGGGTTCAAACCCACAGAGGGGTTATTTGATTGAGCTCTCTGAAGCATTGTCTATTTTTAATGTACATCAGTGCTGCCAGCATAACACCCTCGGGGTACTGTAACCATAAGGTGCCTCAGAGGGCGCCTTATAGGGCACCCTATGAAGCGCCTTCTGAGGCACCTTATGGGTACAGTCCGTATAAGGTGCCCTATGAAGCGCCTTATAGGGTGCCCTATAGGGGACATTATAAGGTGTCTGGGCGGACAGTGCACTTTATAGTATGCCCTCTGGAGTGCCTTATAGGGCGGCTGATGCAGCACCTTATGTTACAGCACTTTGAGAGTGTGTTTGCTAGCAGCACTAATTAAAACAATATTAAATTGCCTCATAATGCAATATTATACATAACAGGTAGTGCCTTAGCCAGCCTTATTCATTGGGTACAGTGGGGGATTGAACCCATGATCCCTGCACCATTAGTCAGTGTCTTAACCATTGTGCTACACTGCTGTTTCGCCTTGCATGTCAGCACACCTACTTAACATTTTCATGCGTTAAAATGCACAGTGCTGCCATCAAAAACAGTGCTATGACCTTGCCGTGCCTCATAGGGCACCCTATATGGTGCCCTATATGCCACCATTTAAGCAACATTGTAGGGTGCCTAGGTGGCCAGTGCACTTTAAAATGTGCCCTCTGGGGTACCTTATGGGGTGCCATATGCAGCACCTTATGTTACAGCGCTTTGAGGGTGCGTTTGCTAGCAGCAGTAATTAAAATAAAATTAAAATGCCTCATAATGCAGTATTACACATAACAGGTGGTGCCTCAGCCAGCATAATTCATTGGGCACAGTGGGGGATTGAACCCATGACCCCTGCACCGTCTGTCAGTGTCTTTACCATTGTACTGCAGTCCTGCTCCTCTGTTTGCACATCAGCGTGCCTGCTTATGCTTCCCACGTGCGTTTCTCGTGCGCGGCACACATTAGCGTGCAGCGCACATGAGCGCGCAATAATCCCGGTTTGCTAGGTTAAGACTGAAACGCCCACTCCTTATATGGCATCCTGCACACTAGCGCCGGGCGCACATTAGGACGGTTTAGTAAACATACCCCTTAGAGTATTAATGAACAAACCAACCTTTTTCAAAGACAGGGAAGCTGCAAAATTAGAGGACATAACATGAAGCTTCAAGGGGGTAAACTGAAAGGCAAAATCAGGAAATACTTTTTCACTGAAAGGGTGGTGGATGCTTGGAATGTCCTCCGTATGGAAGTGGTGGGGGCAAATACAGTGATAGAATTCAAAATGGCATGGGACAGACACAGTGGATCCCTTTACAGCTGGGGTCACCAACCTCCAGAGAGCCGCGGGCCGCACAGCCGACTACCGGGAGCCTCGCGGGCCGCACCCCCCTTCTCCCCGCCCCCGCGAAAAAAAACAACAAACGCAAAATTATGAAAACAATGGCTGATCACCTTTATTGAATTTAATGAGATGGCTGATGATTCATGCTAGCAGACAAACGCTTAAAGTCCGGCTTCACAGATGACACTGACAGGAGAAGGGACGCTTGCAGGTGGTCGTCGGTGAGCTGCGAGCGCGTGGATACAATGACGGGAATCCTTGGCGGGCCGCACGTAATGTTAACCGGGGTAGAGCCTCGCGGGCCGCACGAAGGGACCTCGTGGGCTGCATGCGGCCCGCAGGCCGCAGGTTGGTGACCCCTGCTTTACAGCAACATGATAAAATCAAAATAAACATAACTATCTCTTTTATCTCAACAAATAAGGGTGACCTGCACTGAGCGGTAGGTACACTCCTAAATAAAAGGCATGGGGAGAAGTGTCCTGCACAGAGCGGTAAGTGCACCTACACTTGCTGCCTTGCTGGGCAGACTAGATGGACCATGATGGTTTTTATCTGCTGTAATATACTATGTTACTAATTGTGAGATGGGGCAGGGAAGGAGCGGTGCATGGGTGTGGAAAGCACATTAGCGTGAGAATCCGGGCTATTGCCGTGCACTTGGCAGCAACATGTCACCTAAGATGGATTCATGTAACAACACCTTCATAGGAGTCAGTAAGTGAATCTTCTGTAGTGGAGTGATAGCTGCTAGAGACATACTGGACACATCTGACAGCCAATGTGCCACCTTTGCAATGAACGCAAGTGAGATTAGTGTCTTAATGATGAATTCTTTATAGACTTCAGTAAAAAGGGCCTTAAATCTCTTATCTCCTGCTCTTACAGAGTCCTTCTTAGTCCTGTGGTGGTTCTCAGCCTCTAAAACCTGGGTCTTCTGTTAAAGAAATGACAACCTGAGTCCTTGCTGGTGTTTCAACATAGCTTTATTGAATTACTGTAGAAATAAATTGGCCCTTATGATAAAACACTTGCAGGCAAAATTATGCCATCAGCAAAATTATAAACGACCATACTGATTTGTGTTCTGTGTTCCAATAAAACAAAAGCCATAAATTCAGTTCCATTAGAGAATGCTTGTGTACGTTAGACATAATCAAAACTGTTATAAAGTTCTGTTGGCAAACATGCTGTGAATCATTTATGGTTCCATTAAGTTTCTGAAGTGCAGTGTTTACTGGTAACTTGCATTAGAGTACCCATTGTGGATGCTCATTTTAGAGTAGTACATGCTAGCTGTGAGATGGTTAAGAAACAATTCAGAGAGTTTTTCTAACAGCACTTACAGTATATTCTGCTAAGGTGTCTCTTTGATTTGTGTGGTTGCACTTATATGTCCTTTAAAGTAGGTATGGATTAAAACTGTATAAATAAAGTAAAAAGCTTAATCCAAACCATTCCTTACACAAGTGATTTCTGAACTGTGCATACTGAAACAGATTCAGTGGGTATTTTATTAATGTTAAATGTTTATAAACATTTTTAGGCATGTTTGCTTAAGTGATAGATGGAAAGACACTCCTGAAGAGGTGCTATATATGCTCCATGGAGGTCATTCTGAACATGGAACTAGACATATAAGTCCCTCTATTCCCTGTTTGGCGATTTTGATCCAGGAGCTCCCCGCATGTATACGGCATTTGTGCAGGGAGCTCCAAATGGGGACAGGAAGGGGCAGTGATGGGGAGGAGAGTGGGAGGTGTGTAGCCGGGGTGCATAACCCGGACATATAGGACCAATTCAGGTCATGACCATGTATGTCTGCATGCACCAAGATGGACGTTGGACCTCCGTGGTGAATAAGTCCAATGGATGGCGGCGATTGTGGACCACAGGCCCACTGCAACAAAGTCCCCGGCGCCAGGTAGAGGTGAAATATGATGGCATCGGGCACATCAGCACTCCTGCATGGAGTTCTGGTGTCATAGCGACAAGACGCCATGGCACCAAGGCTCCATGCAGGAGTTCCTAGATGAAATAAATGACTGCTTCTTGGAGCAGCTAGTTCATGAACCGACCAGAGAGGAAGCCATATTAGACCTAGCCCTTAGTGGAACACCAGATGTAGTGCAAGAGATAAGGGTGTTGGGGCCACTTGGCAATAGTGATCATAGCATGATCACATTTGATTTAATTAGTGGAGGAGGGATAATAAGGAAATCCACAGTACTACCTTTTAACTTTTGAAAGAGAGACTATGTTAAAAAGAGGAAAATAGTTAAGAAAAAACTAAAAGGAGCAGTTGCAAAGGTTAAAGACTTACATCAAGCTTGGGTGTTCTTGAAAAATACTATCTTGGAGGCCCAGACCAGCTGAATTCCATGCTTTAAGAAAAGTGGAAGGTAGTCCAAAAAACTACCAGCATGGTTTAAAGGTGAGATAAGAGAGGCTGTTGTTGCCAAAAAAAGCATCTTTCAGGAAATGGAAAAAAGAGCCAAACAATGAAACCTGGAAACAGCACAAGCACTGGCAAGTCAAATGCAAGGCATTAATAAGGCAGACAAAGGGAGAATTTGAGAAGAAGTATGCTGCGGAAGCAAAATCGCGAAATAAAGACTTTTTCAAGTACATTCGTAGCAAAAAACCTGTGAGAGAGTCAGTTGGTCCATTAGATGATAGAAGGGTTAAAGGGGCACTAAGAGGCGACAAGGAGATAGCGGAGAGACTGAATGAATTCCTTGCTTCGGTCTTTACTGAGGAAGATGTAGGGATGTTACCCATGACTGAAGTGGTATTTAAAGGTGTGGAAGAATTGAAGGAAATATCAATACATCGGGAAGATGCATTACAACTATTAGTTAAACTGAAGAGTAGCAAATCACCTGAGCCGGATGGTATACATCCAAGGGTGTTGAAAGAACTGAAATATGAGATTGCAGACCTTCTATTAGTAATCTAGGAACTTTCATTAAAATCATCTGTAATACCTGAAGATTGGAGGATCGCCAATGTAACGCCAATTTTTAAAAAGGGTTCCAGGGATGATCTGGGAAACTACAGACCGGTGAGCCTGACATCAGTACCGGGAAAAATGGTAGAAACCATCATAAAGAACAAAATTACTCTGTTATGCTTTTTTTGAAGGTGTGAATAAACAGGTGGACAAAGGTGAGTCGGTTGATATAGTGTATCTGGAGTTTCATAAATCCTTTGACTTGCCTGTCACTGCACACTGGGTGGAGAGTTTTAACATGTTATCCACGATGACACCTAGATCTTTTTCCTGGGTGGTAATTCCTAATGTGGAACCTTCCATCGTGTAACCATAGTTTGGGTTTTTCTTTCCTAGGTGCATAACTTTGCACTTGTCCACATTAAATTTCATTTGCCATTTGGATGTCCAGTCTTCCAAGTTATCAATTCTTCACAATCCTCATGGGTTTTAACAACTTTAAATAGTTTTGTGTTATCTGCAAATTTGATAACCTCACTCGTTATTCCCATTTACAGGTCATTTATGAATATGTTAAAAAGCAGTGTATCCAGCACAGATGCCTGGGGTACTCCCCTATTCACCTTTCTCCATTGGGAAAATTGGCCATTTAGCCCTACCCTCTGCTTTCTGTCTTTTAACCAGTTCCTGATCCACAACAGTACACTGCTTCCTATCCCATGACTTTTTATTTTTGTCAAAAGTCTCTGATGAGGGACCTTGTCAAAGGCTTTCTGAAAGTCCAGATACACTATATCAACCGACTCATCTTTGTCCACCTGTTTATTCACACTTTCATAAAAACATAACAGATTAGTAAGACAAGATCTTCTTTGGCTAAAGCCATGTTGGCTGTCTCCCATTAAGCCATGACTATCTACATGTTCAGTAATTTTGTTCCTAGTTTAGGATTTGCTGATGGCAGGGACTGTCTCTTACATATCTGTACAGCGCTGCATATGACTGATAGCGCTATACAAATGCTCAGTAGTAGTAGTAGTTGCCTTCTTCCATCTTCATGTAAAAAATACATGTGCCACATTTAAAGTGCCCTTTGGGGAGATTTGCAAATAAATTATTACTGGGGGTAGCTGGGCATAACTTTCTCAAATTATGAACCCTACTATATGCCACCCACAGGCTAGTAGAGCCAAAGCATGGAAGGGTAGATAAAACTGACCATTATTGCCTAATTGATGCTGCAGTATTTAGGGAATTTGCATAATGTTGAATGACACAGGAATCTGTATCTTTAGACAAATCTACTGCAGAAGGCACAAGCAGCCACTCTCTGATTTGAAAGTGCACGCTTATAGGCTTTTCGAAGTACTCAAGCTGGGTAACCACAATCTTTAAATTTATTAATCAGGGCCCAATTTTCAACAAGGCACCGAGGCATGCCATACCCGTATAAAGATACCCACTCAGGAAAAGTGCTTGAATCATGAATCATGTGCCTCCAAAAATGGTTAAGCTTCGAAAATGTGGCACAAACCGAGTACAGCGGCAGGTGCCCAGCGCGGCGTCTAATAAGAAGTTAGGCTGCGATACCCATGTAGCTGTCCAAACCAGCAGCCAGGGAAGTGGGATGGCAAGCATGCATGAACCCGTATATTGCCCATCCGGTGTACCCATGTATTGATGACACTGTCACGCAGGCCCCTCGGGCTGCCTGTGCATGACCCCCTGTGGCTGGGCAGATAGACACCAGTAACATGCCAGTGATAAGGACAGCAAACGTCTGCCCCAATGACCTTGCCCATTCCGTGCTGCAGTACAAGGGATGCTATACCCGGGGGGGGGGGGGCAGTGGCCGAAACTGTGGCTGTCCATGGCCATATGGTGGGCCAGCCAATTCTGACTGCCCAGGTAAGGAGACCTCAGTGGGTGGGGGGGGGGGGGGTCACTGAGCACCATGCTAGGCCATACGCACCCTGAAAGGCACAGCTGTGTGTCTGCACAGGGAGACAAGGCTGTGGGCCAACACCAATGGTTGCAGAACAGGTGACAGTGGGGGAATGGGCCAAGCATGGTATAGGTGCCATCCCTGGCTGCCCACAGAAGTAGGCATATCCAGACATAGCAGGCGGGAAGGCTGCTGCACCCTCTGATGGCAGATGGAAGCAACACCACAGGGCTTGCACAGCAAAGGCATTGCCCAGTGCATGGAGAGCTGTGAGTTGGGCTACCCAAACTATGGGACCATGAAGGCCAGTACAGATGCCCTGGACACACGCCCTATCCCCCAGCCCTGTAACCCTGGCCCAGGAGTCGGAGGGGGCCAGTGGCAGTATCCACATATGTGCTGCCCATCTGTCCCTGCAAGCAGATCAGCCCCCACTGCCTGCTACCCCTTGTATGGCTGTGGTAGCATGTCAATAATGTGATGCTACAGGAACTGACAGATATGTAATGGCGAGCATGCACAAACTGTGACAACCTGTCCTGCATGGCACCTAACAAACCATGCAGTGATGTGGCCCCTTAAACAGTGGATGCCTCCTGTCATGACACTTGCCCACTGCTGAGGCCATTCATGATCCGCAACCATGTACCATGGTGCCAAGACAAGACTGCATGCAACAGATGGGAGCAAGGGAAAGGGGGAGTACTGAAGAGGTGGCTGAAGGGTCAAGAGGGCTGACACTGGTGAACCAGTTGCCCAGATGGCACTGCTTGTGCATGGGGCACGTGTCAAAGGTTCAGGGGAGTGGTGGGTAGGAATCCAGTCCCAGATACAAGATGTGTACCACCACATGCACCCAAACCTGCTACCCATGGGTATGCTGATGCCCCAAGATGGGCAGGCCACCAAGCAGAGGCAGGACACAGGTAGGCAATATGGAAGCAGACAACTGAGCCCATGTGTGTTCCCTCACCCTCTCTCCCACAGTGACTATGGCGTATGATGCACCTTGGATCTCTAAAGTGCCACTACAGGACACTGCGCTGGAAGCGACCAAACCAGCTTCAGGCATCAGTGAGCGGCTGTGGCTGAGGAAGGTCAGTGGAGTACACAGTGGAGTCCAGCAGAAGCAGAGATTAGCAGAAATGGCTGCCAGATAGGTGCAGATGGACCATCTGGTGGGGGGGGGGGATCCCCCATATGCAATGATAACAATATGCTTGGGGCAGCCTTGCCATCCCCCAGTGCCTCTATCCCATGTGTGCACCCGCTAGCACCCTATACATGCAGGTACACACTCACATGGCTGGAGCATGGCATGGAAGGGCAGTACAGGAGCACACACCACCAGAGGTGGGTCCAGATGCACAGTGCACACCTGCCATGCTGCCCCCTGTGGGTATCCATTGCCCGGGGTGGGGGGGCTGTAAGCCACAGCTGGGCATGTGAGGGGAAGAACAGAGCTGGCTGGAGGTGGGCAAAGGGGAGGGCATGCAGTGTATAGTGTGCACTGTAGGATGGCACACCTCCGTGGACTGAAGGTGGGTTGTGCAATGCAAGTGTGAGCTGCCCGGAGATGTGCCAGTCCCACTCCCAGGGCCAAACCTGTGCAGACATTTAACCCCCTCTCTTCCCCCACAGCCAGTTCAAGGGAGGCCCTGGACGATGCTGGCCCACCATAGGCACCGGTCCAGCACCAGTGCAGCTGTCCCAAGTTGCAGATCCCAGCGATACCTCCAGCAGTGACAGGGAGAAGGGGTCCAGTGGCATTGTGATGGAGGACAGCACCACAGAGGGAGAGGGTAGTGAGGAGGCCATGGTGCAGCAGCAGGATGTGGAGTCTGTGGAGAAGGAGGGATCAGAAAGTCAGGGTCAGGGGTAGGCTGGGGAGCCTGAGGAGGATGAGGCAGCAGAGGGACCAGAGCTGTCCCCTGCAGTCAGAGCAGAGGTGGGCCCAGAGGGGGTAGTAGGGGAATTGCAGTCACCATCCTCCAAGCTCCCCAGGTATTGCAGTGTAGTGCAGCACATAGCCAGCAGGCACCTGGCGGTGGGGGGGGGGGGGGGTGCAGAGGAGGAGCTGCACCCCCCAAAGCCATGCCTGCCCATGTCCATCCCAGGATGCCATGTGCTCACCACAGGGCTTGGCATGGATTGTGTGCAACCTGCATCAGACTCTTGGGCCATGTTTTATTTATTTATTTTATTTTATTTATTTCAACTTCTTATATACCGCACTCTTTGACATCAGCGCGGTTTACAAATAACAGAAAGGAACCAGAACAACAGGCTGTTTGGTATTACATATAACAGGAGTATCAACTTGGATAACATGGGAGAACTATTTACATGGAGTATATGTTCTGCAGCCATGGGCCCCCTCAACCACCCCAGCACCCATGGGCATGGCATGGCCATGCTGCACCAGGCCCCTCTGTGCCCCCACCCACTCGGACATCTGGTGACTGGACTCTGGCTACCCTGGTGGTAGAGATGCGGTTCCCCAAGGAGGACATGTGGGCAGCAGCACGGGACAATCAGCATGCACTGGATGCCCTTACTGCTGCGGTGACAGGGCATAAGCAGGGCCCCCCCTGCACCTGTCATAAGAACATAAGAACATAAGATATGCCATACTGGGTCAGACCAAGGTCCATCAAGCCCAGTATTCTGTTTCCAACAGTGGCCAATCTAGGTCATACGTACCTAGCAGTTTCCCCAAGGGACACAGGTTCCACAATGCTTGTATTGGTTCAAGCATTGATATCCTGGGTCCCTTCTGTAATGGGGAAAAGATATCCTGTGATAGAAAAACAGAGGAACCTATGAGCAATAGGGCTGTTTCTAGCAGGAAGGAAGATATCAGGACACCCAGTTGCCAAGAGCAACACAAACATTCCCAGCCACGAGGGAAAGAACCCCGCACAGCTGATAAGCAATCCCCAGCTCATAGCTCTAATAGCTTTCACCTGGGAGGGGGAAGGGCTGGATTAGAGCCTCAGCAAACGTATAAGGGACGTTCACTAGAGTTAGTGAGCAGCAGTGGCAGTAGGAGGAGCAGGAGCTTTGGCTTTAGTAGCTCCAGAGAAAGCAGCTCAGAGAATTCAGAGAAGCCAGCAACAGGAAACAGGAAAGACGTTGTGAATCAGAACCAGCTGGAGTCTGTGTGCAAGCTGAGGTCTGAATCTGGAAAGCAACGTCTGCCCTGGGCTGGTAGGAAAACTTACGTGTGTGACTCTGATTCTGAATGGGAAAGAGAAAGACAGCTAACAGCTAATAGAGTTAATTGGAGGAGAAAGGCACAGAAACCTTTTAACCAAACCTCAAAACCTATTCCTTATGGTGAAGGCATTCACAAGGAGAAAGTACCAGTCAGGATAACTGGAAAGTATTTGCAAGCTTCAAGAAAGGGAGAATATATGGTGCCAGACATTTATATGTTGGAAGAGGGTGCTGAGCAGCCTGAACATAGAGAAAAGCCTCTAAGGTTTAAACCCCTTCTAAAAGGAGCAGTGCACAGACTTTCTCTTGCCTCAAACCCTGAAGGTAGGCCAATTAGCCAATGTAAAGCTGGATATAAGACTTTCTCACGTAGGAGTTATAAGGGACATAACTCTCATTACAATTATATGCCAAGATATGGTGATACAGACCCTTACCTGCTAGAGGAGATAGTAGGGAGGTCACGGGAGCTGGCAGAGGAGAATAATCTGCAAACACTCTATAGGCAGCAGCAGAGTGGTACAGATGATAGTCAGATTGAATCAATGATTGATCCACCAGAAACAGAATTATCTGACAATCAGATGGACTGTTCATTGGCTGTATTAAGTGATGTGGTTTCACTGTGATGAAGAGATACAGTTGTGGAAATAATTTAACTGCCTGTTTAAAAGTACAAGACTTTACTTTATCCTATCCTTTTTGCCAGAGTGTATGGCTTATGTTTCTTTATTACCTGTGTTTGGAATCCGTCCCCGGGAGGGGAAATAAAACCCTGTCTTGACCTTAACCATTCGTGCCTCAACTACCTTATTGAAAAGGAGCCCAATTACAACCTTTCAATAAAAGGTCCCCCTGCAGCCCAACCAGTACGCTAATGCTACAGGCGGCCCAGGGTGTGACACTTCTTAATAATGGTTTATGGACCTTTCCTCCAGGAACTTGTCCAAACCTTTTTTAAACCCAGCTACACTAACAGCCTTTACTACATCCTCCGGTAACAAATTCCAGAGTTTGATTACACATTGAGTGAAAAAATATTTTCTTTTATTAGTCTTAAATAGCTTACCCTGTAGCTTCATTGCATGTCCCCTAGTCTTTCTATATTCTGATAAGGTAAACAATCGATCTACGTTTACCCATTCCACTCCGTTCATTAATTTATAGACTTCTATCATATCTCCCCTCAGCTGTCTCTTTTCCAGGTTAAAGAGCCCTAACCTTTTTAGCCTTTCTTCATAGGAGTATCCTTCCATCCCCTTTACCATTTTGGTGGCTCTTCTCTGAACCTTTTCTAAAATCGCTATATCCTTTTTAAGATACGGCGACCAGAATTGCACACAATATTCAAGGTGCGGTCTCACCATGGAACGATATAGAGGCATTATAATATCTTTCGTTTTATTTTCCATTCCTTTCCTTATCATACCTAGCATTCTATTTGCTCTCTTGGCTGCTGCTGCACACTGGGCCGAGGGTTTTAACATGGTATCCACAATGACGCCTAAATCTTTTTCCTGGGTGGTGGTTCCTAATGTGGAACCTTGCATCGTGTAACCATAGTTTGGGTTGTTCTTCCCTAGGTGCATAACCTTGCACTTGTCCACATTAAATTTCATCTGCCATTTTGATGCCCAGTCTTCCAATTTGTCAAGATCCTCTTGCAATTTTCCACAATCCTCTTGGGTTTTAACAACTTTAAATAGTTTTGTGTCATCTGCAAATTTGATAACCTCACTCGTTATTCCACTTTCCAGGTCATTTATGAATGTGTCAAAAAGCAGCGGATCCAGCACAGATCCCTGGGGTACACCACTATTCACCTTTCTTCATTGGGAAAATTGGCCATTTAGCCCAACCCTCTGCTTTCTATCTTTTAACCAGTTCCTGATCCACAATAGTACACTGCCTCCTATCCCATGACTCTTTAGTTTTGCCAAAAGTCTCTGATGAGGGACTTTGTCAAAGGCTTTCTGAAAGTCCAGATACACAATATCAACCGACTCACCTTTGTCCACCTGATTATTCACTCCTTCAAAAATACATTTGCCTGCCTTATCAATGCCTTGCATTTGACTTGCCAGTGCTTGTGCTGTTTCCAGGTTTCGTCGTTTGGCTCTTTTTTCCATTTCCTGAAAGATGCTTTTTTGGCAACAACAGCCTCTCTGACCTCACCTTTAAACCATGCTGGCAGTTTTTTGGACTTCCTTCCACTTTTCTTAAAGCGTGGAATACAGTTGGTCTGGGCTTCCAAGATAGTATTTTTCAACAACAGCCAAGCCTGATGTATGTCTTTAACCTTTGCAACTGCTCCTTTTAGTTTTTTCTTAACTGTTTTCCTCATTTTATCATAGTCTCCCTTTCGAAAGTTAAAAGGTAGTACTGTGGATTTCCTTACTATTCCTCCTCCATTAATTAAATCAAAGGCGATCATGCTATAATCACTATTGCCAAGTGGCCCCAACAACCTTATCTCTTGCACTATATCTGGTGTTCCACTAAGGACTAGGTCTAATATGGCTTCCCCTCTGGTCAGTTCATGAACCAGCTGCTCCAAGAAGCAGTCATTTATTTCATCTAGGAACTTTATCTCCCTAGTAAGTCCGGACGTGACACTGACCCAGTCGATACCGGGGTAGTTGAAATCACCCATTATTATTACTGCACTGTAACTTTTGTTAGCTTCCTTGATTTCTTTGAGCATTTCAACATCCATTTGGTCATTCTGGCAAGGCGCTCGATAGTACACCCCCACTGCCATTGCCTTCCCCCTTTTACATGAAATTTCAATCCATATAGATTCTACAGCAGATTTTGTTTCCTGCAAAACTTTAATCCTTTCTGACTCAATGCTCTCTCTAACATAGAGAGCAACCCCTCCACCAATTTGATCAGCTCTATCATTACGATATAGTTTGTACCCAGGTATCACAGAGTCCCACTGGTTGTCCTCCTTCCACCATGTCTCTGATATTCCAATCATATCTAACCTTTCATTTAGTGCTATATATTCTAACTCTCCCATCTTATTTTTTAGACTAGTAGCATTTGCATACAAGCATTTTAGAGAATGTATTTTATTCATATTAATTTGGATATTGTTAGACATGGGTAATTTGGGATCTTTAAGCTTTGTCTGCTCCATACTTGAGGGCATTTGGGCTACTTTACTCTTTTGTGTAACCTCTCTGCTTTTGGTAGTATCCTTCAAAGATACATTTTTCCGAAACATCCGCTCTTGGGCGACTGTCGGCTTTCCCCTAATATCTAGTTTAAAAGCTGCTCTATCTCCTTTTAAAGGTTAATGCCAGCAGCCTGGTTCCATCCCGGTTAAGGTGAAGCCCATCCCTTCGGAAGAGCCCCTCCTTTCCCCAGAATGTTCCCCAGTTCCTAACAAATCCAAAACCCTCATCTCTGCACCATTGTCTCATCCACGCATTGAGACTCCGGAGCTCTGCCTGCCTTTTGGGTCCTGCGCGTGGAACAGGAAGCATTTCGGAGAATGCTACCCTGGAAGTTCTGGATTTCAACTTCCTACCTAAAAGCCTAAATTTAGCCTCCAGAACCTCCCTACCACATTTTCCTATGTCATTGGTACCGACATGTACCAAGACAGCAGACTCCTCCCCAGCACTATCTAAGACCTTATCTAGGTGGCGCGTGAGGTCCGCTACCTTCACACCAGGCAGGCATGTTACCAGGCGATCCTCACGTCCACCAGCCACCCAGCTATCTACATGCCTAATGATTGAATCACCAACTATAACAGCTGTCCTAACCCTTCCCTCATGGGCACATGGCCCTGGAGAAACTTTCTCGGTGCGAGAGGGTTGTACATCACCTGGAGGACAGGTCCTAGTTACAGGATCACTTCCTGCCACACCAGGGTGATGCTCTCCTATCACGTAACCTCTCTCCTCCATGGCAACAGGGATGCTGCCAGACTGGACGTGGGACTTCAGGACTAGATCCCTGTAGGTCTCGTCTATGTACCTCTCTGTCTGTCTTATGCTTTCCAAGTCTGCTACTTTAGCCTCTAGAAAATGGACTCGTTCCCTGAGAGCAAAGAGCTCCTTGCACCTAGTGCACATGTAAGACCTCTCACCAACTGGGAGAAAATCATACATGTGACACTCAATGCAAAAGACTGGAAAGCCCCCATCCCGCTGCTGGACTGTTGTCTGCATCTTAGTTTTAAGTTTGTGTTTAGATCTAAGTTCTTTACTTACTAAGGGTTGCTATGGATATTTATACTAATAAAACTGTACCTAATACGTGTAATATACCTTGTTCACCTGAAGCTTAACTAATCTCAGGTCCTTAGTGTATGATTGATTTGGGTAATGAGCTTCACCTGAGAGCACCTCCTGTCTTTTAAGATGTGTAAGTACCTATAAAGCTACGATTATCCCAGGGGTGGGTGGGTGTGGGGAGAGAAATAACACTTATTAAAAGAGGGCTGCTACACAGTACCCTGTCTTGTGCTGTTGAGGTAAGCTATATTCTGATTTGATTTAAATTATAGCTCTTAGCTGCTGCTAGGCTCTAACTTCTTATGAAATTTAAACTACAAGCTCTCTGCTGGGTTCTAAATTTAACCAGATAGCTCTCTTCTGTGTTTTAAATTTAAGCTAAAAGTACTTTGCTGATGCTAGGCCCTGAGTTTCTATTAAATTTGGACTACAAGCTCTCTGCTGGGTTCCAAATGTAACCAGAAAGCTCTCTTCTGTATTTTAAATTTAAACTAAAAGTACTTTGCTGTTACTAGGCCCTGAGTGACTATTAAATTTAAAGTACAAGCTCTCTGCTGGGTATGAAATGTAACCAGAAAGTTCTCCTCTGTGTTTTAAATTTAAACTTAAACTGCTACTACTAGGCCCTGACTGATTTAACAAAAAATAGTGGGTTCACAGATTAATTAGCTTTAATACAAAGAATTC
Source organism: Ichthyophis bannanicus (assembly GCA_033557465.1). Lineage (NCBI taxonomy): Eukaryota > Metazoa > Chordata > Amphibia > Gymnophiona > Ichthyophiidae > Ichthyophis > Ichthyophis bannanicus. The sequence continues at coordinate 1,526,667,957 of CM066032.1, forward strand.
CTTTTAGAAAATTACCAGAAGTATATACTCACAGTTGCAGATCTCTCTCCAGAAGTAACAGTCCCTTTTTCTAGTCCTCCAGGTGAAGTAAAGCCCTCTTGCACCGAGGATGTTTCTCCAGGGCCATTTGCCCATGAGGGGAGGGTTAGGACAGCTGTTATAGTTGGTGATTCAATCATTAGGCATGCAGCTAGCTGGGTGGCTGGTGGACATGAGGATCGCCTGGTAACATGCCTGCCTGGTGCGAAGGTAGCGGACCTCACGCACCGCCTAGATAGGATCTTAGATAGTGCTGGGGAGGAGTCTGCTGTCTTGGTACATGTCGGTACCAATGACATAGGAAAATGTGGTAGGGAAGTTCTGGAGGCTAAATTTAAGCTTTTAGGTAGGAAGGTGAAATCCAGAACTTCCAGGGTAGTGTTCTCTGAAATGCTTCCTGTTCAAAGTGCAGGACCCAAAGGCAGGCAGAGCTCCAGATTCTCAATGCGTGGATGAGACGATGGTGCAAGGATGAGGGTTTTGGATTTGTTAGGAACTGTGGAACATTCTGGGGAAAAGAGGGGCTCTTCCGAAGGGATGGGCTTCACCTTAACTGGGATGGAACCAGACTGCTGGCATTAACCTTTAAAAAGGAGATAGAGAAGCTTTTAAACTAGAAAATAGGGGAAAGCCGACAGTCACCCAAGAGCGCATGGTTCGGAAGATGGTATCCTTGGAGGATACTGCCAAAAGCAGTGAGGTTCCAAAAAAGAGTAAAGTAGCTCAAATTCCCTTGAGTATGGTGCAGACAGAGCGTAAAGATTCTAAATTACCCATGCCTACCAATAGCCAGATTAATATTAATAAATTACAGTCTCTAAAATGCTTATATGCTAATGCTAGAAGTCTAAACAATAAGATGGGAAAGTTAGAATATATAGCACTAAATGAGAGGTTAGATATGATTGCAATCTCAGAGACATGGTGGAAGGAGGATAACCAGTGGGACACTGTGATACCTGGATACAAACTATATCGTAATGATAGAACTGATCAAATTGGTGGAGGGGTTGCACTCTATGTTAGAGAGGGCATTGAGTCAGAAAGGATTAAAGTTTTGCTGGAAACAAAATTTGCTGTAGAATCTCTATGGATTGAAATTCCATGTATGAAGGAGAAGGTGATGGCAGTAGGGATGTACTATCGACTGCCTGGCCAGAATGAACAAATGGATGATGAAATGCTCAAAGAAATCAAGGAAGCTAACAAAAGTCACAGCAGAGTAGTAATAATGGGTGATTTCAATTACCCTGGTATCGACTGGGTCAGTGTTATGGCAGGACATGCAAGGGAGATAAAGTTTCTAGATTAAATAAATGACTGCTTCCTGGAGCAGCTGGTTCATGAACTGACCAGAGGGAAAGCCATACTGGACCTAGTCCTTAGTGGAACACCAGATCTGGTGCAAGAGATAAGGGTGTTGGGAGCACTTGGCAGTAGTGATCATAGCATGATCGTGTTTGATTTAATTCGTGGAGGAGGGATAGTAAAGAAATCCACAGTACTACCTTTTAACTTTCGAAAGGGAGACTATGATAAAATGAGGAATATAGTTAAGAAAAAACTAAAATGAGCGGTTGTAAAGGTAAAAGACTTACATCAAGCTTGGGTGTTGTTTAAAAATACTTACCTGGAAGCCCAGACCATCTGTATTCCACGCATTAAGAAAGGTGGAAGAAAGTCCAAAAAATTGCCAGCATGGTTTAAAGGTGAGGTCAGAGAGGCTGTTGCTGCCAAAAAAGCATCTTTCAGGAAATGGAAAAAAAAGCCAAACGACAAAAACTGGAAACAGCACAAGAACTGGAAAGTTAAATGTAAAACATTGATAAGGCAGGCAAAGCGAGAATTTCAGAAGGAACTTGCTATGGAAGCAAAAACACAAAATAAAGACTTTTTCAAGTACATTCGTAGCAAAAGGCCTGTGAGAGAGTCAATTTGGACCATTAGATGATAGAGGGGTAAAAGGGGGAGTAAGAGGAGACAAGGCGATAGCGGAGAGAATGAATGAATTCTTTGCTTTGGTCTTTACTGAGGAAGATATAGGGATGTTACCCAAGACTGAAATGGTATTTAAAGGTAATACTGCAGAGGAATTGAGAGAAATATCGCTACACCGGGAAGATGTATTACAACTATTTGATAAACTGAATAGTGTTGAAAGAACTGAAATATGAGATTGCAGACCTGCTATTAGTAATCTGTGAACTTTAATTAAAATCATTTGTAATACCTGAAGATTGGAGGGTCGCCAATTTAACACCAATTTTTAAAAAGGGTTCCAGGGGTGATCTTTGAAATTACAGACCAGTGAGCCTGACATCAGTACCGGGGAAGATGGTAGAAACCATCATAAAGAACAAAATTATGCAGCATGTAGATAGTCATGGCCTAATGGGAGACAGCTAACATGGCTTTAGACAAGGAAGATCTTGTCTTACTAATCTGATATGTTTTTTTGAAGGTGTGAATAAACAGGTAGACAAAGGTGAGTCGGGTGATATAGTGTATCTAGACTTTCAGAAAGCCTTTGACAAGGTCCCTCATCAGAGACTTTTGGCAAAACTAAAAAGTCATGGGATAGGAGGCAATGTACTATTGTGGATCGGGAACTGGTTAAAAGATAGAAAGCAGAGGGTAGGGCTAAATGGCCAATTTTCCCAATGGAAAAAGGTGAATAGTGGTGTACCCCAGGGATCTGTACTGGGTCCGCTATTTTTGACATATTCATAAATGACCTGGAAAAGGGAATAACTAGTGAGGTTATCAAATTTGCAGATGACACAAAACTGTTTAAAGTTGTTAAAACCCAAGAGGACTGTAGAAAACTGCAGGAGGATTTGGATAAATTGGAAGACTGGGCATCCAAATGGCAGATGAAATTTAATGTGGACAAGTGCAAAGTTATGCACCTAGGAAAGGACAACCCACACTATGGTTACACGATGCAAAGTTCCACATTGGGAACCACCACCCAGGAAAAAGATTTAGGAGTCATCATGAATAACATGTTAAAACCCTTCGCCCAGTGTGCAGCGGCAGCCAAGAAAGCAAATAGAATGCTAGGTATCATAAGGAAAGGAATGGAAAATAAAACAAAGGATATTATAATGCCTCTGTATCATTCCATGGTACGACCGCACCTTGAATATTGTGTGCAATTCTGGTCGCCATATCTTAAAAAGGATATAGCGTTATTTGAAAAGGTACAGAGAAGAGCCACCAAAATGGTAAAGGGGATGGAAGGCTACTCCTATGAAGAGAGTCTACAAAGGTTAAGGCTCTTCAACCTGGAAAAGAGACGGCTGAGGGGAGATATGATAGAGGTCTATAAATTAATGAATGGAGTGGAACGGGTAAACGTAGATTGATTGTTTACGCTATCAGAATATAGAAAGACTAGGGGACATGTAATGAAGCTACAGGGTAAACTATTTAAGACAAATAGGAGAAAATATTTTTTCACTCAACGTGTAATCAAACTCTGGAAATTGTTACCGGAGGATGTAGTAAGAGCTGTTAGTGTAGCTGGGTTTAAAAAAGGTTTGGACAAGTTCCTGGAGGAAAGGTCCATAAACCATTATTAAAAAGGGACCCAGGATATCAATCCTTGACCCAATACAAGCATTGTGGAACCCGTGTCTTTTGGGGATACTGCTAGGTACGTATGACCTAGATTGGCCACTGTTGGAAACAGGATACTGGGCTTGATGGACCTTGGTCTGACCCAGTATGGCATGTCTTATGTTCTTATGTTCTAACCATAGGTCATTCCTATACCAGGGATTGCCCTGCAATGGGTCATAATGGGGCAGACTGTATGGCCACAGATATGGGTGCATGATGTCCCCGTTGATGTGTGGACTTCTGTTTTATATTGCAGTTGCTGACATTGTTGTACGTGTTATAGGGTTTGCAATAAACTGTTTCTGGTTTGAAATCACAAGGTGTTGTCAGTTTTGTGGAGGCAGGGCTGCGGTCCGGGGGTTATAGGCATAGGGCATGTGCCCTGTGGGTGACGTCCATGTGTGCAGGTGTGGCACAGAGACCCCAGACATGCAGAATGGCCGTGATCTCAGCTCTGCACAAGTAGCACCTCCTTGCTATACCCATGCAGAATGGGTGGCAGTGTCACCATTTTTCTGGTGGAAGGTGCATGCGCCATCACCCATCAGCATGAGTGTAGCACAGTGGTGCTACACACGCAGAAAATCCCCTGCCCCAAGGGGGCACATGATCGGAGTGATGCTGTTCGCCTGTCCTCAAGCTGTGGTGGCCATGCTGGCATACTGTGCTATCTGTCCTACCAGGGTATTACCGTGTGGGTATCCATGCATGCATATGATGCCATTGAGCTGTGGTATGCAGCTATGGTGTGCTACAGTGGATAGCTGTCACACAGATTTTCATACTGTCGGTGCTCAGGAACCTACGCTGGTACTGGATATGCCTTTGGATTGGGCGTAGCATGGCTGCACATCATATCTGTATATGTGTTAAAGTACCTACGTGGGTATCCTAACACTGCCATAGTGCCTGAGCTGCACACTGGCAGTCACAGCACAGAAAGGGCCAAAGCAAACCCAGAAGGCAAACTTCACACCCTCCGAGACCTCTTTGACTCTGGGGCTTATCCTTAGGCATCATGCTGTCCTCTTTGTGGCAGAAGATGCCAGCTCACAGCTGATCAATAATCAAAAGAATACCCGAACCCCCAACTACAATCACCAAATCGCTTTTTGTCGGGCATAAACCGCAAGGTGAGGAGGACTTCCTCAGCACCTCACGCAGTACATACCCCTTTTTTTTTAATTATATCTTTTTCTTGTTCATATAAATGATTAACTTGTCTTAAAAACCGTAAAAGGCTTCACACTTATCTGCTCAAGCACGACGTGCACGTTTCGAAGCAACCAGCTTCTGTTTCAAGTGTCCCCAAAGCAAAATGGTGTGTCCATCTCTTCCAAATCCAAAAAACGCCGAAGCTTTTGGCGGGTGACGTCAGGGGGCCAATCAGATAGGCCAATTATAGAACCGCCTATTAAAGGATGAACCAATCACAAACAGCAGGGAAACCCCACCACAGGATTTACCAATGTGGCATTATGGAAAAGATTTCTTGATGATATCTTCTTCATCTGGCTTTCTGATCTTGCCTCTTTACAGGTTTTTATTGGTTGGTTGGATACCATCAAACCGCATATAAAATACACTGCTCATATCGCTTTGGATAAACTTGAGTTTTTAGACATGCTTGTCTATCGTGAGGGATCGACATTGCTCACCACGCTGTATAGGAAGCCGGTACAAAGAAATAGTTTGCTGAATTTTGGCAGTTTCCATCCAGAGCCTCTACGTCGGGAACTCCCCTTTGGACAGTTTTTGAGAATCCGTCGTTTATGTTCTTCCACAGCCCAGTACAAACATCATGCCATGGATTTGTGGCAACGACTGTTAGTGAAAGGCTATCCTAAGACGATTATTTCAAGGGCATACAGGAGGGCTTTGTATTCACATCGAGAGTAGTATTTAGACAGCGGATTGTCTTCCCCTCCTGGGGGTGGGACCCCTCCCCGGGTGACTGGAGTATTGCCATATATGAGTCTTTCTGGTAAAGTGGCATCGATATTAAGGAAACACTGGACAGTACTTTCTTTATGCCCCAGTTTGAATAAGCCGCTGCAAATCGCTTATTCGAGAGGACGAAACCTTCGGGATCGGCTGGTGAGATCTGCTACATGTACCGATCAGCCGCTTGCGTCTGCTGGTAGACTGGGTGCTCATGACATTTGTGGGAATTGTACTTATTGTACTTTGGCTATAACAGGCACGACTTGGACTGATTTGATTACGGGAAAGGTCTTTCATCGTCGATGGTTTACTACATGTGCATCTGATTTTGTAGTATACATTTTTATCTGCCCTTGTACCCAATATTATGTTGGCAGCACCAGTCGCGTTGTGCGGATACGATTGGGTGAACATGCGTCCTGATTGCGACATTCTGTATTGACAGCCCCGGTGGTACAACACTGCCCAGATTTCCATCATAAGTTTGAACATTTAAAATGGACAGTGATTGATTCTGTACCGCATGATCCGAGGGGAGGAGATCGACTGGCCCCTCTAAGAAATCTTGAACAGCGCTGGATTTTCACATTAAACTCAATGACTCCTGCAGGATTGAATAAGGACATTGATTGGCTAACATTGTGAGGTATAAACCTATCTGTGTAGGGGTTCCCCTGTGGTGGGGTTTCCCTGCTGTTTGTGATTGGTTCATCCTTTAATAGGCGGTTCTATAATTGGCCTATCTGATTGGCCCCCTGATGTCACCCGCCAAAAGCTTCGGCGTTTTTTGGATTTGGAAGAGATGGACACACCATTTTGCTTTGGGGACACTTGAAACAGAAGCTGGTTGCTTCGAAACGTGCACGTCGTGCTTGAGCAGATAAGTGTGAAGCCTTTTACGGTTTTTAAGACAAGTTAATCATTTATATGAACAAGAAAAAGATATAATAAAAAAAGGGGTATGTACTGCGTGAGGTGCTGAGGAAGTCCTCCTCACCTTGCGGTTTATGCCCGACAAAAAACGATTTGGTGATTGTAGTTGGGGGTTCGGGTATTCTTTTGATTATTGATATTTATAGGAATACCTAGTTGTGGGAAATTTTTGTTTTGAGCTCACAGCTGATAGCATGGCTTGACATTGTCAGGAGATTCAATGCTTTCCACCACCACAAAAGGGATATGGAGGATATTAAGAAGAAGTGGCGGATGGTATAGCAGGCTGCAAAGGAGAAAAGGGACAGCAACAACAGGCTGCTACCTGTGCAGACTCGCCCCTTTGGAGGAATAGGTGCTGCGGTTTTTGGAGGAGGTCTCCATCTCAGGGGTTGCGGGTTTCAACAGCTCCTTCTCAGACACACAGGAGGGTGAGTAGAGATTGCCCCATGGCCTGAGTGGTACCATGATGGCTATGTATGTGTCTCTACCATGGTTCTATTCACCCAGGGCCTGCCTGTTAGTCCTTGGGTGATGCAGAGACTGGGGATAGTGTGGACTGGGTATCCCCTGATAGTTCTGTTGAGGGCTTGGTGGCACCCCATAGGCTGACATAGCTATCCAAAACACTACCCTCTGCCACCTTTGCTTTCCCACAGGCTTGCGAGGGACCCAGCCCTCACAGCCTATAACCGATGCATCATAGGAAGCCTCACCACCTACCATGGATGATGTCAGTGCGCAGCCAGGATGCAGCACATCTACAGGGGCTGGTGCACCTGCTAGGGCAGAGGTGCAGCCTGGTGTGACACCCAGCACAGATAGCAGTCTGGTGTGACATCCAGTGCTGGGTAGATGGAGACCAGGACCATACCTAGCCCTGTGCAAGCGGTGTGGCCACAAAGGTTGAAAAGGCTTAAGGGGAGCATTTTTGCTGTCTGCCGTTGCCTGCCGCTGCCACTTTTTCTTCTCTCAGTGGCAGCAGGCAATGACAGACAGCTAAAATGTGCCCCTTAAGCCTTCTCGCCGGCGACTTGTACATCGGGTGCATCTCTTCTCTCCCGCTGCGGGGGGTGGGAGCACGCCTGATGTGCGGATTGCACAAGGCACGATTTACACTCGGTACGGCCCTGATGGAGACAGATGATGCCCCACTTGCTGAGCTACAATTCACCATCCTGGATGGTCCTGTGGATGCAGGGAGCCCAGATGTGGACCAGGAGCTATTGCAGGAGGGTGCATGCCTGGTGACTGGTACCAAGGGCATACAGGTCAAGCTGCATAGTATCCGGCAGGACCTGCAGGCAGCCATACAGGCAAGGGAGGCTGTGTTCAAGGTGTGGCAGGAACACCTTGGATCTTGTGATCTCGCGCCGTTGCTCACCCATCACTCTTTCTTCTTTTTCCTCTCAGCTTCTCCCATGGTCCGATCACTTCTGCATTTCCTTTACCCTCTCATGTCCTATTTCCCTTCCTTCCGTTTACTCTGTTGCACCTCCTCCCCATTTGCGCCGTCACTATACGCCTGACTCACTTCACCAGTTCCCTCCTTCTGATCAGCTTTTCCCTGATAATTTCCATCTACTCCCGGTTGATCTCCAGGTCCAGTATTGGAATACCACTCTTACCTCTGCTTTAGACAAGGTTGCCCCTCTTCATCCTAAACCCATCCGACACGGCCGCTCCAACTCCCCTTGGTTTCATCCTGGACTCCGTCTTATATCGCTCCTACCTTCGGCGTTCTATTCGCTGTTGGCGTAAGCACCCTTCCGCGTCCTCTCTGTCACACTTTCGCTACTGTCATTCCCATTATCGTTCTCTGTTGCATGCAGCCAAACGCGATTATTTCTCTGAGCTTGTTTCTTCTTCGGCTAATTCCACCCGTCAACTTTACCGTGTTCTTCATTCTCTTTCTGCTACGTCTTCATTCCCCAGCTCGGCACCCCCTCTTCCACCGTCCTCTTCCAGTCCCACTCCGACTGCCTTGGCCTCTTACTTCTATGACAAGATCCTCACTATTCGCCAGCTTTTCCCTTCTTGTCCTCCCCCTCTTTCTCCCCCTCCCCCCCTTTCCCCAGTCCCGTCTGTTTCTCTGTCCCCTTCTCCTACCCCCCCCCTCTCTCACACTGCTGGTCTGTTTTTCGTCCAATTTCTGAGCTGTCCCATGCTCTCTCTACGGCTCGAAAAACCACCTGTCCTTCCGATCCTATCCCTTCACAATGGCTTTCTGAACCTTCTCTGGCCCTGCTTCCTTTAGTTCTCTCTCTTTTCAATACCTGTTTGTCTTCTGGTTCTTTCCCATCACCTTGGAAGGAATCTTTGATCCGCCCCCTCTTGAAAAAACCCTCTCTGGACCCTTCCACTTTGTCTAACTGGCGTCCTGTCTCTAATCTTCCTTTTCTTTCTAAACTTCTGGAACGACTGGTCTTCTCTCAACTTTCTGCACATTTAGAGGATTCTTTGGTTCTTCACCCCCGTCAATCTGGTTTCCGTCCTGGGCATAGCACTGAATCTATTCTTATATCCTTTCTTAATGAGTTGCACGTCGCTCACGATAGGGGCTCTATTTCTGTTGCTGTTGCACTTGATCTTTCTGCGGCTTTCGATGTTGTCGATCATCGCTCTCTTCTTCTTCCTCTCAGCTCTATTGGTCTCTCTGCATCAGTTCTCCATTGGTTTCACTCTTTTCTCTGTAATCGCTCTTTCTCTGTTCTTGTTGGTTCCGACTCTTCTCCCCCCATGCCTCTTCACTGCGGTGTTCCCCAGGGTTCTGTCTTGTCTCCTCTGTTGTTCAATATTTTCTTGGCTCCTCTTGCTTTACTTATTCAGCAGCATGGTATCTCGGCATATTTCTATGCCGATGATATTCTTCTCCTTTTTCACACCTGTTCACTCACTCCAGATATTGGTCCTCTTGATACTTGTCTTTCTGCAATTTCCTCCTGGTTTTCGGATAACTTCTTACACGTCAATTTGGATAAGACTTCGGCAATCTGGTTCACTGCAGGTGCCTCTATTCCCTCTTTGTCCCCGTCTCTTCCTGCTGGGCCTATTCCCTTGGTCACATCTCTGCGTTATCTTGGTGTCACTTTGGATTCTGCCTTAACTTTTAGAGACCATATCTCTTCTGTTGTGCAACATTCCTTTCACACTTTACGTCATCTTCGAGCAATTCGGCCTTTTCTTTCCCCCACTTCTATGACTACACTTCTTCTTGCTTTGGTGGTTTCCCGTTTGGACTATTGTAATGCATCTCTAGCCGGTCTTCCACTTACTCAGCTTTGTCGCCTTCAACTAGTCCACCACACTGCAGCCCGTCTTCTGACTCACTCTCCCTGATCGGCTCATGTTACCCCTTTGCTTCTTCATCTTCACTGGTTGCCTGTCCCTTTTCGCATACAGTATAAGATCCTGATTTTCGTGCACCGGTCTTTGCACACTGGTATTCCACTCTATCTCTCCGATCTGGTCCATTTCTCTTGTCCATCCAGAGTGCTTAGATCTCTCCACATGAATCATCTCTTTCTTCCACCTCCTTCTTGGGCTCATCTCGAATCCACACATTCTTCTGCTTTCTTTTTTCTTGGTCCCCGTCTTTGGAACTCACTGCCACTTTCATTATGGTTGGAATCCTCCTTCTCTACCTTCAAAGCTTGTCTTAAGACCTATCTCTTCTGCACAGCTTTTGACTTCCTTTTCCCCCTCCTTCTATGACTACCTGACTGTCTGTCTGTCTTTTATTTTTAATATACTTTGTTGGTCTGTCTCTCCACTGTTCTTTACTCTACATGAATGGCGTTCCTTTCTGTTTCTTTCTCAGTAGTTCCGGTTTTTTTTGCTTTTATTGTAAACCGCTGTATGCCAATTGGTTCAGGCGGTATATTAAATTTTAAATAAAGATAAAGAACACCGACTGCAAGTGGAGTGCCATCTGGAGGGACACCTGCATCTGAGGGAGATAGCAGTATACCAGGCAATGATTGCTGGTTCCCTGTGCTGTTTTGTAGGCCTCCTGCAAGCCTAGGGGTGGGTGCTGGGGCTGCCAGCACAACAGCACAGCATTTGGTAGCCCTGAACCATATGCAGCAGTCTGCATTGCTGGGGTGGGTGATGACACTGTCAGCACATTATCAGACATCTCTCCACTGTGTCACAGTGCATGTGTCAGCAAGTGCCCATGGCCAGCTGGAAGCCTGGGGGGAAGGGAACACACATGGGGGGAAATAAACACTCTGCACATGTAGTGTCATTGTGGGCACTTTATTGGTGAATGTGTGTATCCTATCCAGATGATGGTATGGGGCAGTCACCTCAGAAACTGTCTCATATCAGCCATGCATAGTGGGCCAATGCCTGGGCCTGCTGCTGGCTGCCGGCCTCTGTGGTATCACCATCTCTGCCTCTGTGGCCTCCCACTCCTCCGCAGCCATGGGCTCTGGTTTCAGCAATCCACCAAGATTGTGGAGGATGCAGCACGATGCAAATATCTAGCATATACACTCAAGGCTGTAGAGGTGTTCCCCACCACTCCTGTCGAGGCACCAGAAGCGGCTCTTCAGCACTCCTGTTGCTTGCTCCACAACTACCCGGGTATGCTGATGGATGGCATTGCACTGCTCCTCTTGCCGGCTCATGGGGTGGTGCACTGGGATCAGCAGCCAGGTCCTCAGGGGATATCCATGGTTGCCTGTGGGAGCAATGTGAGATGTGCACACGAGAATGGGACATGCGTTGGTTATGGTCTATGTGCTGTTACAGATTGCATTCAATACTCCATCTACTAGCAGGGCAGGGCACAATATGTAACATTCAGAGACACTGTGGCGATGAGAAGACACCAACATATGGCATGTGCGGCAGTCAGGAATTTGGGGTAGGGCAGTGGGGGTGGTGACATGGGCTAGCCTGTTGGAAAGGGGGGGCAGGGGCATGGCACAGAGATGTGGTTGATGGGGACTGCTGGCTGGGATGGGGGCAGACATGGATGTGCCCACAAGGGCTGCTGCCATATGGCTGTACTACATGGTAGCAACCTGCACTCTTCCACATGCCACATGTTGGTGTGTGTTGTCTGCTCATGGCCATGGGGCTTCCCCTGGTTGTCTCCATGATGTGTGACATGGTCTGCTGTGAGCATGAATCTGTGGAACAGCAGCGCATGTGCATGCAGTGGTCATCAGGTGTTGCAATACGTATGTAACACATATATCCCCACCTGGTTGCATTACACATAGCATCATACTAAAGCAACCATTTGTTCTGGGCTTGTCCCAGGGCTCACATATGTGCGCACTCACCTACTAGCTATGCATCTCTGGGCTTAAACCCCCCACCTCCTCCCGGCTGCTGCCTGTCCCAGGCTGGACTAGGCAAAGACAAATGCATCATGGTGGGACCACGGATATTGGGTACACACATCAGTAAAGGTCATGTTGGCATCCATAATGAACTGCATGTTCATTGATGTGTAACTATGCCTGTTCCGGTATGTCCTCTGGTCCAGCCTTGGTTTCTGCAGTGCAATGTGGGTGCAATCTATACTTCCAAACACCAAAGGGAATCCAGCAACATTGTAGAATGCTTGCATGGGCTCTTGCTGCATCTGCTGTGTCCAGGGGAATGCTATGAAGAGGCACGTCCTCCGCAACAGGGCCCTGGTGAAGGCACTTATGCAGTGGCTGGCAGTAGACTGCATGATTCCAACAGTTACCCCTATCACATGCTGAAAGCTGCCAGTTGCCAGATATCCCAGGATGAAAAATATGATATTGCAACAATGTATTGTGATCGGTTGGTTTGGTATACAGAGTAATGTCAAAAGAATCGTAATTCTTAACTACAGTAACATCCAAAAAATGAATTGTAGACTTATGACATTGCATTTCAAACTTAATGGCAGCATTACACATATTCAAATAGTGAAAAAAGGTTTGAAGCTGATGTCTAGTGCCACTTCATAGCAGGAAAACATCAATAAACCTGTGCCATTTAACAATATGGCAGGAAAGATGGAGGAATAAATCCATCTCTCTTCAAATGCACACATACAGAGATTAGCTAGCGATGGAGCGAAAGTCATCCCCATTGCTGTGCCTTAGATATGTTGATAGAAGACTTCTTAATAGACAAAAAAATTCTTTGTCAAAGCTAATTCAGCTAATTCAAGTAAAAATCTAGTAGGCACTTTATGAGGAGCCAGCCGTGACTTCCAAACCGATTGTAGTACTGTCAAAGCTTCTACTTTGAGCTGATGCATGTAACAGCTTCCCTGTATATCTCCCAGATGATCACTATATTTGTTCTGGTTTTGCCTCTTAAAGACTGTGGGTAAAAAGGCCAACAGTAATTGTTGAAAAGTGCAGAGATAAAATTGCATAGATAAAAATTGATAAAGAAATAAGCATTTTAAGTCTTTTATTTTAAAATTAAAAAAAAAAAAAGAATATAAAAAAGGGAAAGTATAAGCCAGTGATGTTGAGTGTTCTATTTATCCTACGGCTGTGATTTGCCGCATAGAGGGATGTGATAATATCCTGAGGCTTTCTCCCCGGTTTGGTGAAATGTTGAAATTTGTATGACTGGCTGATCTTTCTTTCCTTTTAAAACGGGATCTGTAGAGCGGGACCCTTTTTGGGCAATTCTAGTCCTGTTGAAGTATTAATGATGAAAGTTTGAAATATTGAATGGTTGTGGAAGTGTATTAATACTTTTTGTGATACTTCAACCCAGTGCAGTTATTTGTTTTAGCTCTAAGTTCTGGGAAAAGTATCTTGTTGAATTGTTTTCCTTGTTGAATTCTTGGACTTAGCAATCCTGAATCCTTATGTAGAGCTGCCGTTACCCACTTCCAGGAGGGAATCTTTTTGGCCAGTCCTGGTTTAAATTTACACCCTAAAGCAGTGTGGTATTTGTAGGTCCTGATTCCACCCATGAAGTCAGTAGTGCAGGTTCCAGAATGCACCATGATGGGACTATGAACAATCAAGGAATGACCTAGAAAAATTCCTTCTTGAAACTGGATGACCTGGTAAGGCTGCTTGTATGAAATTCAGAATTGCCATCATAAATGACAGGAGGAATAGCATAGTGATTAGAACAGCAGTTTGGAAGCCAGAGAGACTATTACTCAAATTCCACTGACATTCCTTGTGGCTTTGGGCAAGTCACTTACATCTCCATTGCTTCAAGTGCAAGCTTACAGGCACTGAAATCATGTTCTATCAACATTTTATGCCTATTTGCAGTGCACCAATAGTGCGTGACTTCAGCGTGGGCATGCAGTAAGGGTAAGCATACAAATCAGCCATGTATTAAACTGTGCACATGCAAATGAGCCACTCATTAAACTGTGTGCAAAATGACAGCATTAAACTGGGAGAGCAAGCCTAACACATGCTCACAAGAAGTCAGCACAAGTTTGGCATGCTCTCCCAGAGAAACGGGAACCACATGGCTAATTTGTATAGAAGTCCCAACAGTATTTTGATGGCGTCGGTGGCTTTCTCCGATGCCTGGATAATCTGAGAGGAAATGTCAGACTCCTCTCAGATGATCCAGACATCAGGGAAACCCCCCGATGCCATTAAAATACTGTTGGGGGCCAGTGCCCCTGACAGAAAGCAACTCCGTGGTGACCCAGAGGCTCTGATACCCCCCACCCAAATAAAATAATCCATGGTGGCCCAGTGGCCCAGATTACCTGTGAAGTAAAAATAATCCATGATCTCCCAGTGGCCCCAATCACCCCACCCAAACAAAAATAACCCTGGTGGCATAGCATCCCCGAACCTCCCACCCCTTACCACTGTACTTTCAGAAGTAAGCAGGAGCACGGCCCACGTGCTACCCCTCTTGCCTCGCCATCTTAAAAAATGGCAGCGCCTGGCCCTGCATAGTGCATCCTGGGATGCACTGTGCATGGTCAGACTGCCATATAAGGCATATTCTATCTTATATGAGGCATATTATACCTTATATGGCAGTCTGACCCTGCCTGGTACATCCCAGGATGCACTATGCAGGGCCAGGCGCTGCCATTTTTCAAGATGGCAAGGCAAGAGCGGGATGATTTGGCCAGCGCTCCTGCTCATTTTTGAAGGTACCAGGAGGGGGTGGGGGTTCAGGGCCGCTGGGCCACCAGGGATTATTTTATTTGGGCAGATGGGGGGGGGGGGGTAAATTGGGGCCACTGGGCCACCAGGGATTTGCATTGTCGGGGGCAGTGGCCCTGACAGTATTTTGATGGCATCGTCGCTTTTCCAATGCATGGATCATCTGAAGGGAAGATGATACAGGCATCAAGGAAAGCACTCAATGCCATCAAAATACTGTCGGCGGCATGTGCTAGATGTCTAAGTCACTTCAGACCCAGACATAGAGATAATGGCACTAAGGCTGGTTGCAAAATTCTCTATCTGTTTCTCTGCGTCGGGCGCAGTCGATATTTGCATATCTGTTTATTATGTGCAGCTCATTTGCCTATAATTTAAATACACTTAAATACTCAGGGGCATGTTTACTAAACATTCCTAACGTGCGGGGCCGTGCTAGTGTGCCTGTGCCATATAAGGAGTGGGCGGTTCAGGCAGAAAATAGAAAAAAAACGGTAGTAAGCAACCGGACGTGTGTGCGTCGCGCTAATGTGCAGGGGTCGACATTAGCGCGTGGAAAGGCAAAGTGGCACGCTGCTGAGTAAACAAAAACAGAGCCGTGGTACAACGGTGAAGACACTGACCAATGGTGCAGGGGCCATGGGTTCAATCCCCCAGTGGCGCAACGACAAAGGTCAGCTGAGGCAGTAATTGTAATGATTAACATTGTTTAGGAGGCAAATTAATTTGGAACGGCATAAGGCGGCGCACAGTTATTTTTGGGCGGCAGAAGGCGGCGCACAGTGCTTTTTGGCGGCATAAGACGGCGCACAGTATTTTTGGGGCAGCAGAAGGCGGCGCACTGGTGCCCCCTTGGGCGGCAGAAGGCGGCGCGCTGATAGGCACAAGGCGGCGCGCTGATGCACAAGCACAGGAACAGAGCCACAGCACAATGGTTAAAACACTGACCAATGGTGCAGGGATCAGGGGTTCAACTCCTCACAATGCCCAGTGAAAAATGCCTGCGCTGAGGCAGTATGTATTATGTTGTGGAGTGCTGTAGGAGGCTGTATAATTTTATTTGTATCACTACTAGCAAACGCACTCTCCCAGCAGTTAAATACGGCGGCCCATAAGGCACATGTTACAGTGCACTGTTCGCCAAGGCACCCTTGAATGACCCTATAGGGCAGCATGTATGTTGCGACACAGGATAATGTATAGTGCACCCTATAGGGATGGCAACCATAAGGTGGCCTACAGGGCGCCCTATGAAGCACCCTCAGAGGCACCTAATGGGTATAGTAAGCTGAGGGTGGTCTTGCCGGCATAGACATATGTACAGTAAATAAAAATAAAGCTGTGGGACAGCCCTACCAAGGGCCCCACTGTGGGTTTGAACCCATGACCTCTGGCTGCACAGGCAGTGATGTAACCATCGCGCTACAGCTCCATAGCTGTAAGCAGGCCCCTGGCTGGCTGCAGATAGCCTACACGTCACCTCACAGACAGTCTGCTGGTGTCAACAGGATAGGGCAGGGGTGGGCACCTCCGGTCCTGGAGGGCCGCAGACCAGTCAGGTTTTTGGGATATCCCTAATGAACATGCATGAGATATATATGCATTAGAGATATCCTGCCAACCTGACTGGTTTGTGGCCCTCCAGGGCTGGATTTGCAGATCCCTGCCTTACACCTCTGTCATTTAAGATCGTGAGTGGGCAAGGTACAGATGTCCTAGACATCGAAAGGGTATATAGAATGTGTCACATTCCTCCTCGATTCTCACCACCACCAAAAGGTTGTCTAATAGACAATTTTTTGGTGGTGGTGAGAAGTGAGGAGGACTGTGACAAATTCTATCTAACCTTTTTGATCTTGGACATCTGCACCTTGTCCACGCACAATCTTAAATGACAGAGAGGTAAGGCAGGGTCTCCAGATCCAGCCCTGGAGGGCCACAATCCAGTCAGGTTGGCAGGATATCTCTAATGCATATATATCTCATGCATATTCATTAGAGATATCCCGAAAACCTGACTGGTCTGCGGCCCTCCAGGACCAGGTTTGCCCACCCCTGGGATAGGGTTAGGCCACCCATACCCATGATGCACTGCACATGCAAATTAGCTGTCCGCAGATGGACACAAGATGGGGAATGCACCCCCACAGCACCTCGGCCCTGTGGGGGAAGTGACCGGGGTGCAACCACACAGCACCTTGGCCTAGTAGGGGCACTGACCGGGTGTTTTACTGGCACAGAGTAGCCACACACCGTTACATCGTGCGGGTACTGTGCTCACCCTGAGTGTGCAATGAGGTGGCCAGGACCAGGTCAACAACACCTGCCATGGCTGCTGGAGGCCAAGCGGGCGTTCCAAAGCAGTGTTAATGTGTAAGATAGCTAGTTTTCGCACAAACACCATGGATATCCCTGTCTGCCGCCATCAGGCAACCCCCCCCCCCCCCCATGGCAAAACATGGTCCCCATCAAGGGATCCACACTCTACCTCCCTCCAAAGGTGGCAGTAGAGGGCAACATCAACCCCAGTCCTGCTGAGGAACACCACCCCCCCAGGCAGGCAGCTCATACACAGCCATAACAAAAAAAGCAGACAGACATAAGCCCAGGGTATGGTAAGCTGCACTCCACCACCAGATATTCCCCTGCAGCAAGCCAACAGCCACTGCACCCTGCAAGCCATTATAGCAAGACATTTACCAGCTACAAACAGTCTGCTGGTTAGTCCATAGTGCATGTTCCCAATGGAGATGCATACACAGCAAGCAGATAGATCAGTGACTGGGCCCCAAAGAGAAACCCATATCTATCACATGAGAGAACTATTATACAGCACTATGGGGGGGCCTAGCCATGCTGTGGTCACTGCACAGTCAGGGTGAGCATGAGCCCCCAGAAGGACATGCTTTGGCCACCCTGTCTGTGTAGGTGGTGGCCGGACACTACAATATCCCAGCCAATGTCCCTGCCAGGGCCCTATGCCCAGTGCAGATGCATCCTGGCCACGCCACCCTGCCCTGGCTATACCCATGGTACCTTGCACCTCATTATGCACATTGACTGGCCAATACTGGCAACAGTGCTGGCAGTGCGGGCTGTTGAAGGGGCTTGCAGCCAACACCCACTGTATAGACAGACACACACTTCCACACCTCTGCCATCATGGGTGCTACGATGAGGGGGGGTAAGTAGCCTTGCCCACCAAACCGGTCCTGAGCACAGCAAGGCATGGATATGGTACGCATTACAGCTGGTGGTCACTCCCCAGGGTGGTAAGCACCGTCAGAGGCCAGGCCTGGAGCATGCCCCGCAAACACCTAACAGATTGTTTGGATGGGGTCAACTAGCAGTATGTACGTAACGTATGGCTAACTGCCTGCCTGTGCTCCTAGCAAACGTCTCCGAGCTGTGTACCGTTTACCCTAGGTGTAGGGTGACATTGGTAAGTTATGCAAGTGCTCGTTTGGGTGCTGCATGCACGGTCCAATGTTCTGCCTTTCCAGGAGACATTGGCCAATGGGGCCTGTGGGTGTGGGTGTGTCTGCCCTTGATGGCTGCTGCTTTACGGCACAGATTCCCAACTCCAGTCCAGGTTTGCATCACACTGTTCGGGTTTTCTGCATCCCTTCATGAATATGCATGGGCTACATCTACATGCCATGGGGGTGGTGCATAGATATACAGCACCAGGCATTGTATGAGTGTCAGCATGGAACCTGACTGGTGTGTGGCCCACCAGGACTGCATTTGGTGATTTGCTCTAGGTACTGCCCCTGTTCATGGTGTCTGTGCTCAGTGGGGTAAAAGAAGATGTCTTACCATTGCATATGTCCCCGCCATGAAAGGTGTGTCCTTACTATCACTGTTTAGTTGTGGGAAAAATATGTGGGTAGGATTGGCAGTAGCCCAGCTGGGCTTGAACCTGTGATCTTCTGTTCTTGTATGCACTGTTTGTGTGCACTGCACCACTGTGTAGCCACAGATTGGTTGGATTCCCTGGACTGTCCATGACTGTGGATCCGGCAGGACCTGTCTGTTGCAGTGGACTGTGCCAGCCTGAACATGGCTAGGCCTCTGTCTTCTGTGGTTAGCAGCCACTGCCCCCTGCACCACATGTACTTGTCCGCCAACATGCTGGCATGAACTTCTCTCAGAAAAAGCAGTTGACCTGATTGCAATGTGGCAGTATGGGACTGCATTTGGGGGACTGGCTGTAGGTAATGCCCATTGTTGTGGTATGTGTGCGGTGTTGGGTAAAATATGGGTGTTTTCCCCATGCATACAGGGGTGTCTGCGCTATCTTTATTTAGTGGTGGGGTAAAATATAGGGACTGGGCTGGCAGGTGCCCCAGCTGGGTTTTGAACCTCTGCCTTCTGGTCCTAGAGGTAATGACTCTGTCTGCTGTACCACACTTTGGCCACAGAGACAGTGCAGCCCCTGGAGGCAGTAAGCCTGGCAGGATGGAGTCACAAACCCTGCTCTACGCAATTCTACTGTGGGCATATGCACCCTCTGGTGACAAACGTGCACATAAACCCCGGAAATGACCACGGGAAATGTGGGACAAAATATCACCACGCTGGGCAACAGTGATATTATGGGCAACCATAGCAAACACTCCCAGGAAAGCTCCAAAACGTGGAAATGTTTTTTGGAAGAGTCTCCTCTCAGTAGACCCTTCCAAAATTCATTTCTTTTTTCTGGAGCTTGCTGGTGTGATTTCTGTATTTGCCCATCACTATAAACTGTTCCCCAGCTGAATTACTATTTTTAATAGTTCTATTGTGGTCATTTTCTATTTTTATTTTCACTTTTGTGCTGTGCACATGTATCACACTGCTCACGTTTTGCTGGTTTCCCCGGTTTTCCTGTACATTGCTGACGGAAATGGTTTCTCTTACTTTTAAATGCTTTCTACCGCGAGTGTTTCACTCGCGGTAGTTTTTACATGCATATTCGGGCCCGATACTGTGCGGGGAGCCTCTCCCCTCCCACTCTCCACCCATTGACCCCGTCCCTCCGCCCCTCCGGAGCCTTCCTCCGCCCTCCTTTCGCCGTTCCACGCCTCTATCGGACATTTGCGGGCCCGCACTTGTACGGGGCCGTTAGTGAGCCGCGTACCTGTGCGGGGGTGACACGCACGTGTGCGGGGCATTTAAACGCGTTTCTGTGCGTTTCAGTGCCGCGTTGCCGTGCGCTATTTTGCGGCGCGCTATTTTGCGGATTTTAGTAAACATGCCCCTCAATGTTAATTGTGCACCAGTTTTTACATGTGCGTCCGTGTCTTTTTTGCATTTAGCGGTAGCAGTAAGTGTACTTAAAAGTGGTGTCATCTGTGCTTAAAGACCGCGTTTGATTTTTGCATCGGCCTGTATGATTGTAAGTCCTTCAGGGACAGGAAAATACCTACTAGACCTGAATGCAACTTGCTTTGAGCTTTTACTGGAGAGATCAGGGCTGGCCCATCCTCTAGGCGAGCAAAGCAGCCGCCTAGAGTGTCCGGCCCAGGTGAGCAGCTTTGTGCCGCTGCTTCATTACCTACAGTAGGTCATGTGCTTTGGCATATATGACATGCTGCTTCTGACCCCCCCTCTGATGCAACTTACTGTTGGAAAAAGTCAGGAAAGCGGCAGCATAAAGCCACAGCTTTTAAAACACTGCTGCTGCCACTGCCCCCACCCACTTCCCCCGCAAGATGAATTTGGTGGTTACCGGGGGGTGCAGCGTGGCTTGGTGGGTGCAGCTTGGCACAGGGGGGACGGCCCAGCTGACATTTCTGCCTGGGGCGGAAAAAACCCTTGTGCCGGCCCTGGGAAAGGCATGAGTTAAATACCAATAAATTATACTATCAGAGACATTTATTAAGCCTACTCCAGATCCTGGAGAAATTCTGTGAAACTGTGTCTAAAAAAAAAAAAAATAATGATTTCACAGAATTTATGAAACGAGAAATCTTTAGAATAAGTCTCTAGAGCAGGTTTCAATAGATTCACAACAAGACAAAAAATCCAAGAATTGTTTTACACAGAACTCAAGACCATATAAACTCTGGGCCTATAAGGAAACAGAAACTAATATTACCAGAAATTCAAGACACAGCTAGAGTTAGCTTCTTGGGAAACATAACAGTTCCTCCTCGAAGGCCAATGCATTTAAGTCCAAGGGATACTGATTCCAGAACAAGCCAAGCCATGATAAACACTAAGGGGTATGTTTACTAAACCATCTTAACGTGCGCGCCGCGTTAGTCTGCAGGATGCCATAAAAGGAGTGGGCGGTCCGGTCAAAAATAGCACTACCATTTATGTGTAATATTGCATTATGAGGTTTTTAAATTTTATTTTAATTACTGCTGCTAGCAAACGCACTCTCAAAGCGCTGTAACATAAGGTGCTGCATAAGGCACCCCATAAGGTACCCCAGAGGGCACATTTTAAAGTGCACTGTCCGCCACGGCACCCTACAATGTTGCATAAAGGGTGGCCTATAGGGCGCAATATAGAGTGCCCTATGAGGCACGGCAAGGTCATAGCACTGTTTGTGATGGCAGCAATGTGCATTGTAACGCATGAAAATGTTCAGTAGGTGTGCTGACATGCAAGAAGAAACAGCAGTGTAGCACAATGGTTAAGACACTGACTGATAATACAGGGGTCATAAGTTCAATCCCCAGTGTGCCTAATGCATAAGGCTCCCAAAATCAGTGATAAATCATACTAACAGGATCAAAATCACCAAAAAAACCCCCAAGAAAATTTATACCAAATAAATATTTTTTGTCGGATGTTTCAGGAAAGGAACATGTAAAATTACTATGTCCACCACTCAATTACATCCATTTTAATCAATTTCTTGTAAAACATGAAAAACTCCACTTAGCTGGATGAAGGAAAAACAAGTCGCAGACTTAGGCACGCTCAAGCACGACGTGCACGTTTCGGGTCGAGAACCCTGTTTCAAGTGCTGCCATGTTCAAATTCAACCGTCATTCAACCGTCATTAAACACTGGACTCTTTTCATAATCCACCCATTAGTGAACGCCCCTTCCATCAGTACTTTAATCGTGGATTACGAAAAGAGAACAAAAATTTCTTGTAGCAGTTTGTCCAATAGTTCCGATCCTGTACTTGGTTCCAAAAATACATACGTCTCTCACCTCTCCACCTAGTCGGCCAATAGTCTCTTGCAGAGGGTCTGTGTTGGAACCTTTGTCCCAATTTTGCGATGTTTTTCTTAAAGAAGAAGCCATATTGGTTAAATCTTACATACGGGACACAGCACATTTTGTCCAACAATTGGAGGTTTTGGAAGTTCCTGCTTGTACTTTTCAAATGGTGACACTTGATGTTGCCGCATTGTATACAAATATCAACCAGACTGAGGCTTTGGAACTCCTTCAGACTAAGTTTACGACTGCACCTTCACGCCTTCCTCGACAATTTTTGTTGGAATTAATTACGCTAGTCTTAACTCGCAATTATTTTTTGTCTCAGGGACGTTTTTATCTACAAATTTTTGGGATAGCCATGGGGGCCTCTGCGGCACCATCTATTGCCACCTTGTACATGGCTGACTTTGAGGAGAGATATTTATACCATTCTGTGCATTTCCAACATGTTTGGTTTTGGAAACGTTTTTTGGATGACATTTTTTTCTTGTGGATGGGGTCTTTGGATGAGCTACATGAGTTTTTAGTTTGGCTTAATGGTCTAAAATCCAACTTGATGTTTACGGCCCATATCGCTGACCATCGGATTGATTTTCTTGATGTCACCATATATTTTGAGGATGGCTCTTTTCGAACTTTGTTGTATCGGAAACCAACACAACGGAATAGCTTGCTTCATTTTCAAAGCTTTCACCCTGGTCCGTTGAAGAGGGGCCTTCCATATGGTCAGTTCCTGAAGTTGCGGAGAATTTGCTCAACGACGATGGAATTTAAATTTCATGCTGCAGAGTTACGGATGTGTCTTTTGGATAGGGGTTACCCACCTAAAGTAATTAAACTTGCTTATTGTCGTGCATTGTATACCCTTCGTGAATGGCTATTGGCTGAGAGTCGATCTGATGTGGTTACTGAACAAACCTCCTCACCAATGGTGGGAATTTTACCCTATATGACATCTAGTAAGGGTGTTGTTGACATTCTCCGCAAACACTGGCACATTTTGAATTTGCATTCTTGTTTTCAAAGACCTCTTTTTCTTGCGTTTACACGGGGAGCTAATTTGGGAGATCTGTTGGCCCGTTCTGCTGTCGCAGAAGACAGACCCTCTTTGCCCATCTTTCCACATAATGGCCATAGTGTGTGTGGCAATTGCAATTATTGTTCTTCAGCTATGACAGGAATTGAATGGACTTATTTGGGCACAGAACGGCACTTTCGGCGATGGTGTGAAACAGATTGTACCTCGTCTTTCGTTGTATATCTAATCTACTGCCCGTGTCCTTTGGCTTATGTGGGCAGAACTACCCAGATGATTAAACTCCGATTAAGTGAACATGCCTCTCGCCTTCGCCAGGGGATTGTGACAGCTCCAATAGTTGAGCATTGCTTAGCTTATGGTCATGTTTTCGAGGACTTAAGATGGTCTGTCATTGATCATGTGCCCATGGATCCACGTGGTGGGGATCGTGTTAACAAACTACAAAGCCGTGAGCAGCGTTGGATTTTTCAATTACGGACCGTATCTCCAAATGGTCTCAACAAGGAGATTGATTGGCTCAGCATTCACTGATGCTACTGATGATCCCCGGGCTTCCCCTGGTTGGTGGGGTGTCCCAGGATTTTCATTGGTGGGTAGAAGTGATTGACAGCAAAATACAGCCATTCTGTGAAGTTTCTGACCCTCTTGAAGGAAGCAGCTGAGTCCAGCGTTTAATGACGGTTGAATTTGAACATGGCAGCACTTGAAACAGGGTTATCGACCCGAAACGTGCACGTCGTGCTTGAGCATGCCTAAGTCTGCGACTTGTTTTTCCTTCATCCAGCTAAGTGGAGTTTTTCATGTTTTACAAGAAATTGATTAAAATGGATGTAATTGAGTGGTGGACATAGTAATTTTACATGTTCCTTTCCTGAAACATCCGACAAAAAATATTTATTTGGTATAAATTTTCTTGTTTTTTTTTTTGGTGATTTTGATCCTGTTAATGCGTAAGGTTGGCTGAGGCATCAGCTTTGACATGTAAGTATTGTTTCCTGTGGCACTTTATTTGTATTTTATTAATTGCTGCCAGCAAACACACCCTCATGTGCCGTAACCTAAGGTGCCGCATAAGGCACCCTATAAGGCACTTCATAGGGCACATGATAAAGTGCACTATCTGCCATGGCACCCTATAATGTCCCCTATAGGGCACCCTATCAGTCGCTCCATAGGATACTGTATAGTGTACCTTATATGGACGGTAACCATAAGGTGCCCTATAGGGCGCCCTATAAAGCGCCCTCTGAGGCACCTTATGGGTACAGTACTCTGAGGGTGTTTTTGCTGGCAGCACTAATGTACATTAAAAATAGATAATACTTTGGACAGCCCTATCAAATAACCCCACTGTGAGTTTGAACCCATGACCTCTGGCTCCAATGACAGTGACGTAACCAATGGGCTACAGCTGCTAGCAAACCCCTGGCTGGCTGCAGAAGGACTGCAAGTCACCACACAAACAGTCTGCTGTGGTCACCAGGATAGGGTTAACCCACTGTGACATAGTGGGTCCTTCCAGCCCGTTAGATGAGGCTAAAAAGCCAGGAACAGGAGTAGGGCTGAGTTGTAAACAAAAGCACATGGCTCCTGGTTACCTTAGAAACCAAGCACAGAGGCAAGAGAAACGCCCGTGCTACCATTCAGGGAATGAGTCACGAGCTAATGCAGGACTCCTGCTAGGGGGTGGATTTGAGCACTGCCCTAGAATTCACCCTGATAAAGAGAGTTCAGTTGAGCTTATGGAGTTAGAAGGAGAAGAAGGATTTGGAGAAGAAGAAGGAGAAGTGGATGAGGCATGTGTGCTGGATAAGGAAGCTAATGAGAGCTACAGTGAAGACAGCAGTGCCAGGAAAAAGCCAGAGTCTCTGTGGAAGGGTGAGACAGAGTCTTTCTTCAGGAAAAGAAAAGAAACCCCAAGGGAAGGATACAATAAGGGCAGAGTGGATTACCTGCAGTATCCAGGGGAACACAGAAGTGAAAGGAAGCCAGGAAGGCAAGTGAAATCTTCTGTGCAAGGCTTAGGTTGGGAACCTACAGCGAGTCCAAAGCCACAAAGAAAACCTCCACCAGCTAGGCTAAAAGGTAAGCCAAAAGGCTGGTATAAAAATAGTTACAGTGACTGTATTTACCCAGAGGGTTGGAGCTGGGAAGAGAATACCTCTGCTGATAACGTTTATGAAAGCCAGTATTTAACTCAGGAATATCAGGTGAAACCTGAAGCAGTTAGAAAGGGCGTGGCATAAGGAGTGCCATTACAAACATTTCCTTCTAGCCAGGAAGAGTTAATGGACTTTGAACCTGAGTGTGTGAATATTGATGAAGATATCATGGACTGTACGATATCGCTTGCTAATAAAATAATCTCATTACGCTGAAGGCATGTTTTGAAAGAGAAAGTACAGCACTACTAGCATTGGGAAGCAGAGAGCTGTGAAGAAACAGCATTGTTATGTTGGAATGCTAGATATCAACCTGTTTATTGCTGAAGTAAGCCTTTTCTGTTAAAGAACCTTTGATTTGTCCTTATGCCAGTAAATACCTGGTTTGTGTTACTTTGTTCAAGGTGAAATCCACCCCGGGAGGGGAAATAAAATCCTTTGGTTGCTTAAACCACTTTTCCACAACTGCTCCTCATTGATTTGGTGAAGGGACTACATTTCCCAAAAAGCAAAGCTTCAGGATTTGTAAAGTAGCTGCTTCAGTGGGGAAGACCAACTCACTTATCCTCTACTCACTTATATACGGGGGTTCAAGGAGAGCTGGTGACAAATGGCGTAGTAGTTTGGATTTTTACCTGGATTTGAGGACACCACAAGGACGAGGTTCCTGCAGCAAGAGCTGACAGCCAGGAGGAAAAGATCCGGAGTTCGGCTGACGATCGGTCAGACTGGGGAGTTCCCTTTTCTCAGTGCCTGACTCTGCACTGGTGCCAGGTAATTGTAGCTGGGCACGGGTGGAGAAGGATACAAAGGAGAAAGGGCGGTGCACAGGAATAGTGCACGTCGTTGAAAAAAAAAAAAGAAGGAGAATTTTTTTTTCTCTCTCTCTTTTTTTTTGGGCCACATTTGGGGTTTTTTTTGTTGTTCTGTTGCAGATACCAGGAGATCCAGAATGGACCCACAAGAAATACTAAGGTGGATGTCCCTGCAATGGGATAAGCAGCTGGAGATGTCGCGAAGGGTGCATGACCAAGCGATGACTGCCTTACAAGAACAGCTGAGACCAGTAAATGCTCTCATAGAACATTTAGCAAAGCAACAGCAGGAGCCAGCAGAAGTTTTTCCAGGATTTATCCAAGGGGTAGGACTAAATGGAAACGGTTCACTTTTGCTGGGACAGTTATCTCCTACTGACAATTTAGATGTTTATGTGGATGCATTTGAACGGATTGCAGAAGCCGTCAAACTACCTAAGGAGCAGTGGGCTATAAGATTTGCCATGTCTTTATCTGGTGAAGCTTTGTCGGCATACAAGTCAATGCCAGCTACCTTAGCAATGAATTATGACGCAGTAAAGAATGCTGTACGAGACAGGTTAGGGCTCACCCCTCTGTTCTACAGGCGCAGGTTTAGGGAGGCAAGGTTAAAGCCTGGAGAAACCCCTAAAGCCCTGTATTTTAGAATAAAGGGATTAGCCTGTAAATGGCTCAAACCTGAGCAGCAAAATGTAGAGTCTATGTTAGATGAGATAATGTTGGAACAGTACATGGAAGCTGTACCTGCTGAGGTTAAAAAGTTTCTTATGTTACAGAACTGTAAGACAACAAGTGAAGCAGCTGCCATGACAGAACGGTATTTTGAGGCTGAATTCTCAAGGACCTCAAAATCCGGTGTTCTGGGCATGACACAGGCTGATAAAGTAAGTAAGAATTTTGAATGTAAAGCACCTTGTGAAAATAGGGGTTTTTCCTTTACTAAGGGAAAATGTTTCAAGTGTGGAAATGTTGGGCACTTGCAAAAAGACTGTATTATACGCACTGCCTTAGTATCTGGTAATGGGGAAAACTTCAAAGCAGGCTTTTTACTACCAGTCCAGGTGGAGGGCATAAAGGCCCAAGCGCTACTAGACTCGGGCGCTAACCAGAGTATGGTGTCCCAACGGCTCTGGGAAGCCATACAAGCTCAAGTAGCGCCGAGTCCAGCAGTAGGGCAGGTGAAAGTACAGTGTTTGCACGGGTCAGCTTCCTATTACCCTGTATATGACCTCATGATAGAAGGTTTAGGATCAGCCAAGAAAGTAAAGGTGGCAATAATCCCACAGCTGTTACACGATGTAATTTTGGGAAATGATTGGCCCCCATTTTGCCGGGGAATTGAAAAGGGTATAGAAGAGAGGACAGGCTATGTCTCTACCCGCTCCCAGGCAAGAACCCCTCATAGGGAGGAGGACCCCGCTGAAGAAGTGGCAGGTCCATCCCGAGTTAGGGAAGATTCCCCTGACTTAGAAAGGGAATATGATGAGGAAGCAATAGACCCATTGCCCGCACAGACTGACCTTTTTGATACCATACCCAAGGAGGTGAGGAAAGGAAAGGCCAAGAAAAAACAAGAAAGGCAACACAGGACCCAAGGAAGGGCTGATTTGGGAGACGGCAAGGGTTTACCATGGGTACCCTCGGAGTTAGTAAAGAAATTCCCGTCCTTCCCAGGGTAACAGAAAGCGGATCCCGCTTTGAAAAGAGCCTTTATGTTTGCGCAAGAAGAAAGGGATACTCTGCCCCGATTCCTTTTAGAAGGGATATCCTGTACAGGGAGAGTAATAACCCGCTTACCGGTGAGGTAAGAAAGCAGTTGGTAGTACCGACTACATTTAAGGCCATAGTAATGCGTCTAGCCCATGACCACCCAATAGGAGCCCACAAGGGGATTCAGGGGACATTAGACCAGGTTTTGGCCCGTTTTTACTGGCTAGGGGTCTACAAGGAAACTTCCCGCTATTGTGAAGCGTGTCCCACCTGCCAACGGGTTACTGCCTCGAAACCGAGAGCAGTGCCTATGATACCCACACCTGCCATATCCACACCCATTAGGCGAATGGCAATGGACATCATAGGGCCACTCGTTAGGACTCCCCGGGGTTTTCAGTACGTGTTAGTGATCGTGGACCAAGCTACACGTTTCCCATGGGTCATACCCATGAGAAATACCTCCGCCAGAACAATAGCCTTGGAGCTGATAAAATTGTTCTGTGAGGTTGGCTTCCCTCAGGAGATGCTCACTGACCAAGGAAGCAACTTTTTGTCAAAATATTTAGCCACTGTGTGGGAT
This sequence comes from Ichthyophis bannanicus, assembly GCA_033557465.1. Taxonomy (NCBI): domain Eukaryota; kingdom Metazoa; phylum Chordata; class Amphibia; order Gymnophiona; family Ichthyophiidae; genus Ichthyophis; species Ichthyophis bannanicus. Next base: position 1,526,696,087 of record CM066032.1, read on the forward strand.
GCTTTTGGCATATACCATGTGCGGACTGCAGCATACCACCCCCAGTCCAATGGGATGGTTGAAAGAACAAACCAGACCATAAAGCAAATGCTTAGGAGGGGACTAGATGGGCAGATGTCCGAGTGGGATACATTGTTACCCTTTGTATTGTATGCGTGTAGGGAGTGTGTACAGGCGTCCCTAGGGGCATCCCCGTACGAGCTGTTATTTGGTAGAACCCCCAGAGGAGTTCTTGATATACTCAGAGAACAATGGGTGGAACCAGATAGGGGGGAGACAGAAGTACCCCAGTTCCTCAAAGACTTACGGAGTCGTTTGAAGAGAATGGCTCAAGCCTCTTTAGAAAACTTACAGGCTAGCCAAAAGAGGCAGAAAAAGTACTACGACCGGGGAACAAAACCCCGTCAATTAGCAGTAGGCGATAAAGTGGTGATTATGGTGGCCGAGATAGGACCAAAATTCGAGTCCAGATGGAAGGGGCCCTGTACGGTAGTGGAGAGGGTAGGTCCCGTCTCATACCGGGTAGAGAATAGTAAGGGTCGGCGCCAGGTATATCACATTAATGTTTTAAAACCCTGGCAAGAAAGGGTAGCCACAGTACAATTAGCTATGAAGGAACACCACAGGAACCCTACACAAGGGATTACGTGCTGTCCATCACAGGCTTTGGCAGCCCGTAATATTTTAAAGGGGGGGGGATTTGTGACATAGTGGGTCCTTCCAGCCCGTTAGATGAGGCTAAAAAGCCAGGAACAGGAGTAGGGCTGAGTTGTAAACAAAAGCACATGGCTCCTGGTTACCTTAGAAACCAAGCACAGAGGCAAGAGAAATGCCTGTGCTACCATTCAGGGAATGAGTCACGAGCTAATGCAGGACACCTGCTAGGGAGTTGAGCACTGCCCTAGAATTCACCCTGATAAAGAGAGTTCAGTTGAGCTTATGGAGTTAGAAGGAGAAGAAGGGTTTGGAGAAGAAGAAGGAGAAGTGGATGAGGCATGTGTGCTGGAAAAGGAAGCTAATGAGAGCTACAGTGAAGACAGCAGTGCCAGGAAAAAGCCAGAGTCTCTGTGGAAGGGTGAGACAGAGTCTTTCTTCAGGAAAAGAAAAGAAACCCCAAGGGAAGGATATAATAAGGGCAGAGTGGATTACCTTGCAGTATCCAGGGGAACACAGAAGTGAAAGGAAGCCAGGAAGGCAAGTGAAATCTTCTGTGCAAGGCTTAGGTTGGGAACCTACAGCGAGTCCAAAGCCACAAAGAAAACCTCCACCAGCTAGGCTAAAAGGTAAGCCAAAAGGCTGGTATAAAAATAGTTACAGTGACTGTATTTACCCAGAGGGTTGGAGCTGGGAAGAGAATACCTGTGCTGATAACGTTTATGAAAGCCAGTATTTAACTCAGGAATATCAGGTGAAACCTGAAGCAGTTAGAAAGGGCGTGGCATCAGGAGTGCGGTTACAAACATTTCCTTCTAGCCAGGAAGAGTTAATGGACTTTGATGTGAATATTGATGAAGATATCATGGACTGTACGATATCGCTTGCTAATGAAATAATCTCATTACGCTGAAGGCATGTTTTGAAAGAGAAAGTACAGCACTACTAGCACTGGGAAGCAGAGAGCTGTGAAGAAACAGCATTGTTATGTTGGAATGCTAGATATCAACCTGTTTATTGCTGAAGTAAGCCTTTTCTGTTAAAGAACCTTTGATTTGTCCTTATGCCAGTAAATACCTGGTTTGTGTTACTTTGTTCATGGTGAAATCCACCCCGGGAGGGGAAATAAAATCCTGTGGTTGCTTAAACCACTTTTCCACAACTGCTCCTCATTGATTTGGTGAAGGGACTACATTTCCCAAAAAGCCCAGCTTCAGGATTTGTAAAGTAGCTGCTTCAGTGGGGAAGACCCACTCACTTAACCTCTACTCACTTATATACGGGGGTTCAAGGAGAGCTGGTGACACCCACCCATACCCATGATGCACTGCACATGCAAATCAGCAGTCTACAGATGATCACAAGATGGGGTATGCACCCCCACAGCACCTCGGCCTGGTAGGGGGAACTGACCGTGTGTGGTACTGGCACAGAGTAGCTACACACCGTCACATTGTGCAGGTACTGCACTCACCCTGAGGGTGAGGTGGGGCGCCCAGCACCAGGTCCACAGCAGAGATAGGCCATACTGCAGGTCCCCAGCAGTGCTAATGTGTGAGATAGGTAGTTTCTGCCAACACACCTTGGATGTATCTGTAAGTCTCAGTCAGGTGTAGCCCCTATGGACCCCTAGGAGGATTATGTACCACCACCCTCCTTCTCCTCCAGGGCTGAGGGTGGTAAACAGGGTCTCCCACCAGAAGATCCACGTTCTACCTCCCTGCAATGGTGGCAGTAGAGGGGACCATCAACCCCAGTCCTGCTGGGGAACAAACACCCTACAGGGCAGACAATGCAGCTCTGTACACATCCATACCGCAATAGCAGACAGACATTAGGGCTGGACATGCAAAGCTGCACCCCACCACAATCTGATATTCTCCTGCAGCAAGTCTTCAGCCGCGGCACCCTGCAAGGTGCTTCATCAAGACACATAGCAGCTGCAGACAGTCTGCTAGCTAGTCCATAGTGCATGTTCCGGGTGGAAATGCATGCACCCAGAACTGGGATGTCAGCATACACACCAAGCAGATAAGTCAGTGACTGGACCCCAAAAGAAAACCCATAAAAATCACATGAAAAAAATACTACATAGCACTATGGGGGTGCCTAGCCATGCTGTGGTCACTGCACAGTCAGGGTGAGAGTGATCTCCCAGCAGGAATGCTGTGGCCACCCTGTCTGTGCAGGTGGTGGCCGGACACTACAATGTCCCAGCCATTGCCCTATGCCCTGTGCAGATGCATCCTGGCCAGGCCACCCTGTCCGGGCTATACCCATGGTACCTTGCTCCTCATTATGCACATTGGCAGGCCAATACTGGCAACAGTGCTGGCAGTGTGGGCTGTGGAGGGTGTTTGCAGCCACCACACACTGTATAGACAGACACACACTCCCACACCTATGCCAGCATTGTGCTACTATAGAGGAGTTTAGCAGCCCTGGCCACCACACCAGTCCTGGGCACAGTGCAGGCATGGATATGGTATGCAATACTGTTGGGGGTCACACCCCAGGATGGTAAACACTGTCAGAGACCAGACCTGAAGCACACTCCACAGACATCAGAAAGGTTGCTATGATGGAGCTCAATCAGCAAACTGTGCTTAACGTAGGAATTGCTATCTGCCAGTAATCATAACAAACTTTTGATAGCTGTGTACCGTATTCCCAGGTGTAGGGTGGCATTGCTAAGGTATGCAAGTGCTAGTACTGGGAGATGCACGCTTGGCCCATAAGAACATAAGAACATAAGATATGCCATAATGGGTCAGACCAAGATCCATCAAGCCCAGTATTCTGTTTCCAACAGTGGCCAATCTAGGTCATACGTACCTAGCAGTTTCCCCAAGGGACACAGGTTCCACAATGCTTGTATTGGTTCAAGCATTGATATCCTGGGTCCCTTCTTAATAATGGTTTATGGACCTTTCCTCCAGGAACTTGTCCAAACCTTTTTTAAACCCAGCTACACAAACAGCCTTTACTACATCCTCCGGTAACAAATTCCAGAGTTTGATTACACGTTGAGTGAAAAAATATTTTCTTTTATTAGTCTTAAATAGTTTACCCTGTAGCTTCATTGCATGTCCCCTAGTCTTTCTATATTCTGATAAGGTAAACAATCGATCTACGTTTACCCGTTCCACTCCGTTCATTAATTTATAGACTTCTATCATATCTCTCCTCAGCCGTCTCTTTTCCAGGTTAAAGAGCCCCAACCTTTTTAGCCTTTCTTCATAGGAGTATCCTTCCATCCCCTTTACCATTTTGGTGGCTCTTCTCTGAACCTTTTCTAAAATTGCTATATCCTTCTTAAGATACGGCGACCAGAATTGCACACAATATTCAAGGTGTGGTCTCACCATGGAACGATATAGAGGCATTATAATATCTTTTGTTTTATTTTCCATTCCTTTCCTTATCATACCTAGCATTCTATTTGCTCTCTTGGCCGCCGCTGCACACTGGGCCGAGGGTTTTAACATGGTATCCACAATGACGCCTAAATCTTTTTCCTGGGTGGTGGTTCCTAATGTGGAACCTTGCATCGTGTAACCATAGTTTGGGTTGTTCTTCCCTAGGTGCATAACCTTGCACTTGTCCACATTAAAAGGCCCAATGTCCTGCCTCTCCAGGAGGCATTGGCTAATGGAGCCTGTGGGTGTGGGTGTGGGTGTGTCTGCCCCTGTTGGCTGCTGCTTTACGGCAGAGGCTCCCAACTCCAGTCCTGGTGTGCCAAACACTGTTCGGGTTTTCATGCTGTCCCTCATGAATATGCATGAGATACATCTGCATACCATGGGGGTGGTGCATAGATATGCAGTACAGGCATCTTTATTAGAGGCAGCATGGAACCTGAAAGGTGTTTGGCCCTCCAGGACTGCATTTGGGAGACTCTGCTCTAGGTAATGCACCTGTTTATGGTGTCTTTGCTCTGTAGGGTAAAATGTCGGTGTTTAGGGCATGTTTACGTCATCTGCAATAAACGTTCTGTCTGTATTAGCACGTTGTAGTAGTGGGTAAAATATGGGAACTGGGTTGGCAGGCACCATAGCTGGGACTTGAACCTGTGACCTTCTGCCTCCAAACACACTGGTTGTGTGCACTGCACCACTGTGTTGTGACAGAGACAGTGCATTCCCTGGTGATACCATGACTGTTTGTCCAGCAGGGCCTATCTGTTACAGTGCATGGCACCCACCTACACAGGGCTAGGCCATGGTCTGCTCTGGGCAGCTGCCACTGCCCCCTCCACCACCAGTACCCCTCCGCCACCATGCTGACATGCCCTTCTATTGGAGACAGAATAAAACCTGAATGATTTGTGGCCCTCCAGGACTGCATTTGGGGGACTCTGCTCTAGGTAATGCGCATGTTTCTGGTGTCTGTGCTCGATGGGGTAAAATATAGGCGTTTGAACCATGCGTATGTTCTCTGCAATAAAGGTTTGTCCTTACTATCACGGTTTAGTAGCGGGTAAAATATGGGGACTGGATTGGCAGTATCCCCAGCTGGGAATTGAACTTGTGACCTTCTGCTCCTGAACACACTGGCTGTGTTCACCACTCCACACTGTGCTCACAGAGACAGTGCAGTCCCTGGAGATACCATGGTTGTTTGTCAAACAGAGCCTGTCTGTTGCAATGCATGGCACCCACCTACACAGGGCTAGGCCATGGTCGGCTCTGGGCAGCTGCCACTGCCCCCTCCACCTCCAGTACCCCTGTGCCACCATGCTGACATGCCCTTCTGCTGGTGGTGCTGGTGGTGTGCAGTCTCAAGCCATCCAGTGTGCAGGTAGGCAGCTGCCTATGGTGAGTGTTGTGGGGTAGGGTGCCTGCATAAGCGTCCACGCTTCCCCCCAACACCACCTGCCAATGTTCTGTGCCCTTGGGGGTACCTGCTGGGTACTATCCCCTGTGACTCTGTGATAAACACTCTCATGCCCATGTTGGGCCCTCATCAGTTGCTGTCTGGCTGCTGTTCAGTTTCAGCATTCCTAAGTGCCACCTAGGCATCTGCCTAGTCCGCACTGTGCCCCAGCTGCACCACAGCATGTGTCGCCTGCAGCCCTCTGTATCCTCTTTCCCAGCATCTGTCCAGTTGCCCATTCCGACATGCCCGTCCTGCTGTTGTGGAACATGTGCATGCCATAGGTAACCTGTCCAATGGAGAGGGAAACCCTGATCAGTGCTATTTCACTGTGGGATCATTCACCTTGTATGGGGACGGAGCGTAGACCCTTCCAAAATTCATATTTATTTTTTGGGGCTTTCTTGGGAGTGTTTTTTTATGTTTCCCATTACTATCACTATTGCCCAACTTGATTATGATTTTTTTAAATTTTGTTGTGGGCATTTTCAATGTTTATTTGCACTTTTGTTCCGTGCACAACACATGTATCACACTTATCACTTTTTTGTAGGTTTCCCTGGTTTTGCTGTACATTGCTGACAGAAATGGTTTCTTTTCCCTTTAAATCGGCTCTAACGCGAGGTTTTCACTTGCGTTATTTTTGGCCTCAAATTTCACATCGTTAGTGTGCAGGGAGCCTCTCCCCTCCCACTCTCCACCCATTGACCCCTTCTCTCTGCCCCTGGGGAGCCTTCCTCCACCCTCCGGGAGTCTTTCCACGCCTTCAGCGCTTGTTTGCACCACTGCGTGCGTGAGCGCGCACTAAAGCGCATTTTTGCCCCGTAAAGCGTCATTAGCACGCACTAAGGTACCTTAGCGTGCGCTAATTGCACAGCGCGCATGTTAAGAAGGTTTAGTAAACATACCCATAAGTTTTGATGTTTATTCATGTAATTTTAGATTGGAAAATATATATTTGCATGTCATTTCAAATGAATGTACAACCCTAGCGCTGGGATGTCCATAAGAGGGGATCAGTGCCAAGTGAGGAAAAGAAAATGAAAGAGGGAATTCTCCTTCCCTCTTTCTTCCTGGATCCCCTTTCCCTATATCATTCTTCCATCTCCAATCTTCCTTCACTCTGCCTACTCTCAACCTCTTTGGAATGGGAAGCCTCCGGCTATAGTGGACAGTTAAAGCTGGAATTACATTCAAAGGTTTCCCAGATGTAACCTTAAGGAAACTCACTTTTATCCTCTTCTCTATCAAGTTACTTAAATAGAATCATGAAGGCAGAAAATGACCATAGGACCTATCCAGTCTACCCTTCCATACTGTAGTCCCGTACACATGGGGTAAATTTATATGCAATATTTCACATGTATATACTGGCCTATACACCCCTACAGTGGGACGTGTGAGTGGAATTGAATGTAATAAGTCTTCCGCCTTATCAATGATGCCTCAGAGGCTGGGAGAGAAAACAAGGAGTAATATTAGGTTTCTGAATCATTATTGAATAAATAAAAACATGTATAATGTGTGATGAAATAATCCACTCAGTAGTTCTGATAACTGAAAGCTTTTATTACATTTCCATAAAATGAAAAGAGTGATGAAATTCAAGCTGGCAATATGGTACTCCAGATGATATGGTAGCTGTATTGTTTTTTACATTAGATATTCAGGTACTAGGAATAGATAATATCTCATTATCAGTTTTCTCTTACAGGTCTCATCCTTCCATTATTTTTTTGAATTGTGTAATGCTCTAGTGTATACATTTCTTTTCTTGCAAACCTCTTTCCTCTTCCCCAACAAGTTTCAAATTAATTAAGTTTAGCAGATAAGTACCATTTCAGTGCACACACTTCCCTGCATCGGGCGCAGTCAATATTTGCATACCTGTTTATTATGTGTAGCTCATTTGCCTATAATTTAAATACACTTAAATACTCAACATTAATTGTGCACCAGTTTTTACGTGCCGTTTACGTGTGCATCCATCTCTTTTCTGCATTTAGTGGCAGCAGTAAGTGTACTTAAAAGTGGCATCATCTGTGCTTAAAGACCGCGCTTGATTTTTGCATCGGCCTGTATGATTGTAAGTCCTTCAGGTACAGGAAAATACCTACTGAATGTAACTTTACTGGATTTTACTGGAGAGACCAGGGCCAGCGCATCCACTATAAATACAACTTTTTCCTTCAAATTTCTGTTTTCTTCCCAGATATTTTTTTAAGAATAAGTTCTCTTGCTCACTATTAAAATATATTCACAGAATGTAAAAATCATAGGATAGAATTTAAAAATACACATTAAAATGTTAATTTATTATTAGTTTTAAAGTATCTGTTAAAAAATTGATTCTGTAGTTAAGGTGTGGGCAGAAGAGGACACATTTTGGATACTGATGAGAAAGAAGGACTTAAGCTGCCTAGTATCTCTGAGCTTCTTTTGGTGTCTTGGAACATTTTGTAGATCCAGAGAAAGAAGAACATTTAGGGGTATGTTTACTAAATGGCGGTAAGGGAGCAGTTTTTTCTTTGTGTTAATGGCAGCAATGAGGGGTTACCTTGTGGTAAGTGTGCTGGGCATATTAGAGGTGGTCCGACGTTAAGGGGTAATAATGGACACTTACCGGGTGGTAATAGCACATGCTGCATTAAGGGGTGGTAGTGGACCCTTAGCGTGCGGTAACGGGATATGCTGCGAGAAGGTATCTGGCATGCACCTTAATGCAGAAAAGGGGGACAGGGAAGCCATTGGAGAAGGTATGGATGCAAGCACATTTGGTAGCTGCTGGAGTTGACTCACCTGATGCCTGGAAATTTGGCAGTATGTGTGATGAGCATGTTTGACCGTACAGCAGGCCTATGCTGTTGACTAGGTGAGATAGGCGGCTGCCTAGTGATGATGGCAAGTGTGGGTGTTGGCTGTGTCATGGATGGGTGGTGGCAGCAGCAGAGTCAGCGGAGGGGATGCAGCAGCGGGGGCGCTATGAAAGGTATGCAGTCCTAGATGCACCTGAAAGCATACACCGTAAGCTACATTATAGTGTCTGTGAGCTGTGGACATGTATCCAGATTTACTGTCAGTGTGTGGCATACCATAGGCCAGGACAGTGTCTGGGTGGAGGCAGCATGTTCCTGATGTGGGCAGCAAAGGGAAAATTGTCCATGAGTGCTCATATAGAGCAGTTACAAGAGAAGTGTGCATGATATGGCTAACTGCTGCAAATGACCCCTGATGGCCATGGTGGGGCAATTTACTGCTTACACCATTAAGTGCCCCACCATGAATCTCCCTGATAGTCAAATGGTGGGTGCAGAGCTGTTCCATAGATCTTCCAAGCAGAGAGTTTGCAGTTTGTGTGATGAGTGGATGTATGGGATCATACAGGCCAAAAGCATTTGGTGTGTGCGAACCAAAAGTAGCAGTGCCATGGGGTACATGAAACACCATTTGTGCGGGTGGGACTGGTGCCTCAGCCTGTGCAACTACAAGACAATACACCCGACAGAGTGGCATGATAGAAAGGGACAAGTTGAACCCATTTTCCCAATGTGGGGCAAGTAATGATGGCAGAACAGTGCAGGGGATGGCTATGCAATGAGTGTTAGGTGCCTGAATGTACGAGATATATCCTCTTTACGAAAAGCTGGGAGGTCACAATGATGGCAAAACAGAAAACGCATCCTTACCAGTTGACCCAGACATCTGCTGCGTATACATCACTGATCCACTGCAATGTGCCGTGGCAGAGCCACTAAAGCCATGCTCACAGATATCCATGATGGGGAAGGCCATATTGGGTTACCCAACGTGTGGGCATAATGCATAGAAATGTAGAAGAATGATTGTCTGCAGGTCACAGCAGAGCCAGGACTGTGCAAGGTGGGCAAGCACACCCAGGCACAAAATGAACAAGTGGGAATCAAACCCTGGACCTTTGACCATGGAGACATTGCTCCAATCAGTAGGCTTCCACATAGCTCTACACAGATGGGTAGAGCCTGCAGATCTCTGATCAAACTGTTTCCTGTCTGTGCCAGTATAGATTGGGCCCTCCACTACCCATGAGGCACTGCATATGCAAAACAGCAGTCTGCAGGTGAAGAACCAATGGAGAATGCACTGATACAGCATTATCAGCTCAGTAAGACACACTGGCTGCGTGTGCTATATGCACATAACAGCAAGCGGTTTCAGCTGTCACCCTGAGGGTGAGGAGGGATGCCCAGCACCTGGTTTACTGAATCTGCACTGTTAGAGATGATCTCTGCTGGTTGTGCTGCAGGTCCACATCACTGCTAGTGTGTGACAGCTATTGTCTGCTGTGTGCTATGCTTTTCTCCTTGTTTTTTGCTTGTTGTAGCAGACAGGGACAGCAATAGCTTGACCCTGTGTTTTGCCTATGTTGGACACTAACCCTCTGATAACAGTGCATATTAGTGGCCAGTATCAATATGCTGCTATCATGGACAGCCACTGTAGTGTATGTGTGTGTGTGTGTGTGTGGGGGGGGGGGGGTATAGGCTAGTGTGAGGCTACTGTCCTACCAGAACCCCAGTGAGTAGGCCATGATCTGTGACAATTCACACATGCAGGGTCAATATGCACATTTCAGCTGTCTGCTTACTCAGCAGGCCACCAAATGCATTCCCATCCTCTCCAAAAGGCAAGCACACGTCTAGCAATTACACCAGTGCTTCTCAAGAGTGTGCCCAATGTAACCCCATACAAGCAGGTGAGCATGTATAGGCCTCCCCAGATAAAGCAACACTCCAACACCATATTCATAGACATATAAGGTATATGTTCCTGGATGCTTGAGATGCCATTTATCAGAGGCTGTCATCATGCCTGCACACAGGGTAAGTGCAAACCATTGTGCAAACCGGGCACTTACACAGTGCGGCAGCCAAGGGAGGGTGGCACAGTTGGCACAGTGAGCCAGATAGCAGGCAGACAAAGGTATTGGCAGTAGTGTCAATCAGGCAGGGGCTGGAGATGAGCAATAGGCAGGCAGTGGCATCGAGAGACATGCAGACATAATAATAATATAGATCACCAAAACCACCCTCTGTGAAACTGTTTATAATAGTTTTTGTCGGATATTACTGGAAAGGGAGATACACTGAATTCTATGTCCACCACTCAGTTCTATCCTTTTTAATCAATTACCAATCAATTTTTAATCAATTACCAATTGATTAAAAAGGATAGAACTGAGTGGTGGACATAGAATTCAGTGTATGTCTCTTTCCAGTAATATCCGGCAAAAACAGTTTCACAGGGGGTGGTTTTGGTGATTTTTGGATTATCTTGATTGATTATCACTGAATTCGGGACTCTTTAGAGAGAACATATTAATAATGGCAGCTCCCAGGGAACTGAGGGACCCATGCACATCCACATGCAGCACATATGGTATGACCCCAACCCCCTCTGATGCAACATCCTGTTACTGCAGAAGGTGCATTGGAGGGGACATATGGAGTGTGCTTGTGCACGCGCGTCTTCCAATTGCCTGCGCAGGCCGCAATGATCTATACCTGTGTGATGACAGAAAGGAGATGCCAGAGCTGAAGGAAAGAATACTCTGCCTTGGGTGGGAGGGACAGCGAGAGAGAAAGAGAGACATACAGAGAGGGCAGACACTGTGCTCTGAGAGGTGGAAGGAGCGTGTGAGGGGGTGAGGGAGGGCAGAGACTGGGCTCACAATGGTGGACAGGAAAAAAGATGGGACAAGTGTTAGGTTCTGAGGGGTGGACAGAGAGGGTTGATGCTGGACTATTGGGTGGGGGAGAACAACAGGTAGAGTGTGGGGGTAGAAGTCTGCTAGTTGTTTGGTGAGGGGGAGAAGATGAAGACATAGGAAACGAACAAGAAGGGGTACTTGACTGCAGGGGTGAAGGGATGGGTGAGGGGATGGTGAGATGCTGGGCTGTGGCTGTGAGAGAGGAGCAAGAATCAGGCCATAGTGAAACCACGTGGGAAAGGCCATTGATGGTTGCGCCGAGATGAGGGAGAGGAGGCGGGAGCGTAAAAGGAGTGAGACTGGGGTCTTGGAGAGTTAGTTGGAGGGAATGAGAAGCTAGGGAAGGTGTGAGCTGGGGAAAATTAGAGATGGGTTGGAGGTGACAGAAGTAGATGACAAATAGTTCTGAGGTCATGAGGTGATAGAGATGTAGAGGGAGGGTGATATCAAAGTGGTGTAAAGAATGACATGGGTGGAAACTGCTAAGAGGGATTGATCTACTGTATATGTCAGACCCAGATATAGAGAAGGAATGTACAACAGTAGGGGGAATGAGGAGAAATAGCAAAGGGAAAGCTGACACTGGAAAGAGTGTTAGATGACAGCAGAGGGACAGCAGAAGAGAGATTGTGGCCATTACACAATTAAAAACAAATGCCACAGAATAGGGGTAGAGCACAGTATTTGTGTGGGGATGCCAGCACTTGCAGATATGTGCTTTGGGAATTGTGCATTGCTGAGGTATTTGTGTCCTGTTCAGTACTAGCCAACATGCATGTCATTTGTATTCGCCTGTGTTGATATGAATGCAAGGTTTGGCTTCTAACTTGTAGCTTCCAATTATTTTTTGATGAGGGTCTCTCTGGGTTTTATCTGTATGACTGAAGTGTGATATCCCTTGCATGACATTTCAGTGTAGAGCTCAAGATAAGGTCCAATTGTCCAAGTATGAGAGGTACTGTAATTGTGTTTATAAGCTGTATAGATTGTACTGCCTTTTCATAGATTGGTTTGGTGCTGTGTGAGTCCTGGTAGTGTAATGTTATTCTTACAGCAGGTTTGCAATGGACTCTGAGTGGTCTCTTTTTTTGCTGCATGCTGTGCACATGTTGGCACTAGACAGAAGTCATGCAGCAATCTGGTGAAAAGAAATGTGTGCCTTTGAGTCAGTGCTCACTCCTGGTGACCCAGCAGCTCCTGGGTTTTCTGGGTGGTGTGACCAGACGTGGATGCCAGGCTTTTATTTGAACGGGTTCATGACTTGTCCAAAGGGCATGAGGTGTGCTAGGGTTCATCAAACTGAGGTTTCTTGTTTAACAATTACTGCTCTGAGCACTACATTGCTTTCTCATTTTGCAACCTTTATTTAACCTCACTGCATATGTCAATGAGGTACACCTCTGAAGTTATTGTTGGGATAAATATGAGACAAGCACTGGGCACTTTATAGCAATGGCGTACCAAGGGTGAGGCAGTGGGTACATTTGGCCCCGGTGTTGACAGTCCGGGCCCACATGGGGGTGTCCCACACTCTGGAAACTCACTTTCAGTTGTTAGCTGGCTTGCTGCGTTGCCTCCACTCCAGGCCCCCGCTGTTCCCTCCTTAGGTGTTGTGGTAACAGCTGTACAAAAGGACTTTGGCCTGGGAGGGAACGATGGGCCTGCAGTGAAGGCCGCACTGCAAGCCAGCAAACAACTGAGGGTACATTAGCCGAACATGCACACGGGGGCCTGGGAGTGGGTTTCTGCTCCAGGTGTCACATCAGCTAGGCACACTGCTGCCATATAGACTTATAAAATCATATGAGGTCTCAGGGGAGCAAGATGGCGGTAGGAAGTGGATCGTCGGCGGCCGCCCCGCAATAAGGCTTGGCGGTTTTTTTACCCAGGTGGCGAACTCTGCCTTCGATTGAAATGGGGCGGAGGAAAAGGAAGCAAGTGGGTTTACCTGGCGGTTTCTCGCTATCTTCTGCTGCCAGTCAGAAAACTCTGGACATATGCGGGTTTGCAGCTGTCAGGTCCAGAGCGTCGTCTTCGTCAGCACAGCATGAAGAATTGCTGTCTGTGCTGGGCGCATCAGGGGTGAGTCTTTCACCAGATTAGCGGGTGCCCCAGATGCAGCCAGGAAGCGTTTCATCTGCTGACGGTGTTTTCTCACAGTAATAACTTTGGACGCGCTGTGGGATGCCATATCAGCCTTGACCACTACCCTATCAATGGTTGTGGGGACTGTCAGTTCTGAATTGTCTACTATGAAATTGCCATTATCAGAGACTTCCAGGGGCCAAGAGTTCCAGGCGGGTACCTTATCATAGGTGAAAGAAGATTTGAGTAGCCTTTGGGAGGAGCATTTAGTCTTGATCAAGGAAAGATCAGTGTTGACTCAAAAGACTGAGCAATTAGAAAATCAAGCACAAAGGAACACTCTTTGTCTTTTGAACTTCCCTAGGTCTCCTCTTATGTCCCCCTTGGAAATGGTACGGAAGTATTTTAGTGAGCTGCTCAAGATTCCGCAGGAGCACCTGCCCCCTTTGACCAGGGTTCAATATCTATCTGTTAATACCCTGGGAACCAGGAGAAATGGTTCAGAGACACCAATGTGGGGGGAGGGGGACCTGACTGGTTTTCTGGAAAGTTCTTTGGATGTGATAACGGAGAGAACTACTATGCTTGTGACTCTAGCACTGGAGTCCAATAAGGTTTTGATTCTTCGGTCTTTTTTCAAGAACTTGAATGAGAAGTTTCTAGGCTCACAAGTTTGTATATTTCCTGTCCTTTCTCGTGCAACCCAGTTAAGGAGGAAGGAATTCCTGGTTTATTGGGCCAGGACCGTCTCCCTGGGTGCTACTTTTGTGTTAAAATTTCCATCTCATTGTTATATTTCTTATCAAGGAAAGAATTTCCTGTTTTTTGAGCCTAAGCAGCTTCTAGAGTTCTTAAATGGAAGGGATGAGACCAGGGTTGATGTGGGTTCCCATACGGCTGACGCATAAGCCTTATCTTGCCTTGTTTTTGTATTTCTTTAGTAAGGGTCCCTTTGCGATCGGGATGGGATTGTAATTTAACACTTTCTTGTACAATTTCCTGTCCCCCCCCTATTTTTTCCTATGATTGTTTACGTGAACTAATGTTTGGTATATGATGTTTTTCCTTTTTGTGATTTATTGTTGCAGTTGTATGCACATTTTCCATATTTCTTGGTTCATTCATGTGTATGCTTGAGTGTTCTTATATATAAACTCCAATACAGATTAAAAAAAAATAAAATCATATGAGGCTTCTGTCATTTTTGCCACTCCAGTGTCCATGCTAACATGGCTACCTTGCAGACAATTATCATCAAAGTGAGACTTGTGAAGGGCTCCATTATAATACACTCATGTGGAGGGGTGGAGGGAGGCAGCACATGACTCACAGACAGGGCTGCCATCCCACCTCCCCTCTTCTAACACTTCCTTTCCTCAGTCTGTGACACAAGGGTGTCTAGCCACTTCCCTTCAGATGTGTTCATCACCTCTGTGAGGGTCTCACATAGCAGCAGCCTGTTCGAACACTCAGGCTTGGGGTTCATAGGACAGTGTCTTTCAACATATGTGCTGATATGGATGCAGGGTCTGCATACCTGGGTTATGTGCATATGGCTGGAGGCTGCATGTGTATGTGTGTGGTTGGCAAGGTTGGCAGCACCATGCTGCTGGCCACAACTGGCTTGCAGATTGTCCTCTCAGCAGCCATGCACATGGCCCAGCATTTGACAGGTACCTCCTGATAGTGTGATCCACAGACAATATTTATCTCATATGTCATCAGCACTTGCAGGCCAACCCTTTCATCCACTGAGTGGATTGTTTTGGTTCTACAGTGCTTCCTGTGACCATGGCACATATCATACATGAATCAGAGGCATCAAGTGCCTGTTACAGGGCAGTCCTTGCCAGTGCAGTGTTTGGTGCAGTGCTCCTCAGTGACACTGAATGATGACAGCAGTGAAAAGCAGCAACTTTCTTATAAACATTTCTCTTTATTAAACTATTTACAGTGATTATTTACTTAACAAACAGATGATTTACACCACTTTTTAATTTTTGTCAAATCGGTTTACATTTGCGACTTAACCTTGGCAATGTACATGAAACAGCTGCATACGCCTTGTAGCGCTTTACAAATGATCAGTAATAGTAGTAGCAGGGACATTGCCTCAGAAGAATCCAAGTTATCAATGGGTGGTAATGTGACTTGCCCAAGGTCAGATGGAATGCTAATGCACATGGCCCAGTGGCCCTGCATGGTTTACTGTCTTTCTTGCCTTCCAGCTGGAGGGCCAGGAGGGAAGGTTTGTGTCTGGGAGCAGTGGCACACCTCCTCATTCAGGCCACACACCTCCTCTCTCAGGCCATGCATCTTCCCTTTCAGGCCCTCAAGGTGCATTGCCTGGAAGTCCAGTGGCCTGGCCAGGGCAATGAAGCCCTGCTGCACTGTGCACTCAAATGAGTCAAAGTGCAGCAGGGCCTCACTAGCTGCAGTGGATGCTGGTTCTTCCTGGTGATGCACCACAGTTGCATGGGAGGTAGGCAGTGGCAACTGTTCCCACTCCTGCTTCCCCAGCCTGGTCCCTGCTTCCTCCCCCTCTCCCCTCCCATCACCCTGCCTCTTTCCCCTCTGCCTTCACATCCCCCAATCTGATACCTGCCTCCTTTTTCTCTTCCCACCCATTCCCCAGCCTGCTCCCTGCCCTTCCCCATCCCATCCCCAGCCCCTTCTCCTCCATAACCTCCTCCTCCTCCAACACCTCCCCCTCCTGCTGTTGTGTGCTATCAACCCACTCCCTTTCAGAAGGACTCCCCACCTCTGTCAGCATGAGGATAATATCCTCTACCTTCTTGGCCTCCGTCAAAGGGGAGGGGCAAGATGGCACCATTGGGTTGCTGCTGCGGGTTGGCAGTCTGGTGCCCCTGCTGTTCCAGCTCATCCAGCTGCTGGTGGTGCTCATGGGGCTCTCTCTGCCGGGCTCCCCATCTGGCCTTGGGGCTGTTGCCACAGTTCCCTCTTACCTGTGAGGCTGCTGCACTGCTGGCACAGCTGTCTCTTTGGCAGCTGGAAACTGCTGAGGCATTTCTTCTGCTGCTGGTGGTGGGGAGTCATTTTCTACCAGTGCTGTATATGGAAGACAAAGATTTTCATATTAGCTACCACAATTAGTATGTATGCATTGTATTTGGCAGGTCAACATCCCAGTATGGGCAAGCTGGCTTGCTCTTTCCATATATATACATGATCAGTATCAGATACACATGACTCAGATGGCATTTGTGTCCTCTTTGTTCACACCTTTTGTACTTCCAGTTGTGTCCTGCCTTTATATGGGCAGTGTATGGGGTTCACATGGGTGAGAAGTTATTGTAGGATTGTGTGATGAAATTGGACAGATTTGGTGTAGGTCCCCATGGTGTGACAGGTTTTGAATCCATGGCAGTTGCCTTGAGGGGCTGACAGGTTCCCCACGGAGACATGCGGGGGAAGGGGCACAACCTGTGTGGCAAGGCTGGATTGCATGGTGACTTTATGGCTGATTTGTGATTGTTCTGCAGAGGTCAGGGATTTGGCCTTTGTATTTTGGTCACATATCGATTCACACAAGTGACCATCACGACATTCATTCCAATGGGGACACATCTCAGATACCATAGGCAGACCTGGCAGATTGCTACTTCCTGCCTCTACCTGATCAAAGTGAAGTGTTGGCATGTGTCTGTCAGGGAACCAAACAGCAGGAGAAGGAGGTCTTCCACAGAGGTACAATAGGAGGAAGGAGCAGAAGCCAAAAACCATGGCCAAACTGTAGGTATATCCAAAAAACGTTATTAGTAGACCCAACTAAAATGTTTCGGCCAGAGGCCTTCTTCAGGGGTCAAAGAGGGCAAATATCAATGTAAAAAAAACCACTCTTCCCAACATAAGAACATAAAAACATAAGATCATAAGATATGCCATACTGGGTCAGACCAAGGTCCATCAAGCCCAGTATTCTGTTTCCAACAGTGGCCAATCTAGGTCATATGTACCTAGCAGTTTCCCCAAGAGACACAAGTTCCACAATGCTTGTACTGGGTCAAGCATTGATATCTTCGGTCACTTCTTAATAATGGTTTATGGACCTTTCCTCCAGGAACTTGTCCAAACCTTTTTTAAACCCAGCTACACTAACAGCCTTTACTACATCCTCCGGTAACAAATTCCAGAGTTTGATTACACGTTGAGTGAAAAAATATTTTCTTTTATTAGTCTTAAATAGTTTACCTTGTAGCTTCATTGCATGTCCCCTAGTCTTTCTATATTCTGATAAGGTAAACAATCGATCTACGTTTACCCGTTCCACTCCGTTCATTAATTTATAGACTTCTATCATATCTCCCCTCAGCCGTCTCTTTTCCAGGTTAAAGAGCCCTAACCTTTTTAGCCTTTCTTCATAGGCGTATCCTTCCATCCCCTTTACCATTTTGGTGGCTCTTCTCTGTACCTTTTCTAAAATCGCTATATCCCTTTTAAGATACGGCGACCAGAATTGCACACAATATTCAAGGTGCGGTCTCACCATGGAACGATATAGAGGCATTATAATATCTTTTGTTTTATTTTCCATTCCTTTCCTTATCATACCTAACATTCTATTTGTTCTCTTGGCCGCCGCTGCACACTGGGCCGAGGGTTTTAACATGGTATCCACAATGACGCCTAAATCTTTTTCCTGGGTGGTGGTTCCTAATGTTTAACCTTGCATCGTGTAAACATAGTTTGGGTTGTTCTTCCCTAGGTGCATAACCTTGCACTTGTCCACATTAAATTTCATCTGCCATTTTGATGCCCAGTCTTCCAATTTATCAAGATCCTCTTGCAATTTTTCACTATCCTCTTGGGTTTTAACAACTTTAAATAGTTTTGTGTCATCTGCAAATTTGATAACCTCACTCGTTATTCCACTTTCCAGGCCATTTATGAATATGTCAAAAAGCAGCGGAACCAGCACAGATCCCTGGGGTATACCACTATTCACCTTTCTCCATTGGGAAAATTGGCCATTTAGCCCTACGCTCTGCTTTCTATCTTTTAACCAGTTCCTGATCCACAATAGTACACTGCCTCCTATCCCATGACTCTTTAGTTTCGCCAAAAGTTTCTGATGAGGGACCTTGTCAAAGGCTTTCTGAAAGTCCAGATACACAATATCAACCGACTCACCTTTGTCCACCTGTTTATTCACTCCTTCAAAAAAACATAACAGATTAGTAAGACAAGATCTTCCTTGTCTAAAGCCATGTTGGCTGTCTCCCATTAGGTTGTGACTATCTACATGCTGAGTAATTTTATTCTTTATGATGGTTTCTACCATTTTTCCCGGTACTGACGTTAGGCTCACCGGTCTGTAGTTTCCCGAATCACCCCTGGAACCCTTTTTAAAAATTGGTGTTACATTGGCGATCCTCCAATCTTCAGGTATTAGAGATGATTTTAATGATAGTTCACAGATTACTGATAGCAGTTCTGCAATCTCATATTTCAGTTCTTTCAACACCCTTGGATGTATACCATCCGGCCCAGGTGATTTGCTACTCTTCAGTTTATCTAATAGTTGTAAGACATCTTCCCGATGTATCGATATTTCCTTCAATTCTTCCGCACCTTTAAATACCACTTCAGTCATGGGTAACATCCCTACATCTTCCTCAGTAAAGACCGAAGCAAAAAATTCATTCAGTCTCTCCGCTATCGCCTTGTCGCCTCTTAGTGCTCCTTTAACCCCTTTATCATCTAATGGACCAACTGACTCTCTCACAGGTTTTTTGCTACGAATGTACTTGAAAAGGTCTTTATTTCGCGTTTTTGCTTACGCAGCAAGCTTCTTCTCAAATTCTCTCTTTGCCTGCCTTATCAATGCCTTGCATTTGACTTGCCAGTGCTTGTGCTGTTTCCAGGTTTCATTGTTTGGCTCTTTTTTCCATTTCCTGAAAGATGCTTTTTTGGCAACAACAGCCTCTCTGACCTCACCTTTAAACCATGCTGGCAGTTTTTTGGACTTCCTTCCACTTTTCTTAAAGCGTGGAATACAGCTGGACTGGGCTTCTAAGATAGTATTTTTCAACAACACCCAAGCTTGATGTACGTATTTAACCTTCGCAACTGCTCCTTTTAGTTTTTTCTTAACTGTTTTCCTCATTTTATCATAGTCTCCCTTTCGAAAGTTAAAAGGTAGTACTGTGGATTTCCTTACTATCCCTCCTCCACTAATTAAATCAAAGGCGATCATGCTATGATCACTATTGCCAAGTGGCCCCAACACCCTTATCTCTTGTACTAGATCTGGTGTTCCACTAAGGACTAGGTCTAATATGGCTTCCCCTCTGGTCGGTTCATGAACCAGCTGCTCCAAGAAGCAGTCATTTATTTCATCTAGGAACTTTATCTCCCTAGCATGTCCTGACGTGACACTGACCCAGTCGATACTGGGGTAATTGAAATCACCCATTATTATTACTGTGCTGTAAGGTTTGTTAGCTTCCTTGATTTCTTTGAACATTTCATCATCCATTTGGTCATTCTGGCCAGGCGCTCGATAGTACACCCCCACTGCCATCGCCTTCCCCCTTTTATATGAAATTTCAATCCATATAGATTCTACAGCAGATTTTGTTTCTCTAACATAGAGCGCAACCCCTCCACCTATGTGATCAGCTCTATCATTACGATATAGTTTGTACCCAGGTATCACAGTGTCCCATTGGTTGTCCTCCTTCCACCATGTCTCTGATATTCCAATCATATCTAACCTTTCATTCAGTGCTATATATTCTAACTCTCCCATCTTATTCTTTAGACTTCTAGCATTTGCATACTAGCATTTTAGAGAATGTATTTTATTCATGTTAATTTGGCTATTGTTAGACATGGGTAAATTGGGATCTTTAAGCTCTGTCTGCTCCATACTTGAGTGCATTTGGGCTACTTTACTCTTTTGTGGAACCTCTCGGCTTTTGGTAGTATCCTTCAAGGATACATTCTTCCGAACCATCCACTCTTGGGCGACTGTCGGCTTTCCCCTAATATCTAGTTTAAAAGCTGCTCTATATCCTTTTTAAAGGTTAATGCCAGCAGCCTGGTTCCATCCCGGTTAAGGTGAAGCCCATCCCTTTCGGAAGAGCCCCTCCTTTCCCCAGAATGTTCCCCAGTTCCTAACAAATCCAGAACCCTCATCTCTGCACCATTGTCTCATCCATGCATTGAGACTCCGGAGCTCTGCCTGCCTTTTGGGTCCTGCGCGTGGAACAGGAAGCATTTCGGAGAATGCTACCCTGGAAGTTCTGGATTTCAAATTCCTACCTAAAAGCCTAAATTTTGCCTCCAGAACCTCCCTACCACATTTTCCTATGTCATTGGTACCGACATGTACCAAGACAGCAGACTCCTCCCCAGCACTATCTAAGACCTTATCTAGGTGGCGCTTGAGGTCCGCTACCTTCGCACCAGGCAGGCATGTTACCAGGCGATCCTCATGCCCACCAGCCACCCAGCTATCTACATGCCTAATGATCGAATCACCAACTATAACGGCTGTCCTAACCCTTCCCTCATGGGCACATGGCCCTGGAGAAACTTCCTCGGTGCGAGAGGGTTTTACATCACCTGGAGGACAGGTCCTAGTTACAGGATCACTTCCTGCCACACCAGGGTGATGCTCTCCTGTCACGTGGCCTCTCTCCTCCATGGCAACAGGGGTGCTGCCAGACTGGATGTGGGACTTCAGGACTATATCCCTGTAGGTCTCGTCTATGTACCTCTCTGTCTGTCTTATGTTTTCCAAGTCTGCTACTTTAGCCTCTAGAGAACGGACTTGTTCCCTGAGAGAAAAGAGCTCCTTGCACCTAGTGCACACGTAAGACCTTTCACCAACTGGGAGAAAATCATACATGTGACACTCAATGCAAAAGACTGGAAAGCCCCCATCCCGCTGCTGGACTGCTGTCTGCATCTTAGTTTTAAGTTTGTGTCTAGATCTTTAAGTTCTTACTTACTAGGGGTTGCTATGGGTATTTATACCAATAAAACTGTACCTAATACGTTTAATATACCTTGTTCACCTGAAGCTTAATTAATCTCAGGTCCTTAGTGTATGACTGATTTGGGTAATAAGCTTCACCTGAAAGCACCTCCTGTCTTTTAAGATGTGTAAGTACCTATAAAGCTATGATTATCCCAGGGGAGGGTGGGTGTGGGGAGGGAAACAACACTTATTAAAAGAGGGCTGCTACACAGTACCCTGTCTTGTGCTGCTGAGGTAAGCTAAATTCTGATTTGATTTAAATTATAGCTCTTAGCTGCTGCTAGGCTCTAACTTCTTATGAAATTTAAACTACAAGCTCTCTGCTGGGTACTAAATTTAACCAGAAAGCTCTCTTCTGTGTGTTAAATTTAAACTAAAAGTACTTTGCTGTTACTTGGCCCTGAGGGACTATTAAATTTAAACTACAAGCTCTCTGCTGGGTATGAAATGTAACCAGAAAGCTCTCCTCTGTGTTTTAAATTCAAACTTTAATTGCTGCTACTAGGCCCTAACTGATCCAACAAAAAAAACAGTGCGTTCACAGATTAAGTAGCTTTAATACAAAGAATTATTTTTAGAAAATTACCAGAAGTATATACTCACAGTTGCAGATTTCACTCCAGAAGTAACAGTCCCCCTTTCTAGTCCTTCCCAATCATCAGCACTGCCGAAACTTTTTAGTTGGGTCTACTAATAGTTTTTTGGATATACCTACTGTTTGGCCGTGATTTTTGGCTTCTGCTCCCTCCTCCTATGTATCTGTCAGGGACCAGATGTGAAGGGCTTATCACTGCCCTCATATGGGCTGCCTTCTCCTCACATCCCTATCTATCTTGCCATTGCATAGAGGGCTGTGTCAACAGCACTTGGGCCCCCTGGACCTCCCTGTGTCTGCTTTGAACCTGTGACCTCCCTCCCCTCCATTTGCCCCATGAGCATGTCTTCTCCCTGTGTATCTCTAGTAGTGCAGTGACACACCTATGCAGAAGACGGCTGACCTACATGGACAATGTTGGCAGTTGCCTAGGATGAATCCTTCTGGGGGGGGGGGGGTGACACTGGCAGGGCATTCAAGCTAACGGGTATATTGTGAGTGTCAGAAGGATTAGACAGGTTAAGGATTGCCTAGGGAGCCTCCACCTTGGACGAGCTTTGGGCCAGCACTGCTCCTGTGACGTCTCTGCTCATATCATGTCAGTGGCTCCCTATCATTTTCTGTATCCAGTTTATAATTCTACTGAACAACAAGTGCATTCATTCTGCTGCTCATCACTGCCTTTATTTTCTCATTTCATTGTAGACCCCTCTATGAGGGCTCTACACTTGGGGCAAACCCTTTTTCTCAGTGCCATTCTCTGCCACTGCCACCTCCAAACTTCATTCATCCCACCTTGATGCTCCATATGCCTGGGACACACTGCCTTTGTCTGTGCATCAGGCTCCTTCTCCGGCCCTATTCAAATCCAGCCTACAGACCCACCTCTTTGCAGCTGCTCTTGTATGCTGATGCTCCTCTCTTTCTTGTGCCCTACTTATGTCTCTAACCACACTCTAACCCCCAGTTTTGCAGTATGGTTGGTCTTGATTAGATTGTCAGCTTAGCTGAGCAGCAACTGTGTCTGATATCTATGGGTACAGCACTGCATATGCCTTGTAGTACTATACAAAGCATTAGAGGTAGTAGTAGTGGTAGTAGGCCTCTGAGGAGGAGAATAGCTGCCTCTCAACTGGCCTTTGTCTCAGCATCGACACTCATCTTGCTCCTGCTGCACCTGCTGGCGAATACGCTGCAGCAGTCTGGGCTAGATTCTGCGAATAGTCCTGAAGCATACTTTGTATACCTCCAGGTCCCGCATGATGTGAAAGCATCTGTAGAGAGGAGAAAGACATGCCCCTTCATAAGAAGATAAGAAAAGCCATACTGAGTCAAACCAAGCTGCATCAAGCCCATTATTCTGTTTCCAACAGTGGCTAATCCAGGTCACAAGTATTTGGCAGGTTCCCAAGCTTATCCTAGGTAGGCAGTGGATTTCCCGGGTCCTCTTTAATAATGGTTTATGGACCTTTCCTCCAGGTACTTGTCCAATCCTTTTTTCAATCCAGCTACACTAACAATTTTTACTACATCATCCGGTAACGGATTCCAGAACTGGATTACTCATTGACTGAAAATATTTTTTCTCTTAGTCTTAAATGAAACATAGAAACATGATGGCAGAAAAAGACCACATGGCCTATCTAGTCTGCCCTTCCATACCAACCACTACAACAGTCCCCTTTTTTCCTTAAGAGATCCTCTTTTTTTGTCCCATGCTTTTTTGAATTCAGATACTGTCCTCATCTCTACCACCTCCACTGGGAGACTATTCCACGCATCTACCACTCTTTCCATAAAAACATTTCCGCATATCACTCCTGAATCTACACCCTTTCACCCTCATCCCATGTCCCCTCATAGCAGAGCTTGCTTTCAATCAAAAGAGGCTCTCCTCCTGTGCATTTATGCCATGGAGGTTTTTAAACGTCTCAGTCATATCACCTCTATCCCACCTTTCCTCCAAGGTGTATATATTAAGATCCTTAAGTCTGTCCTCATATATCCTTTTGAAGGTGCGGTCTCCAGAATTGCACACAATACTCCAAATGAGGTCACACCAAAGACTTATATAGGGTACTATCACCTCCTTTCTTCTGCTGGCCATTCCTCTCCCTATGCACCCAAGCATCCTTCTAGCTTTTGCTGTCGCCTTTTCTACCTGTTTAGCTACTTTAAGATCATCAGACACAATCACACCCAGGTCCTGCTCTTCTTTTGTGGACAGAAGTACTTCACCCCCTATAGTAAATTGCTCCCTTGGACTGCTGCAGCCCAAATGCATGACCTTGCATTTTTTAACATTAAATCTCAGCTGCCAAATTCTAGACCATCTTCAAACTTAGCTAGATCCCTCCTCATGTTATCTACACCTTCCTGGGTGTCTACTCTATTGCAGATATTGGTATCATCAGCAAAGAAGCAAACCTTACCCGACAACACTTTCACAATATCATTAACAAAGATGTTAAAAAGAATTGGACCAAGGACAAATCCTTGGGACACACAACTAGTAACTTCCTTCTCCCTAGACACAATCACACCTAGGTCCCACTCTTCTTTAATGGACAAAAGTACTTCACCCCCTATAATATATTGCTCCCTTGGATTGCTGCAGCCCAAATGTGTGACCTTGCATTTTCTTAACATTAAATCTTGGCTGCCAAATTCTAACTATATCCCTCCTCATATTATCTACACCTTCCTGGGTGTCTATTCTATTGCAGATTTTGGTATCATCCGCAAAGAAGCAAACCTTACCCAACAGCCCTTCTGCAATATCACTAACAAAAATGTAAAAAAAAAAAAATCAAACCAAGAAAAGATCCCTGGGGCACACCACTGGTAACTTCCTTCTCCTCAGAGTGAGCTCCATTTACCTGTACCCTTTGTTGCCTCCCACTCAACCAATTTCTAACCCAAGCCTTAACTTTAGGATCCAACCCTAAGGTGATCAGTTTGTTTATAAGTCGCCTGTGCAGAACGGTGTCAAAGGTTTTACTGAAATCTAAATACACCACATCTAAGGCTCTTCCTTGGTCCAACTCCCTGGTAACCAGTCAAAGAAATCAATCAGATTTGTCTGACAAGACTTGCCCTCTGGTGAATCCATGCTGCCTCAGATCCAGTAATCTGTTGGCCTCCAGAAACCTCACTATTTTCTCTTTCAGCAGTGTTTCCAATAATTTACTCATTACAGAGGTTAAGCTAACCGGCCTGTAGTTTTTTGAAACACATCCTTACTTCTGCTTTTATGTAAAGGGACCACCTGTGCCTCTCTCCAGTCCTCTGGCATCACTCCCAACTCCAAAGAGGCATTGAAACGGTCGGTTAGTGGAGCTGCTAGAATGTCCCCAAGTTCCCTCAGTATTCTCGGGCACATCCCATCCGGTCCCATCGCTTTGCCTACTTTAAGTTTAGCTAGTTCCCCATGAACACAGTCTTATGAAAATTGTTCAAGATGCCCCTCACTTCTGTTACTGTTTGTGGGTGTTTTCTGAGGTCCTGCTCCAGGTTCTTCATCTGTGAACACAGAACAGAAATATATGTTAAGCAATTCTGCTTTATCTTCATCATTCTCTACATATTCCTTCCCTTCACCCTTGAGTCTGACAATACCACTTTTGCCCTACCTCTTCTCACTGTCTAAAAAATGTCTTATCCCTCCATTATATTGCATTGGCTATTTCCTCCTTTTTTTGACTCTTTGCTTTCCTGACTACTTTGCTAGCTTCTCTAAGTTTTTCCAAATATAGATATCTGTCTTCCTCTTTCTGTGATCTCATGTATTTCATGAAGGCCTCCCTCTTATTCTTCACCTTTCCAGCTACTTTTGAAAACCAAAGAGGTCTCCTTTTCCTTTTACCTTTATTTACCATTTTAACAGAAAGGTTGGTTGCCCTTAAAATATCCCCTTTCAGTTTTTCCCACTGTTTTTCTACATCCCCCAGCTGTTCCCATCCCGCTAACAACTCCTTGAGGTATTGGCCCATCTTGGCAAAGTTAATTTTCCTAAAGTCTAAGACCTTCGCTTTTGAATGGATTTTATCAGCCATAGTCCTAATACTGAACGACATCATCTGGTGATCACTGGATGCGAGATGATCTCCCACTATAACATCAAAAACACTTTCATCATTGGCAAGCACCAAGTTCAGCATGGTCCCTTTAAGCATGGGTTCTGTTACCAATTGCCTGAATAGTTCTCCCTGTAGAGAATTCAGGATCTCCTTACTTCTAGATGATACTGCAGCAGGGATGTGCCAATCAACATCTGGCATATTAAAATCCCCTATCAGTAGCACTTCCCCTTTCCTGGCAATTCTGAGTATGTCTTCTATTAAATCTCCATCCACTTCTTCTCCCTCTGAAGGAGGTCTGTATATCACGCCAATGCAAATAGATTTCTCTTTCCCTCTTTCTAATTTAATCCACAGTTCCTCCTTTCTCCCTTTTAAGCCCTGTATTTGCATAGCTTTAATATTATTTTTTACATACAGTGCCACTCCTCCTCCCCTTCTTCCTACCCTGTCCTTTCTGAATCCTAGTCCTAGTCATGGTTGTCTATGAACCATGTTGATGTTACTGCCACTAAATCCAAGTCAGCCACTCCCATTAAAGCCTCATCATCTGGGATCTTATTTCCCATGCTACAGGCAAATATTTATACACATTGCTTTCCATATGTTGCCCCTTTTACCCATTTTCAAAGGATCACCATATACATGTCCTTCCATTTCCATTTTCTACTGAATTCTCCTTTTGGATTGGAAGTATCATCAAGCTCTGGCAACAAGACCTCTCTGCTCCTATTTATAGAATGGATATCTTACCAAGTTGTTCTGAGGGGATTTGTGGAGGTAGCATCCATCAATGAATTTGGTTCACTTAGTGACCAGATGAAGGAATGTTCAGATAGGACCTGACTTTGTTGATGAGAAATCTTCTCTTGTGAATATTGACTTGCTGAGAAATTATGTCTTTGAACTTGGGTTAAACTGATAAATTCTGGGCCCTCTGCTTTTTAACATATTTAGAAATGACCTAGAAATGGGAATAATGAGTGAGGTGATCAAATCTGCAGATAACACAAAATTATTCAAAGTTGTTAAAATACAAGAGGATTGTGAAAAACTTCAAGAGGAACTTAAAAATGTGAGAGACTGGGTGTCCAAATAGTACATGAAATTGAATGTGGACATGTGCAAAATTATGCACTTAGGGAAGAACAACCCATCTACTGCTACATGATGCAAGGTTCCACATTAGGAATCATCACGCAGGAAAAGGATCTGGGCATCATTACGGATAATACGTTGAAAACCTCTGCCCAGTGTGCAACCATGGCCCAGAAATTAAGTAGAATGTTAGGAATCAAAAGGAAAGGAATGGAGAATAAAACCAAGGATATTATAATGCTTCTGTAACGCTCCATGGTGCTACCGCACCTTGAATATCGTGTGCAATTCTGGTTGCCAGATAAGCACAGAGAAGAGTGAACAAAATGGTAAAGGGGATGGAAGGATATCCTATGATGAAAAGCTTAAAAGGTTATGACCCTTCAATTTGGAAAAGTGATGGCTGAGGGGTAGATAAGATACAGGTGTCTAAAATAATGAGTGGAGTGGATTGGGTAAATGTAGATCGGTTGTTTATCCTTCAAAAAGTAGAAAGGGTACGCAATGAAGCTACATTTAATACTAATCAGAGAAAATATTTTTTCCCTCAATGTGTAATCGAACTCTGAAATTCATAACCAGAGGGTGTTGTAAAAACTGTTAATATAGCTGGATTTTAAAGAGGTTTGGACAGGTTCCTGAAGGAAGAGTCCATAAACCATTATTAAAGAGGACCAGAGAAATCCACTGCTTGCCTTTGAGACAAGCAGTATGGAATATGTATACCTTTTGGGAACCTGACAGGTACTTGTGACCTGGACTGGCCATTGCTGAAAACATGATACTCTAGGCTTGATGGACCTTTGGTCTGACTCAGTATGGCATCTCTTATGTTTTTAATGCTATGTTTAAAAGCTAAAAAGCAGCATAGTTTTAAAATCTAGGAAATGCTGTATTTGCTTAAAAGTCTGTGTTTGCTTAAAAGTTAGAAAGCAGCTTCATTCAAACAATATGAGCCCGATTAAGACATGGACATCCCGGCCCTCTGTGCACTCGGTCTGAACCGGACACACAGAGTTAGCCGGGATTCTGCATTTCTAGGTCATTTCAGCATAACTGACAAAACCACTAATATAGACGCCAAAATAAAGCTCATCTTAATAAACATTAGATCCATACGAAACAAAATACCAATAATCAATGACATGATAAAAGATAAAAAACCTGAAATCATATGCATCACTGAAACATGGCTCTCTCCCACAGACACCGTACTACTGAACCAACTAACCACACATCAGTATGACATATTCAGCTGTCATCGAGATGCAAAGAGAGGTGGTGGTACTCTCATACTCACCAAAAAAGACCTACAATACACCTTAACAAGTTTAAATAATATAGACGGAATGGACATAATCAACATAGAAAATAGAACCCTTGCACTCACACTCATATATAGACCCCCTACAGCTGATCACAAAAACCTCTCTCCCATCCTTGAACTTGCTTGCACAACATCACCAAGCAAACCGCTCATAATCCTAGGTGACTTAAACCTCCCTTCTCTGAATGATTCCCAATCAAACAACTTCTTGGACACTATGTTCCAAATGGGATATACACAGATAGTACAATCACCTACCCACATAAAAGGTAACACTCTAGATCTCATCTTCCTCCCCATCTCCTTTATAAACCACCAGCAACACACCACTCCAACAATAACAGAAGTTCCATGGTCCGACCATCACCTCATTACACTCCACCTCCCAGTACAAGCAACGCAGAACTCCACGCACCACACACCTCACATATCACGCTTTGCACACTTCAACAAAGATACCTTCCTCGACAAAGTACTACCCATACTCAACACAAACCTCCCAGACATCAACTCCACCGTAAATCACTGGAACCTTACAGTTCAAAAAGCAGCTGCCCCCACACACCCCACGCATAGACAGTTAAAAAAGACAGAAAAATGGTTCACGAAAGAACTAGTGAACCTAAAAAAACAACTGAGAAAACAAGAAAAGAAATGGAGGAAAACTAAATCTGCTGAGAATAAATCCCAATACTTAAACACACTCAACGAATACAAGAATGCGATTAACAAATCAAAAAAGGATTACCACTCCAAGGTAATAAACCTAGCTATCAATCGCCCGAGAGAACTATTTGCAATTGTAAAAACACTGACAAAAGTCAAAAATCCAGAACCAAAACAATCAGCAATAAGTATCCAAACCCTAGCAACCCACTTTGCAGAAAAACTAAAATGCAAACTTAACACAACACCAACACTAATCCACACAAACACCGAAACTAACAACAACTGGACAACCTTTCACACGATAGATCAAAAACACCTCCTCAGGATTATAACAATTATCAACACCACAACCTCCCCACTCGATCCATGCCCTGTATCATGGATCAAAAGTACTAAGGAAGAACTAGCTGGAAACATTCAATACATAGTAAATCAATCCCTATCCCAAGGCATTATGCCTGATGCCCTAAAACTCACAACAATCCGCCCAATAATAAAAAACAATAAACTCGACCCGAAAGACCCAAACTCATATAGACCGATAGCCAGCATTCCATTCATGGCTAAAATAATAGAAAAAACTGTTCAACTTCAACTGCAAGAACATATAGACGAGCACAACTCCCTTGACTCCCACCAATTTGGTTTCCGCCCCTTCCATGGGGTAGAAACCCTCTTAATTACTCTGATGGACTTCCTCATAAGACACACAGACGATAACACTCAAGGCCTCCTACTCCTTTTCATAGACATTTCCACCGCATTTGACAATATCAATCACCTCACACTGATTAACAGATTAGAAAACCTAGGAATAGGCAGGACTGTCCTCAATTGGTTCAAGTCCTACATCACACACAGACTAATGCGAGTTCAATTAAACCAGGAAGCATCAGAAACCTTCCCCCAAGGACAAGGAATACCCCAAGGATCAGCCCTTTCTGCTCTCCTTTTCAACCTATACCTACAACCCATCACAAAAATATTTAAAAAACACAAAATCAGTCATTTTATCTACGCCGACGACATCATGCTCGCCCTCCCCATAACCACGAAAAACCCTAATTATAACACTCTATCCGAATGCATGGCGGAAACCTCATCCTGGATGGAAACCAACTTCCTCAGCATCAATCTCAAAAAAACTGAGGCAATGTTTGTATCAAGAGCACCTATGGCTGAAGATACCTACCCAACAACTATCTCCATCAATAATACAATGATACCTGTTAAAACAGAGGTAAAATACCTAGGCGTTATAATCGATCACACACTCACCATGCTACCACACATAAAGCAGACGGTAAAAACTATATTCTACAAACTTAAAACTATTCAACACTTAAGGCTCCTTCTTGACACGCAAGACTTTAGATCAGTCGTAAGTGCACTCATAACCCCTCACTTTGACTATTGTAATAGTCTCCTAACCGGCCTCCCACAAAAGAATATCTACCTATTACAAAGAGCACAAAACATTTGTGCAAAAGTAATCACTAAAGCCCACCTAGCAGACCATATAACCCCTATACTGCTAGAACTACACTGGCTCCCCATAAATAACCGAATCAAATACAAAATACTACTAACAACCTTCAAACTACTAAATGATATTGCCCCCTCCCATCTATCCACACTCCTCCACGCCCCAAATGATTCAAGAGCCCGCAGACTAAATGCAACCCTCTCACTAGAGCTGCCAAAAACATTCACGAAGACTAAAAAATCCACCAGTGCCAGAGCCTTCACATTCACCGCTCCCACACTCTGGAATGACCTCCCAATAGACATCCGAATCATAAAGGACCTCTCCCAATTCAGGAAAGAACTCAAGACATACCTATTCTCTGAGCATTTCGGAATCCCCTACCCTCCAAGTCCAGCCACACAGCGGCCACAGACACACAAACAAAAAAAACCTGCAGACACACAATTAACACACACAACCCCTTCTTCAAACAGCCCCCAAAGACACCCCAAACAACCCACGAAAAAATGGAAATAAATTCCACCACACACACACACTCACACACACACACCCACACACACATACACACACACTCACACGCACACACTTGAATAGTGAATTTTATCCACCATATCCTAACCTTTTGTAAATCATGTATCCTAACCTTTTTGTAAATAACAACTATAAATAGCAATGTCAGCTTCCTGACATTCCCCTGTAAACAAAAGCATACACCCTGTAAATAGTTTTAACAACTTACTGTTCTGTTTTATGTAAAAAGTTAAAAAGTTATATGTAAAAAGTTAAAAAGTTCTTGTTCTATGTAATGTTATACGAATGTATACAATTGTTGTTCCATGTAAACCGCCCCTGATCTCTGGAAGGGGCGGTATAGAAGAAATAGATAAATAAATAAATAAATAAAAATAAATAAAATTCTGATCCAGTGGGTCACATCTAGCCCCACGGGATCATAATCACGTCCAGGCCTGAATGTGCAGGCCTGGACCCCGATTCAGGAGGAACTGCATGTACAGGCCTTGCCTGGATAGCTCAATCAGGACTTTTCAATGGAGACTCCATTGAAAATCTGCGATCCCCAGCCACCAGACTGCAAACTTCATTCCCCACAGTCTGATCCCCGATCTGGCCTCCGAAGGCCAGGGTTGGTCTGCGGGGAATGTCCTCTGGCCCCTCCTTCCATTTTCTAGCCCTGGGCCTGCTCGATCCTCCCGACTAGGAGAACTTATTCCGCCTCAGAGGTGGAATACGTTCCCCATTCAAGCCACTGGCCCTGGATTTACAGGGCCGACATTGGAATTGGCCCTGTACGTCTGGGGCCGATGACAGCCCACTGCCTGCCCCATCTAACTTCCCTGTACACCGCTATTCGTACCTCGGAATGACCCCATATGTGGACTGAATTTACTAACATACATTAGCATGTTAACATGTATTAGTGGACATCAACATGTGTTAATGTGAGCCATGGCTTTATCCTTTAATAGCTACTGTACTAATCTGTGGTAAAATGTGCTATTTTACCACAGAAAAATTTGTCACCTGAGTCACTAATCAGTGGTGCCTCACTAGTGTGGTGACTTCTGTGGTAATTTAATTTTGCAATGCTTCAGCTGGGAACATTAGGCATTCCTGGAAGTAGCAGTGCAAAAATAATGGTCCCAAGTCAAGTCCACTATCTTTTAAAGAGCTGGGCAGGTGCACTAGAAAAGACTCTCTACCCCCATCACCTCTTCAACAGCCCCTTCCCTAATCCTATTTTCTGACTATCACCCCCAAACCCTCCCTGAATCTACTGGGGGTCTCCATGGTGGGTACTGTGGGGAAGGAATGATTCCCAAATACTCCTTCCTGGTGGCAGCAGGGTTCAGAATAGCTACCTCAGCCCTCTAACAATAGTTTCATGGTACTACTGCTAGGGGGTCAGGCTGCTAAATAAAGAAGTTAAAGGAGGAAGTAAAAAAGTGATATTGTGAGACTTAAGGGTGACATGGAGGAATATGGAGAAGTCGATGAACTAAAATCAGAAATGTTCATTAAAGAAGGTCTGGAAGTAGGACTACAGAAGATAAACACACATAGGAAAGGAAAAAAGGTAGATCTCAAATGATTTTCAGATGAATTTGTTTATGAAGAGCTATTTAAATGGATGGTGCAGAATTAATGATTTTGGTGGTTGGGAACCTCACATGTACAATATCTTTTTGTGTATATTACAACACCTACCTTCACAAAAACCACCTGGGTATGAGCTCATTTCTTGAAGTGATACTGAGCTGGTGGGGATGGGCTGTGTCCTCCTGCCTTGGGGCTTCTGCATCATCCTCTATGTCTGGGTCTGCATCTCCACCTTTGGGCAAAGGTTGTTGCCACCTAATTGCCAGATTGTGGAGCATACAGCAGGCTATAATTATTTGGCATATCTTGGCTGGGCTGTTGAGAAATTGTTCTCCTGGATTTGTCCAGGCACCATGAGAGGCTCTTGAGCAGCCCAAAGGTCCTATGAATGACAGACCTGGTGTATCTGTGGGCTCTGTTGCACTGCACCTATGCATTTGTCTCCTTTATCCACTGTGTTGGTAGAGAAGGTTGAAACAGATTGCAGCCAAGAGCCAGATTATTGGCTGTGCTGAGTAGGCACTGCAATCATGTATTCTGTTTGCCAGTTGTAGTTGCCAGGGACCACTGAGACCTATTTGTATTTAAACCTAGACTATGGTTTAACCAAGGATCCAGATAAGTACTCTTCCTTAAAATAATCTCTTCTAATAACCAATAGCAATAGCTGCGACTAAAAAGCTGTTTGATTATTTTCATCTAATTTCCATGTATTTTGGTGTGCTGAAAACAAATAAAATATTGAAAAAACTCCTAGACGTCATGATTTGCCACAACATGCAAAATTGTCTTCAAATTTATCAAATTTTTCAAATTACTATTAATTAATTCACATAAGTGCATTTAAGATATAAAATGCCAAAAAAACCTTAAAGGGGTTGTCCAAGTTATGTAAAAAAAAATATAGCACTGTAAATCTGATGGTCAGCAATATGTACATAAGCTAAGCAAGTTTTAAGTCCGTGCTTCTAATGGTAGAAGGGGTTAATCTTTCCTGAAGAATCCAGTGGGAGGGAGACACAGGGCAGATAGCAGCAGCTCCGGTCAGTGCAGGGGTGTGTGGCCAGCACTGTGACATCTCGTGTACAGACACAGAGCTGTTTTCTCCTGCATGTCACACTTGTGCACAAATCATCATCAGGTTCTTGGTTCTAGGCTGTTCACACTTTTTCATCGCAATTCGTGTTAGCTCGTCATTCTTCAACCGTTATGTTATGGCTCTGCGAAAGTGTATTAATTCGCCAGACAGTTTCTGTTTCATCTGTGGTGAATATACAGTGTTGAAGCAACAGCAGAATATTACAGACTTTGTGAAAAAAGTATACTTTGTATACTTTGGACTAAAAATTGGAGATCAAGATAAAGTTTGGGCTCCTCATAAAGTGTGCAAACGGTGTATTGAGGACCTCCGAAACTGGTTCAAGGGTAAGAAAAAATCTTTCCGTTATGGGATTCCTATGGTATGGCGAGAGCAAAAGAACCATAGTGATGACTGTTACTTTTGTTCATGCGATATGAAAGGGTTTAATTCCAAATGGAAGCATTCCATCTCATACCCCAATCTTCACTCGGCAATTCATCCCATCCCCCATGGCACAGATATACCAGTACCCAAGCCCCCTGCTACCTTGGAAGAGATACCTAGCTCTGATGAAGGTGAAGTCATACCTGAACCAGATGACGAATCAAGTTCTGACTTTGAAGATGATACAAGACCAAAATTGTTTTCTCAGGAGGAGATGAATGATTTGGTAAGAGACCTGAATCTTCCCAAAGATGCTGCTGAGTTTCTCGGATCAAGGCTGAAAAGCAGGAATTTATTGTTGCCAGGAGTGTCATCTTCATGGTTCAGACATAGTGAAAAGGAGTTCGTTCCTTACTTCGCCCAGGAAGACAAGTTGGTTTATTGCATCGATGTCGAAGGTCTGATGGGTCAATTTAAAATCCAGTATGATTCAGAGCAATGGCGTTTTTTTATAGATTCTTCAAAAAGAAGTCTCAAAGCAGTTTTACTCCACAACAGCTTTTACGCTTCCATACCTGTAGGTCATTCCATACACTTGAAGGAAACCTACGAGAGCTTGGAATTGGTTCTTCGTAAACTTAAATATGAAGACCATGGTTGGCAAGTGTGTGGGGACTTGAAGGTCTTGGGCATGCTGCTCGGGCAACAAGCTGGGTATACCAAATATCCTTGTTTTCTGTGTCTATGGGACAGTCGAAACCCACAAAATCCCTGGACCAAGAAGAGTTGGCAGCCGAGGGTGCTAACAGTCGGTAAAAAAAATGTCCTCCGAGAAACTTTGGTACCTTCCCATAAAGTTCTTCTATCACCTCTCCACATAAAATTGGAATTGATGAAGCAATTCGTAAAATCACTTCCAAGAGATGGAGAATGCTTCAAATACTTGGTCACCAAGTTTCCAGGCCTGTCGGAGGCAAAATTGAAGGAAGGTGTGTTCGTCGGACCAGACATTAGAAGGCTTATAGTTGATCAAGAGTTTGTCAATACCATGATGGATCCTCAAAAAGAAGGGTGGATTGCATTTAAAGAAGTCGTACAGAAATTTTTAGGCAATAACAAAGATCCTCACTACAAAAAGATCATTGGATGAATGCTGAAAGCATTTCAAGCTTTAGGTTGCCTGATAAGTTTGAAAGTGCATTTCCTCCAGTCCCACCTTGACTACTTTCCTGAAAATTTTGGAGCTGTGAGTGAGGAACAAGGTGAACGATTCCACCAAGACATTAAAGAGATGGAAAGGAGATACCAGGGAAAATGGAGCATTACAACGATGGCAGACTACTGTTGGATGCTTCAGAGAGACATTCCAGATGCTACTTACAAGCGTAAATGCACCAAGAGGATCCTCACAAGGAAGAAGAATTGAGTTTCGTGTGTGTAGGTGAGCTCATTTCAGTTCAAAAAAGGATTTTCATGAAAATATTGTAATAAAACTTTAATTTTATAAGTCTATTTCCATTTATTTTGAGGTATTGCCTTATTTAACATAGTTACCTAAATTTTTAGGAAACGTGATGTCCTATGACAAAATGGAGGTCATTTTCGGATTCAGCGCACCAAAAAACATAAAGATTACGTGGAATAACCAAAACAGCTCTCGAAAAAAATATATAGTTCAAGGCAATACAATGGACCCTTCAAATATCTAAATATCTGTTTTTTAACTTAAAGTCACATGGTTAGGATTCCTGGAGGGCCTGATGGAATCCATCCAGAAGTGTAACAATGCTTTTCTTAAGAGAGATCTGTTCCTAGATCAGAAGATTAAAAATTTTGAAGATATTGTGGTAGGCTATGGCCTAGGAATGTGGTAGGCTATGGCCTAGTATGGTTTACTATTGTGAAAGGCCTATAAGTGAGGCCTGAGTCCCAACCCCCACTTGTGAATACTGTAGCTATTGTAGAAACGAAACTTAACTGAGCAAATTAGGTATAGCTAAGCAGAATCGAAACTTAGAAAATAGAGAAAAACAAGTTTAATTGGTACTTAACAAGTTAGAGACACTGACCATTGTAATTGGGACTAGAGGGGGGGTGAGCAGGTGCTGAGCCCAGACCAGAGTCCCGATTGGGTAGCCATATCAGTACAGGGACCAATAGAAGGTGTACGAGGGGTTACCGGGACCAATGAAAGGTTTGCCTATGTCTAGAATGGGAAAGAAAGCTATAAAAGTTGTTGTTTTGCTAGAAACCATTGCTCAGCCATTTTGAAATTGATTATTGCTTGAGCCTGTGCACATTAAACTGGCTTGGATCCTTGAAAAGACTCCTGGTTTTATTTATTGCATGCTTATCTGCTGCTACATTTCTTGGTGCGTTCGGCCTGGAAGTGCGAGTGGTGGATGGTGTTCAAGTGAATAAATCCACGTAATTCGCCTTGAGGTTTGGTCCAGTTGGAACCATGCCAATCCGACGCAGGGGAATTTCCCTGGGCCCACCGATCCTCTTGTATCGGAGGGGGTTCTGCCTGGCCTCGGCAGGCACTGGGTCCAGCTGGCCAACACCTCTGACCCGGGGGAGTCCAGGATCCAACTCAGAAGCTAGTGAAGTATCGGGGACCGGATCCGGTAAGTATAGTTTTGAAAACCTGTCTAGACAGATGAGTTAGAACTGCAGTTTGAAACTTGTGAAACTTTGGTAAGAATTTGAAACTTGTAACTTGTAATCTCGAGAACTTGGAACTTGGAAATTGGTAAGAGAGCTTGATCACCTCTCCAAGACGGACCGAGTACCCCCGCATGAGTATTCGCAGGGCGAAACTCCCGTCTTTTTGTATTTTGGAAATTGGATAAGACTAGTCAGAATAGATAGAAAGAAATGCATTTTGGGATACGTTGCTAGCATGATTGTGAACCGTTTGATGTGTATTGTCTGCCCTACTGTGTATCTGTTTTTTTTGTTCTCTGTTGAAACCACGAGTTTCCCTTCTGTTATAAATGTGAGATTATTCTGTTGAGTAATTTGTGACAGTTCACTGATTAAGAAATTGTATTAATAAAGCAGAAAGAAGACGCAAAACACCTAGAGTCACTTTAGAAATCAAAAAGCTGGTCTCACCCAGTTCAGTTCGCTTTCCTACTGCACAGTGAAAAACTGACAGGGGGCGTGTCTGAAGGAAAGAATGTACAGTGTCTTTCTAACCCTGTGCAGGCTTAAATCTCAATGCTGTTAGTTTGTGCTTATTTCAGAACAGTGTACCTGTTTTATTCAATATGTTTTTAATAGTAATGTTCCTTCTGCTATGGTTATGTATTATATATCATTTATATATCATTTAATAAGAATGTTTAGTCAGGATTGTGGGTCCCGATAGTTTTTGGGCTTAGCCTGAAAAGGGTTAAGTTTGTATTAATCCCTTACGGGTTGCGGACCAAGTGAGAAGAATTTCTGTCGGCTGTATGTTCAAATTTTCAGTAAGCACTGTAATAGTTTAAATAGGAAATGATAGAGAACTGTTTTTGTTTTTCCTTTGATCTACAAAGTAATTATTAGATCACGACTTGACACTGATTTAAATTGTTTTTTCTGGCATCTCTCTGTGCGTGTGAATGAGAAGTCTCTTTTTATGAGCACAGTTCAGTTGTTTCCCAGCGAGCAGAGGGGTGTAGCTTGCAGAGAGGGAAAAAATGTGTTTTAAGAGACAGCAACTCTCGGTTGAGAGGTCTCCTGTTTATTTAAAATAAAGGATTCATTCAATCAAAGTTTAAAAAAAAAAAGTTTATCTTGCGGAGTGTTTGCACCAACCTTTTTATGAACAAGTATAAGTCATTTGAATGCATGCTTCCCCAAACTGTACGATTTAAGGTAATTACTTTGAATTGTTAAACTCTGTACTAATTACTAATGAACAAATCAGTTAGCTACACTGACCTTTACAATATTGGCTTTTAAGATAAATTCATCTGTTTTTTTTCCGTATTTGAAAAAAGGGAAAGGTGTACTGTACTTTATGAAAAATATCCGGAATGTCTTTTGAATATTTGCTTTCTGAACTAAAAAAATAATAATTTATTTTGCAGAGACATGCTGATTACGG
This sequence comes from Ichthyophis bannanicus, assembly GCA_033557465.1. NCBI lineage: Eukaryota > Metazoa > Chordata > Amphibia > Gymnophiona > Ichthyophiidae > Ichthyophis > Ichthyophis bannanicus. Next base: position 1,526,734,391 of record CM066032.1, read on the forward strand.
CTGGCAGCTAGTTGCTAAGTATTTTTATTCTAGTCATACGTAACAGATATGTCCCGTCATATTAAGAGCCATATTTCTTTCTATTGGAATAGATGTTATAACATGTTGCAAAAATAATAGTTTTTTTATATTTTTAAGAACTGTATTTAAATTATGGTAATAAAAATGTCTCTGTCCCAATTAGGAATGTTATGTGAAAGGGAGTGGTTTCTGCTGTTCACCATATTTTGCCCCAGAATCTCTAGATATCCTGTCCCATCAGTTTCTCTCTCTGTAAGTAGCTCCATTCAGAGTGCTTAAGGGGGGGATGGGGCCCAGTCCACCGATGATGCCACCCCCCCCCCCGGTGGGCGTGAACTAATGTGCCCACAGCAGAGAAGTAGATCATTTAAAAAAAAACAAAAAAACAAAACCTCCTGGATAGAGCGTTGCTAGGAGAAACAGAGCCCAGGAGAGGGAGGGGGGGGGGACTCCTCCCTGCAGATTCCCTAGTTTGCCAGCCACCTCCGCAGCAGGGGGATGTGCACCCCCTTTGGACCAGAAGTGAAAGCCAGCTGACCAACTTTGTTTCTGGCATTATACCTTCCACGCTGAGAAACCAATCCAAATAGCGCAGGCAGCCTTCACTATATACCCCATGCAATCTAGCAGCCCAGGAGAATTTGCATTTTTGTCAGTCAGTCCCAGAGAGATATAAAACAGAAATGAAACTGGATGGATCTGCGGGCATGATAGTTACTGAAAGAGTTGAACAGAAAGTATGTGGATTGTTGAAGAGGGACAGAGAAAGTAAAAATTGTAAGATGGAAAAAGAGAACAGATCTTTTTGCTGATATTTTAGTTGAATGATGTGGAGGAGGTTTTCCTAATCAAAGGAGCAGAGGAAGTGAAAACTGGGTGTGAGTGCGCCCATTACAGAGGAGAAGGACATTAGAGAAGTGAATGCCCGTATCTTGACTCCACCCCAGGAGGGGAGGAGGGAGTACTTGATTGCAGAGTCATAAAACAATAAACCAAGCACAATGTTCTAGTAGGAGAAGGAAGTAGCTATAGAGTAAGTGGCAGCTAAAGAGGGCTACAGCATGGATGAAGACTAGGCCAGACCGGATTCTCCAGTTTCCCTGGGTCCCCAGGAGTCAGTCTGAAAAATAGGGGACCAATATGTGGACTTTTATGGGGGATACAGGAGCAGAATACTAAAGCCAGTAGCCCCTGTGTTTTTCTAGATGCACCTCCATTATCAGAGCTACTGGGGCTAAGGCCACAAAGCCTTTTCTGCAGAACTGCATGTGTGAACTAAAAAAAAAATAAAATAAAATAATAATGTACCAGTTCCTGTATATGCCTGAATGCCCTATTCCATTTTTGGAGCCGAGATCTGCTTGCAAAGCTTTAGACACAGATATCCTTTGCTGAAGAGAGAGAAATGCAAATGACTGTGAACCCAGAGCCTGCTGGATTGATGGTGCTGACTGTTCCCCGAGAAGAAGAGTAGCAGTTCTATAGTGCATCTCCAATCAAGCCAGCTAGTTCCTGTATACTGTGATGAAGAAGCCCCAATTTCTACTTTAAAAATGCAAAACGCACAGCATTTCAGTTCTAAAACTGACAAGAGAACAGACCATGTGGACAGCTGTTGTCAGGGGCAACGACAACAAAGGCAGCCACGAGGTCGGGAGAAACATTTAGCAAAGAGAAACGCCCTTGTTCCTGATAGCACACACCTGGGAGGGAGAAGTACTTACAGCCCTTATAAGGATAGTGCAGGGAACACAGGAGGGGTTCATTACAAGAGCAACACCTCCAGGGAGCTGCCACGAGGAGAGGAGTTGCTAGAGCAGTCAGACTTGGAACAGGACCTGAGAGTAAGAGACCTGGAACAGCGTGAGCATTGTAGGCAGAGAAGACAGCCTGTCTTACCTACAGCAGCTGCTTGGGAGGAACCAGGAAGAGTCTCTCACTTCAACCTAGGAAGTGACTCAGAGTCAGAACCAGGAAGCATTCACCCACATAGCTACCCAGAATCCACTAGGAGGAAGCAGCTTACTCGAGCAGAAGCCAGGTGTGCATGCCCTGCTGATTACAGAGACGTTGGAGCATGGAGGCTACGTTCTAGCCGGAGTGAGTGCAAGCCAGTGTCAAAACAGTATGTACCAAGAAGCTGGGACTTGGGGAATGAATGTGGGCAGTTAAAAGTTAAGAGGAACAAAAGTTCTTATCGTGTGAATGCAGAGCAGCCTTATACAGGAAGCTTAAGGTGGGGGCAGGGCAGCAACTTCCAACCTAGCCGTTTAAGCAGAGAGCATTCACTGCCTTCAGAGAAGCATAGAGATTTACCAGAGGACGTATGCATGTCAGATGAGGATCTGGTAGGAATCTCTAAACCCCAAAGAAAACCCTGCAGGCTAAAGCTTGGTAGCAAGAGGGAACAAAGATACCATCTATCCCAACCAGAGGATAGAAATAAGGAGACTTACCGTGAGGGCAAGCCACGGGGAAATATCCAGGCATACTTTAACAAAGAGGGTTTTGAATGTGAAGAGGAACCAATGTTAGTGGACACCCTCAGTGAATGTTCATCCACCTGTGACCCGATGGACTGTACATTAATTTCATCTGAGAAAATGTCTTTATGCTAACCAGAGCTAAACCTAGTGTTACAGGAAAACACTACGTGTTGGGTTCACACAGAAAGGCTGTGTGTTACAGTTATTCCTACTTTGAAGCAAGAAGATATTGCCCTTATGTTCTTTTGTGTTTTGCCAAAAGATATGGATACTTTTGTTTAAGTGCTTGTGTTCTGTTTATCTGTTTGAATAATCCAACCCCGGGAGGGGAATAAATCCTCACTTTTGCTTTACCATTCGAGTTGCACAACTATTTCTTCGCCATCCGGCGCAGGCTTGCTGGACTGGAAGCAGTCTGCCCCCTGGTGGTGACAATACCTACCAACCTTATAGCCCCACCTGGAGTATGGGCAGAAGATAATCCACCTGGCCTAGCGAAGAACATAGCCCCTGTCATTGTCACCCTCAAGCCAGTCAAGAAGCCTGGGACAGGTGATTACCACCCAGTGCAGGATCTAAGAAGAATGAATGATGCAGCTGAAACTATACAACCAGTGGTACCAAAATCCTTATATTCTCTTGGGACTGATCTCTGCTGAAGCTATATATTTCACCATTCTGGACTTAAAAGATGCCTTTTTCTGCATACGCTTAGCCCAAGACCCCACTACAGGAAGGCGGGGCCAACTCACCTAGACAAGATTACCTCAAGGATTCAAGAACTCGCCTTACTCAGCAAAAAGATTTGACAAGTTATCCAGTAATTCCAGGAGAAAGAATTCTTCTCCAGTATGTGGACAACTTGCTTATAGCCACCAACTCAGAAAGTGAATGTCCACAAGCCACCAGTGAACTCTTGCACCTTTTTAATGAGGCTGGATACAAAGTCTCAAGAGCCAAAGCATAATTATGTCAAACAAGTTAAATACCTAGGATTCCAGTTGTCCAGCAGAATTCGACGCCTGGAACCAAAAATGCAAAGAAGCTGTATGCAGTATTCCTACTCCAATCACCAGGAGGCAAGTGAGAGCCTTCTTGGGTGCCACAGAGTATGTTGCGTAAAACCCCCCAGCTCCAATTGAAGGTCAGTCAAGCTTTGAATCCTGTTATGTTGTTACCAGTTGGTCTTAACCCCCTGATCATGACTGTTTAGAAATTATGGACACTGTATTCTCAAGCTGCCTGGATTTGACTGATGTCTCTCTGGAAAACCCTGAACAGACTTTCTTCGTGGCTGAAGGCAGTTTCATCATCAATAGACATTGTTGTGCTGACCCCTGATTTGGTAGTTGAGTCCTCAGCTCTAGTCCCAGAAACTTGACCACAAAAAGCTGAACTGATAGTCCTCACTAGAGCACTAACAATAGGAAAAGGGCTCTGTCTAAATGTGTACCCAGATTCCAAGTATGCCCTTACAACCTTGCATGCACATGGGGCCCTGTACACAGAATGAGGGTGGATAACCTTAGGAAGCAAGTCCATTAAGTATAGCCCCAAGATATTGATATTAACAGATACATACTGCCTATAGATCTCAGAATTTAGGAAAAGTAGAATGTATGAATAGAACCCTGAAATCTCAGTTGTCCAAACTTTGCCAAGAGGTTTACCTGAAGTGGCCCCAGGTTCTTCCCATAGCCCTTCTTAGGATATACTTAGCCCCTGCTAAGTCTTTAGGAGTTTCCCCTTTTTGAGATTCTGTATGGGCAACCCCTGCCTATTGTATAGGAAATAAAAGGAGATATGAGACAGATAGGATCTGAAATTATTAGACATGAACTATTGGTTTTAAGTTCTGTTTTGCAGAGTCTTCATACCTGGGTACAAAATCGATTACTCATCAATTTGTCTGAACCCCTGCATCCTTTCAAGCCTGGAGTCTCGGTGTGGATCAAAGAGTGGAGAAGGATACCGTTAGCCCCGCATTGGAAGGGACCCTATGTTGTCATCTTGTCAACTCCAACTGCAGTAAAAGTCGCAGAATTTGAACCTTGGATCCATCATAATCAAGTGAAGCCAGCAGCTGCTCTTGAACCTGATCACTGGACTACTGTACAGCATCCTGAGACACCATTGCACCTCACCCTACGACAACAGCCACGGACCTAAGACTTATTGGTCCCTCAGAAACTGCACTATTTCAAGACTGTCTGTTTATCTGAAAGTAAGCTTCGCATCTGGAAAAAAAAGAAAAAAAAAACTGCAATCATCAGAAAGAGACTGTGTTGTGTTAAGAAATTGAATCTTCTAAGAGACTGTGTTTAAATACTCTGAAAAGACTGTTTTGATCTTCTAAAGAGTGAACTACTCTAAGGAAGCAATAATAGCCTAAGAGACTATGCTATGATATTTTAAGAAATTGAGACATCCCAGAGGACAGTGATACTTTGGAATCTACAGCCCTACTCCTGCCAAAAAGCTGGTAGGTCTACGTACGGCAGAAGCTTGAGGATCTACAATCAACTCCACATTTGTCATCTGTTGTGAAATCCGACAGTTCCACCAATTTTCCAGAGACTATGCCCATTATGAATTCTTATTATTGCTTTATTCTGGCAGCAGCCTTGGGGTGCTTTGAGATGACTTTTGCCTTATCTCCCTGGACAGCCTGTATAAGTACAACATGAACTGGACCGAAGGTCACTCAGACCTTGTTTTATCATTCTTCCTATACTTGCATTGGTATACTCTCCGATCCAAAAGTTGTTCCAGATCTTGACTTTCTACAAGGCTATGCAAGCCACCGTTGCAACTCCTCATGCCTCCCAGAACTTGTTTCTTGAACTTGCTGGAGCAATAGCATCTAGTCTCCACACTTCTGACTGTTTCTTTTGTGGAGGAACTTAGATGGGAGATCAGCGGCCCTGGGAGACGCAAGAACTGAATTACTCCATCCCCTACAATCAGACTGATTTACATAATACTACTAGTGAGTGGGTATTGGCCCACCCCATAGTTGACTGTTTGTGTTTTGTTCGCACCGGACCACAATTTGCTATGAAGATCGGACAGCTGGACTGTCTAAATCAGAAGTTTTACAACAGCACAACAAAGAAGACATCTTGGTGGTCCGGCATAAATGCTCCTGAACCTTCTAATTCTTTTAGTTCTTTTTCCCACTCTTGCCAAACTATGGACTTTGACTATCTGCTTGTTGCTCCCTTGTTTCTTGCCACTTTGCTTGCGAATGATAACTTCAGTTATTAATAACACTGTAGAGCATAAGGCAGCTACAAAGATACTAGCTATGTGAACTTACTACCCTATACCACAGAGTGATACCTTTACCTAGTATTATGTGATTTGATTCTCACACCTTATTAACATGCGGGTGAGAATAATCAAAGGGGGGAATGTGGTAGGTTATGGCCTAGGAATGTGGTAGGCTATAGCCTAGTATGGTTTACTATTGTGAAAGGCCTATAAGTGAGGCCTGAGTCCCAACCCCCACTTGTGAATACTGTAGCTATTGTAGAAACGAAACTTAACTGAGCACAATTAGGTATAGCTAAGCAGAATCGAAACTTAGAAAATAGAGAAAAACAAGTTTAATTGGTACTGATAAGGTGTGCTATGCTTCTATGGAATTAATTAACTGTGCTGAAAGAAAGGTTACAGTGCCCTGCTTCCCATATGTTTTAACTAGTTGAGCGACCTTGGAGGAGAGATGTAACAAGTTAGAGACACTGACCATTGTAATTGGGACTAGAGGGGGGGTGAGCAGGTGCTGAGCCCAGACCAGAGTCCCGATTGGGTAGCCATATCAGTACCGGGACCAATAGAAGGTGTACGAGGGGTTACCGGGACCAATGAAAGGTTTGCCTATGTCTAGAATGGGAAAGAAAGCTATAAAAGTTGTTGTTTTGCTAGAAACCATTGCTCAGCCATTTTGAAATTGATTATTGCTTGAGCCTGTGCACATTAAACTGGCTTGGATCCTTGAAAAGACTCCTGGTTTTATTTATTGCATGCTTATCTGCTGCTACAATATAACTCAAACATATTATTTATGCTTTATGAATTTTTCCTTTTCATTTACTGGTGCCTTCTTAAACATATTAATGACTTATCGTCATAAAATTTGAAGGTTACTGAGGCCATGTTAAAGTGTTCTGTTTACCCTTATCCCATCATCTTACCAGGAAAGGCAATATCTCCATGGATAGCATGGACCTTTCAGAATTTCTGGAATCTTCACACAATGAAGAGAACCCTCAGGCTACCCTGGCTGTTCTGAATGCTTTGAGTCTGACAAAAACACTATTCTCAGTCTTTTCTTCTGTGAAAAGGGTTGTGTTATTTATGGAAATTAAGATGCATGTATTCCTTGATATTTCCCAGCCTACACAAACAATATGTAAAAGTTTTCTGGCTTTGTACCAAGATGCTGTTGCAGGACTGATTGTGTAATTTTCCTGTAAATACCTGACTAAACTTCAGGCAAGTAAATATGTAGTTTCAGATCCTATTTAATAAGTTTCTTGACCAGCATGAAGTACTATAATTGACTTTCCTGACTTCCCCTAGATCTTTCTTCCTATCTCACTTCAGCATAAATATTTGGGATTGATTTATGATCATGAACTTTTATATCAGTATATCTGTAGAATGCAAGCGTACATTTATACGAACTTTGTCAGCATTTGCACACTACTGGAAGTAGTTCTGGGAGCTTATTTTATAAAATGCACAGAAGTACCTATGTTGTCTTTATAACATAACATGTATTTAAAAAACTTCCAATTAAATAATATAGGGCCATCAAAATCATTCAAGAATATTGGCTTACATTACAGCCATTGGCCATATGAGGTAACTAATCAGATTTCAAATTAGTAGGTCTATAAAAATGTAAAGAAGAACCATCCATTTCTTCTAAGCCAAGAAATGATCGATCAATCTTTATATTTTTATTGACCTACCAATTTAAAATATGGGACACTGAGCATATATTGTGGTTTGGGGTAAATAATGGACTGATGATGAAATCAGATTAATTTGGTTACCTTATATGGCCAATGGCTGTAACGTATAGTGTGACCAGTAGGGGACACTCTAATGTGGCAGTTTCACTCTCAAACAGCTTCCTGACTCCTAGTGACTGTTGATTCTGGGCTCAGGTGAATGAAAACACATGGGATGCCTATTCCTGGCTTTATTAGAGCAGTCTGTAAACACAAAACAAATTGCAATATGTGTCTTTGAATTAATGCTCACTACTGGTGACCAAGCAGTTCCTGAGTTTTCTTGGCAGTTCAACCAGAAGTAGATTTCCAGGCCGTTCTTCTGAGACAAAGCCACAAGGAGTGCCATTGGGAATCAAACACTGGTTATCAAGCCAGTGCTCTAACCACTAGGCTGCTCCTCCACTTCCAAAGTTAAAAAAAAGAAAACACAAGTCCCCTCCTCACTCCAGAGGGAGACAACAGCTTCCTCTGTGGTTACTTCCTACGATTCATTGTTACAAACTCTGCAGTCACTTTCCATAACCTGTAAAGATAAGTTACAGTGCAGTTCCATAAAGCATTAGTCAAAAGAAAACACAAGTCAAACCAGTGCTGGTTTTATTGTATTCCCAAACCCAGGAATGGAGCTGCTGCCCAGCCCTGCCTCACTTGGGACTACAGGCCTGACTTTTATTCTGTTTTACAGCACAAACAAATCAGCAGGTTTAAAAATTTTCGTGCAGATGATGTGAACATGCCCAAAACACCTACATTTTACCCTACAGAGCACAGACACCATAAACATGCACATTGCCTAGAGCAGAGCCTCCCAAATGCAATCCTGGAGGGCCAAACACCATTCAGGTTCCATGCTGCCTCTGATAAAGATGCCTGTGCTGCATTTCTATGTGCCACCCCCATGGTATGCAGATGTATCTCATGAATATTCATGAGGGACAGCATGAAAACCCGAACAGTGTTTGGCACCGCAGGACTGGAGTTGGGAACCTCTGCCGTAAAGCAGCAGCCAACTGGGGCAGACACACCCGCACCCACAGGCCCCATTATCCAAAGCCTCCTGGAGAGGCAGGACTTTGGGCTCTGCGTGCATCTCCCAATACTAGCAATTGCATACCTTAGTAATGCCACCCTAAACCTGGGAATATGGTACACATCTATCAAAAGGTTGCTATGAGTACTGGCAGATAGCAATTCCTAGGTTAAGTACAATTTTCGGAGTGAGCTGCATCATAGCAAACTTTCTGATGTCTGTGGAGTGTGCTACAGGTCTTGTGTCTGACAGTGTTTACCAATCTGGGGAGTGACTCCTACAGTATTGCGTACCATAGCCATGCCTGCACTGTGCCCAAGACTGGTGTGGTGGCCTGGGCTGCCCAACACCTCTATAGTTGCACAATGCTGGCATAGGTGTGGGGAGTGTGTGTCTGTCTATCCAGTGTGTGGTGGCTGCCAACACCCTCCACGGCCCACACTGCTAGCACTGTTGCCAGTATTGGCCTGCCAAAGTGCATAATGAGGAGTAAGGTACTGTGGGAATAGCCTGGATAGGGTGGCCTGGCCTGGCCGCATCTGCACAGGGCATAGGGCAATGGCCGGACATTGTAGTGCCCGGTACCACCTGCACGGACAGGGTGGCCATAGCATGTCCTGCTGGGAGGTCACTCTCACCCTGACTGAGCAGTGACCATGGCATGGCTAGGTTCCCCCATAGTGCTATATAGTATTTTTTTTTTTTTTTTTTCAAAACTCTGTTTATTGAATACAACAAGGCACCAATAACACACAGCCAACAACATGTATCTTTCTTAGTTTCACAAAAATAAACGTATCCCAGGTAGGGCTGAATCTTGTCCACCACCCGGGAACCCAACAGAGACAGAGCACACAGAATCCCAAGGTCAACCAGTACAAACATCCCCCTCCCCCCCACCCCCCACCCCCCCTCCGCGGAGAGCACAGCAACACCAGCAGCTCCAACTGCGTATATCGCATGGGGGACGCAAGTCCCCAACCCCCTAACCCAGCTTAAGTACTTCACTACGCGCCCTGGGGCCCAAGCGTTGAACATAAGGCATCCAGATCAATAAAAAGGTGGTCCAGGCCCGGGGGTGCCGCAATGCCACTCTCCGCTCCAAAAGCAGGAGTTGATGCAAGCTGTTCCGCCATTCGCAGAAAGTGGGGGCCGCAGATTCTCTCCAATGACTGAGGATAGGGCCCTTACCCACCAGACAAGCTTTTCGCACCAATACCCTATCCCATCTACCTTTCGGGTGGAGTGGTCCCAGCTGATCCAATACTACCATAGTCCCTGACCAACACAGCTGCTGACCCAACAACCCACTCATATAGGTTTCAATGGAGTGCCAATACCTCCGAATAGCAGGGCAACCCCACCACATATGTCCCAGGTCCGCCAAGGCACATGGGCATTTTGGGCAACCGCCATGAAGAGCAAGATGGCTCCGAAAGGCCCGCCGCGGGGAAAAATGGGCCCGGAGTATACACTTAAATTGGACCTCACGCCAACGAGCCCCGACCACGAGCTGCGCGATCCTACCCAAGGCCATCCGGACAGACCCGGGGGCAACCCCTCCACCCAACTCTTCCGCCCAAAGGCTTTCCACCCTAGTGTAATCAGGGGGCAAATCCAGCCGATCCAGTCGCTTTTTCAAATCGGCAATCGTCGGTGGGGAGTCCGCCCCCAGCGCAAGAAACTCCAGAATACGGCTCGAATGTTCCACCGTAAGCTCTTGCCGCGGCAAAGAGCCAATATAGTGAGAAATTTGTGCATACGCAAACGTCAAAGACCCCGCAGGCCACCCGTATTCTTTACATAATACTCCCAACGCCTTACAGCAGCCAGCAGTGTCCACAACCTGCCCCAACCTGCGGACTCCCGCACGCCACCACGCGCGAAAGGGAGCCGTATCCGAACCGGGCAAGAAACAAGCATTACCCTGTATGGGCAGCCAGCAGGAGACCCCAGCATCACTGCCCCAGCACTTATTCAACTGCTGCCAAGTTCGGCGGGACGTCCGCAGTAGCAGACTGTTTAAGAGGCGCGGCGGCAAGTCCGCACTGGGCAAGTGCAAGACCGCTTCCAAAGAATGGGGTGCTGCGAAAGCCGCCTCGAGACCCCGCGGGGTATAGGTCTCTGTGTCCCCCAACCAGTCACTTAAATGGCGGGCCTGACAGGCCAGCGCATATTTCCATATGTCGGGGACCCCCACTCCGCCGGACCGCCAACCCCCCCGCAAGCGCGCCATCGGAATGCGGGCCTTATAGCCTTTCCAGAGAAATCCCCGAATCTCCCGCTCTAGGCGCGCCAAATCGCGCTTCAGAAGCCACACCGGTAGCGTCTGCAACCAATAAAGCACACGCGGAAAGATCACCATTCCTAAGGCGGCCACTCTACCAAGCAAAGACAACGGGAGGTGGACCCAAGCCCGCAACTGCAATCGAACCTTAGCTAAGATCCGTTCAAAATTAGTCACATATAACAATGTCGGTTTTCGGGTCAACACGATACCTAAATAAATAATCGAGTCCTCGGCCCAACGAAGCGGAAAGGGCCCCGACCAGTATTCCCGTAACGTCCCCCCTACATCTAAGGCTTCCGATTTGGCCATGTTTATACGCAAGCCCGCGAATTGTCCATAAAGCGAGAGCTCCGCAAGTAATCGCGGAAGGGACTGCTGAGGAGAAGAGAGGTGCACCAGGAGATCATCGGCAAAGGCAGCCACCTTGAAGCCATGGGAGCCGATACGAATCCCACCAATGGTGGGAGAAGCCTCAATCTTCCGTATCAGCGGGTCCAAAGATAATACGAAGAGCAAGGGAGAGAGCGGGCAGCCCTGCCGCGTACCACGCTCCAACCTAAAGGAATCTGACATAACCCCATTACATAGGACCCCCGCGGTCGGGTCAGCATAAAGCAGGTCCACCATCTGGCAAAAAGGGGCCCCAAGCCCATAAGAAGGCAACAGAGCCCTTAGGTAGTCCCAGGGAACCTGGTCAAAGGCCTTCTCAGCATCGAAACTAATGATCAAGGACTGAAGATCGTGTTCCCGAGCCCATTCTAAGGATGCGAGCAGCTTTCGGAGATTCCGTACAGCATAGCGCCCTTTGACGAACCCAACCTGAGACTCATGTATCAAGTCCCCTAACACGGACGCCAGCCGATCGGCCAACACCTTCGCTAAAATTTTCAAATCAAAATTCAATAAGGAGATTGGCCGGTACGAAGCTGCCTGGGTATGGTCCTTCCCAGGTTTGGGGATTACGGAGATATACGCGTGATTAGTGCCCCATGTAAAACGCCCCTGAGCTACCCGCCGGTGGTATACCGCCACTAAGGTTGGGGGTGTGCATTCACTCAATAGCTTATAGAACTCAGCCCCGAAGCCATCCGGACCCGGGGCCTTGCAGCAAGCGGCCCGTTGAATAACACGCTGGACTTCCTCAACTGACACCGGCTCGTCCAAACAGGTCTTCTGCGCTTCAGTCAGCTGCGGCAAAGACAACTCCCGCAAATACTGCTGCATAGCCTCCGGAGCCCCCCCCCTCTGGGCATATAATTTCTGGAAAAAGGAGCGGAACACTCGGGCGATACCTGCGTTATCTCTATGTAGGTTTCCCTGGTCATCGCGCAACGCCGCCACTAAACGATAGCCTTGGTGGCCCCGCACGCAACGCGCTAAAAGTTTCCCAGGCCTATCACCAAAGCGAAAAAGCTGGTAACGGTAATACATATGCGATTTCTTGGCTCGTTGGTGGAGTAGCTCATTAAGGGACACCTGCAACTCCCAGAGTCGCCGTCGGTGCGCTACACTAGGAGCACCTGCACATCGCCGCCGTGCCCGCACCACCTGCTTTTCCAATTGTACAATTTGCCACGCCATTAACCGCCGTTTCCTGGCCACATACGCAATGATATCCCCCCTCAACACAACTTTAGCCGTCTCCCAAAACAACTCCGGGTCTGCCTGATGCTGCTCATTATGACGGAAAAATTCTTGCCAGCACTTAACAAGGTAAGGCCGAAATTCCGCATCCTGATACCAGCCCAAGGGAAACCGCCAGATCCTAGTCGACGCGGCGGGACCCCCCACACCAAGGTCAATCCAAACCGGTGCATGATCAGACACCATCGAAGGGCCAATGCACGCCTCCTCCACCTGTGCAAACAGCCGCTCTGATACTAAAACATAATCCAATCGAGCACTGGTACCATGGGCTCTCGACTGGTGGGTAAAATCCCGGTCCGCAGGGTGGAGCAATCGCCACGGGTCCACCAGGCCCAATCGTCGGCAGAAGCCGCGTAAGACCTTCATCGTTTGGACACGCGAGTGTACCCCACCCACACCCGACACATCGAGTCCGGCATCCAGGACCCCATTTAAGTCTCCAGCGAGGATTAGGGGGACATCTGACATTTGTTCTACTCGAGACGCCAGACGATCATAGAACGCCCGATTCAGGACATTAGGACTGTACACGCATCCCAATATCACCGGCCGTCCGTCCAGGTGGCCGTGGACCAAAATATAACGGCCCTCGGGGTCAGAATACTCCTGCAACAGCTCAAACCGGGTGCGTTTACTGATCAGTATGACCACTCCACCTTTTTTCCCCACAGCCGGTGCTCCCCAACACTGCCCCACCCACATCTTCTGCAATTTAGCGTGCTCTTCCGCTGTCTGGTGGGTTTCTTGTAACATGGCTATATCACATTTCATCCGGGCCAAGGTCTGCAACACCTTATATCGCTTAATAGGGCTACCTATGCCACAGATATTCCAAGAGATAACCTTCAGGGCGGGTCATAAAAGAGCAAGTAAAGAATCTCGGCTACCAAAGAAAGGCGAAAGGGTGGGTCCCCCCCAGCCTGGAGCCCCCCCATTACCATTAAAGCGCCCCTATACAGGTCTTCATCAGTCCCACCGTAGTGCTGCTGTGCTCTCCACGGAGTACACCCCCCCTCCCCCCAAAACCACCCCTCCCCAACCCCTACCCCTACCCTCCCATACCTCACCTCCCCCCCGCCCTCCGCCCCAAACCTCATCCCCAGTCTCCACCACACTCCCATCGCGATCACATACGATGTGAACGGGTCCCCCTTCCTCCCTGAATCTTATTTAATGTCCCTAGCCCCGGCCAGTGGCCTAAAGCAGCCCCCCCCCCGCCGAAGTGGGGCGCCCCCCGCCCGCTTCCCCTCCCCCCCCCCACCCCCAACCCCCCCAGCCCAGCATAGTAAGGCAGAGAACCAGAAAAGGCTAATGGCCCCTATATAGAGACATCAGGAGACGAAAGCCGCTCCTCGCCCCGGAACACTGCCACACCATCTGTCAATACTGATAACCCCACTACGGGACCTCTGCAATCCAATATACCGTAGCCTACCTAAACAAGCCCTCAAACCGCTACAACTGGCACAAAACCCTGTTACACGAAGCATAACAGGAACTGCAAGACAGGAGCACATCACACCCACCCTAAAGGACTTACACTGGTTCCCCAAGCGGTGCACGCATCAAACACAAAACCATCATAAACACACTCAAGATAAAACACCACACATCAGCCAACAGCCTACACACCCCCATACAATCAAACACCATCACGCGTCCCAAAAAAAAACAAACCCACAACCGAGTCAGCACCCTAAGTGAGCACAAGCCCACTCGCAAAGACACAACAGACGGAACACTCTCAATGGCCACTCCAACAATATAGAACAAACCCCGGGGCGAACTGAGGACCACTATCGACCTAAAAGATTTTAGAAGACAGCTGAAAACCATGCTATACATAGTACACTGTGGACACAGCATACAACTTCAGTGAATGGATCACAGCCCATGGTCCCGCCCAACCAATGTAAGCATGGAACATGATTTTGCACCACGGTATATAGCCCACTCTGTACAGAGATCATCCCCATCCAGCACACAACACAACACACACTCAATTTCCCCCCATTACAAGTATACCAGAATCATTGGACCTGATTGTTAGCTGTGATACCACCTTGATAGTCAAGAGAAGGCGGTTTAGAAATACTGTGAAACAAACAAGTAAAATAAATATACAAACAATAACAGGGATACAGGGAAGGGAGGCAAGGGAGGGGGGGGAGGAGGAGAGGACCCACAGGAGGAAAGGGAACAAGGGGGGATAGCAACGGAAAACATGGCAGGCCTAGCTGACCGGGCCAATACCACCACCATTAGTATTGGTCAGTCCAGATCATTCCAGTCCGACCAGTCAGCAGCAAACCAGCATTGTTCACCGGCAGGACCACTCCGCTAAGGGGGGCCAATGTCCCGAGCCAAAAAGTGGAAGAAAGCCATCAGTGAGGCCACCAGCATCCAGCCACCGGGTCCCTCCATGAACGCATGTCGCCATCTTGCTGTAGCAGAAGGATTCAGGCCTGGAGGGCTCACGGCCTACGGTCTCCCTGCAAGTTTTCCGAGGATGCCAGCAGCTGTTCCACAAAAGTAGCAGCCTCCGCCGCCGATTCCAAGACCCGGTGTGTTCCCTGGTGTAGAATGTGTAATCGGGCTGGATATTGGACATAGAAGCGAATGTTCGCCGAGAGGAGGCGCTGACAGACTGGTGCGTAGGCCTTGCGGCGGTGGCTCAGCGCAGTGGAGTAGTCGGGGGTAATACGAAGCCTCATATTTTCAAATTCCAGCACTCCCTGTTGCCGCGCCGCCCGCAAAAGATCATCTTTCTGCACATAGTAGAGAAATCTGGCAAGAACCACCCTGGGCCGCGTATTCTCTCCTTGCGGCCGTGGCCCTACTCTATGGGCTCTGTCCACGATTATAGGGGTGTTCTCACTGTCCCGGCCAAGCAGAGAGGCAGCCATCCTTTCCACCAGAACTCGCAGATCCTTATCGGGCACTTTCTCGGCTATCCCCAAAAAGCGCAAATTATTGCGCCGGGATCTATTTTCTAAGTCGTCAATTTTCAGGTCTTGTGCTTTAGTTAATTTTTGTACCGCACTCAGATCCCGTTGTAACTGCTCCACCGCCTCCTCGGTATGCAGAACGCGACCCTCTGCCTCGTGCATCCGGGCGCCCAGCGCCGACAAGGAACCTTGCAGCGTGTCTATTTTGCCACTAAGGGCTTCCAGCTGTGCGGTAATTGCAGCTGTGACTGCCGCGGAGATTTCCTCACTCAGGGTGAGGGAGGTCGCGACGCTCACTTTTGGGGGGGATTCCGCCATTTTCGGCAGGCCCGTAGTGCGGTCCTTCTCCCTCCTCCTTCCCGCCTTCGCCGCCGCTGCCATTCCCCAATTCGGCTCCAGAAGGGGGTAGAAACACTGTCGACCTCACCCTTGGGACTCACAGCCAATAAATTTGCCGTGGATTACGGTCCAAATCAACGGTCAGGGACGAGGGGGCCCGGAGCTAAGGTGACTCACGTCTTCCCCAGCTCACCACACCACGTGATCCTCTATAGTATTTTTTTTATGTGATATTTATGGGTTTCCTTTTGGGGCCCAATCACTGACTTATCTGCTTGGTGTGTATGCTGATATCCCCGTTCTGGGTACATGCATCTCCTCTAGGACCATGCACTATGGACTAGCTGGCGGACTGTCTGCAGCTAGTATATGTCTTGCTGGAACACCGTGCAGGGTGCAGCGGCTGGAGGCTTGCTGCTGGAGAATATCAGATAATGGTGGGGGGCAGCTGAGCATTTCCAGACCTGCCGTCTGGCTGCTATTACGTTATGGATGTGTACTGCTCTGCATTGCCTGCACTGTAGGGTGTTTGATCCCTAGCAGGACTGGGGTGATGGTCCCCTCTACTGCCACCATTGGATCTGTTGGTGGGAGATTCTGTCCCCTCCCCCTGAGCCCCAGAGGGTGCGTTGGGTGGTGGTATGTAATCTCCCTGATAACCACAGCAGAATGTGGGTGTGGTGCCGTGCAGTCCTCCTGTAGCCAGCCAGGTGTTTATTAGCAGCTCTAGCCCACTGGTTACTTCACTGCCCATGGAGCCAGCGGTCATGGGTTCACAACCCACAGTGGGGTTCATCGATAGGGCTGTCTTAGGCATTGTCTATTTTTATTGTGTATTAGTGCTGGCGGTAGAACCACCCTCAGGGTACTGTCACCTTAGGGTGGCTCATAAGGCGCCCTATAGGGCGCCTTATACGACGCCCTATAGGGCGCCTTATACGGCGCCCTATAAAGCGTCTTATAAGGTGCCTTATATGGTGTCCTATAGGGGATATTATAGGGTGTCTTGGAGTGCATTCTAGGGTGCCTTATGTGGAGTGCCTTCTAGGGTGCCTTATGTGGAGTGCCTTATGGAGTGCCTTCTAGGGTGCCTTTTGTGGCACCTTAGGTTACGCCACTGTGAGGGTGTGTTTGCTGGCAGCACTATTACATTACACCTAAACTTCCTCACAGCCCAATGCCTAACCCTTTACAGGCTAAGCCCAACACTTTCGGGATCCACACTTCTGCCTAAATATTCCTATCAAATGGTATATAATACATGACCATGGCAGAGGGAACGTCACTATTGGAACATATTGAATAAGACGGGTACAATTTTCCTGACATATGCAAACTTTAACCCGGCTGCAGACTGTGGATTAAAATATTATAGTAGGCCTTCAAAGGGTTACACATGATGCCTCAGGCAGCCTTATTCATTAGGCACACTGGGGAATTGAACCCATGACCCTTGTACCAGCAGTCTGTGTAGTAACCATTGTGCTACAGCCCTGTTTCTGTATTTGGGTGTCTGCAAGCCTTCTTACGCTTAACGCTGTTTACTTCCATGTTAATTTTCCTGTTACTTGTAATAGGTCTGTTATATCTGACCAATTGTTGTATTGTTTCAATGTAAACCGCACTGATGACAAATAGCGCGGTATATAAGAAAATTAAATAAATAAATAAACGCGCAGTAACGCGCCCTGTAACGATCGTTGTTGCGCGGCGCGTTATAGCGCGTGTTATCACTAACGATGTACCGCCCATGTCCTTTTTTGGCATTTCTTCCACTAACGCGGCTCCTAACGCGAATCACACTAACGCAGTTTAGTAAACATACCCCTAAATTTACCTGCAGAATAAAAAATCATTATCCATGTAGAAAGAGAGGGCTTGATACTCAAAGCACTTATGAGATTGGCAATGGGTACGGCACTGTAAGTGCTTCGAACTGAATTTTCCAGTCTGGTTAACAGATAATTTTGGCCAGATAAGTCATCATAAGGCAAGATGCTATGTGTTTCAAGTAGAGCAGGCTTAGAGACATTCCAGAAATAGGCTAAAAGTTAGATTAACAGGAGCCATTTTCAGCCACTGGATGCATAACTTCTGTACCCATGTCCAAATGCAGAAATAACAGGCCTAACCTTATGCGGTCAGACATCTGCTCATGAAGTTATGCTTACACTTTCAGGACCTAGGCACATAGGCTGGCTGAGAATAGCTATAGAGTTATATGCATAATTTATGCACATAACTTGATGCATTGGCTGTTCCACTGAATATCACGCCCAGTAAATTTAAAAATACAGTTTAGCAAATATAAAGCCATGAACAACAGTGGCTATATATTTGCTCACTTACTTGTACATCATAACAAACATATATTCAGTGACAAGCATGTTTCTCTCAGGGATGATAATATACATATTTTCTGGATCCACAGTGAAGATGATGATTCTTTCTAGTACCTATGTATTGTGATACACAGGTTTCAATTAGGCTTTTGAAAAATAGAATCAATAGAAGCCATAAAGCTATTCGTGGAGAGTGTTATCCTCAAGAATGGCAGTCAGATGGAAATGTATTTACGTCACAGCAAACAAAGAGTAGGTGGCATAGCTTAATAAAGCACACAAAGAGAGTATCTTTTCTGAATGAAGAAAGAAAGCGACACTGCCATCAAGACAGTCAAGGCTGAGATAAAAAACAGAATTTATAAGACATTAGGATAACATGAAAGAATAACTTAAAGAGAAAATAGAAATCAGAAAATGTACATTATTTCTTGATTTTTCAGGTATTGGAACAGAAAAACCAGTGATGGGATCAGCTGTTGTCTTTGACTCTGACGGGCAGGGACTGTCTCTTGTATTTTGGCTACCTCTTGTAGGTTAGCTGTGCAGTGCTGGGTGTGTGGCGCTCTAAAAATGCTAAATAGTAGCAGTAGTAGTAGTAGGGAGGTGGCCTATACCCCCTCAGTAGTTATTAATTCATTTGGGGGCAATGATTTATGTATGGTAACAAGCGTGGATGTCATCAGACAGATAAAGGGGAATTTGTTGGCTATTTATAACTGTTTTTCTTGTGTGAGGTTAATTTGGACATATAGGGCCCAATATTCAAAGAAATTTACATGGTTTACAGACCTGTAAACCATGTAAATGCCGCTTAGAAGGATATTCAGTGGCATTAACGCTGAATTATCTCAGTTACACGCCCCTGTGTGAGACAGGAAATGCCTGTTTCCCATCAGCACCGGCGGGCTCAAATTTAACAGAGCCACGGGAAAGGGAAACACTCTCCCTTTGCGGCTCTGCAAAGCTGAGCCGGCACAGGGAAAAGTATGGCAGGGCTCTTCTGGGGCGGCAGGGCACTTCATTCTGCCGCTGCCGCAGCACAGTGGCAGCAGCTTCTCCGACTGTTTTTTTTTTTGTTTGTTTAAATTGCCCTTGAGAAGGTCTGGGGCTGGGCTGGGTTGGGGGGGGGGGGTAGCACTGGAAATAGTAATGGGCTGATGGGGGAGGGCTAGGACTGGAAATTGACTAATGGGGGGTTAAGAATGGAAATAGGATGATGGGGGGGGGGCTAGGACTGGTAATGGGCTGATAGGGGGTATTAGAACTGGAAAGGGCTGATGGGGTTAAGAATGGAAATAGGCTGATCGGGAGGGGGGCTAGGACTGGTAATGGGCTGATTGGGGGAGTTAGAACTGGAAATGGGCTAATTAGGGGGCTAGAACTGGAAATTGATTTATGGGGGGGGGTAGGACTGTTAATGGGATGATGGGGGGCAAGCACTGAAAATGAGTTAGAACTGTTAATGGGCTGATTGGGGGGGTTAGGTCTGGAGTGGACTGATAAGGGGGATAGGACTCGAAATGGACTAATGGGGGAGGGGAGGAGAATGCTGCTGGCCCTAGTGGCTAGGATACAAATAGGCTGATGCAGAGGGATGGGAGAATAGGACTGGAAGGGATCAGATACTGAGAGGGTCTGCCAGGGGAAGGAGGGGGCAGGAAAGGATGGGGCTGAAAAGGAGCTGACACCTGGGATGTACTGAAGGAGGACTGAAAGGGAGCTGACACTTGGGGATGGGAGTGGTAGGTGGCTGGGTAATGGGGAGGAGGAGGCTGAAAGGGAGCTGACATGTGCGTATGGCACTGGAAGGGGGGGATGGATAGAGGGTAGGGTGACTGGAATGGAGCTGACTGGGGGGTGGCACTGAGAGTGGACGTGAGCTGATACCTGGGATGGTATTTGGACTAGAAGGGGCTGGACAGTGGGTAAGGAGGGTGACTGTAAGCGAATGGACCCCAGTGGCAGTCGTGGGAATGCAAGGTGGTTGACATTGGAAGATACTGGGCGGGGAGGACTGGAAAGGGGGCTGATACTGGGGAGGGTTATTGGAACTGGAAATGGGCTGATGGAAGGAAGTGAAGAAAACAAAAGAAGAGATAAGAAATGGCAGATGGACCATAAACAACAGAAAGAGAGCTAAGAGAAGACAGGAAAGCAGAAGCCTCAGATCAGGACCAGCATAATCAGAGAATAAAATGGTCAGACAACAAAGGTAGAAAAAATAATTGTATTTAATTTTAGTGATTGGACTTTGTGCTACCTTTATATTTTACACAGTATTGGGGAACTGCATCTCTTATTTATCCGATGTTGCACTGCGTGCATAGTCTGGCTTCTTGGGGTTTCAGTTTAAATTTTGTCTATATATTTTTATTTTTACTTTAGATTGTGGTTACTTATTCTGCACTTGGTGAGGGTCTGTGTTCTGAGTGTGTGACTGAGGCCAGGTGTTCTGTTAACATAAGAACATAAGATATGCCATACTGGGTCAGACCAAGGTCCATCAATCCCAGTATCCTGTTTCCAACAGTGGCCAATCTAGGTCATACGTACCTAGCAGTTTCCCCAAAAGACACAGGTTCCGCAATGCTTGTACAAGGTCAAGCATTGATATCCTGGGTCCCTTCTTAATAATGGTTTATGGACCTTTCCTCCAGGAACTTGTCCAAACCTTTTTTAAACCCAGCTACACTAACAGCCTTTACTACATCCTCCGGTAACAAATTCCAGAGTTTGATTACACGTTGAGTGAAGAAATATTTTCTTTTATTAGTTTTAAATAGTTTACCCTGTAGCTTCGTTGCATGTCCCTAGTCTTTCTATATTCTGATAACATAAACAATCGATCTACGTTTACCCATTCCACTCCGCTCATTAATTTATAGACTGCTATCATATCTCCCCTCAGCTGTCTCTTTTCCAGGTTAAAGAGCCCTAACCTTTTTAGCCTTTCTTCATAGGAGTATCCTTCAATCCCCTTAACCATTTTGGTGGCTCTTCTCTGAACCTTTTCTAATAATGCTATATCCTTTTTAAGATACGGCGACCAGAATTGCACACAATATTCAAGGTGTGATCTCACCATGGAACGATATAGAGGCATTATAATATCTTTTGTTTTATTTTCCATTCCTTTCCTTATGATACCTAGCATTCTATTTGCTCTCTTGGCTGCCGCTGCACACTGGGCCGAGGGTTTTAACATGTTATCTACAATGACGCCTAAATATTATTCCTGGGTGGTGGTTCCTAATGTGGAACCTTGCATTGTGTAACCATAGTTTGGGTTGTTCTTCCTTAGGTGCATAACTTTGCACTTGTCCACATTAAATTTCATCTGCCATTTTGATGCCAGTCTTCTAATTTATCAAGATCCTCTTGCAATTTTCCACAATCCTCTTGGGTTTTAACAACTTTAAATAGTTTTGTGTCATCTGCAAATTTGATAACCTCACTCGTTATTCCACTTTCCAGGTCATTTATGAATATGTCAAAAAGCAGCGGACCCAGCACAGATCCCTGGGGTACACCACTATTCACCTTTCTCCATTGGGAAAATTGGCCATTTAGCCCAACCCTCTGATTTCTATCTTTTAACCAGTTCTTGATCCACAGTAGTACACTGCCTCCTATCCCATGACTCTTTAGTTTTGCCAAAAGTCTTTGATGAGGGACCTTGTCAAAGGCTTTCTGAAAGTCCAGATACACTATATCAACCGACTCACCTTTGTCCACCTGTTTATTCATACTTTCAAAAAAACATAATAGATTAGTAAGACAAGATCTTCCTTGTCTAAAGCCATGTTGGCTGTCTCCCATTAGGCCATGACTATCTACATGCTGAGTAATTTTATTCTTTATGATGGTTTTTACCATTTTTCCCGGTACTGACGTGAGGCTCACCGGTCTGTAGTTTCCCGGATCACCCCTGGAACCATTTTTAAAAATTGGCGTTACGTTGGCGATCCTCCAATCTTCAGGTATTACAGATGATTTTAATGAAAATTCACAGATTACTAATAGCAGGTCTGCAATCTCATATTTCAGTTCTTTCAACACCCTTGGATGGAGTTTGTACATAAAGATCAATACTGAACTGTAGTAATTTAACATGTTCAGCTTTTCAAATAAGCATATGCATGTTCCAGGGCCCACTGTAGTATTTACAGTGATACCTTTTTTGGATGGGCTCCTTATGTGAGTTTTGGAAATTTGTGCTGATATGGTATGGTATGGTATGGTAGATTTGCTTTTTGTTGTAGGGTTTTCTATTAGTTCACAATATGCCTGGTACTGGAGAATGTTTGTTGTTGTTGTTAGTGAAATGATCAGAATCAGATTTTTTTTTTTAAGATATTGAGTTCTGGTTCTGCTCTGCACCAACTGTGGATGCAAAATATATGTTGAAAAAGAAAAAACAAGGACCATAATGCAGTTTTTAACAACAAAATAAAAATGAGTTATAATTTAGTTTTATAAACTGTTGGTTCTCACTCTCTTTTAGTTCCTTGGTGTGCAAACATCTTGCATTTCCTCCATATAATCTAATTGGCTTTTTAGTTTGGTTCAGTCCTTGATTTGAGTTCTGAAAAAGCCCTGTCCCCCCTCTAGGGGTGGGAGGGTGGGGGGCATCATCTCATCCTTTGCCTCAGACAGCAGATTGCCTTGAGCTGCCCCTGATTGTAGAAATCAGTGATGAGGCTTCACTTGGAATATTGTGTTCAGTTTTGGAGACTGTATCTCGCAAAGGATATAAAAAGACTGGAAATGGTTCCGAGAAAGGTGACCAAAATGATTTGGAGCTTGCGTCAGAAGACTTATGAGAAGAGACTTGAAGACCTAAATATGTACACTTTGGAGGAGAGAAGGGACAGGGGAGATATGATTCAGACCTTTAAATACTTAAGAGTATTCATGAAAAAACAAACCTCTTCCAAAGATGGGGAAGCTGTAAAACTAGAGGGCATAACAAGAAGCAACAAGGGGGTAAACTGAAAGGCAATGTCAGGAAATACTTTTTCACTGAAAGGGTGGTGGATGCTTGGAAAGCCCTCCCAATGGAAATGGTGGGGGCAAATACAGTGACAGAATTCAAAATGGTATGGGACAGACACAGTGAATCCCTTTATAACAACAGGATAAAATAAAAATAAACATAACTATTTCATATATCTCAACAAACAGGGCTGAATAGTTTAACCTCGGTAGTGAGAAAATTATTTGAAGCGCTGCTGAAAGAGAAAATAGTGAGGTTTCTGGAGTCCAACGGATTACTGGATCCGAGGCAGCATGGATTCACCAGAGACAGGTCTTGTCAGACAAATCTGATTTCTTTGACTGGGTGACCAGGAAGTTGGACTGAGAGAACGCTCTAGATGTGGTTTATTTAGATTTCAGTAAAGCCTTTGATACCATTCTACACAGGCGACTTATAAACAAACTGAGCACCCTAGGGATGGACCTTAAAGTTACTACTTGGGTTAGAAGTTGGTTGAGTGGGAGGAGACAAAGGGTACAGGTAAATGAAATTCACTCTAGGGAGAAGGAGGTTACTAGTTGTGTTTCCCAAGGATTTGTCCTTGGTCCAATTCTTTTTAACATCTTTGTTAGTGATATTGCAGAAGGGCTGTCGGGTAAGGTTTGCCTCTTTGCAGATGATAACAATATCTGCAATAGAGTAGACACCCAGGAAGGTGTAGATAAAATGAGGAGGGATCTAGCTAAGTTTGAAGATGGTCTAGAATTTGGCAGCTGAGATTTAATGTTAAAAAATGCAAAGTCATGCATTTGGGCTGCTGCAGTCCAAGGGAGCGATTTACTATAGGGGGTGAAGTACTTCTATCCACAAAAGAAGAGCGGGACCTGGGCGTGATTGTGTCTGATGATCTTAAAGTAGCTAAACAGGTAGAAAAGGTGACAGCAAAAGCTGGAAGGATGCTTGGGTGCATACGGAGAGGAATGGCTAGCAGAAGAAAGGAGGTGATAGTGCCTCTGTATAAGTCTTTGGTGCAACCTCATTTTGAGTATTGTGTGTAGTTCTGGAGACCACACTTTCAAAATGATATAAACAGGTTGGAGTCGGTACAGAGGGCGGATAATAAAATGGTTAGTGGTCCTCATTATAAAGCATATGAAGACAGACTTAAGGATCTTAATATGTATACTTTAGAGGAAAGGCAGGATAGAGGTGATATGTTTGAGATGTTTACATACCTCCATGGCATAAATGCACAGGAAGAGAGCCTATTTTGATTGAAATCAAGCTCTGCTATGAGGGGACATAGGATGAGGGTGAAAGGGATTAGACTCAAGAGTAATATGCGGAAATATTTTTTTACAGAAAGAGTAGTAGATCCATGGAATAGTGTCCAAGTGAAGGTGGTAGAGTTGAGGACAGTGTCTGAATTCTAAAAGGCATGGGACAAACACAGAGGATCTCTGAAGGAAAAAAGGGGACTATTATAGTGGTTGATATGGAAGACAGACTAGATAGGCCATGTGGTCATTTTCTGCCATCATGTTTCTATGTTTCTACCTACATGGAGTGGTGGGTATGCCCCTAAACAAAGGCATAGACTATGTTACTGTTTCAATGTGTATTTTTGTAAGCAGGATGGGAGAATGTCCTGCTGCTACCATCTTGCAGTATCTTTACCATATATACTG
Source organism: Ichthyophis bannanicus (assembly GCA_033557465.1). NCBI lineage: Eukaryota > Metazoa > Chordata > Amphibia > Gymnophiona > Ichthyophiidae > Ichthyophis > Ichthyophis bannanicus. The sequence goes on from CM066032.1 coordinate 1,526,759,190, forward strand.
CCTAGGCCTCGAGATGTCTTCCATTAGCATATTCTCAGTGCTATTTCAGCTTGACATATTGCAGTGGATAATCTTCCAGTGTCTCAATGTCACAACATTTAATACTTCATGAGAGGTATTCTTCACTGCAGAAACATACTGTGCCATGGTTAAAGCAGAACCAAGGAAGCTCATTTCTAATCCCACTGTCATTCCTTATAATTTTAATGAAGTCATAAGGAATGACAGTCGTTTATTGTGAGGAGTGGAGGAGTGACCTAGTAGGGCAGTGCCTTGGAGACCAAGGGGTATGTTTACTAAACCGTCTTAATGTGCGCTCTGACACGTTAGCGCGTGATAAGGTGCCTTATCGCGCAATAATGGCACTTTACAGAGAATATGCACTATTCTGGTGCATTATAGTCCACAAAGGCTAGATATGACTGGGATATACATATGGGCACAGGTGTATCGTTGGTGTGTCTGAAAGAACTACGTATCACACACTGGCACTAATAAGAACCTGCAGCATAGCCTATCTCAGGGAGGGCAGGTGCTCTGGACATGGTGCTGGGCGCCCCACCTCACCCTCAGAGTGAGCACAGTACCCGCACAATGTGACGGTCTGTAGCTACTCTGTGCCAGTAACGTGCACGGTCAGTACCCCCTACCAGGCCTAGGTGCTGTGGGGGATCATACCCCATCTTGTGCTCATCTGTAGACTGCTGCTTTGCATGTGCAGTGCATCATGGGTTCGAGTGGCTTAACTCTATCCTGATAACAACAGCAGACAGTTTGTGTGGTGACCTGCAGTCCTTCTGTGGCCAGCCAGAGTTTTACTTGTAGCTGTAGAGCTGTAGCCTATTGGTTACTTCACTGCCTGTGGAACCAGAAGATGTGGGTTTGATCCCACAGTGGTGTTATTTATTAGGGCTGTCTGGGGCAGTTTCTTTTTTTAATCAAAATTAGTTCTGCCAGCAAAAACACCCTCACAGTGCTATAACCTTACGGTGCCTTATAAGGCACTTATGGGGCACCTGAGGATTACAGCACTGTGAGGGTATTTTTGCTGGAGGTACTAATTTAAATTAAAAAAAGGAACTTCCCCAGACAGCTCCAATAAGTAACCCCACTGTGGGATCAAACCCACAACCTTTGGCTCTACAGGCAGTGAAGTAACCAGTGGGCTACAGCTCTATAGTTCTGAGCAAACCCCTGGCTGGCTACAGAAGGACTGCAGGTCACCACACGAACTGTCTGCTGTGGTTACCAGGATAGGGTTAATCCACTCGTACCCATGATGCACTGCACATGAAGATTACAGCACTGTGAGGGTGTTTTTGCTGGCAGCACTGCTTTAAAGTAAAAAGGAAAATGCCTCCAGCAGCACTGCTTTAAAGTAAAAAGGAAAATGCCTCCAGCAGCACTGCTTTAAAGTAAAAAAGAAAATGCCTCTAGCAGCACTGCTTTAAAGTAAAAAGGAAAATGCCTCCAGCAGCACTGCTTTAAAGTAAAAAGGAAAATGCCTCTAGCAGCACTGCTTTATAGTAAAGGGTAATGCCTCAGAAAGCCTTACTCATTAACCCCACTGGGGGATTGAACTCATGACCCCTAGTTCAGCAGTCAATGTATTAACCATTGTGCTACCCCTCTCTTGCTGTGCTTGTTGGTCAGCACGCCTACTTCAGGCTAATGTGCATTGACGTGCCACGGCTCCCTTTATCACACGGTAACCAGAAATGCTACGTTAAGACCGACATGCCCACTCCTTATATGGCATCCTGCACACTAACGCCGGCTGCACATTAAGACTGCTTAGTAAACATACCCCCAAGAGACTAGGGCTTGATTCCTACTGGCATTCCTTGTGGCCTTGGGCATCACTTTACTCTCCATTGCCTCAGAAGAAAGGCCTGGCAATCTACATTTGGTCATACCTTGCCAAGAAAACCCAGGGGTTCCTGGATTACCAGGAGTCAGCATTGACTCAATGGTACACGTTACACTTATTAAAGTACACTAAGCGGTTAATGTGTACTTTCAAGCACAAGGGCCCAGAGTAATTGTTACCATGGGGACATGACAATTATGCACACTTTTTCATGCACGAACTGCCAATAGCACACTGGGGTGGTGAATGGTCAGGTTAGAGACAGAGAAAGGGTATGGTGAGCACATTGTATTTAGTGCAGGAGGATATATCACATACTGCTAATGTTGCAATTAGTGTTGGTGCAACTAACATCACCTTGATAGGTGGAGTTAGGCACACCCATGGCAACTGTACCATGCATTAGGGTATGCATTCGAGCATTAACTACTGCGACCATGCTGGTCATGCCCCTGACAATTACTATGGAGGCTTTACAGTTAATACATGTTGGGGGGAGGGGGTGGATATTCAAAGGCATTTACGTGGTTTGCAGACATGCAAACTGTGCAAATGCTGGTTGTGAGATATCCATGGGTGCTACCACAACATGCCCCAATGCTACATGGTTAACAGTGGTATGGGTCGTGGGTGTTCCAGGGTGGAGTGGAGGGGGCACTCATTGCTAACTGGGCAGCTGTGATATTCAGCCTCTGCCTAGTTAGCTACCCACCGGTAAAGTCAGGCATGGAAAATGCTGGCCTAACTTTACCCGCGGAAGTTAAACGGGCAGCAGCCCAATATCGCTGTTGCCTGGTTAGCTTCTGGGGTCTGCGAATATCCTGGAAAATACCTACTGTACTTGAATGTAATTTGCCTTGAGCTATTCCTGGAAACGCATGATCTAAATTCAAAATCCTATCCCCTTGCCCCCTTAATGAAGTCACCATTTGAGTCACTGGAGTCCACTTAATGTAAGTTTCTTATATGGAAAATACTCTTCCTAGTAACAATTACCTCAACGGGAGGACTCTGAGAGTTTCAGGCATCAGTGACCTACAAACTCTATACTCAGTTTCACCTTTCTTGTTGTCCTTTTTAGGTTTATTTTATTCCGGTTTTATCTTGGACTGTCAGTGTTTCATTTGGCCCCTTTTCTTGAGACCCGGATAAGACAACCATGCTATACAATTTATGGTGGATGATTTCCTCTGTTACCCCCTTTTTTACAGCCTCATTTTGGATATACTAATAGGATTTGTAACTGATCCACAATCTAGAGGTGTCTCCTAATTGGTAAGTTATCATTATACACTTTTTATTTTACTGGTCTTCCTGTATCTCTTTTATAATGCATTTCATACTTCATGAGAGGTATTCTTCAAGTCAAATCCTCACTGCAGAAACCTACTGTACCATGGTTAAAGCAGAACCAGGGAAGCTCATTTCTAATCCCACTGTCATTCCTTATAATTTTAGAGTAGTCATAAGGAATGACAGTCGTCTATTGTGAGGAGTTGAGGAGTGGCCTAGTAGGGCAGTGGCTTGGTGACCAAGAGACTAGGGCTTGATTCCCACTGGCATTCCTTGTGGCCTTAGGTATCACTTTACTCTCCATTGCCTTAGAAGAAAGGTTTGGCAATCTACATCTGGTCATACCTTGCCAAGAAAACCCAGGGGTTCCTGGATCACCAGGAGTCAGCATTGACTCAATGGTACACGTTGCACTTATTAAAGTACACTAAGCTGTTAATGTGTGTTTTCAAGCACAAGGGCCCAGAGTAATTGTTACCATGGGGACATGACAATTATGCACACTTTTTCATGCACGAACTGCCAATAGCACATTGGGATGGTGAATGGTCAGGTTAGAGGCAGAGAATGGGTATGGTGAGCACATTATAGTTAGTGCAAGAGGACATATCACATGTTGTTAATGTTGCAATTAGTGTTGGTGCAACTAACATCACCTTGATAGGTGGAGTTAGGCACACCCATGGCAATTGCACCATGCATTAGGGTATGCATTCGAGCATTAACTACTGAGACCATGCTGGTCATGCCCCTGACAATTACTATGGAGGCTTAGCAATTAATACATGTTGGGGGGAGGGGGGTGGATATTCAAAGGCATTTATGTGGTTTTCAGACCTGCAAACTGTGCAAATGCTGGTTAGTGGGATATTCATGGGTGCTACCACTACATGCCCCAATGCTACATGGTTAACAGTGGTATGGGTCGTGGGTGTTCCAGGGTGGAGTGGAGGGGGCACTCATTGCTAACTGGGCAGCTGTGATATTCAGCCTCTGCCTAGTTAGCTACCCACCGGTAAAGTCAGGCAAGGCAAATGCTGGCCTAACTTTACCTGCGGAAGTTAAACGGGCAGCAGCTCAATATCGCTGTTGCCTGGTTAGCTTCTGGGGTCTGCGAATATCCTGGATATTCAGTGCTATTGGCTGGATATGGCCCCGGCATTGAATATCGGGGGTTAGTATTCAGGGTCGATGGCTATGTGCTGTAGAAGTGTTAACCGCTACCTCTGAATATCCCCCTCCACCATTATTTTTAGTGCTAAATGCGAATTAAGTCCAAAACTCTAACACACTAGGCCCCTTAGTTTCTAAGCTCTCAAAAGGGATAAGAAAATACCTACTGTACTTGAATGTAATTTGCCTTGAATTATTTCTGGAAATGCATGATCTAAATTAAAAATCCTATCCCCTTGCCCCCTTTATGAAGTCACCATTTGAGTCACTGGAGTCCACTTACTGTAAGTTTCTTATCTGGAAAGTTCTCTTCCTAGGAACAATTACCTCAGCTGGAGGAGTCTGAGAGTTTCAGGCATCGGTGACCTACAAACTCTACACTCAGTTTCACCCTTCTTCTTATCCTTTTTAGGTATATTTTATTCCAGTTTTATCTTTGACTCTCAGTGTTTAATTTGGTCCCCTCTCTTGTGACCCGGATAAGACAACCATGATATACAATTTAAGGTAGATGATTTCCTCTGTTCCCCCCTTTCTTATAGCCTCATTTTGGATACACTAATAGGATTTGTAACTGATCCACAATCTAGAGGTGCCTCCTAAGTGGTAAGTTATTATTGTACACTTTTTGTTTTACTGGTCTTCCTGTATAATGCATTTTTCCTACCTTATGATTTTGTCTATAGACTTATATGTATGCACACATGTGTGTATATAAATACACATATATATTTATATATATACACAATTCTTCATGAAATTCCTTGATTTATTTGTACTTATGGTTTTTGTTGGTTTTATATAGTTTATTTATGATTTTCTTGTTTCATTGGGCTCCTTGGTGTAACTGATTTATTTTATCTTTTAGCCATTTTAAATGTTTTTATTTTTATTTATTACGGTGTTTAATTTATTCTCTCTTATGGTTTATTTATAGTATTTTAAATGTTCTTATGTGTATGTTTTTATGTATAAGGTCGCAGTCCCCTGAGGAAAGCTTTTGGGCCGAAACATGTGTCGGACTGACCACTTTGACAATAAATAATACTCATATCTCTAGTGGCGTGTATCTGCTGTTATTTGTATAAGCATGCATGGGACTGCATCCAGGCTAAAAACCCACCTTTTTGAGGCTGGATTTGGATCCTGATGCCATACACTCAATTGTTTACCACTTAACTGTATCTTATACTTTATTCCCCAGTTTTGAGATGTTTATCTTGATTAGATTGTAAGATCTAATGAGCAGGGACTGTCTCTTACATCTACAAGTATAGTGCTCTATATGCCACAGCACTATACAAATAATAAATAGTAGTAATAGTTCAGAACTAATAGAGAGATATTTTTGTGCACCCTCTTCATTGCATGTGACTATATCTCAAGGATATGCATGTGAATATGCTGAAAATCACACGTTTGTAGCACTTGCAGGCTAGTGTTTTCTACCCTTACTTTATATAAGAGTTTGTTAAAGGTTGGAGATGTTGACGGGAAAAACTTTCAGTTCAGTTTTTCTCATCAATTACCCACTAGATTAATTTTCACATTCCAAATAATTCATTTTCATTAAAGACAATGGAAGAAGCAATTTTTCACTCTTAACATGGAGATTTTCAATGAAACTTGTTTAACATTTGCTGGCTGCAACAGTACTATAAGTCATTAAGAGGGCTTGTAGTATGGAAGAGCTGATGGCACCAAAAGAGAGGCAGAGAAACAAAAAATGATGGCAAATAAAGACCCTACAATTATCCAGTCTTCCCAGCTACACCAACTCTTAAGCTTTACAATCTCTTCCTCTCTCTCAGTAATCCTATGTACTTGTCCCATGCTTTCTTGAATTCAGATACTATCCTCATCGCCACCATACTCACTGGGAGGCTGTTGCATACATACACCGCCCTGTCCATAAAGAAATACTTACTTAGATGAACCCCTGAGTTATCCTCTTTCACCCTCATCCTATGCCTCCTATGCATATATACCATGGAAGTATATAAATATGTTTATCATATCTCCCCTCTCTTGCTTTTCTTCTAAGGACACAATGGCAAAAACAGTGGAATGAAGACCCCAAGACACTGGGATGGGAGCAAAGCAGCACCGACTTTGGCACAAGACCCTGTTGTGCCAGGAGAGTGATAAAGTAGCAGCAACAATTACATGAAGGCCCAAAGGCACTGGGAGAGGGGCAGAGCAGCAAATCCTTTGGAGGATGGTGGGGGATGAGGGAGGTTGAAGAACCAACAGAGTAAGGTTAGAATCAGAATTTCATTTGGAAATGAACTCATTGTAGGGGTGCATGAAAAAGTATCCAAGTATTCAGGGCCGGTGCTAGGGTTTCTAGTGCCCCTTGCAACCTATAAATCGGCACCCCTCCCTCATTATTATTAATGTTGGCTGCACCCTACTCTCCTTTTTCCCAAAACCACTTTGTGAACTCTTTTCAAGCGATATTAGTATTTCTTCTTCATATCCAGTGTTGTAAGAAAATTGCAGTGAAAGAGCAATTGCATAGCCAAAATAAAAATAGCAGTAAATACTTAGCAACATACAAACAGGCTGCGATAGTCCAAAAAAAATCTTATTCTTATCTTCTAACAACAACATAAACATGCTCCAGTGCCAGGCATATTGTGAACTAATATAAAACACTGCAAAAGTCACTGAAGATTTACAAGGCCAAATCTACCATAGCATACCAGCATACATTTCCAATACTCATACAATAAGAGGCCTAACCAGAAAAAAGCAGCACTATAAACACTGCAAAGGGCCCCAAAACATCCATACACCTATTTGAAAAGCTGTACAAGTCAGATTACTACAGTACAGATCCCTATGTACAAACTCCATGTTAACTGAATACCTGGCCTTGGTCACACATTCAGAACACAGACCCTCACCAAGTACAGAATAAGTGACCACAACCTAAAGTAAAAATAAAAATATGTAGACAAAAATTTAAATGAAACCCCTAGAAGCCAGACTCCGCATGCGGTGCCACACCAGATAAGAGAGTTCCCCATACTGTGTGAAAATTTAAAGATAGCGCAAAGTCCAGTCACTAAATTGAAAATAAAATTATTTTTTCTATCTTTGATGTCTGACGATTTTTGATCATGCTGGTCCCAATCTGAGGTTTCTGTTTTCCTCTGCCTTCTCTTAGCTCTCTTTCTATGGTCTATAGTCCATCTGCTATTTCTTGTATCTCCTTTTGCTTTCTTCATTTTCTTCCATCAGCCTTTTTCCAGTCCCAGTAACCCTCCCCAGAATCAGTCCCCTTTACAGCCTCCACTCCCAATGTCAACCCCCTTGCATTCCCAGTACCACCCCTGGTTTCTATTCCTTTCCAGTCCCCCTCCTTCTCCATTATCCAGCCCCTTCTAGTCCAAATACCATCCCAGGTATCAGCGAACTTCCGGTCCCATCATCCCCTCCTGGGTCAGTTCCCTTCCAGTCACTCTCTCCTCTTTCCATCCCCAGTTGTCAGCTCCCTTCCAGTCCCATCCCCAGGTGCCAGCTCCCTTGCAGCCCCCACTTTCCCTCCAGCTCCCTCCTTCTACTCTTTTCTACTCCCTTCCAACCCCCCCTGTTAGCTCCATTCTTCCCCCCTGTCAGTTCTCTTCCAACCCCCTTTCTATTACCCAGCCACCTTCCAGCCCCATTACCAAGTGTTTGCTCCATTCCAGCTCCCCCTGTGTCTGCTACCTTGTAGCCTCCCATGTCTGCTCCCTCCCAGCTCCCCCCCCCATGTCTGCTCCGATTCGTCCTTCAAAAAGCAATAATAAGCATTTCCTGTTTCTTGTAAGAAACAGGAAATGCTTATAATTGTCTTTAGAATCTCTGCGACTCAGCAGTTTAAAAGTTAGCAGAGCCGCGGGAACAGAGAAATGTTCCCGCAGCTGCTTTCTTTTTTGAAGCAGTGCGTGGTGGGCGGCTAGCGATGGCGCCCTCCTGCCACCGGTGCCTTCCTGCCACGCTTACCTGGCTTACTAGGTAGTGTCGGCCCTGCGAGTGTTTCCATAAATAGGTTTTCCAGGGTGAATTTGACAGTAAGAGCCTAGTTTCTGTTATACTGGCAGAAAGAACACAGGAAAGGATTTGAGACCACCGCTTTGAAAGGAATATTGGAATAAGACCTAACATTTCATCTGCATTGTTCCCCTATAACAAAGATCTACTATTGACCAGTCCCAAATCAGCTTCAGGAATAATAGAATTGTAACATGTAAAAGAGATGGACTTTGTTTTGGTTGTAGCTTTCTTATTGCTGTTAATTGGCATGCAGAAAAGTCCCCAATTTTATCAGCAACCTCCTCTGAAACAAGCTTAATGAATGTTTGTGAAAATGATAGAGAATGCCATTGTTTGAAAGATGGCCCAGAAGCTTTTCTTTACTGATGACCTTCTAAAAGTAAATGCATTCTGCAAAATGCTGATCTTCAAGGCTTATCAAATTACTCCACACTTCTGATTTTTTTTAATGGTACCTTCTCTATGCATCATTGAGAGCTGCTGCACTGTAATTAGTGCTGTGACTGAACCAGAAGGCTTTCCTCACATTCTCCGCTCTCTACTCTTCCTGCTCTTGGCTGTTTACTACTCATCACACTAACAATTAATTTATCCAAACCATCCGCAGCTCCTAAACTTCCCATCTCTTCTGGTTCTGGAAATTGCTCACATAATGACCCACCCAATTCAGTATCTTCTCAAACTTGCTTCATAGACTTTTCAGTAAGGTCTGCCTAACCCCCTATTTCCAACCTCCCATATTGCACTGCCTCTGTCTTCTTTTTCTCTTGTGTGGAAATGAGAACACATAACTGATACTTCAAAGTTTTAGAGGAAACTGCAGCTGCTGATACTTTTTTTTTTACCTTGATAAGTGGACTACAAGGGTTATGAGATCCAAATCTCTGATCATCACCACTAGTGCTACTGTTGGCCCCTAATCGCTCTGGAGAATCAACTACCTTTCCTCATCTCCTTCTACCACCTCTAGCAAGAATTGATATGATAAATTGAGAGAAACCATTACTATATATCATGTAAGGTGTAAGGATTTTACTGTTAGGGCCTGATTTTATAATAGGACGCCTATGTGAGAAATCCAAAAAAGCACCCACCGTAAGCTTATGTGCCTTTTTAAAATATGCACCTAGAACTAACTGCTGTAGTGAAATTGCCAATGCACACATTTACACCTGTTTGAAGTTGGTATAAATTTCTGCATGTATTTGTGGAGGGTAATTTTGTATTTTCCCATGATGGCAGCATGTGGTTCCATGTGCACAGTTTGGGCCTATTTTATAAAATGAGTATACACGTGCTTTGAGTTATAAAATGAAGAAATATGGATGTTCTGGTACCTAGGCGCGGTACTTATGCCACCTCAAGGACTGGTGTAACTTACCTAGATCAGTGATCAGACACATAAGTCATAGTAGTTTATAACTCATGCATGTCAGAAAAGGCCACGCTTATGCTCTACCCAAGCACCACATCCTGTCATAGCCCACCAGAGGATACGCACAATGGACACTTACGCATAACTTTCCATTCCACCCATATAGAATCAGCTTCTGTCTCCTCATGTATCTTATAAAATGTGTAAACATTGCAACTCCACCACAACTCTATCCAAACTGTGCCCCTGGGAACATCTATATACATATTGCATAAAAGTAGGTGCACACATTCTATGTGCATGCTTTTTATATGCCATGGCATATTTTTAGAAAAGCTCTTTCCTGCAGCCTTTACATGCTGAAAATGCTATATGAAATTGCCTCCTTAATGTATAGCACAGTGCACATACTATACCTGTGAATTCAATCTGGTATTAGAGAGACAATGCATATTGCAGCAGAGCCAGTATACAAGACATCTACAAGTGAAGTGACTTTCACAAATATCAACTCAATTGGTATATGTTCTGTCTACTACTCCTGTTCCTTGGCCTTGTCTTGGCTGTGCTCTTTTCAGTTTGTTTTCTATCAAGCTTTTCATTATGGTGTCTGTCTGCTCTGCATCAAAGCTTTACTTTTCTCTGACACAATAAAATCAGTCAGAATCTGAGCCCTGTATATGCTCTTTGCTATCTCTCTGTTTCTAAGCCTGAGAATTTTCACCTCTTTTTCCTCTTAAGCCTACACCTTCCTAACAAAAGTTTCTAGCTTTCTAAAATCCAAGAAAGAAATGACAAAAACAATGCCAGTCTCAGAATATTGATGGCATTACTAGCCATGGGATTTGAAAGAAATGAGGCTGGGGTATACTCATTTGACTACTTGTCAAAACGTTTCAACATAGTAAGGTAAGTGACTCCTTTTTTTGTTTCCCTTTTCTAAGATGTCTTCAAACTGGCTATCAGACTTACTGGGAATTAAACCCATAATCCCCAGGAACAAAGTCTGGAGACTTACAAGTTGAAGCTATGGAAGTGGCAAGATAGAAACCCCTGAACAGCTATCCTTTGGGGAGTAGAAGGAGATACATGTCTCTAAAGGAGCCCATTGGATCAGCACTGGCTTTAACCTTGATTAGAGAAAAAATGCTGTTTTGATAAACTCCTCCAGGGGCATGTCTCTTCTTTTACTGTCCAGAGTATAACTATCCACTGGCTTCTATCTGGCCTAAGTAGCTTATGTGGTTTCAGTTGCAAGTCTCTAGCTGCAACTCTTAAGAGTATAGGCTCAATTCCCATTGAGCAAAGTTGCAAAGTTACTCCATTCCAGCAGGAAATCCTTTTTGGCCAGTTCTGGTTTTTCTAATTATATCTCAAATCAATGTGGCATTTGTATTTCCTGATTCTCCCCAATGACATGGATATTCCCCATTTCATATAAGGAATGTACTGGTTTGATCAAAATCATTCATGCTGGGATTTACAGCTGTTCCCTGGCACATATAGGATATTAAAAATAGTTGTTTTGGCCATTCTTAACACAAAGGATTAAGGGGATTATCCTCCTTAATACCCCTTTGTTTATTTTCCCTTCCAAATCAAAATTAATTAAATATATCAACCTCTGTAGTTAATTGGTGGCATGTATACAACAGTTTGCAAAATACCTACTTACACATTTAAGTTGCACAATACCAACTTGTGCATATATGTCATGGCACTTACACATCTACAGTAATTTGTGTTTATTTATGCAGAGCACTTTATATACTGCTTAAGAGCCGAGGCTATCACAGCCATTTACAGAAATAAAAAGGGGCGAACAGTTTAGCAAGAAAGGAGAATGGAGTAAAGAAGGAAAGTAGAGGGAGTAGTTACAGTTCGCTTACAGGGAGGGGAGCAGAGAAATAAAGGAAAAGAGAACAGGCTGTTCTCTGGGGGAAAACTTAAGGAATAGAAGATTGAGGGAAGGCTTGCAAAACCAGCAGGGTTTTAAAATTCTTCTTGAAGGCAGGGAGGGAAGGTTCAGTGTGGAGTGAAAGGGGATGGGAGTTCCAGAGGGAGAGGACGGGATAGGAAAAGGAGGAGTTTCTGGAGATAACAAGCGTATGGAGGTAGAGGCAGGAGGGCAGTATTGGATGAATGCAGGGGATGGGAAGGAATGTAGGGAATGATAAGGGTGGCCAAGTATGGAAGGTAGGAGGTAAACAGTGTACAGTACACCAAGGTAAGAAGTTTGAAGCAGATACGGAAAGGAACAGGAAGCCAGTGAAGAGCAAAGAAAAGCAGGGAAACGTGATCGTAATGGTGAGCATGAAAGATAAATCTGGCGGCAGTATTGGGGTAGCCCAAGAAAGAGAGAGTTGTCGAGGTGGTGGATAACAAAGGCCAGAATGAGCTGAATAAATTGTGGCATGGAAAAGGCAGAACAGACCGAATGTAAGTAACGAAGAGCAAAGAAAGCTGATTTGAAAAAGGAATCAAGGTGGGACTTAAAAGAGAACAACAAATCAAATATGACCCCCTAGAGTCTTTATAGAATTATGAAAAAAAAGAGGAAAAGAGATGGAAGCAAAGAAGATGCTGGGGGAAGGAAATATTGTAAGCAGGTCTGGAGGAAGGAAACATAGGACAAGGAGGAGAAAATGGTATAGAGAATCTGAATGTCATCAGAGTATAGGAAAGGTGTATAGCCAACGGATAGGATTAATAAAGGAAGAGGAGAAAGGAATATATTGAAAAGGATGGGCACCAACAGGAACATTGAGGGACCCCTGAAAGCAGGGGTAAAGAATCAGAAAATCTAGACTTGGAGAACACTTGAAAGGTGGAATCTAACAGATATGAAGAAAACCAGTTGAAGACAGAGCCATGGATCCCAATAGAATGGAGGCATTGAAGAAGAAAAGAGTGATCTACCAAGTTGAAGGCAGAAGAAATATCCAGATAAACCAGAATAACAGAATTACCATGGTCAAGAGATGTCCAAATTTCATTTGTGAGAGCACAAAGTTGCCGAGTTGCCTCCATTGATCTTTCTTACGTTTAGATTTGTTAAATGGCTCCTTAGACTCTACATGTTGCCAAATACACATGCATTCCTACACATCCTTATGTGTATTTCAGAAATGACCCCAAGTTTGACAGAGCCTAAAATGTTGCTGGAATTATGTGCATCACAGCCTTCCATTCACCACATTCTACCTAAAAATGTCCTTTGTGTATCTTTAAAAAATATTAGTGCCAAAGGGGTAGAAATCACACCCAAATTAAAGCTGTTGGCATTTACACCTGCCCAGAATAGGTATAAATGTCCGTGTGTAAAGTATGCACACATTCACATTAGTCACAACTCTGCCTCCAGCCAAACTGCCTCTCAATATGCCTACAAGCAGGTCTAGATGTCTTCTGGATATCACATGCACTTTTACATGTACAACCCCGAAAGTCATTTTATGCATCTGAAAAGGCCTTTATGCTCATAAAAACCCTTACAAAATTACTCACATAATGCACCCAGGTTGAGTTGTCAGAAATTCAGTTCTGGCCTAAAATCTTTTTCTTGGAACTGGGTAGCTTGGATGCTCTGAGTGAACCTCACATTGTTCAAACAAAACAAGGGCTGTTTTTCTTATTCCATAGACTAATCATGAAAAAAAGTAGAATTTTATGTCATTCAGGATGCATAGCCAGGACTAACTCAGGAAATCCACTGCTTGCCCCAGGATGAGCATTGTGGAACCTGTGTGCCTTTTTGGGAACATGCCAGGTACTTACGAAGTGGATTGGCCACTATTGGAAACAAGATACTGGGCTTGATAGACCTTGGTGTGACCAAGTATGGCATTTTTTATGTTCTTATGACCACACCTAGGCCAGTGCAAGCAATGCAGCCGTACAGGACACAAAAAAGTAGGGGTGCATTTGAACCCAGACTGGAAGTCAAAGAACCCTCCCCCTCACTGGAAGTGAAGCCTCTCACCCAGTGGTGTAAATACCGCCTAAGCAGCTCCTGCAATGCAGGGGTGCCCAGGCCAGAAAAGGGCCCTGCGATCTCAAAATAGCAATGGCAGTTGCAGTGGCAAATTTCTTCACACTTACTTTAAAAGAAGTTTGCCGTGCTGTGCCGCTTCGCGTCCAACCACTTCTCTTTCTGTAAAGTGCTACCTTGTGGCAGCTGGAGACCTAGGAAAGCATTTCTTTTTGATGCGCCAAAGTCTCATAATACTTGAGATTTAGGCCCCTTAATGGGAAATGCTTTCTCAGGCTTATGGTTGCTGCTAGGCAGGACTTTATAGCAATAGAGGAGGCATGGAGCAGCATGGCAAACATCTTTAAAAGTTTGCCGCAGGCAGACATGTGCAGTGCTTGGACAATCACGAGTTGGGATGACAGGACTGTGGCAGGAGGAGAAGGAGATGGCAAGGTGATGCTCTGCCTTTGGTCTGCTGCTGCCACTCACCTTCCGCTATGAAATAACGTCTTGGGAGATGGCCATCCGCCTACCGTTCCCTCCTTCTTTCTCTCTGTTGGGGAGATATGGTCCATTTTGCCTCCCTGTGCGCTGCTGTTTTTTTTGATCCCCACTTACAGTAAGAGCAGTGTTGGCCAGCTATGAAGAAGGGCAGGTACCAGGGGGAGCCGCAGCCACTGCCTGTTCCACAGAAGGAGGAGCGCAGAGCCCTGCTGAGCATGTAGAAAGTGGCATGGGAGCGAACCAGCACAGAGTAGGTAAGCACTCTTGTCCTGGTATCCCAAACCTCCCTTCTAGCGTCCTGCATCTGAGCTGCACAGCATATGTCTGTTCTGAGTTTTTTCAATGCTTGCTGTAAAAAAAATAATTGTCAAACCATACAATCAACAATCTAGCCCAGATACTGCTAGTTCACTAGTTCAATAGAAGTCCATTTTAGTCATAGAGAAGTTTCTTTAAAAATTATAACTTCAAATTTTAATTCATTCCAAAAACTGCTCACTCCTTAAAAATCTGCATTACATTGCAAATACGAGCCAAAACCAACAGTGTTAACTGTTGTGTTTTGAACTATTCATGAATTAGTACAGTTCTGCTACAGGGAAAACCCCATTCAGAAAACATTTCTTCAATATAAATACTCGTCTCCAAAGCAGCCAGCTGATATCATGGGGGGAGGAGGGGGAACCAGGTTTGCAAGTCGCACAGGGCACAGTCATAGTTTGTACGGCCCTACGCATATCCATTCAGTTGGTTTATTGGGAACGAATTGAAAATGGCCTCATGTGTTGAATTCTACTATTCATTTGCAAAGAATGCACATAGCTAGCTATATGGCAATTTCCTGATTCAGTATGCTTTTGTTTTATGTCTACAATATTTGGTTCTAAACTCTAGATTTACAAATCCTTTCAAAAGACTTTACAGATTACTTTGCCAGACACACAATAATTTTGCTGCTTTCCAATATTTGTTCAAGAAACCCCTGTTTGAAAAATCCAATGCAGATCTGTATGAACTGGTGAAATTACATTAGAATTTGAATAGATTTGTGGATTCGTCAACAGTTACATTGAGAATATTCAATCTCAAGATTTCTCAGACTCCCTGGGAAAACTTTGGCACATTCGCAGAATGAATCTAGGGGAAGTC
Organism: Ichthyophis bannanicus; assembly: GCA_033557465.1. NCBI lineage: Eukaryota > Metazoa > Chordata > Amphibia > Gymnophiona > Ichthyophiidae > Ichthyophis > Ichthyophis bannanicus. The sequence continues at coordinate 1,526,774,568 of CM066032.1, forward strand.
TGAATTTTCCCTGTTGCAAACCAGGTAGTAATTCCCCAGTTTTGTGTTCATGCTCAGATTTTTCACACCTCTGCTAAAACCTCTAAACTATCAACATCATATTAATTTTTCAGAAAAAGCAAAAACTACTACTACTACTACTAATCATTTGTATAGCGCTACAAGGCATACACTGCGTTGTACAAAAAGCAAAACACTTTTAAATGCACCCTGCTATCTAAATGCATATCACAACTAAACTTATGTAAAAGTGACATTTTCCTTGACGGGAGAAGAAAGTAGAATAAGGAGAGCTGATTGAAACAGTTGCACAGCAAATGGACTGTAAAAGATAGGAGAAATGTAAAGTAATCTGCATCATTAATCAGCTTGTGGCGCTACTTGGCATGCTGCTAGCATATCGGAGCCTATAATAATACTAGTAGAATGCAGGTGACTTGATAGCTATGTTTTGCTTACGTAAAGGTGATTTGAATATTATTAGATCAGGGAGAGAGAGGACAAGGGTCTCAGTAAATCATGGTATGAAAACTGCTTATGTTTCCTATTCTGCTTTATGCAACATAAAAAGACAGTGAGAGCTGACAGGCCAGAAAGACAAATTTAAACTTTCCAATAAAAGTAGCTTGCCAGTTCCTTGGAGTTGATGTTAAGTGCCATCGCATCGGTGTTGACTCATGGCGACACTCTGGATAGTTATCCTAAACTGTGTTTGGCCTTCAGTCAGGTGTCTCATTGTTGACACCCATAGCTGCTGTTATTGTATCAATCCATCTCATTGCTGGCCTTCTCATTTGCTTTGACCTTCTACCTTGACAAGCATGATGCCTTTCTCTGATGATTTCTCTCTTTGCATGATGTGTCCAAAGTATGAAAGTCGAAGTCTTGTGATCTGAGCTTCTAAAGAAAGCTTAGGTTTGATCTCCCCTAGTATTGACTGGTTTGGTCTTTGGGCAGTCCATAGTATACACAGTATTTGTCGCCAGCAACATAATTCAAAGGCATCGATTTTCTTCCTGTCTGTCTTTTTCACTGTCCAACTTTCACATTCATATGACATTTTTGAAAATACCAAGGCTTGAACAAATCAAAGTCACTGAATAAACATAAACATCTTTGTATGGAGAGAGACATCTCTGCTCTTGAGAATCTTGTCTAGGTCCTTCATAGCTATTCTACCAAGAGCAATGCGTCATTGGATTTCTTGACTGCTTGTCATTTCTTTATTGAAAGTTGATCCAATTAGGATAAAGTTATCAACTATTTCAATTTCTTCTCCATCAACAATGAACTTATTGATTTTGCCAGTTGTCAGGATCTTTGTCTTCTTTACATTAAGGCGCAGGTCCATTTTAAGACTTTGATCCTGAGAAGCAAATGTTTCAGATCATTTTCACTTTCAGCCAGTAATATGGTATCATCAGCATAGCGAAGGTTGTTGATGAGTTTTCCACCAATCTTCACACCTCGGTTGTCTTCATACAGTTCTGCTTCTCTGATTATTTGTTCTGCATATAAATTAAACAGGTAGGGGGAAAGTATGCAGCCTTGTTGTACATCTTTGTTGATTTTAAAACATTCAGTTTCTCCTTGTTCCATTCAAACTGTTGCTTCTTGATCAATGTAAAGGTTATAAATGAGAACTATCAGGTGTTCTGGTATACCCATGCTTCTTAATGTGGCCCAGAGTTTCTCATGGTTTACACAGTCAAAAGCCTTGCTGTACCGTATTTTTCGGACCATAAGACGCACTTTTTCTTCACCAAAAAGTGGGAGGAAAAGTGCCTGCGTCTTATGGTGCGAATAGAAGAAGTTTTCGCTTTAAAGAGCAAGTTTGTCCCTCACGCTGAAACCTATAGTACACTAGGTTCGTAAACCAGACATTGCCAAATACATCCCCCACACTGGGCCAAGGACAGCTCTTGCTACAAAGCGCAAACAAACGTAGCACAGAAGATACAAGTAAACCTACTGCCTAACTTCCGAAGGGGGGAAAATGCCTACATGGCCATTCAGTTTCATTTTACTTCTAAATTTCGATCTCTTCTTAGCCTTTCAGATTAGGTCCAACCTCCCTCTAGCCCACGCAGTTTATAAGGAAGTAGAAAACTAGCAAGGCGCAGTCCTCCTGCACGGAAATACAGGAAATGTACGTGCCAGAGAAATCGGGGGACTCACGAGCAGCAGAGAGCGCGAGGACAGAGTTCAATGCCCGGCAGCGATTCTTTCCCCACTGCACGCCAGAGAAAGGATGTGCAACGCGAGAGCCACTTCCTACCCCATGACCCCCGACACTGTCCAAAAACCATAGAGTTGTCCCAGCTCGAGAGCCACATTACCATCCAGTGGCAGCTGCAAATAGTGCAAGAGGCTTACGGAGCTCCCGTCTTCTCAGATATTACTGGCTGCTGGAAGGGAACACTATAGTCAGCAGGACGGTAGATCAGGAGGGGAGAGTTTGGTTTATGTAAACTTCTTCTTAAAATAGTGGGATTAGTCAAATTGGTGATATAATCTCACATGATTTATGGCAATTTCAGATGGGAACAACTTTTAGAAAGAAACTGTTTGGGTGCTGAGTGTAGAACGAATTTTGGTTCAAAATATTTTTTTTCCTATTTTTCTACCCCAAAAAACCAGGTGCGTCTTATGGTCCGGTGCGTCTTATGGTCCGAAAAATACGGTAATTGATAAAACACATATAGATATCCTTTTGGTATTCTTTTGTCTTTTTAAGGATCCATCTCACATCTGTGATGATGTCTCTCGTTCTTCGCCCTTTCCTGAACCTTGCTTGCACTTCAGGCAGTTCTTGTTCCAGATATGTTTGCTGAATAATCTTAAGTAGAATCTTGCTGGCATTATAATTTCAGCAGTCAGTTGTATTACCTTTCTTTAGTATTGCTATAAACACAGATCTTTTCCAGTCAGTTGGTCATGATGTTGTCGTCTAAATTTCCTGGCAGAGCCTTGTAAGTATGGTAACAGCTGCATCTGATTGCTTTAATACTTCAATGGGAATGCCATCAATGCCTGGTACATTGTTCTTTGATAAGGCTTTCAATGCTGCTTCAACTTCTTATTTCATCACCAGTGGTTCCTGATCATAAGGTAACATTTGAAACTGCTGTTGATCTACTTGATCTTTATAAAATAAGGACTCTGTATATTCTTTCCACCTTTTCTTGATCTTCACAGCATCATTCAACATGGATTCTTGAGCATCTTGTAGCATTCCAGTTCGAGGCTGGAATTTTTTTTAAACTCTTGTGACTTAAGGAAAGCCAATCTTGTTCTTCTTCTAATAGTTTCTGCTTCAATTTCTTTGCATGTGTCATTTTAGTACTTCTTCTTGTTTTGTCTTGCTGCATGTTGGAAATCTCTATTGAGTTCTGAGAATGCCTCTCTTTCTCCTCTGGTTTTAGCTTCTCTGCGTTTCTGGGCAATTTTCAGAGTTTCTTCAATAATCTATTTTAGCCATTTTTGCTTTTTCATCTTTTGTAGAGACTTCTCACTTTCTTCCAACACAACCTTCTTGATGTCATCCCATAACTCTTCTGGAGCTCTGTCATTTGTATCTGAAGCAGCAACTTGATTTTTTACACAGTCATTGAATTCCAGTGGTATATTCTCAAGGTCATATTTTGCTACATTCATGAGTGGTTTGCTCTTTTTCAGCTTTAGCTTCAGTTTGTATACTTGTAGTTGGTGATCAGCTCCAGGTTTTGTCTTTACTGATGTTATAGAGCTTTTCCATCGTTGTCTTCCACAGATGTAATCAGCTTGATTTTTGTACAGTCCATTGGATGAAGTTCATATGTACAGTCGCCGCTTGAGTTGCTGGAAGAAGGTGTTTGAGATGAATAGATTGTTTGCTTTGCAGAATTCTATCATTCTTTCTCCAGCTTCATTTCTGTTGCCAAGTCCATATTTTCCAACCACTTTGCCTTCTTCTTTGTTGCCATCTTTTGCATTCCAGTCACCAATGACTATCAGGATATCTTGTTTACATGTTCTGTCAATTTTATCTTCTTCATCTACTTCTGCAGCTGCTGTTGGGGCATATACCTGAATTATAGTTGTGTTGATTGGCATTCCTCATAGACAAATAGAAATTATGTGGTCACTTAATGCATTGTATTTCATTACAATTCTTGCAAGTTTCTTCTCGATTATAAATGCAACACCATTTCTTCTTTGTCTTTCATTTACAGTATGGTAGACCATGTGATCATCGGATGCAAAGTGCTTAATGCCAGTCCATTTCAGTTCACTGACACCCAACAGATCAAGTTGTACATGTTCCATTTCATTCTTGACCACCTCCAACTTTCCTTGGTTCATGCTTCATACATCCCATGTCCCAATTTGTAAGACATCTTTGCAGCTTCTGACTCTCATTTCATCAGCAGTCAGATGTCCCAAGGGCTTTGATACAATCACATCATAAATGCTGGCTTTACTCTGAAAAGTTAGTTGAATGCCTTCCGACCTGGGGGTTTCATTTTCCAGCATTATAGTGCAATTTGTTTTGTTGTGACTATTCATTGGGTTTTTGTGGCAAGATATGGAAGTAGATTGCCAGGCCTTTCTTCCATGCAGGTAAATGTGATCCTGCATTGGCAGCAGAAATGTGATCCTCTGCTGCCAACACCGTCCCATTCTGCTGCTGCCTAGATGGTTAGTTTGTTTTGGTCTGGCACTTCGGCTGAGACTTGTCCATCTTGAGAGATCCTGTCAGCAGTTAAGCTACCAATAGCTTAGTTCTCAGCATCACTGTTGCACACAAGCCCTCACAGCATGATAAGCTGCAAGCCAAGTGAGGGTCCTTCAAGTTCATTTTTATTTAATACAAGCTCCAATTGTCATTTTATCAGTTCTTCACATTTTGAAGTCAAATATGTAACAATCTCATCCATGGACACTTCTACAGTATTTTCTTTAACAAAGCCCACTTTGTACAAGAGACACTTTTTGAGACCCAGTTATGTCATTTTGAATTAACATTGCACCTCAATTTTTGACTACCTGCCAAGGATTTACAGCACTAGAGGGTACAATCCTAAATCTATTGAGGGGAAAAGAACTTCAAAACATGCCATATTAAAATAATGTATTAATTAAACTAATTCCATTAAGAATAACTGATTTTGGGACAAGTTTACTAAAGGGTATGTGAGTAGCACACATTTGGACCGTGAATCTAGCAATGAGGCCCTCTTCAACTTCAAGGGGCATTTGTGCCCATTCCCCTACTGTTAGTGCAGTGCCATGCATTTACAATGCGCTAACTGGCACACTGTGCATTTAACACTACCAACTGAGGTTGTATTAAGTGCACTCATATAATGGCAACATTTGCATTTAGTCAATGCCTAAAACACTGACACTAACTGCAATGCACTGACAATGCCCATATTCAATCCCTAACTCACCCAGTTCCTGTCCATTTGCATGCAACCCAGTTAGCTTGGAATTTTAATCATAGGACTCCATGCTAACTTAGTGCAGCTACCATGTGTTAAACCCCACGCTAATAGTGTGGATAAGTAAACATACCTGTTTATGCATGTGTCATCTATGGCTGCTTGCAGCACTCTATTCTTTAGGGGGTGCCATGCTATGAGGAACATCCATATAAGAACATAAAGATAAGCCATATTTAGTCAGACCAGGATCCATCAAGAACAGCATCCTGTCTCCAATGGTTGCCAGACTGAGTTATAAGAACCTGGCAGATCTTTGAGTCGGAAGAAGGAATCCCCTCAGAGATTACCAGCATCTTTTTAAGAAATGGATTTACTAAGGCTCTTTCACCATGCTATGTCTATGAGCAAAGAGAGTTCTGTAAATCAGTCCCTTTCTGCACATCACTCACAAAATCCAGAAGTGTCCCCTGTCAGCTATGCGATGGCATCTACTTATATCTTTGCTTCACATATCACCATGGCCTGGGTCCCCGACACTTTCTGCCTCTCATACTTCCCCCAGCCTTTCCCAGTATCTCTCTCTCTCTTTCATACCCCTCCTTCCAGACTTCACCCAGTTGCTCTCTGTTTCAGAAGCCTCCCCCCCACTCAGCTTTCACCAAGTCTTTCTCTTTCTTGGCTTTGGTGGCTGTCACCTATTCCCCTCACCTTGTATGCAGGATAACAATGAGCCCATACCAATAAGCATTTTTTAAAATGCTGGCCACTGCAGGTTAAAAAATCCAAATACTTGGAAGCAGTATCTGGCTAGTGACTGCCACTAAATATTTGGATTTTGTGGCCAGTGGGAATGGATCTCTGGACAGTGCCACTGAATATTGGGCTTACTGGGGATTATTTAGTTTGGAGGTCTAGCTAACCAGATAAGCCCTCTTGAATATCAGTCCCATGATTGTCTAATGCTAAGAGTTTACCTCAGTATTTGAGTGGGAGTAAAAATGTAACCAACTTTTATATAACTAGTACTGAGTCAATTTCTCTTCTCATACCAGCATGGATTAGCTGCAATACTCATTCTGGCTCTATTGTTTCTACCGACTCAGGGCTAGAACAATAGCTACAAAGGAAGAATAAAGAGATAGGAGAGAGCAAGACCAGGGCAATGAAGTAGAAGAAAGAAGTGAAGAGGCTTGGGCAGCCATGGCTTAAACACAGAAACAGAAACATGATGGCAGAAAGAAACCATACGGCCTATCCAGTCTGCCCTTCCATACCAGCTACTATAGTACCTTATTTTTACTTTAGAGATCTTTTGTATTTGTCCCATGCTTTCTTGAATTCAGATACTGTCCTGGTCTGTACTACCTCTACTGGGAGACTATTCCATGGATCTACCACTCTTTCCATAAAGAGAAAGCCGTCTCCTCTCCTCCTCCCCACTTCCCATATATGCCTGGATTAACTACTCTGTTTTTTTCTTACCTTTGGTGCTATCCTGTTCTCCTAACATGTTATTGATTTCCTTTCTTTTTTTCTGACTTTCAACACTTGTTACTTATATTTGCCTGGCAAAGGGTGGTCAATCAAAACCTAATAAACAATAAACATCTGGCATATTGAAATCACCTATCATAAGAACATAAGATATGCCATACTGGGTCAGACCAAGGTCCATCAAGCCCAGTATTCTGTTTCCAACAGTGGCCAATCTAGGTCATATGTACCTAGCAGTTTCCCCGAGACACAAGTTCCACAATGCTTGTACTGGGTCAAGCATTGATATCTTCGGTCACTTCTTAATAATGGTTTATGGACCTTTCCTCCAGGAACTTGTCCAAACCTTTTTTAAACCCAGCTACACTAACAGCCTTTACTACATCCTCCGGTAACAAATTCCAGAGTTTGATTACACGTTGAGTGAAAAAATATTTTCTTTTATTAGTCTTAAATAGTTTACCCTGTAGCTTTATTGCATGTCCCCTAGTCTTTCTATATTCTGATAAGGTAAACAATCGATCTACGTTTACCTGTTCCACTCCGTTCATTAATTTATAGACTTCTATCATATCTCCCCTCAGCCGTCTCTTTTCCAGGTTAAAGAGCCCTAACCTTTTTAGCCTTTCTACATAGGAGTATCCTTCCATCCCCTTTACCATTTTGGTGGCTCTTCTCTGTACCTTTTCTAAAATCGCTATATCCTTTTTAAGATACGGCGACCAGAATTGCACACAATATTCAAGGTGCGGTCTCACCATGGAACGATATAGAGGCATTATAATATCTTTTGTTTTATTTTCCATTCCTTTCCTTATCATACCTAGCATTCTATTTGCTCTCTTGGCCGCCGCTGCACACTGGACCGAGGGTTTTAACATGGTATCCACAATGATGCCTAAATCTTTTTCCTGGGTAGTGGTTCCTAATGTGGAACCTTGCATCGTGTAACCATAGTCTGGGTTGTTCTTCCCTAGGTGCATAACCTTGCACTTGTTCACATTAAATTTCATCTGCCATTTTGATGCCCAGTCTTCCAATTTATCAAGATCCTCTTGCAATCAGTAGTACTTCTTTCATGGCAACACTGTGAATGGCATCAGTTACATACCTGTCCACTTATTCTGCCTGTGAAGGAGATCTGTATATCACTCCAATGCAAATGGATTTCCCATTCCCTCTTTCTAATTTTGCCCATTCCCTCTTTCTAGTTTTGCCCAATGCCTCTTCCTTCCCTCATAAGCCCTGAAATTCTGTAGATTTAATATTATTTTTTACATATAGTGGCACTCTTCCTCCCCTTCTTCTTACCCTGCCCTTTCTGAATAAAGTATAGCCCACAGTATAAGTACATCACAGTCATGGCTGTCCATGTCTCTGTAATCACCACTAAATCCAAGTCAGCCTCTTCCATTAATGCCTCAACATCTGGGATCTTATTTCCCATACTATGGACATTGATGCATACTGCTTTCCAGATGTTGCCCCTTTTACCCATTTCTACAGAGGTATTTAATGTTTACTGGCTGGCTTTCCCAACAACCTGAACATCAACTACAACAAAACAGAAGCCCTCATCATCACACACAACACCACCTTTACCCTCTCACATTCTAATTAAGAACATAAGAACATAAGATATGCCATACTGGGTCAGACCAAGTTCCATCAAGCCCAGAATCTTGTTTCCAACAGTGGCCAATCTAGGTCATACGTACCTAGCAGTTTTCCCAAAAGACACAGGTTCCACAATGCTTGCACTGGGTCAAACATTGCTCTAAACCCATAAGGAAAAAGGTAAAATATCTTGGAATCAATTTGGACTACAATCTTAACTTCCAATCACACATCAACAAGACCACCAGAAATGCATACTGCATGATGGCCATAATATGAAGACTCAAACCCCTACTCAGCCATGATCACTTCAGGACAGTCTGCCAGGCCATCATAACACCAATACTGGACTATTGCAACTCCATCTACCTGGGCCTTCCCAAGCAAACCACCAGACCTTGCAGATGGCGCAAAATACAGCCGCTTGCATCATTCTAGGCTCCACTAGGCACGACCACGTTACCCCCCTTCTTGACCAACTTCACTGGCTTCCAATCACATCATGCATCCACGTCAAAACCATATTAAACATATTTAAAATTGAACATAACATATCTGCTGACAGCCTGAAGAACCTCATCTTTTCTAACACCAGCATCAGACCCAGGAGACGCAGCACGATCGACACCATGCAAATACCCTCATCATAATCCAAAACCATCCAAGCTACATCTCTAAGAGCTCTCTCCCTAGCAGTGCCAACCCTTTGGAACAGCCTACCAGATGCCCTAAGAACCACGAGACATGAAGGACTTTCAGAAACAGCTAAAGACATTACTCTACAGGGATCACTTTGAGATAATCACCTAGGACATCCCAACCACCGGAAATCATGTTTATTTACCTGCTGTACATACTGTATATAACTAATGATGTAAAGTAGCAATACAGAATGAATCCTGCATGCCTCTCCCCCCCCCCTTTTTACTGACTTTGTACTTCCTTGTAGTTATCGCATAAACCACTTTGATTGAAGAAAAAGGCAGTATAGAAAACCTGTTAAATAAATATTTACCTGAGGGCTTTTATTTACTTGGGTGCTTCTTCACCCATCCCCAACGAATCTACTTTAAAGCCCTTTTCAGTAGGTTAGTCAGTCTGCTGCAGAAAACACGTTGACCCTTCTACACCATGTGTACGCTATCTGTGCTCAGCAGCCCTTGGTAAATCATCCCATGTTCCAGGAAACCAAAACTCTCTCAATGACATCATCCACACAACCATGCTTTTATCTGCATGAAGTGAGCTTCTCTGCCTCAGCCTTTACCCTCAACAGGAAGGATTGAAGACAGCACCACTTGTGCAACCATCTGCTTCACCCTCTCTCCGAAAGCCATGACGTCACTCTTGATATGCTCAGAAGGATATCTCGTCTAGACTACTGCAATGTTGTTCTCGCCGGCCTTCCTCAAGTTCAATTAAAGCACTTGCAACTAGTTCACCACACAGCAGCACGTATCCTGGTGCATGCCTCACGCTTTGATCATATCACCCCTATCTTAATTCACCTACACTGGTTTCCACTTGCCTATCGTATTCATTTCAAAGTTTTCATCCATGTGCATAAAACCATTCATGCCGGTGTCTCCCTTTATCTTGCAGATCAAATTCACCTTCACTCCTCTCACCGTTCCCTCAGATTGGTACATTTGAACCGTATGTCCCTCCCCTCCCCGTCACAGGCTCATCTTGAGTCCACCCATTCCTCTGCCTTCTTCTTTTTGGGCCCACGAATCTGGAACTCGCTTCCCCTCGCTCTCCACCTTGAACCCTCCTACAAAACTTTCAAGACCATGCTGAAGACCCATCTATTCTCCTCTGCCTTTCATCTTCCACGCCCCCCCCTGCTATCCTACCTCCCCCACCTCGCTGAATGTGCTGTCTCCCAACCCTCTGCTCCAATGCATTATTTTGCTCAGTTTTTTTGTTTGCTTTATTCTTTCCCTGTACTGCCCTATCTCTTACTTTCTTTTTTTATGGCGTTCCTTTCCTTTTCTTAGCAGCCTTGTTTTTGTTATTGTGAACCACTCTGGTGCCCCTGTGGTGTGAGTGGTATATAAAATGCTTCAATAAGAATAAAGATAAAAGGATACCTAGCAGTATCAGTTGTGCTGGGATTAGCATAGATAGATGTGATGTACAGATATGGGTTGAGCTCTAGGGCAATTCTATACCTATAGGAGGACATCTGGAATGATATGCATCTTGCCTGATGATATGTACAGTATCATGCCTGGTGTATCTACTCTGTACTTTACATGTTCTGGCCAGCAGATCAGTCCAGAATATTGTGGGTATTGTTGACAGAATGGGCAAGTTATCCTTTTCCAGACATTTTAGTCAGATGCTGTAAGTCATTACAAAATGTGTTTCAGACTATATGCAGTATCCAGAACAATGGGCACAATGGCAGGAGATGAAGTCAGATTGTTCTGAATGTTGCTGGGATGGGTGTGCTTGATTGCACACCATATTCGAATATCACCACTATCTTAATTCACCTACACTGGCTTAACTGGCTTGGAATATGGCTGGAATATCAGAGACATGGTGGAAGGAGGACAACCAGTGGGACACTGTGATACCTGGGTACAAACTATATCGTAATGATAGAGCTGATCAAATTGGTGGAGGGGTTGCGCTCTATGTTAGAGAGGGCATTGACTCAGAAAGGATTAAAGTTTTGCAGGAAACAAAATCTGCTGTAGAATCTATATGGATTGAAATTCCATATAAAAGGGGGAAGGCAATGGCAGTGGGGGTGTACTATCGAGCACCTGGCCAGAATGACCAAATGGATGATAAAATGCTCAAAGAAATCAAGGAAGCTAACAAACGTTACAGCGCAGTAATAATAATGGGTGATTTCAATTACCCCGGTATCGACTGGGTCAGTGTCACGTCAGGACATGCTAGGGAGATAAAGTTCCTAGATGAAATAAATGACTGCTTCTTGGAGCAGCTGGTTCATGAACCGACCAGAGGGGAAGCCATATTAGACCTAGTCCTTAGTGGAACACCAGATCTAGTGCAAGAGATAAGGGTGTTGGGGCCACTTGGCAATAGTAATCATAGCATGATCGCCTTTGATTTAATTAGTGGAGGAGGGATAGTAAGGAAATCCACAGTACTACCTTTTAACTTTCGAAAGGGAGACTATGATAAAATGAGGAAAACAGTTAAGAAAAAACTAAAAGGAGCAGTTGCAAAGGTTAAAGACGTACATCAAGCTTGGGTGTTGTTGAAAAATACTATCTTGGAAGCCCAGACCAGCTGTATTCCACGCTTTAAGAAAAGTGGAAGGAAGTCCAAAAAACTGCCAGCATGGTTTAAAGGTGAGGTCAGAGAGGCTGTTGTTGCCAAAAAAGCATCTTTCAGGAAATGGAAAAAAGAGCCAAACGACGAAACCTGGAAACAGCACAAGCACTGGCAAGTCAAATGCAAGGCATTGATAAGGCAGGCAAAGAGAGAATTTGAGAAGAAGCTTGCTGCGGAAGCAAAAACATGAAATAAAGTCCTTTTCAAGTACATTCGTAGCAAAAAACCTGTGAGAGAGTCAGTTGGTCCATTAGATGATAAAGGGGTTAAAGGAGCACTAAGAGGCGAAAAGGCGAAAGCGGAGAGACTGAATGAATTCTTTGCTTCGGTTTTTACTGAGGAAGATGTAGGGATGTTACCCATGACTGAAGTGGTATTTAAAGGTGCGGAAGAATTGAAGGAAATATCGATACATCGGGAAGATGTCTTACAACTATTAGATAAACTGAAGAGTAGCAAATCACCTGGGCCGGATGGTATACATCCAACGGTGTTGAAAGAACTGAAATATGAGATTGCAGACCTGCTATCACTAATCTGTGAACTATCATTAAAATCATCTCTAATACCTGAAGATTGGAGGATCGCCAATGTAACACCAGTTTTTAAAAAGGGTTCCAGGGGTGATCCGGGAAACTACAGACCGGTGAGCCTGACGTCAGTACCAGGAAAAATGGTAGAAACTATCATAAAGAATAAAATTACTCAGCATGTAGATAGTCACAACCTAATGGGAGACAGCCAACATGGCTTTAGACAAGGAAGATCTTGTCTTACTAATCTGTTATGTTTTTTTGAAGGAGTGAATAAACAGATGGACAAAGGTGAGTTGGTAGATATTGTGTATTTGGACTTTCAGAAAGCCTTTGACAAGGTCCCTCATCAGAGACTTTTGGCAAAACTAAAGAGTCATGGGATAGGAGGCAGTGTACTATTGTGGATCAGGAACTGGTTAAAAAATAGAAAGCAGAGGGTAGGGCTAAATGGCCAATTTTCCCAATGGAGAAAGGTGAATAGTGGTGTACCCCAGGGATCTGTGCTGGGTCCGCTGCTTTTTGACATATTCATAAATGACCTGGAAAGTGGAATAACGAGTGAGGTTATCAAATTTGCAGATGACACAAAACTATTTAAAGTTGTTAAAACCCAAGAGGATTGTGGAAAATTGCAAGAGGATCTTGATAAATTGGAAGACTGGGCATCAAAATGGCAGATGAAATTTAATGTGGACAAGTGCAAGGTTATGCACCTAGGGAAGAACAACCCAAACTATGGTTACACGATGCAAGGTTCCACATTAGGAACCACCACCCAGGAAAAAGATTTAGGCGTCATTGTGGATACCATGTTAAAACCCTCGGCCCAGTGTGCAGCGGCGGCCAAGAGAGCAAATAGAATGCTAGGTATGATAAGGAAAGGAATGGAAAATAAAACAAAAGATATTATAATGCCTCTATATCGTTCCATGGTGAGACTGCACCTTGAATATTGTGTGCAATTCTGGTCGCCGTATCTTAAAAAGGATATAGTGATTTTAGAAAAGGTTCAGAGAAGAGCCACCAAAATGGTAAAGGGGATGGAAGGATACTCCTATGAAAAGAGGCTAAAAAGGTTAGGGCTCTTTAACCTGGAAAAGAGACGGCTGAGGGGAGATATGATAGAAGTCTATAAATTAATGAATGGAGTGGAACAGGTAAACGTAGATCGATTGTTATCAGAATATAGAAAGACTAGGGGACATGCAATGAAGCTACAGGGTAAACTATTTAAGACTAATAAAAGAAAATATTTTTTCACTCAACGTGTAATCAAACTCTGGAATTTGTTACCGGAGGATGTAGTAAAGGCTGTTAGTGTAGCTGGGTTTAAAAAAGGTTTGGACAAGTTCCTGGAGGAAAGGTCCATAAACCGTTATTAAGAAGTGACCGAAGATATCAATGCTTGACCCTCTACAAGCATTGTGGAACTTGTGTCTCTTGGGGAAACTGCTAGGTACATATGACCTAGATTGGCCACTGTTGGAAACAGAACACTGGGCTTGATGGACCTTGGCCTGACCCAGTTTGGCATATCTTATGTTCTTATTGTTCTTTTTTTTTTTAAATTTGTATACATTACATTAATTTTATATATGAATCTTTGCGACCAAAATAGCAATATATTTCAGCCCACATAGAATCTCTATGCCATCAAATCCCCAACCTATTCCTTTCCCCCTCCTCTATACTTATGAATCCTTTCCCAGTGCAGTTGTGGTGCAGTCAAGCTTCGACCAAGACCTTTTCTCAAATGGCTCTCACACTTTCTCAAACTTTAGCAAATATCCTCTATTTGATGGCTGTTAGCTTACTCATCATATAACTATACCAGACTCTTGTGTAAATGTCCTATAGATGGCATGTCCATGCGTCACCACAACTTTGTGATCTCACATCTAGTTGCTGTAGAGCAGCAGAACAGCAAGCTTGCCAATGCCCCATTTAGATCCATCAATTTTCTCAGTAGCAACAAATACCCCAGATCCTTTAGTATCATTATCCCCCACCATTTCCACAAAGAACTTTGTAAATTGATCCCTAAAATGCTGAATATAAGAGCAGCTCCACTACACATACATAAAGGTTTCCTCAGCGCCACACTCACACCAACACACACTTGGTACCAAGGTATAGACGCCTATATTGTTTGTAAACCTCCGTTATGTAGAGAGATGGCATTCCATAATATCACTGAAATTAAGATAAGTGGGGAAGTTGGCATTTAATCACAGTTGAATTGGACTGTTCAAAGGAACCATAGATAAGTAAAGAAGCAAAAGTAAAAAGAAAATGTGAAGTCTGGCATGGTGAAACGATGATGGTAAGTTTAAGAGGCAAGGCAGAAAACGTAACTTTGCAGCACAATTAAGCCACAATTCCAATATTGAGCTCCATTGCTGACTGACTTAGTTTAGAGAGCTATTTTTAAGTAGAATTATTCAATGCTACTTTAACCTTAGCACATTAGATAGTGTTAATATTTATTCCATAATAGGAAGCATTTACACTCTTTCAGCCCCTCCAGGCTCTCTAAATCCTTCAAAGGCGCTATTGATGCACTAGAATTCACCCAAATTTGAACCAAGGCATTAGAGATAGGAGGTTTGCTAGCTCTCATGTTCGTTCCTAAAAATATGCTCAGAAACAACCACCTTCCATCCCCCATAATATCCCCGGTCTCTTGGTCGAATCATAGAACAATCACATTCCATATTCCCCTATACTCGCACACTCTTGAAACACTCAACCTCAACCTATCACTAGGAGATTCCAAAATCTGGACAAGAAGGACTTTTTGCATAAAGTTATCCCTTGAGTAGGTCAGGAATCAGAAAACCTTGACACTCTGGTCCAGGACTGTTACCAGGTAATACGCAAAGTGGCCATTGCACCACAGAGAAAGAGAGCCACAAGAAAGCACCTTTCTGCTTTCTGATACCCCACAGATTTAAGAAATATTAAGCATAAAACTCAGACATCTTTAGAGAAGATGGCGATGATCCAAGCCCATACACAATACATGTCCAAGCTACAAGAATACCAGAATATGAAAAAGAAGGAGAAGAAGGAGTACCACACCAAACTCATACTAAGCTCATTAAACCTGCCCAGAGAACAATTTGGTATAGTGAAACCATTAGTCAAGAATCCATACTCATAGACAGATTAACACAAGGCATCCAGAGACTTCATTAGTCCTTCATAATGCATTATTACTCATTCAACAATCCATAGGGTTAAGCAACATGATGTTACGGTGGTTCAGCTCCTACTTAACAGAGCACCAACATGTAAGAACAGCAGGAATTGAATGTGTCCCATACAAACTACTGCAAGGAGTTCCTCAGGGCTCTGTTCTATCCTCACTCCTATTCACTATTTACTTGCAACCCATCTGCTCAATTATACAAGCATAGAACTTGTATTAACTTATTTACGCAGAAGATTATATAATGCTCTATGTACCTTTCTCCACCATACATCTATCTACATTTCACTAATAAAATGCCTTAATCACTCGTTGGTTATCTGAACACAACCTACTTGTGAGCTACAAGAAGTCCTCCGCATCAGAGAAGACACAAACTTTGAACCACCAACATCCATAAAAATCCCAGGAGCACAACTAGAAGTGAAGTCAGAAGTATGATACTTGGGAATAACCCTTGACCAGCACTTAACCCTACAGCCACATATTAACAATACCATTAAGTGCATATGCCACAAAATAAAAACAGCACAGTGCCTATGACATTTACTGAGCATCCATGACTTTCACACAGTTTTTCAAGCTTTAGTCTTCTCACACTTTGTAATATTATCTTACAAGGGCTGCTGAACTATGCACTCCACTCATTACAGTTGACCCAGAACACTGTCACCTGGATCTTTTATGTCACACCCAGAACTGAACACGTAACCCCAGTACTCAGGCAATTACACTAGTTTTCCATAACAAGCTTCACAAAATACAAGGCCTTGCTTACCATTTTCAAGATATCCCACAATCTTTCTTCAGTCTACCTACAATCTCTATTACATAAAACCCCATGCAATAGATAGAGAAGAACCAGTGCACAAAATACCTTCACCATTGCCACAGCAAAGATGAAGAGCAAACAGATTGCCTCGAATTGAGCCTTCTCGGTATATGTGCCAAGCTTATGGAACACACTTTCTAAGAGCTTACAGTCCTTCCATGACCTATCTGAGTTCCATAAGAAACTGAAAATGCACCTGTTGGTTGAACAATTTGGTAGAGAAGACTGAGGGGTATGTTTACTAAACCATCTTAATGTAGCAGCGGCAACGTTATTGCGCGATACTTGATGTTATCGTGTGATAATGGCGCTTTACTGTGTCAGAACATCACGTATCGCGTGATAATGTCTGCGGCGGCATTAAAGTGCTCAGAGGGTGGAGTAAGGCTCCCCAGAGGGCGGAGTAAGGCTCCCCAGGGGTGGAGATGAGGGGTCAATGGGCAGAGAGTGGGTGGGGAGAGGCCCCATGCACACTAACGCCGTGAAATGAAGCTCTGAAAACTAGCACCAGTGAAAACCTCGCGCTAGAGGCACATTTGCATGAGAGAGAAACCATTTCAGTCAGCAATGTAAAGCAAAGTCAGGGAAACCCAAAAAAGTGATAGTAGTGATACATGTGCAGGAACCAAAAAGGCAAAAAAACATATAAAATGACCAGAACTACATTTGAAATCCCCATAACCAAGCTGGCCAATAGTGCTACTAATGATAAACATAAAGAAACACTACTGACAAAGCGTAAAAAGGAAGATATCATGTTTGGAAGGGGCTATGCTCTGTCCCCCTACAAAGTGAATGATCCCACAGTGAAATAGTGGTGATCAGGATTGTTGTCGTCTATATTGGGCAGGTATGTAATGCTGTGGTCCAGCAGGGGCACAGTGTGGACTAGTCAGATGCCTAGGTGTCATATAGGAATGCCAAAACTGTAAAGCAGCAAGACAGCAACTGACCAGGGTCCAAAATGGGCACGAGTGTGTGTCCCACAATGTCACAGGGGATATTACCCAGCAGGTACCCCCAAGGGCACATAACATTGGCAAGTGGTGCTGGGGGGAAGTGCGCATGTCCATGTAGGCACCCCTACCCGAGAACACATACCATAGGCAGCTGCCTATCAGCACACTGGATGGCCTGGGACTGCGCAACACGAGCACCACTGGTATAAGGGCATGTCAGCATGGTGGCGTATGGTGGCGTAGGGTTGCTGGTGGAGGAGAGGGCAGTGGCTTCTGCCCACAGCAGACCAAGGCCAAGCCCTGTTTAGGTGGGTGCCGTGCGGTGCAACAGACAAGGGCTGTTGAATGAACACTAATGGTATCCCCAGGGAATGATCTGCCCGTGTGGTGTAGTACACACAGCCACTGTGTTCAAGGGCAGAAGGTCACAGGTTCAAGCCCCAGCTGTGGCTCCTGAAAACCATGTCTCCATATTTCACCCAGTACTAAACTGTGGTAATAAAGACAGAACTGTTATTGGAGATTAAATAAACTAGCCATAAATGCCTATACTTTACACTACAGGGCACAGACACCATAAACATGTGCAATCCCTACAGCAGAGTTTCCCAACTGCAGTCCTGGAGGGCCAAACACCATTCAGGTGTCATGCTGTCCCTAATAAATATGCCTGTGCTGCAATTGTATGCAATGCCCCCATTGTATGCAAATGTATCTCATGCATATTCATTAGGGACAGAATGAAAACCTGAACCGTGTTTGGCCCACCAGGCCCGGAGTTGGGAAACTCAGCCCTAGAGCAGCAGCCAACAGGGGCACAAACACCCACACTCACATGCTCCACTATCCAAAGCCTCATGGAGAGTCAGGCTGTTGGGCCCTGCGTGCAGCAGCATCTCCCAATACTAGCACTTGCATACCTTAGCAGTGTTGCCCTAAACATGGGAACACGTTACACATATATAGAAAGGTTGCTATGATTAATGGCAGATAACAAATCCGAACTTAAACACAATTTGTTGACAGAGCTGCATCATAGCAACCTGTCTGATATCTGTGGAGTGTGTTTCAGTTGTGGTTTCTGACAGTGTTTACCACCACGGGGAGTGGCCCCAACAGTATTGCATACCATAGCCATGCCTGCACTGTGCCCAGGACTGGTGTGGTGGCCGGGACTGCCAAAAACCTCTATATTTGCACAATGCTGGCATAGGTGTGGGAGTGTGTGTATGTCTATCTAGTGCTTTGTGGCTGCCTACACCTTACTGGGCCCACACTGCTTGCACTGTCTCCAGTGTTAGCCTGCCAATGTGCATAATGAGGAGCAAGGTACTGTGGGTATGGCCCGGACAGGGTGGCCAGTGCAGGATGCATCTGCACAGGGCATAGGGCAATGTCTGGGACATTGTAGTGCCCGACCACCACCTGCACGGACAGTGTGGCCACAGCATGTCATTCTGGGAGGTCACCCTCACCTTACTGAGCAGTGACCATGGCATGGCTAGGTTCCTCCATAGTGCTATATAGCACTTCTCTCAAGTGATATTTATGGGTTCTCTTTTCTAGGGCCCAATCACTGACATACCTGCTTGGTGTGTGTGCCAGATCCTATGCCTGGGTGCTCATTGTTCCTTTTGGAACATGCACTATGTACATGCTAGCACACTGTCTGCAGCTAGCATGTGCATGGCTGCAGCATGCAGCAGGTGCACACTGATTGCTCTCTGCTGGCGCATATCAGAATGTAGTGGGGGGAAGCTGAGCTGACCAGGCACACTGCTAGTGGTCCAGTTCCATGTGCAGATCTGCATCAGCTCTCTGTTCGTCAGTTGGCTGGGGGTTGCTGGTTATGTCTGTCATCAGTTAGCTCAACTGGCCCTATTGCCAACAGTGCTAGTGTGTGTCTGTTGTTTGCAGATCATGTTCCCTACCCTGACCCACATAGGGCAGGCTTGCTCCATATATCTTCATCATGTGAGTCCAGACACACCACTGCTCAAAAAACAGGTGTCCATGGCAACTTCACTCAATATGCATTAGGTTGCGAGTATCATGGTCCACAGGGGCTGCGCATCATTGGCATTTAGAAACAGACATAGAAAACGTCCAAGGCTGTCTGCAAAGAATACCCCACACACTGGCAGCGATAATGAACTGCAGCAAACAACCCGGGTACTGTGGACCTGGTGCTGTCCTCACGACTTTACCCTCAGGGTGATCACAGAACACGCACAATGGCATGGCCAGTAGGCACACTGTGCCAGTAACACGCACGCTCGGTCCCCCTACCCAGTTGACGTGCTGCAGAGGTGAAAACCACATCTGGTAAGCAGATGTAGAGTGCTGATCTGCATGTGAATTGCATCATGGGTACTCTTCTTGCTAACCTATCCTGGTAGCCACACCAGACAGTGTGTCTGGTGACCTACACTGTTTGAGTAGCTAGCCATAGTTTAGCTATAACCAATATTGTTGTAGGACAATGGTGAATATACTGACCTCAGTGGGAGAGGTCATGAGTTCAATACCCCAGTGAGCCTGTGTATTGATGTATCTGGATGGATAGGATATAGTGTATTATCATTACATCAGAGCATTTTATGACATGAGAATATTTTTAGAAGTGTGGCCAGTTGCATGCAGTGGGTATGTTGGAAGAGTGGTGTGGGCTGCAGGTTGCTAGATTAGCTTGTGAGCTGTATACAAAGTGCGTCCTTCAGACTAACTGTCCGAGGATACGGACGTTTATGCCTTTAACGGTCTGACATGGATCTGAAATCCGTGTGCACATCCCAAAGCACCCTCAGCTCAGTTGGCCAAACTAAGGTGCCCTGTAAAGTGCCCTAGCTGTGTCCTTACACTAGCCCGGTAAGCAGAGCATAAAGTGTGTGTAGATGACCTGGTGTAGCTGTGTAGCCAGCCATTAATATGTTAAAAGGCATAGCATACTGGTTAATACAATGTCTTCCCAGCCAGTGGTGATGGGTTTGAGACCCCAGTGCGCCAACGCCAAGATAAATGCCTAATACACAAATTGTGGTAACAAATGTCAGATACATCTCTGCAATGTGTGTCTGCAGCATAAATCTTTATATATATTGACGGCACCACCGTTCGCTGTGTACCGGCCGTGGCACAGGCATGTAGCTAGCGCGCCATAATGATGCGCAGCAGCGCGTGTTGATGCATGGCAGGGCGCATTAAGGTGTGGCAGTGCGCATGCACGCATATGCGGCATGCGTGCGTGCGTCAGCAAGGCATCAGAGAAAATGGTGACGCAGTCAAGGAAGCCTGCCTTCACCCGTTGGGAGCTGCGACACCTTGCTGGACTGATCTGCACTAGGCAGGATAAATTATTCCCCAGCTCCTCCAAATGCCAAGACCTCGGCTGCGTTAGGAGGGCATGGGACCGCGTCACGAGGCGGTACAATTGTCTTGCTGACTACCCACGTGAGGTAAGTGTATGGGGACAGGTCACACAATGCAAGGTGTTCAACACATTATCCAGCAATAAACACACATCATACATGTACAACATGGCATAGACACCAGTCTGTGGGATATCCAGTGCTGAATGTAGCTGCGTATGCTGCTGTGTGTAGGTATTTCATTTCATTTTTTTGTTTCATTTTTATTTTACGTGATATACCACCTATTTATTACAACAAAGCGGTTTTCCTTATTCCCCAGGAAGCTAAGGACCTGATCACAGAGGTCCAGTTGTCAGCCTGGTGTTATGGTACCTGCTGCAGTTGATGTGTTAAAATCCACCCTAACCCCAGGAGCCCCTAGATCTGCCTAAAGAGGTCTGGTAAACAGCATGCTGACATGGTAGGTTCTGCAGTTGCAGGTTCACACATCTGCCCTACCCCTAGGGGTCCAGAGACCTGATTACACATGTCTGTGTTAAATCCTGTCAGTATGGTAGTATATGCAGTTGCAGGTTCACACATCTGCCCACCCACAGGAGTCATGAGACAGATTACACAGGTATGTCATAAATCCTGTTGGTATGGTAGGTGCTGCTGTTGATGTGTCCCTATCCACCCCAACCCCAGGAGTCCTGTGACCTGATTAGAGAGGTCTGTAATAAATCCTCTTAGTATGGTAGTATATGCAGTTGTAGGTTCACACATCTGCCCATCCCCAGGAGGCCTGTGACCTGATCAAAGTGGTGTGTTAGTCACCCTGGTGGTATGGTCATATATGCATTTGCAGGTTAAAACTTCTGCCCTACCCCCAGGGGGCCTGAGACCTGATCAAAGTGGTCTGTCAGTCACCCTGGTGTTATGGTATGTACTGCTGATGAAGTGTTTTAATCCACCCTACCCCTAGGAGTCCTGTGACCTGATCAAAGTGATCTGTCAATCACCCTGGTGTTATGGTCATTTATGCATTTGCAGGTTAAAACATCTGCCCTACCCCCAGGGGGCCTGAGACCTGATCAAAGTGATCTGTCAGTCATCCTGGTGTTATGGTGTATGTTGCTGATTAAGTGTTCTAATCCACCCTACCCCCAGGAGTCCTGAGACCTGATCAAAGTGATCTGTCAGTCACCCTGGTGTTATGGTGTATGTTGCTGAAGAAGTGTTCTAATCAACCCTACCCCCAGGAGTCCTGAGACCCGATTACAAAGGTTGGTATGAAATCCAGATACCATGGTGGTGTATGCAGTTTCAGGTCACACAACTGCCCTCTCCCCAGGAGGCCCGTACTTGATCACAGAGGAACATTATAGATGCCGGTGTAAGGGTACTTGCACCTGTTGGGATTTCACAGCTCTGCCCTAACTCCAGGAGGGCCCAGACCAGATCACAGATGTTAATAGCTCAGCTAGGTGTGGTGGGCCATGCTCCTGTTGCAGTTGCCCACAACTGCCCTATTCACAGGAGGCCTTAGTCGTGACCATAGAGGTACAGTAGAAAGCCTAGTGTCATGGTAGTGGTGCCTGGCAATGTGTACAGGGTCACCCACTTCCCGCTCTATCTCAGAACACATCACCCATGTGTTGTAAGGATATCATGGTGCCATGGCAGGTGTGTCGGATGATATGTGTAGGTCAGGCAAACACACAGGTGTTTTCTGGACCACACAGGGAGTTAGCGAAGACCTCCCCTGGACACCAGCATGACCAAACCACACGTGGCATGGTGCTGCCATGTCATGCAAGGAGAGTGTAGGAACAGGGTATGGGGTGTCTGGGGGGTTATGCACAGTACACATAAGTGTCACCTCACAATGCCCAGACCCACAGCCACACATGCAGGGGGTATTGGCAACAGGTAGTAGAGGACACACTGGCCAGAGGAGCAGGAGCAGCATGATGCTGCCCACAGAGATGTGTGATATGTGTTGGGCACCCACCAGAGATATATGGCCCCTAATGCTCCCACCCATTGCTTTCCCCCCCAGGTAGAGGATCTATGGAAAAAGGGTCTGGAGTTGCGGCTGCAGTGCCCAGAGGTCCTTGCCCACCTCCAAAGGGAGGCAATGGAGCAAAGTGGCGGTTAGTGTTGTGGCCTCTGCAGCACAGTACAGCATGTCACAGTGGCCCACCAGCCTGTGGAAGATCAAACAATGTACATGCGGTATGTGACTCACATGATGGTGTGCTAATGACTGTCTTCCCCCACAGAGGATGCTGCTGCTGGTGAGAGCCCATCTACATTGGGCACCCCAGAACAGGCCCCACAGCGCCAGTCCAGCCAGAGGAGGAGGAGGAGGGGGCAGAGAGCGAAGAGAAAGAGGACAAAATGGAAGGGGCGGAGTGTGGGGTGGTGCGGGAGGGAGGGGAGGGGGAAGGTGAGCTGTATGTGACGGGGTGAGGAGGGCGAGGGGGAGGTGGAGGAGGTGGAGGAGGAGGAGAGTGGAGAGGGGGTGACAGAGAGGGTGGGTGGGAGGGGTCAGGGGAGGAGGGGTGTGGAGGGGGAGGGTGTCTCTCTGGGTGGGAGGGGACACAGAACAGTACAGGGCACTGTGTGTCTCTGCCAGCTGCCACATGTTTGCGGTGATGGTGTCCGCCTGGGAGTAGCGTCCCCATCCATTGCCACAGACAGGACCCACGCTCATGCCACCACACAAACACCAGGCACCTGGCGTGGATGTGGTGGCAGGTGTGTGCAGGACCTGTATGTGGCAGTGGGTGGTGTGCTGCAACACCAACGGACCCAGGACCGCACCATACAGTGTCTGACAGGCGCCATTCAGTGGTTGGCTGCCAAGATGCACATGCAGCGTGCAGCTGCTATGGGTGGTGCATCTCGACAGCCATCCCCTGATGGGCATTCCTGGAGCATTTAAGTGGCACAGGGGCACCCACACACGTGCCCTGTGCTGTCCTGTCTCCCGGCACAGAACATGGGGTGTTTTTTTTGTTTTTATGTTGAAAAATTTGTATGGCACCTTTTCCTCCAATCAAGGTGGTCACGTCACATCACAATTGGAGGTTTACATTTAACATTATGGTACGTGTAAACATGTAGACAGTACTGTTACTTACCAGTGTTTAGACAGTACAATGGAGGTAACATTTAACATAAAGGTATTCTATAACGTGGTATGATAGATATGTGTGTGCGTGGATGGGATGGGTGTGTGTTTAATTTGCGGAGGTAGTAGTGTTACTGTTTGGGTAGGGGATGTTGCCTGAATGTTCATAGGTTTCCATAAATAACAATGTTTTGAGGTCTTTGCGGAAGTCTGTGAGGTCATATAACACCCTCAGTCTCGTTGGTACATCTTTAAATATGTACAAATGTAAATATGTAAATAAAAAATTTTGTACGTACGGCACAATGGTCATGTGTCTCCCCTACAGACAGACTGTGGACGTGAGTATGGGACATGTGTGTAGATCCCTATGTGTATGCGTGGTAGACATAGGTAACATACATGGACCGTCTCCACACGCAGGTGTGGGGGCTGCCCATGTGCATAGGCATCTGTGTCCCATGGTGCCCCTGTGATGTGCCAATGTGCAGTGTGTCCCAACAGCTATGCATGCTGCCTGTGATGTGTGGGCACCATATCTAATGCACCATGCTTGTGGGGCAATAGGGGTAAAGGCTAGCAGCAGGTATGTGTCAGGAAGGGTAAGAGGGAATGCTGTACTCAAGAGCTGCACAGGGGGATAGCTGCTGAGGGCGAGACAGGTCGATTCATGTCCCGAGGATGAGCGGTGGGGGACTACAAGCACTGGTGAACAGTGATCAGCTGACTGAAGCGAGCTACCTTTGTCTGCCTGTGCTGCATGCAAGCCTATGAGGGGAGACAGTCACGTAGTCCCTGGTGTGGGCAGGGAGGATGGTCACACATGTGTGTCTAATGATGGAGAGCATATGGGGTGGGAGAGGGTGACAGATCGTTACAACAGACATGTACCACCGTGAACATCTTGCTGGGCAATGGGTGAGGTTGGGTATACCCCAATGCATAGGTAGGAGGGTGACCACCTGCCACAGTCCATGACACACAGGGCATGGTATAACCTATGTGTGATGATTGGTGGCAGTACAGAAACCACACCCCTGAGGGATATGGGTAGGCACATGTGGGCAGGGTGACAACATGGGGTGCAGGGTATGTAGGGGATCACAGTGCCACACATTGGAAACAAACACATAGGTTGTAATAGGTTGTGATGTCTTTATTTATAATATTCACATCCTCCGTGGCTGGCCATGGCAACCATGGCCCAACCCACCCCTCTGTCCCGGGACTGCTGGTGCTGCCTCTGGTGCCGGTGCTGGCTGCTGTGTATGGGCAGCCATGGCCTCCTGGGCATCCGCAATACGGAGGAGTGCCCCTGCCATTGTGTCCACTGTGGCACGCAGCTGGTGGATCTCCTGGTGAATGGCCAACAGAGCCTGACGAGTGCCTGTGGGTGGGACACAAGGTGATGTGTGAGACACCTGTTACAACCCCCACTGTGACACATGCACATGTCAGGCATATTCCACCAGATCAGTCTGCAGATAAATCATGCATGCAACAACTAGCAACGCATGACCATGTTTACATCTGTGTGTCCCATGAGCCATTCTCATGCCAGGAAAGGGTCCTGATGAGGGGTCGTGTGAATCACAGATCTCACACATGGTACAGTGTCGCAGTTCAATGTGTCAATGCTTGATCTGCGCACTGGTAGTATGAGATAAGCCAGATGACATGAGGAGTCATGGCACACACATACATATATCTGGGGGGCCCTGTTTTCTATAACGCTGGTGCACAGTACAGATTACGCTGACAAACTATGCTAGATACCAATACCCATGGGGAGGGGTCAGTCATGTAAGCTGTCTAGGTGACCTGAGATAGGTGTTTATCACTGTGCGCTTCCTTGGGGTATATGGCCGTGAACAGTGTGCGTGTGTCTGAGCTCCTCATACATGCTGACACCTGACAAGCCATGCTACAAGATGGGGGAACGCACATGGCACAGACCCCCCCACACACATATGAGATGATCTGCTTTGTTGCCAACATATTGTGATGCACATGCAATCTCATTGTGGATGTTACGGCAACCCCCACAGAGATTGTTGTGTATGCTGTTACCCACCTTCGGCATCGTGCCTTGCTGAGGCACTGTGGGCCTGCAGCTCTGCCAAGATCGTAGCCATGCTTGTAGGAGGGGTGGCTGATGTCCCTGGAGCCTGCACGGTGTGGTAACTCCCTTCCATCTCCGTACCCTCTACAGCCTGTGACTTGCTGCTAGTGGTCCCCACTGTAGCGTTGACATCTGGTGGCGTGTCCTCTGCCTCGGCCAGCACATTGTTTCCTGTTGTGCCCTCGCCATTGCTGACGGTGTCCCCGTACATTGCGGCCTCTGGCCCCTCACAATCCTGAGGCTCTGCCACATATTCCTCCTCATGTGCCTCCATGGTCCTGTAGTCACCTGGGGGTTGGAAAAAGTTACACAGCACAGATGAGTTTGCCCAGTGCACCTCTGTACATCTGTGTAGTACATCCCTGCCAAAAACAATGTGTCGTCCGCCTGTGCCTGCTGTTTCTGTGCCTACAATAGGGACAGCACAGGTACCTACAGTGTGCTGTGCCTGGCAGGGGGTGGGGGGTAGCAGCCTCATTCCCTGATGTAGCTGTGCCACATGGGATGCGGTGTGTAGGGGATGGTGTGCTGAGTTCAATGCCCCCTATCTGCAGTATAAGGTATGGACTGGCCGCCTGACCTTGGATGTGGCTGTAAGATGTGATCCAGTTACTCTTCTGTAGGTCCTGGGTTCATTTCACTTCACAGATGCAGGAGGGCTTGTAATAAGACCAGCAAACAGGTGTGGCTTAGAGAAAGGTTTTTATGTAAAAATAGGCTTAATACATAGGTATTGAACAGAGGTATATAGTGATTGTTACAGAGCTGTTTCAGTGTGCATCAATGAATCTGTGTGTGTGCATGTGTGAAGTGTGAGAGAGATAAAGGCCAGAACATGTGGGTCAGAGCCGCATGGTAGGCCAGAACATGTGGGTAGAGAGAGAGAGAGGGGGAAGGGTTAAAGGAATTGATCATCAGAGCCTCATGGTAGTGTCCAAACCTGTCCGATGAAGGAGAGAGAGAGAGGGGGGAGGGGTGAAGGGAGTTGAGTATCAGAGCCTCATGGTAGTGTCCAAACCTGTCCGATGAAGGAGAGAGAGAGAGAGGGGCAGGAAGTGTGTCTGTCCTTTATAGTGCCTCTCCAGCAGTTCCCCTTGAGGTCTGCTATTGTCTTTGGCCACTCCCTTTAAGGTCTGCCCTTCTTGATTTAGAAAAGAGGGGCTGCAGACAGGTCCTAGAGACTGACATCACCAGGGGGTCAGAGTTTAACTTTGTAGACTGAATTCACCAGAGTCCACAGCCGCATGGACTGTATGCTGACATCTCCCACACCTTTTTTATTTTTCTTTATTATTTGTGCCTGGAAATGGTGGAAGCAAACCTGTGGTATCTGTCCCAGCTGCCATTACCTGATAGTAGGCAGCTTGTCTAATACCTCCTGTATTAAATACCTTGCTATGTCTAGCAGGTCCCCTGTCCTGCACAGTACTGTCTCTAGTGTTCTAGAGATAAACAAGTCTCCTTATGAGTCCAAACCTCGTGTCTTAGGTAGAGCAGCCACTACTGGGGGGGGGGGGGGGACCCAATATGCCACTTCCGTGCCCATCTTAGAGAGAGTGAACAGTGCATAAGGTCTGCAGGAATTTTTAAGGAGGCTAAAGCAAAAGGTACCAGGATGCTATGAGTGGGGATAGGAAGCAATACTAGACTGCAGCTGACTCTGGTATTCAGTGTAATAGGAAATGCCAAATTAGCCAAATTAGCCTGGATGTAGGGGTGGATGCTGGAGAGGTTCAGTGTAACTACCTTAAAATGTTGTTGTTCTGTATGACATGCGCTGCAAGGAAATGTACATTTTTTCATCTTACAGCACAGGAAAATTACGATAATGCATAGCAATACTTGTACAGCAGTTAAAATAATAATAGGGTGAATAAAAACATTAAAGACATGATCAGCAGTAGGTGAGTAACCAAATAACAATTCCCACACAGACACATGAGCATCTTGTAGCAAGTGTCCAACAATTTGTTGAATGTGTCCATTCTCATAAGCGATGGTGTGATTCACTTCAGTGGATGTTGTTTTAAGGTGATCCATATAGGCATGGAGTTCTGTAAAGTTGAGCAGTTTATGTAGTGTCTCTTCTCCCATGCCCAGTGGTAAGGGATGCACAGCATATGAGATAAAGTCTGGAATGTCCATAGAGTCATTGGTAACCAGCGGTGTGGAATAAGTTGTCCCATTAATGGTGATGGAGACCAGTGGTGTATGACTGCACCAGGTATTGTTTGGTAAATAGTTTGAACTGTACAACAAAGTGTTCTTGGGAAGGCGAATGTCATGCATTCTGGGAGCAATCGAAAAAGAAACATTCTGGGGAAAGAACAGATGAAAACAAAAGTGTCCAGCTCCAAGGTAACACAAACTGTGTGAGGTAGTCAGGGAATATGAGAGCTTAACAATCAGGGAGCAAGAGGAAGAATTGTTCCAGCAGGAGGTGTCAGCCTCTTTAAACTGGTGAGGTTGACACTTGAACTGAAATGTAGTCTGCTCACACAAACTGGGGTCCATCGGCTTGAATGAAGTCCAGGTGTCATCCAGTGGCTGCACCCATGTGAGATGGTCCACAGGATACATAAGCATATTATCAAACTGCACCCCAATATTAACAATAGGATAAATAACTGTGTGTTGTCCTGACCATGCGATCAAAGTACAGATAGAGCAGACTTGTGGTGAACAAATGGGAACACTAACTGTCCACCAATCAAGGTGCGCTATAGCAAATTCAGGTATTTTGGTACTAGCCATATGGATGAGAGATGGTGGCCAGTGTCCTAATTTAGCAGTGATCAGAATTTCCTTTAGTATAGTAATAAGCTCGATCTGTACTTGATCACAGGCAAGAGCCCAGGAAATATTCTTTCCCAGTCTATATTCTGCATGTGCTAAGGTAACAATTTTCTGTTCTATAATGGGAGATATAAGAGCAAAGGTATCTACAACTACATTGGACAGTTTAGAGGAAGCTTCATTAATAATATGTTGTGAGGTAAAACCATCAGCAGCATGCTGAGCAGTGGATCCCATTTTATTACTGAGCACCTCTATATCAATTATATTAAGGGCACCCAGTGCAGTCCCTGTGCCACCTAAAATTGTATCAATTAATTCACGCTTGTGTCGAAATTGTTTGGCTTGGGGTGTTACTGACTGCATATCAAACCAAGTATTGAGCATTTGTATGTGGTTGGCAACAAACTGAGAGCAATTTGGATATTTGTGAGTAACTAGAAACAATTTGGGAAATAGATGCCAAGTAAGAAAATGGTATTCCACATCATATAAAACATCGTGTGGTGCATCATATTTAATCTGAAAGGGATGTCCTTCCTGAAATGGGTGGATATCAGAAAGGTAGAGTACAGGAGGAGCAGAAGTAGTGGGAGGGGTGGGATGAGGGGTAGTAGGTAAACAAGATACATCCAAAAGGAATGAAGTCTCAGTGATGTGCTGTTGATCACTCACAACTCATGTATAAGTTATTTTCCAGGTACCTTTGTCCTGACAGGAAATATTGTACAAAATCAAAGCAGGAGGACCTAGAAAGTAACGTTCAGGGCGTGCCCTCAATTCTTATGTCCTTTCTAGAGAAGTGGAAACTGGTGGCTCCCACTGTACTTGAGTGATGTTTAATGAATAGAACACTGGCTTGTCCTGTACCGAACAGAAACTCAGGATGACCAGATCCTTTCCTTCCGGGAACGGTGGGGGTATTTCTTGATAACGATATACCCCACCTGTGGAGTTAGTCCAGCCAATCGTGCATATTCGGATGATAGTTCCTGTAATGAGACTTGAGTAGAAGAGAGCAGATACAAGAACAACAGGAAACCGAGACATAATAAAAGCAAACTTGTTATACTATGTAACAACAAAACAAAACAAAACAAAACAAAAAATAATTTACATAACTATTAAACACATGTTAACTATACAGCAGGAGTAAATAGTTACCGTCCTCAAGCGACTTTTGTTCAGAAAGCAGCTGTCCGTGCTGTCTTCATAAAGGAGCTGTCCATGCTGTTTTCAGGTGGTAGCTGAAAACAAAGACTGATAAGACACATATTACCCATATGGTTTTAACTGGGTGATGTGTTTCCAGTACTGCTGGTTGTCGTGCATTAGGATCTGGTATAGGCTTGGGCCTAAGGTATCAGTAACTAGGTACGGTCCCTCCCACTTTGCAGTTCCAAAGGGGAGGTTTGGTCTAGGTCTCAGAATCATCACTTTACTCCCGACCTTGAGGGGCCTTAAATCAGAACCTTTTGCATGTATCTCCTGCAAATAATCTCTAGCTTTTTCTGTGTTAGCTAGCACAGAGGTCTGAATTTCTTTTAGATGTTCTTGCAGGGATTTCATCCACTCATTGGTGAGAATTATGGTCTGGTCCTCTGGAAGAAAAGGACTCAGCATATTTTCCCACCGTTGCATTGGCCTTCCCATTAAGGCTTCATAGGGTGCAAAACCTGTGGATTTACAGACATTAGCTCTGATACGCATAAGGACTAAAGGGAGCACCAGATCCCAATTTTTCCCGGTCAGATTAAGCATAGGGCTGAGGTGGGCCTTAATTGTTTGATTCATCCTTTCTACCTGCCCTGCTGCCGGTGGATGGTACGGAATGTGGAGTTGTTGTTCTATGCCTAGAAAATCAAACAATTCCTTGATCACATGAGAAACAAATGCAGGACCATTATCAGAACCAATTGTTTTAGGAATGCCCCAGCGTGTAAAAAATTGCATAGTTAGGATTTCTGCAGTGGTTCGAGCAGTTTGATCTGGGACAGGGAATGCTTCTACCCAATGAGAAAAGGAATCAACAACAGTCAGTAAAAATCTATTTTTCCTAGCAGTCAATGGGAGAGGGCCCACATGATCTATTTGCAATCTCTCAAATGGGCCACGAGGAGGTGCTCTCATTAACTGTCCCCTTCTCTTTTTAGGTTGCCTCCCAAATGAAGCACAGATTACACAGGAGGAAACATGATCCTGTATATCATGTTTCATTTCTGGCCACCATACCAACCTATTAAGGATAGTCTGCATTTCTTCTGCTTTAGGGTGTCCCATAGGACCTGCACCATGAACCCATTGCATCCATTCTTTACCTCGAGCTCTAGGGATAGCTATAACCAAGCCTTCCTCTCTTTTTGCACATAGAATGTCTTTCTCTATAAGAACATAAGAACATAAGAACATAAGAAATGCCATACTGGGTCAGACCGAGGTCCATCAAGCCCAGTATCCTGTTTCCAACAGTGGCCAATCTAGGTCATACGTACCTAGCAGTTTCCCCAAAGACACAGGTTCTGCAGTGCTTGTACTAGGCCAAGCATTGATATCCTGGGTCCCTTTTTAATAGTGGTTTATGGACCTTTCCTCCAGGAACTTGTCCAAACCTTTTTTAAACCCAGCTATACTAACAGCCCTTACTACATCCTCCGGTAACAGATTCCAGAGTTTGATTACACGTTGAGAGAAGAAATATTTTCTCCTATTTGTCTTAAATAGTTTACCCTGTAGCTTCATTACATGCCCCCTAGTCCTTCTATATTCTGATAGCGTAAACAATTTATCCACGTTTATCCGTTCCACTCCATTCATTAATTTATACACCTCTATCATATCTCCCCTCAGCCGCCTCTTTTCTAGGTTAAAGAGCCCTAACCTTTTTAGCCTCTCTTCATAGGAGTAGCCTTCCATCCCCTTCACCAATTTGGTGGCTCTTCTCTGTACTTTTTCTAATAACTCTATGTCCTTTTTAAGATACGGTGACCAGAATTGCACACAATATTCAAGGTGCGGTCGTACCATGGAGCGATACAGAGGCATTATAATATCCTTTGTTTTATTCTCCATCCCTTTCCTTATGATACCTAGCATTCTATTTGCTTTCTTGGCCGCCGCTGCACACTGGGCGGAGGGTTTTAACATGTTATCCACGATGACTCCTAAATCTTTTTCCTGGGTGGTGGTTTCTAATGTGGAGCCTTGCATCTTGTAACTATAGTGTGGGTTGTTCTTTCCTAGGTGCATAACTTTGCACTTGTCCACATTAAATTTCATCTGCCATTTGGATGCCCAGTCTTCCAATTTATCCAGATCCTCCTGCAGTTTTCCACAATCCTCTTGGGTTTTAACAACTTTAAACAGTTTTGTGTCATCTGCAAATTTGATTACCTCACTAGTTATTCCCTTTTCCAGGTCATTTATGAATATGTCAAAAAGTAGCGGACCCAGTACAGATCCCTGGGGTACTCCACTATTCACCTTTTTCCATTGGGAATATTGGCCATTTAGCCCTACCCTCTGCTTTCTATCTTTTAACCAGTTCCCGATCCACAATAGTACACTGCCTCCTATCCCATGACTTTTTAGCTTCGCCAAAAGTCTCTGATGGGGGACCTTGTCAAAAGCTTTCTGAAAGTCCAGATACACTATATCAACCGACTCACCTTTGTCTACCTGTTTATGCACACCTTCAAAAAAACAGATCAGATTAGTAAGACAAGATCTTCCTTGTCTAAAGCCATGTTGGCTGTCTCCCATTAGGCCATGACTATCTACATGCTGTGTAATTTTGTTCTTTATGATGGCTTCTACCATTTTCCCTGGTACTGACGTCAGGCTCACCGGTCTGTAATTTCCCGGGTCACCCCTGGAACCCTTTTTAAAAATGGTGTTACGTTGGCGACCCTCCAATCTTCAGGTATTACAGATGATTTTAATGAAAGTTCACAGATTACCAATAACAGGTCTGCAATCTCATATTTCAGTTCTTTCAACACTCTGGGATGTATACCATCCGGTCCAGGTGATTTGCTACTATTCAGTTTATCAAATAGTTGTAATATATCTTCCCGGTGTAGCGATATTTCTCTCAATTCCTCTGCAGTATCACCTTTAAATACCACTTCAGTCTTGGGTAACACCCCTACATCTTCCTCAGTAAAGACCGAAGCAAAGAATTCATTCAGTCTCTCTGCTATAGCCTTGTCTCCTCTTACTGCCCCTTTTACCCCTCTATCATCTAATGGTCCAATTGACTCTCTCACAGGCCTTTTGCTACGAATGTACTTGAAAAAGTCTTTATTTCGTGTTTTTGCTTCCGTAGCAAGTTTCTTCTCAAATTCCCGCTTTGCCTGCCTTATCAATGCTTTGCATTTAACTTGCCAGTGCTTGTGCTGTTTCCAGTTTTCATCATTTGGCTCTTTTTTCCATTTTCTGAAGGTTGCTCTTTTGGCAGCAACAGCCTCTCTGACCTCACCTTTAAACCATGCTGGCAGTTTTTTGGACTTTCTTCCACTTTTCTTAATGCGTGGAATACAGCTGGTCTGGGCTTCGAGGATAGTATTTTTAAATAACACCCAAGCTTGCTGTAAGTCTTTAACCTTTGGAACCGCTCCTTTTAGTTTTTTCCGAACTATATTCCTCATTCTATCATAGTCACCCTTTTGAAAGTTAAAAGGTAGTACTGTGGATTCCTTTACTATCTGTCCTCCACTGATTAAATCAAACATGATCATACTATGATCACTATTGCCAAGTGGTCCCAACACCCTTATTTCTTGCACCAGATCTGGCGTTCCACTAAGGACTAGGTCCAGTATGGCTTCCCCTCTGGTCGGTTCATGAACCAGCTGCTCCAAGAAGCAGTCATTTATTTCATCTAGAAACTTTATCTCTTTAGCTTGTCCTGCTGTGACACTGTCCCAGTCGATACCGGGGTAATTGAAATCACCCATTATTACTACTCTGTTGTGGCTTTTGTTAGCTTCCTTGATTTCTTTGAGCATTTCATCATCCATTGATTCATTCTGGCCAGGTGGTCGATAGTATACTCCCACTGCCATCACCTTCCCCTTCATAAATGGAATTTCAATCCATAGAGATTCTACAGCATATTTTGTTCCCTGCAAAACTTTAATCCTTTCTGACTCAATGCCCTCTCTAACATAGAGCGCAACCCCTCCACCAATTTGTTCAGCTCTATCATTACGATATAGTTTGTATCCAGGTATCACAGTGTCCCACTGGTTATCCTCCTTCCACCATGTCTCTGAGAGTGCAATCATATCTAACCTCTCATTTAATGCTATATATTCTAATTCTCCCATCTTATTGTTTAGACTTCTAGCATTGGCATACAAGCATTTTAGAGACTGTATTTTATTAATATTAATCTGGCTATTGGTAGGCATGGGTAATTGGGAATCTTTATGCTCTGTCTGCTCCTTACTCAAGGGCATTTGGGCTACTATACTCCCTTTTGGAACCTCACTGCTTTTGGTAGTATCCTTCAAGGATACCTTTGTCCGAACCGTGCGCTCCTGGGTGACTGTCGGCTTTCCCCTATTTTCTAGTTTAAATAGGGGAAAGCGAGTGTGAGAAAGGGTGTGTGCTGATATAGGTTATCTGGGGCATCCTGCACAAGCTTCCTTAAATTGGAAAGCTCAGGGTCCTTTGTCTGCAGTGCTACAAAGTAATCTGGTGGTATTATCTGATCGTAATCTGTGGAACGTGTAGCAATAGCAACCATGCGTGTCTGCTCATACCAGGGCCATATGAGGCCTACATGGCATGCTTCCTTGGCTAGTGAGTCTGCTAATGTGTTCCCTTTCACTAAAGGGCCTTTCTTCCTATGTGCCTTTACCTTAACTACATGTACTCTCTGAAACTTCTCACTCAGTTCTTGTGCCATAGTCCACAGTGATGAATTTTTCACTGTGGACCCATCTGTAGATTTAAATTCATTTGCCAGCCACCAGGGTAACAGGGCAATGGCACTTTTAAAGACATAATCAGAATCTAAAATGATTTGTATCTCTGGGTGTGAATCCTGATATTGTTGCATATAAGCTACAAAAGCAGCCAGCTCACAGTACTGTGCTGACGCTGACCCACAGGAATACTGTCTTTGCAGTACCACTTGGTTATTTGGGTCCAATTGTACAATTGCAAAACCTGCTAGTCACCTGCCTCCTTCACATTGGCTACCACCATCAATATATACTGTAGGAAGGAAAGGTGAAATTTTATCTAGTCCTAGTTCCCTAAAGACCATGTGATTAGGGGCACTGGGTGAGGACTGACAGTCATGAGGTTGCCCCTCCAGCAAGATTCCAGCCACTTGCACGTTAGGTTCTTTCAACAATTCAAACGTTACATTCTGTGCTTGCAACATGAGAGTCCACTGGACTATTCTCTCAGTCCTAATCTTGCTACATGCTAACTTTCCTTCTACAATGAATTTGAGGGGGGTGTGATGGCTGCATATGTATGTGGTTTGAGCACCAATGATGTATGTAAATTTCTGCATAGCAGCATAGGAAGCCAGTACATGTTTTTCACAGTTTCCCATTTTGAGTTCAGGAGAAGTGAGAACTCTGGAACAGAAATCGATAGGGCGATCTACTCCTCCTAAGCGTTGTGTTAGAGCTGCACCTATACTGTTCTCTCCAACTACAGGCTACAAGAAAAAATGTTGTGTGTGATCTGGGTGTGCAAGAACAGGAGCAGAAGTCAGAATGTGTTTTAATTTAGTTATAGCTTTGGTATGTTCTTCCTCCCAGACATAACTTTTACTTTTTAGCAGGGAGTAAAGTGGAGCTGCCACTTCAGCATAATTGTGCATGAAGTCACGACAGAAACCAGTGAGCCCTAGAAATGATTGGAGTGATTTCTGATCTGTAGGAAGTGGAAGTTTCTGTATCAGCTCTATCCTCTGAGAATCTACAGATTTACCATCCTGGCCAATAGTAACCCCTAAAAAGGAAACCTGTGATTTGCACAGTTGAGCCTTGGCAGGATTGACTTTAAGACCAGCTTGTAAGAGGGCTTTTAAAACTTCTCTTACGTGATTCCAGTGTACGGCTTCATTCTCAGACTGAATCAGAATGTCATCTACATACTGAATTATATTATCTCTGCAAGACAATAGTGATAGGGCTTCCTGCATGTATTTATGAAATATTGAGGGGGAATCCTTATATCCCTGTGGAAGCACAGTCCATGCATATTGTTTATTCAGCCACTGAAAGGCTGTTTTGTACTGGCATTCAAGGGCCATTGGCAGACTCCAAAACCCATTGGATATGTCTAAAACAGAGAAAATTTTACATTTGGGATTCAGTTTAGAGATCATTTCAGGGTATGAGGCTACCACGGGCACTACAGATTTTGAAACTTGATTCAGGGCACGGAAGTCCATAGTGAGCCTGAAGGAACCCCCCGGTTTAACTATCGGCCAGGCTGGTGAATTGCATGTGGAAGAAATAGGTCTAATCAGACCCCTCTCCTCCAGTATCTTCACAATTTTAGTCACTGGTTCTATAGCCTGATGAGGTACTGGGTATTGTTTCTGTGGTGTAGGATCCTCACCTTCCAACAGTATTTATGTGTGCATTTTCCCACAATCTAACTTGTCTTGAGCCCAGACTGGAATATCAGCCACTTCTGAGGGAATTACACCCAGATCATACTGCTGAGCTGCCTTAGTGCACTGAGTTGCTAAC
The DNA here is from genome assembly GCA_033557465.1 of Ichthyophis bannanicus. Taxonomy (NCBI): domain Eukaryota; kingdom Metazoa; phylum Chordata; class Amphibia; order Gymnophiona; family Ichthyophiidae; genus Ichthyophis; species Ichthyophis bannanicus. The sequence goes on from CM066032.1 coordinate 1,526,811,095, forward strand.
TGCATAGGAATGACTTCATGCACTAAAGTTTTAGAAACACTTGAAGTTCCTGAATACTGCCACAATTTAAGATTAGCCATATCCACCACCAAATTTAACTGGTTGAGAACATCAATTCCAATTATTTCTTTTGGTGTGTTCACTATAGTGGAGGCAGTGGTTTCTAACATTTCTTTATTTTGTTCACTGTGCACAGGGATACCCCATTTAACTGGGATAGCCACACATTTGGAAGCTGTATCATTAATTCCTTGAATTTCATAAATTTCCATATTTTTCTGATCTGCAGTGGGAGAAGCTCTGTTAGTAAAACTAATTCCAGCCCCTGTGTCAATCAAAGCTAGTTTATCCTGACCCCCTACTCTACTGATAACATTGGGGCGTGCACAAGAGTCCAGTATCAAGGGTGTTACAAGCCTTAAATTGTGTCCTGGGCCTGTATCCATTTCATCATCCAGAGGCTCTGGAATTGAGTCCTCTGCTGAGATAAATGAGGCAGGCTGGGCTATGAAGGCTTGAGACATTTTGATATCTGAACTCAAGAGGTCAGGACATCCCTATGCACTAGCCTTGTGTTTGTCCTGAGCTGCTTGTAAATCCTGTTTTAATTTATCTATTTCTATCTGCAGTATGTGTTTGTCTTGTTCCCATTTAGTTTTTTCCTTTTCTAGCCCATCTCTCTGTGCTTTGAGCTCTTGAAAGGGGATGTAACCTGAGGAGTTTCTAAAAGTACCTCTGCCATGTGCTCTCCAAGGTGTGTGTCCTCTGTCTGTGTTTCTTGTGTACTGAGAGGATCCCTCGGCTTGCCACTTAGGTGTGTGTCCTCTGTCTGTGTTTCTAATATACTGAGAGGATTCTTCGGCCTGCCACTTCCGTGCTTCTGATACTGTAATGACCTGCGAGGGCTGGGTCTTCCAAACAGACCCAATTCTGAGCATTAAAGTATCAAAAGGGGTTGCTTCAGGGTCTTCAGAAAATAACAGAAGGTGTTTTGTAATCTCAGGGGATAGCAATTCTAATAAAAATTCCTTATGCGTGCTCTCCCCTTAATCTTCTGCCTTGGGCCAGGACTCCTGCTCATTAAGAACTGCTTTTAAAATCCAGGCTCTATATGCAAACTGTTCCAGTGTATCATCTGGTAAAGGTGAAATAATTTTAAATACTTGCATTGGGGAACAGTGAAATAGTTTCTCAGTACCCCTTTTAACCAACTGGTATGGGTGAGTGAGAGAACCAACTCTGTAATAGTGTGGGCCCAGAGCCAGATGCATAAGTCTATCAAAGTCGGATTGTTTTCTTCTGTATTTCCCTAGACCCCAGTGAATCAGAATATCAATCGCCCATTTAACCCACTGATTTACATTAAGAGGCATAGTGCCAATTTTCTCAACTATTTTTTCTATATCTCTATCTTTTAAATTTTCCTGGAACATTAATTTAACTGGTGCTTTGAGTTCTGTACTGGGTGCTATGTCTAAGTCCTCTGAATTATTCTCCTGACAGAGATTGCTGGGTTCTGGCTGAGATAAACTATCAGAATTTTGTTGTTCTGATTCAGCTGTATTCTTTCCATTCCTAAGTTCAACTATGCATACTTTAGTATTCTTTTGTTTGTCAGTAGCTGGTATGCATTGTTGATGGGGTGTGTCATAGGCATAGGGGGCTGAGGGAGGGGTGGGTGTTGGCTTTCTTGCAGAGGCCAATTGATCTTTAACGTGCCTCAATTCAAGTTTAAGTGCTTCTAATTGTTCACTAACAGTTATAAAAGAATTTGTGGCTTGTATTACTTGAGTTCTCTGAATAGAAATGCAAATTTGTGCCTCCTCAAGTTCTTTGGTCAATTGGCTACACTGAGAAGTCAGTTCAGAGTTTTCTTGTCTCATGCTAATGAGACCCCTGGCCATGCCTTGGATGAAGAGGCATTTCCTTTTATTTGTTTTCTTTTTGAATTCTTGATCATGGTTTAACATCTGTTTTTGAATATTATACCATGATGACTCAGGGAACTCCCCTTCAAATGGACCTCCTTTTCTCTTACAATATGAAATTAAACTTTCTTTAAGTTCTTTAAAATCAAATGCTTCCATATTTGATACTGCAGAAAGGCTGTAGTTGGACTATCTCAAATGTGTAACCTTAGAAGGAGGAATGCTAACTTAAAAAGTATTTCACACCTATTTAACCGGGTGGAGTAGATTAACAGAATTGTATCAGTTGCAGCCAGCTGTAAGCCTGCTCTCACTAAGATAGTTACTGACAGGAGACAGAGAAATAGAAGTTAAAAGGGACAGGAGGTGATAGCTTTATCAGGAAAGATGTATATTGTATTCAATGAGGGAATATTTAACTGTGTAACTCTGTATTTTCTTAGCATTTCAAATACTATATAAAATCTGTAGCAAGCCTATACATAAAAATAAGACAATTGCAAGCCACTCTGTGTAATGTCCTTAAAATTCTAGATTCTTACAGAGCCTTTTGACAATAAAAATCCACCTTGTCTAACCCACAAAACAAAATTGTAAATGGTCACAAGGGCTATTGATTTTCCTGTCTCACTCTGTCTGAAATCTACTTAATGTATTATACAAAATTATTACTTACCCAACTGGAGATCTGCTGTGAAATCCGAGAAGACGAGCCCCCATAAAGTGTAAGATGTGATCCAGTTACTCTTCTGTAGGTCCTGGGTTCATTTCACTTCACAGACGCAGGAGGGCTTGTAATAAGACCAGCAAACAGGTGTGGCTTGGAGAAAGGTTTTTATGTAAAAATAGGCTTAATACATAGGTATTGAACAGAGGTATATAGTGATTGTTACAGAGCTGTTTCAGTGTACATCAATGAATCTGTGTGTGTGCATGTGTGAAGTGTGAGAGAGATAGAGGCCAGAACATGTGGGTCAGAGCCGCATGGTAGGCCAGAACATGTGGGTAGAGAGAGAGAGAGGGGGATGGGTGAAAGGAATTGATCATCAGAGCCTCATGGTAGTGTCCAAACCTGTCCGATGAAGGAGAGAGAGAGAGGGGGGAGGGGTGAAGGGAGTTGAGTATCAGAGCCTCATGGTAGTGTCCAAACCTGTCCGATGAAGGAGAGAGAGAGAGAGGGGCAGGAAGTGTGTCTGTCCTTTATAGTGCCTCTCCAGCAGTTCCCCTTGAGGTCTGCTATTGTCTTTGGCCACTCCCTTTAAGGTCTGCCCTTCTTGATTTAGAAAAGAGGGGCTGCAGACAGGTCCTAGAGACTGACATCACCAGGGGGTCAGAGTTTAACTTTGTAGACTGAATTCACCAGAGTCCACAGCCGCATGGACTGTATGCTGACAGTGGCCTCAGCAATACATGTGGCCGTGGCGCATGTGGAAGTCCTGAGTGGGATTGTGTGCCATCATTGTGCGTGTGAGTGATATGCTTGCATTTCCCTGAGTGGTATGCACGTTAGGTGTTGCAGGATGTGTCCGTGTCAGCCAGACATGTGTGGGGACCCTCCGTTTTGCAAGACACTGTATGGTGTGGGTGGACTGCTATCCCATACTCCATGGGTGTGGTGGGGTGTCTGAGGGAATGGGTGGAGCACTACTGGGTATGGGGTTGCACTGTGTGTGGGGGTATGGGAATGTATGTGTGGCACTGCGGGACGTGTATAAGGGGTGATCCCAGGTGTTGTGGGGGTTGTGCTTTGTGCATTTGGTATGGGTGTGGCAATCTGCCTTCCAATGTCTGGTGAGGGTGGGTTGGGTATCCTCACTGTATGTGGGCCCCAACAGAGTGTTATGTGTGTGACGTGTGTGATGTGTTTGCTGCCATTTGTTTGCATCTACGTCATCATCCCCGTGTGTTAGACCCTTCCCTGTCAGTGGTATGGGATATATCCCTGGATAGGTAGGTGTATACAGACGCCATATGTGTTTTGGTGGTGTGTGTGGGTACCCACAGGCCACTGTGTTCTGGGCTAGTTGTATGTCCCTCTTGTATGTCTCCCCCTATCACAATGTGCTTGGTGACTGGCTGCAGAGATATGATGACTGGCTGTGACCTAAATGCCAGGTACTATTTTAGCAAGTAGACCTCAGGGGGACAGAGAACGCAGGCTGGTAATGATGAACACACCCCAAAAGGAGTAGGCACAACAAAATAACTAAATGTAAGCCCTCATAAGCCATATGTGAGGAAGGAACGCTAGACCAATCTGGGTAGGATAACTCCAGTAGTAGAGGAATCAGACTTCAGTTAGTCCCCCAACCACATATCCTTAGGAGGAGGAGTACTTTGAAGGACAGACAAGCCCTGTAATCACATGAACTCTGCATACATCAGTGGCCAAACACACCTATATGAAAGGCCCAGAGGGTCCAGCAGCACAGCCAAACTTCACAGCACTAGAGAGCAACAATGTAAACGTGATACAAGGAGGTTATCTGAATAATGTCAAATGATATCCCAATGTGGCTCTTTACTGTTACATTGCTGCTCATGTATGCTGTGATGCTCTTTGATTACAGTGGGATATCATTAGCCACTCCTCATATAGGTCCTTTACATCACTGTTACATTGCTGATCTGTAGTGCTGTGAATTGTTGCTATGCAGCTTAACCCTCTGGGCTTTGCATATCTGTTTTTTGGACCATTGATTATGTAGTGTTCAATCAGATATGGGCCTTGTCCGCCACGCTCCCTGCTTCTCCACTGCTTTGCGGTCCTCGACTACATTCAGGACTGTGTCTATCATGCACACAGGCCCAGGTACCTGTCAAACACACCCTGTACCTGCCCTGCCTTGTGCTGCTGTGTCATCACCCCACAGTTGCCTGTGCTAGGGCACGCCTGCTCTCAGGACATGGTCCCCCACCAATCCCCTCCATGTGCCACATGTGCTTGGGCGTGCCCTGTACGTGTGCTGCATATCTACTACTACTACTAATAAGCATTTATAGGGTGCTACCAAGCGCACACAGCACTGTAAATGTGAAAACACAAAAAGACAGTCCCTGCTCAATGGAGCTTATAATCTATAAAGACAGAGCACTAACAGGTGTGGAAAGAGGTTTGGAACAGGAACAAAGAGACAAGAGCAGGGGGGACAGGACAAAGGAAGGAGGTAGGAACAAGTGTGAGAGGAAGACAGAAAGGTGAAATGAAAAAGGGGAGGAATGGAGAACTGCACACTCATGAGCCAAAGGCAGAGGCAAATATATGAACTGTGAACTCAAGTGTGAGGAGGGGCAAAGAAGATGCCTGACGCATAGACAAAGGATGTTTATTCCAAGCGTAAGGAGTAGCAAGGTGTAAGGTGCATACCCACCTGCCTGTGGATGGGCGGTGTCCAGCGCTTCTGGCAGTCCACGCAGGTAGATGGGCCTAAGACAGTCTGCGAGCTCCTCCTCCAGGGGTGTGAGAGTTGGGGCAAAGGGGGCACCCCCACCGGTGCCCATGGCATGTTGCCTCTCCGCCACCATGTGTGCATGGACACCATGCTTAATGTCATTGAATCTCTTTCTCAGGCTGTCCAGGTCCCTGGTTGGTCCCCCTGCCTGGGCTACGGCCTCCTGTACCTCCTCCCACACGTGTGTACATGTTTACACAGTGGTGCTGTTGCTCAGCTGGCCATAGAGCACCGCATACCGCTCCAACACACTGGCCAGCAGGATGTGGTTTTCTTGCTGACTGAATCTCACAGCACTCCTCCGTTCCTCAGTTGGCACCGGTATACGCCTTCGTTTAGCACTGGGTGGCCCCTGTGTGGGCTGCGACACACACGATGGACCTGCAGCCACCACCACAGGCCCAACACTCCCTGCCAGCTCTGGGCTCTGCTGAACAGGTGCCCCCCCTCCTCCCCTCCTGCAATGTCCTGTCGCTCCATCTCCCTTCCCTCTGTGCCCTCTCCCTCCCTGTCACACATCCCTGCTCCTCGGCTCCTCTGCTATACCTCACACCTGCTCCTCCTTTCCCTGCTGCCTGTTCCTCAACTCAGCTCCTGTCTCTCTCGGCTGCTCCTCGCCTCCCCTCCTCTGTCTCTCGCCTGCTTTGCCACACACCAAACCTGCCTCTGACACCCTCCACCACCACTCACCAACCCAGCCACTCTCCAAGACACACCTGCTTATGACACTCTTCACCAACAACAACCAACAGCGCACACCTTCTCTCCTTCGCCTACACAAACCCCTCAACACGTACCAGGTGTGTATGTGTATTTATAGGGTTTTTTATGTTGCGTGTTGGGCATGCGCAGTGATGCGAGTGTGTCGGCTGTGCATGTTGCGCATGTGCCGTAGAGACATGGAAGGTGCGTGCACGGGACACCATGTTACGCATGTGATGTGCGTGAGCATGAGGCTTGGCACATGTGCGTAACGTCACACAGCACATGCGCCAAGCCTCACGCTTATGCACAGTGCATGCATAACATTGTGTTCTGCGCACGTCTCCGCAGCACATGCGCAACACATGCAGCCAATGCGCTCATGCCACTGCGCATGTGCAACATAAAAAAAAACATAAATACACATGCACACCTGGTACACGTTGAGGGGTTTGTGTAGGCGAGGGAGAGAAGGCGTGCACTGTTGGTTGTTGGTGAAGCAAGGAGAGTGTCAGAGGCAGGTGTGTCGTGGGAGTGGCTGGGTTCGTGATTGGTGGTGGGGTTGTGTGGCTGGGTCGGTGTGTGGTGGGGAGGTGTGTGGCTAGGTTAGTGAGGTGGATGTCTGAGTTTGAGTGAGTTAGAAGAGTTGAGGGGGGTGGAGTTTATGGTGGGCTTTGTGGTTGCTGCATGTGCAGTGGGAGGTGAGCAGGGGCTGCTGTTGCCTGACGGGGGAGATGGTGTCCATGGGGCTGAGGCACAGGGTATGGATGTAGTCCCGCTGCAACACAGACCTGCAGCTGTGGGGAAAGGCCAGGCAGGGGCTGTGCCGGCATGGCGCAGGAGGCATGCGGAGTTTCAGGCTCGTCAGCCTCGCCTCTACAGGCCCAGGGCCCAGCTCTAGGGCATGCGTGAGGACCAGGTCATCTCCCTCTACCGCCTGAGCATGGGGGCTATTAGGGAGCTCTATGAGGATCTAAGACCTGACCTCGAGCCCCTGACTGGTTGGTCACATGCCATACCGGGTTTGGTAAAGTTCCTTGGTGCCCTACATTTCTTTGCCTCTGGCTGTTACAGGCATCTGTGGCCGCAGTGGGTGGTATGAGCCGCCTCACCTTCTCACGCTGTCTCTACCAGGTACTGCGTGCCATGATCAGCTGGGTGGGGAATTACATTGCCATTCCCAACACTAGACAACAGTGGGGGACCCTGAACCAGGCCTTTGAGGCGTTTGCCGGGAAACCACACGGGATGGGAGCTATTGATTGCACACATGTTGCCCTGGTCCCGCCCAGAGACAGGGAGGTAGTGTTCCACAACCGCAAACACTACCATTCCCGGAATTTTCATGTTGTATGTGATGCAAATATGCATATTCTGAATGTGGTCCCTAGGTTTGCAGGGTCCACCCATGACTCCTATATCCTGCATCACTCGGCACTATTCAGACAATTTGAGGCAGGCCAGTATGAGGACTGTATACTGCTGGGTGTGTATTTCTCATCTCTGACATGCACATGGTAATCCTGTGACTAACCGTATGTGCACATGTCTGTCTTTGAGGTGTATCCCTAGTTGTGTGTGTGTCTCATCTGTCTGTGTGTAACCTAACATGGGGGGGGGGGGGGATAGTGCCCTCCATTTGTACATTGCTACGGTGCTGTGTGATGATGGTAGAATGGATGCTAGCATTTGTATCGTGGTTACAGATTATGTTGTTTGCAATCCGTACACCTACCCCTTGTTTTGTGTGTCATAACTTCACACGCTGATGCATAGTTGTGGTGTCCCATCATGTGATGTCATATGGCTCTGTCAGGATGTTTTGTGCATTTGGTTTGCACGTATGTACTTGTGTCTATTTGGGTAGACATCAGCTCCTGCTTTAATGTTCCACATTTCTTTCTGCAGGTGATTCAGGATATGGGTGTCGCCCCTGGTTGCTGACCCCTGTGCATCAACCACGGACACGTGCAGAGAGGAGTTACAATGAGGCCCATGCCTCCAGCCGCTCCATTATAGAGCGCACCTTTGGCATTTTAAAGAGTCGCTTCAGGTGTCTGGATAGGACAGGCGGGGCCTTATAATACAAACCACAGACTGTGGCAGAGATCATTATAGCCTGTTGCATCCTGCATTTGCTCTCAGATACCATATCCCTGTCCAAATTAATGAGGATCTAGAGGATGATCCTACGTGCCCTCCTGTATGTGGCTGTGGTGACACACGTGAGGGTACAGCAGTCAGGCAGCAGGTGATTGAGGAGGTCTTCTCATGTAAGTACTGCATATGTTGCCACATACATTTGATTAGATATGTGTGTAATACTACTACTAGTGAACATTTGTATCCCAATAGCAGTAAGATGCAACACTGCACTGACATATAACAGGAGGATATTATAATGCCTCTATACTGTTCCATGGTGAGACCTCACCTTGAATATTTTGTGAAATTCTGGTCGCCGTATCTTAAAAAGGATATAACGTTATTAGAAAAGGTTCAGAGAAGAGCCACCAAAATGGTAAAGGGGATGGAAGGATACTCCTATGAAGAAAGGCTAAAAAGGTTAGGGCTCTTTAACCTGGAAAAGAGACGGCTGAGGGGAATATGATAGAAGTCTATAAATTAATGAACAGAGTGGAACGGGTAAACGTAGATTGATTGTTTACGTTATCAGAATATAGAAAGACTAGGGGACATGCAATGAAGCTACAGGGTAAACTATTTAAGACTAATAAAAGAAAATATTTTTTCACTCAACGTGTAATCAAACTCTGGAATTTGTTACCGGAGGATGTAGTAAAGGCTGTTAGTATAGCTGGGTTTAAAAAAGGTTTGGACAAGTTCCTGGAGGAAAGGTCCATAAACCATTATTAAGAAGGGACACAGGATATCAATGCTTGACCCAGTACAAGCATTGCCGAACCTGTGTCTTTTGGGAAACTGCTAGGTACGTATGACCTAGATTGGCCACTGTTGGAAACAGGATACTGGGCTTGATGGACCTTGGTCTGACCCAGTATGGCATATCTTATGTTCTTATGTTCTTAACAGATACTGCCTGGCCATCCCAGCTTATAATCTAGTCATGACTGAAACACAGAAGATGTGAGCAGGGCACAACAGTGGGTGGAGGTGGATTATGTGTGTCAGGAGTAGTAGGCTTGTGGGAGGTGGTAAGCTGGCACACATGATTTGTGGCTGATTTGGATAGGGGCTGCTGTACAGCCACAGGTAGTTAGTTTGGGGCTTTCGGTGCAGCAAGATGAAAGGCGTGTAGTATGGGGTCAACAGTAGGAGGGTGGCCCATAGATGGGACCAGTTGCCTAGACGTGTGTGTTTCACATTTTGTAATATGAGCTGTTGATTGGTTGGTATGCTCTAATGAGCAGGGACTGTGTGTTAGCTGTTTCTGTATAGCGCTACATGTGATAAGTAGCACTATATACATGCTCAGTAGTAGTTGGATTACTGGTACTTGAGATCAGTAAGGGAAGTTACTGCAACACCACAGTGTGCCTGCATGTATAGGTCAGCAGGAGAGCCTTGACATGGATGCGGAGATGGATAGGGAACCTGTGAGGTGTCCTTATAGGGGGAGTATTATTGCCATTATGTGTGTGGCTATAGAATGGCCATGCAGTGCAGTGTTGCATATTTTCAGGCATACAGAGATGATTCAAAGCCAGATCAGCAAGGTGTAGGTTACAGTAAGCAAGCCGGGAGCTGATTAAGGGGTGGATTTGGGTTTTAGTTGTATGTTCAGGGAGGACTGGGGAAATATAGCTGATGATATCTAGACAGAAACCACAAGCCTCAACTACAAGCTGTGTATGTGTGTAGAGGAGGAGAGTGCAGTCCAAGACAACAACTACATTGATGACCCTGGAGAAAGGAAGGTATGGCCACACACACAAGGACGCTCTGATGGGAGGGAAGGGTTTAGGTGCACATATGGGATATCCATGCTTTGCCATTATCAATTTCACACAGTGGGATGACATGCATCCATCAATGTCAGGTGGCAAGCAGACATGGGGGTATGGTTTGGCAGACATAACTCAGGCGTGGAGAGATATATTAGCAACTCATCAGCACACAGCTGGTAATGTAAGTCAAGGCATCAGATAGCCACACCAAGGAAATGTATATCGACAGAGGATAAGGAAGAGGCCCCTGGATATTTCCCTGTGGTACAGGAACTGACAGCGGGGTAGCAGAGGACATTGAGACACCATAACACACACTGAAGGGGCAGTGGCCGCGATATGGGGGACGCAGGATAGTACTGCGGCCTTAGAGCCGAGCAGGGACACAGTAGCAAGGAGGTGGACTGAGTAAGGGCCCTTGTAGTTTGCCACACACACTTCAGCGATAACGTTAGCATGAAGCAAATCTGTAAAGTGTGATGGGGAACAGTCAGTCTGTAAAGGATCTTGGGGGGTCTGGGAGCTGAGGACGTGAAGGTGCAGTGTGTGTTGCACAGCTCCAACATGACATATGTATGTTTATCTTGTGTTCCTCAATCCACAGGACATACTTGGTGACCCTCCTGGTGCATTGGCAGCTAACTGTACGTCATCCAATATGCAGTAGTCTGTGGTAGGTGGACCTACAGCTACTTTGTCTGTGACGACAGTCAGGGGGAGCACATGTCTGCAGTGATCACCGAGGTAAGGCTCACTGGCCTGTAGTTTGTCACTTCTTCCCTGTCACCACTTTTGTGAAGAGGTACCACATCAGCCATTCTCGTCCTGAGAAACTTCTCCTGTTTCCAAGGATCTGTTGAAAACATCCTTTAACGGCCCTGCAAGAACTTCTCTGAGCTCTTTCAGTATCCTGGGATGTATCCCATCTGGTCCCATGGCCTTGTCCACTTTCACTTTTGCAAGTTGTTCTAACACATCGTCTTCTGTGAATGGTGGGGTATCTACTTCATTCCCATTTTTATATTTGGGAGTCACAGGTGGTTCTTCTCCAGGATTTTCTTTAGTAAAAATAGAGCAGAAGTATTTGTTTAGCAATTTCGCTTTTTCAATGTCACTTTCCACGAGTCTGTTCCCAGCACTTTTGAGTCCTGCAATTCCACCTCTGATCTTCTTCCTTTCCCGAATATACCTGAAGAAAGTTTTGTTACCGCATTTCACATCTTTAGCCATCTTTTCCTCTGCCTTTGATTTTGCTATCCTTATTTCTCTTTTTGTCTCTTCGAGTTTGATCCTGTATTCATTTCTGTGTTCCTCTGTTTTCAAGCTTTTGAATTTTGTGAAAGCTGTGTTTTTTGCCTTTATTTGAGCAGCCACAGAAGGTTTTTTCAAATTCTCTCTGCCTGTCTTATCAATGCCTTGCATCTAACTTGCCAGTGCTTATGTTGTTCCCCGTTTTTGTCATTTTGCTCCTTTTTCCATTTCCTGGAAGATGCTTTTTTGGCTACCACGGCTTCTCTGACCTCGCCTTTAAAGCATGCTGGCAGTTTTTTGGCCTTCCTTCCACTTTTCTTAAAGCATGGTATCACAGTGTCCCATTGATTGTCCTCCTTCCACCAGGTCTCTGAGATGCCTATCATATCTAACATTTCATTCAGTGCTATATATTCTAGCTCTCCCATCTTATTTTTTTTATACTTCTAGCATTTGCATACAGGCATTTTACAGGTTGCATTTTATTCATATTAATCTGGTTATCGGTTGATATAGGTAATTTGAAATCTTTCAGCTCTGTACTTAAGGGCATCTGGTTTACTTTTATCTTTACTTGAACGTCTCTGTCAAGATGCCCTAACTTTCCTCTTTTGCTAGTATCCTTCAAGGATACATCCTTCCGAACTATAGGCCTTTGGGCGACTGTCGGCTTTCCTCTATTATCTAGTTAAAAGCTGCTCTATCTCCTTTGTAAAGGTTAATATCAGTAGTCTGGTACCATCCTGGTTAAGGTGGAGCCCATCGAATTGGAAAAGCCCCTCCCTTCTCCCAGAATGTTGCCCAGTTCCTAATGAATCCCAAACCCTCTTCTTTGCACCATCGTCTCATTCACCATGAATACTCCAGAGCTCTGCCTGCCTTTTGGGTTCTGTGAGTAGAATGGGAAGCATTTTAGAGAATACTTCTAGAATTTCTGGAATTAACCTTTTTACCCAAAAGCCTACATTTGGCCTCCAGAACCTCCCTCCCACACTTTCCTATGCCATTGGTACCAACATGTAGCAAAACAGCAGACTCCTCCCCAGCACTATTTAAAACTTGTCTAGGTGACGTGTGAGGTCTGCTACCTTTGCACCAGGCAAGCATGTTACCAGATGATCCTCACATCCACCAGCCACCCAGTTATCTACATACCTAATGATCAAATCGCCAGCTATAGCGGCCATCCTAGCCCTTTTGTCATGAGCACATGGCACTGGAGAAACCAGTGTGAGAAGATTTACACCACCTGGTGAACAGGTCCTAGCTACAGGATCATTTCCTGTCACACCAAGGTGATGCTCTCCTTTCACGTGACCTCTCTCCTCAATGGCAACTGCCAGACTGGAGGTGGGACTTCAGTACTACATCCCTGTAGGTCTCATCTATATACCTTTTTGTCTTCCTTATGTCCTGCAAATATGCCATTCTAGCCTCCAGAAATTGGATTTATTCCCTGAGGGCAAATTGTTCCTTGCACCTAGTGCACACGTAAGACCCCTCACCTACTGGGAGAAAATCATACATGTGACACTCAATGCAAAAAAACTGGATAGCCCCCCTCTCGCTGCTGGACTGCTGTCTGCATCTTATTTTTAAGGTTTTGTTTAGCAATTTAAGTTGTCTACTTACTTAAAATTGCTAGGGATACTTGTACTAATACAACTGTATCTAATAAGTTTAAGGGACTTAGTTCACCTCAAGATTGATCAATCTATTCCTGGTGAGGCTAACCAGCTGAAGCTGAAGTCCCAAATGGAGAATAGTTCTCTGATGCTCAGAGATTTAGGTTTCATCTACTGGAATCTACAGGTGTTCTCCACCCACCTGGGACAAACCCACATCATTTGTCATGATATTGACCCTAGAGTAGTTATCTGGCAATGATCCTACCAGATTCTGGAGGCCCAATGATAGGCCATCATCAAGGAGTTGGAAGAAATGCTTAACCTGGGAGTTATAGAAGAGTCTATGAGTGACTGATTGTCACACATCTTCTTGGTTCCTAAACCTGACAAAAGCATCCAATTCTGCATTGACTTCCAGAGAGTCAATGCAGAGTAGATGAGCTAATTGAGTGACTCAGTAGAGCACGCTTTATATCAACCTTAGATCTGATCAAGGAATACTAGCAGGTGAACTTCACTCTAGCTGCCAAGAAGAAGACTGTTTTTCAACACTGCAAGGTCTGTTCCAGTTTACAGTACTGCCCTTTGGATTACACGGGGAGTCTCCCAGTGGAGGTGGTAGAGATGAGGACAGTGTCTGAATTCAAAAAGGCATGGGACAAACACAGAGGATCTCTAAAGGAGAAAAGGGGACTGTTGTAGTTGTTGATATGGAAGGGCATATGGAAGACCATGTGGTCTTTTTCTGCCATCATGTTTATATGTAAGCCATGTTGACCAGCCTGCAGAAGGCCAAGTTGATGGCCAGCCCCAAGAAATGTTTTCTGGGATTCTGGACGTTCAAAATCTAGGATATTTAATCCGGAATAGCAGATACGACCTCAACTATGGAAGGTGGATGCCATTGCCCAGGTTCCTACCCCAAAATCAAATGAAGAGATTTGCACTTTCCTTTGCTTGATTGGCTATTACCACGGGTTCATTCCAAATTTTGCAGAGAATGCAGAATTGTTAACCAATGTTCAGAAGAGAACTCCCGATTGAATTCAGTTGTTACTGTACCTGGACCTGGCCTTCCAGTGCCTCATGAAGGCTGTGTGCTCTGAATCCATCCTGATCTCTGAATCCATCCTGATTAGTCCTGATTTCTCTCTACTATTTATTATATAAACTGATGTTTCAGAGATGAGCATAGGAGCCGTTCTGGCCCAGGAAGTCAGGGGTAAAGAACATCTGGTAGCATTCTTAAGCAGAAAGCTGCTTCCTCGGGAACAGCATTATGCAGTGGTCAGGAAGGAAGCACTGGCTGTCAGGTGGGTACTTGAGACATACAAATACTACCTGTTCGGCCATCTGTTTATGCTGGCAACAGACCACCAACCCCTCAAGTTGTTGTCTCAATATAAGGAATCCAACAGCCATATTATGCAGTAGTTTTTGAGTATCAAACCCTGCCAGTTTTGGGTCCACCATAGGACTGGTCGGACTTTCTTTCCTGGGTGGGGGTCCCAGGTGAGGCAGGTGCTCAATGGGGCATGGCTGAGCTGAAGGGGAGGGTGTTTGATGAGGTCTATAGAATACCCATTACTCTCCAAAGGGAGTATCAACAGTCCCCTTTAAGAGAGTCTGTCTCCCAGAGTTCAGGCTGGGAGGGGTGGTTCACAGCGGGAGGTAAAGAACCCAGCAGGCTGCAGGAGAGAGAGAGGCTCATGGAGCCAGAAGTCCTTACAAGGCAAGCTGTGCAAAGATGTTCTGAGATAGGAACTTTAACTGGGGCAGGAGGAAGGGCTGAGAGAACAGCTTGTGGAAGTTTAAGAAGCTGGGGCAGAATAAAAACTGCTGCTGTCTGGCCTGTGTTTTAAAGAAAACCCCTTCCCACCTCATGCCACACTACCACAGGGAGTTTAGGAAGAGCAGGGGCAGAAAAATGCTTTTTGCTTATAATCTGTGAAATATGTACATATGCTTGTACTATGCATGATAACTTTATTTCTGCTCTTATGCCATCAATGGAAGCACCTATGCATTTTTATAAAACAGGTGAAAAATAGGTGTCTCCCTGCCTTATTAACCTAGACACCCTGCTATAACATTGTCCTCCACAAGCTCAACTGACTGGCCATCTGGGACTGAAAAGGGACGTCCAAGTTGGGATTTTCAAAATTTACACTACATTTTACAAAAGGCTCATTGAATGTAGTGTTTTATAAAAGAAGTATAAGGGCTTGGAAAAAATATGTATATTAGGTGACACATGCAGTCAGAACAAGCATTTCACAAAAAAAATAAAAACACTTTAAAAACCAGTGGCATCATCTGGTACTTTGAACATGTAAACATCAGCATTTAGACATGTAAGTGGTGGATATTTTTTTTGTCATGGGCACAATTTTCCCTTCACGGTTTCCTCTGAAGCCCAGACCTAAGAGAGAAAGTAGCCCAGAATGAAATGCATAACTTTAAGCAGATGTAAATATTGGCATGGATTTTTTTTAAAATCCATTGCAAAATATAGACTATAGGTATGTTTTGGAGTCCACCCCAAAAGTGCTCAGAACATGTCCTCTTTAAAACTATTTGTGCCATGATATACTCATAGAAGTGCTCTAGCTCCAGTTCTAAAATCACTGCTTCCACATACAGATATTTACATATAAAAGGCTTTTTTTAATGTGTAAACCTTCTAAAATCACCTCCCTTGTGATGCAGAAAATAATGAACCCTACATTCTTTTTTATATGTTAGTCATTATATAATTTACCACTATTTGGCCTCCCATGCAGCCTCTCTCCCAGCTTTGAAGGGTAATTGCATTTATTTGATGGCCTTGCCGAGTAGCTGTTCGCTATGGCTTATTTTCCAGCTTCAAATTGGGTGAAACAACCCCATGGGTTTTTGGATGCTCTGAAATAGAATCATTATGGTTTATGGTCTGTGTTCCATAAATTGAGCTGATGGGTAACATAGGGCCTAATTCAAAGTCAGATCTGGTAAACATCTTCTACCCAATAGGGATATATGCACTAAGAAAAGCTGAGTGAATCAGACTGAGTCAGTGCTTTTTAGCCTTGTAGCTCTCATGTGTGCATGAGATGCAAGCTGCAATTGAAAGTTTAAATTGGTTTTCCAGTTTGCTGAAAATGTATTTTTGATCTGTTTTGCCCATCCACTGTGCATTATGGATTTCTATCTTGGACTATGCACCTAAGATTATTGTTCTAGTATCAGAACAGAGAAAAGAAGCATTCCTTGATAACTTAACTGGTGCCATTTCATACAAGAAAGGTACTTTTAGATGACATCAAACCAATGAAGATATTTATCTCTATATAGAAATGAATCCAAATTGTGAACAGATTAAATCAAATTATACAAAAATGAAAACAGAACCCACAGTTAAGTTTTATATTGGTATTTTGAGAATATAATTAATTTTTAATGTACGTTTCATAAGTATGATTAGTTTCACTTTTGCCATTAATTTTAATTTGGCAAGGTCTGTCAAGAAGTAAGGTACTGCTGAGAAATTCTTCATGGAAAATTAAACTTAGTATACTACATAAACAACCTTGTAATGTCACAAATTAAGAAGGCAAGTTAGGAGAATCAAACTATCTAAGAATTCTAAGGGGTATGTTTACTAAGCAATGATAGCGGCTTCTGTACGATATCGGAGCCATGGCCCTATTGAATTCAATGTGGCCGTGGCTCCGATATTGCACGGAAGCTGCTACCACTACTTAGTAAACATACCTCTAAGAGTACTCTCTAAACTGCTGATTGAGAGAGCTCTGGTTTGCTTCATGACTATTTCCATGGAATCCTTATATAATAATTCCTACTTGTTTTTGTGTATTCATACATTTATTTAACCTGTTTTATATACTGCTGATCCAAATCATCATAAACATACATTTAATTTGTTCTTTTATAAACAAAAGTAGTAGAGAACTCCCACATAGGCATGGATTTCAGGATGCTTTCTAATATAGATTTATAGAAGAGTCATGGGTGTGGATCTGTGGGGGTTTGTGGTGGAAGTGTGTTTGGAGAGTTAGCGGGGGGGGGGGGGGTGTTAGGGAGTATATGATGTATAGAGGTGGATGGATCTGTATGGTGGGTGTTTGAATATTGGAATGTATGGGTTCTGGGTTGTGTTGGACTATGTATGTGTTAGGGGTATACATTCATCAGCTCATATTCATTTTGTTTGGGTGCTTAAAACATTTTTGTGCATGAAAATTGTGCATGTGTATACCTACTGATTCACACATGTGCAAATGATTTGCATGTGCAACAAGGTTTAAGACAAATATGCGCAAAACATGAACCAAACACATACAATTTGGAAAAATTCAGAAAATACAAACACTAATGGAATTTTTTTGGCCATGCACATCTTTAGTAGATGTAGGGTGTGAGTAAGTATGGGAAATGGGAAGAAAGGTGGTTGGAGGTATATATGAGAGCGCATGTTTTATATATGAGATGTGCATCTCTTTTAACAGCAAGTAAGTGAGGGTCTTTGGGGAGTTGTGAAGGGTGCATGGGTCTGTATGTCATGGATTGTTGTGACATGTAGGTGGATGTAAAGTTGTGTGGCTGTGTAGAGGATTGGTATATAATGGGCGTGTAGATTTTAGGAATATGGACTATGGGTTTGTAGGGGTTATGAGAGTATGAGTGTGTATACATATAGGCGTGCAGATATGGTTTCGCTGTATGTAAATAGGTGTGTGATGTGGGGAGTGCGTGGTATGTATGGTGGATGTGGATATGTGTGGATATCGGGTAAATGGGGAAATATGGGGAATTGGAAAAGTAAGTGTGGCTTAAGAGTACGTGGCTCTGAGCATATATGGAGGCCTATTGTGGTGGAGAAGCAGGTTTAGAGTGGAGAAAAAGAGAGGAAAAACAGTCCTTTTTTCCTGAATCCAAAAGAACTGCAGGTACAGCAAGGGTTAACACTCTAAACAAAGCCAAAGATTCCCTGCACAGGAGTGTAGAGCCAAAGACACACCCAGTTCCCATGGAAACCGAGGGAGGTGATGGGAGAGGTTTGGGGGCGGAGTCAAGAGCCATAGGACAGCCCCAAACATTTAAGCAGGGAAGTTTCATTCACAAAAAAGATGGAGACCCAGGCACAGCTCCACATTCAAGGAAAAACGGAGACCCAGGCACAGCTCCACATTCGAGGAGAGAAGGTCAGAGCAAAGCCCAGGGGAAGACTCTTCTGAGGAAGAGATATTTTCTAAAAGCTGGTGGACTGGCCATTCTCAGTGTAAGGAGCCTCTGAGGACAGAGCTGAGGGGCAGAGACCTTACTGGAAGGTTTAGAGGAAATACCTCCTGCAGACAGTACAGGGACAGTTCCAGCCTGGAACACACCTCAGCTGACAGGAAACCTGCAGCTGATGTGAAGCCTGGAAAGGTTGGTTTTAACCAAGCTACTGTTGGGAAGCAGAGTAGTAGAGTATTCCTGAGAGAACCTGAAAGCAAGGGTACGTCTCTAGCTGTGCCTACAAGGAGACACCACACTGCTGGCAAGGTGAGCCCTTTACAAGCCCTTAAAAAGCTTTTGAATAGGGAAGCCTTTTCCTGCCCTTCCCCCACAACCTCCCGTAGTGAGAAGTCTAATTGGGAGCAGCTGATAAAAGGTTTGCAGCCTGTAAAGGCTCCTCAGGCAGACGCTGTGGAGAACAAGTCTCTGAGAGAGTCCAGTGGAGAGGAGATGGAACTGGGAGACACTTATAATGAAAGTGAGGTTTCTGATATGGAGTTTGAATGTTCCCTTTGTGCCAGAGAGGAATAAGAAGCTGAAAGGGTTTTTAAAGTAATTGGAGAAAAACCCAGAAGTTCTGAATGAGAATATTCTTTGCTAAAGCCCATAACTTTTAGCCAGGCAAATTAATGAATGCTGGTCTGACAAAGCTGCAAGATTAATGGAGCCCTGAGTGAGCTAAAAGTTTGAAAGTATCTTGGAGAGAATTGTACTGAGTTTTAAAGCCTGTTGGTGGACCAGGGAATTAGTGCTATGCAAAGCTGTGAAAGTAACAGTGAAGTACTGTACTGCCTCCTGGGGACTGGAGAACAGATTGCTGTTAGTAAAGGATTACCTTTTGTGAATATGTGTTTAAACTAAGCCGCAGAAGCAAGGCCAAGCCAAGGACTGTGTGATAAGGCTTATGTTTATGAATGGAGAAGCATCCTGATTATTTTTGTTTGTAATATTCAAATTCTTTACCAAAGAATTTGATTTGGTCAAGTAGAACCTTATTTCCTAAATAAAAAGAAATTTTCTGCGACCTTTGATCTTGGCTCTAATCTATCCAGACACAACTACATGCGAATGGGCTAATTCTAATACAAAGGACGATCGGGGCGCCCTCTTACCCCTAGGCAACTGCCAGGCCACAAGGGGGAGCTCCGACACTATATATGGGGGAGGGGGTGTTTGGGGATATGTGGATGTAAATGTTTATAGATTGTGAGTTTGGTTGACAGCATATAGATAAAAATATTGGGGGTTAGAGGTATCTTTGTGCATTGTGCAGTATGCTGACAGATGAATGGGGTGTATGGGGAGCTGAGGTCTGCAGATAGAGGGAAGAGGCATCAATGTCTCCAGATTGGTTCGTTTTCACATACGTGACAATAATGAACCTTATTCCTAAGCTAGTTTATGTGGAGCATGATCTCAGTCTCTCAAGTTAACTGCTAATGCTTGTCATAGTACCATCATGCCAAAGAGAACTTCCATCTCTGAAAACGACTGGGGGGAGGGGGAAGGTGGGATGGTTTGTGTGAGGGTAATATATGTAATACATGGTAGGATGATATGTTAATGAGGGTGTATGGGGAGTTGGTGGTGGGTGTTTAGATATGTATGCATGAGAGTGTGTGGTATGTGTGGAGAGTGCATGTAGAGTGAGGGTTTGAATTGTACATTTGTATACAGGGAGTTCAAACATGCATGAGGTTGTAAGTATGTGTGCTATGTGTCATTGACTTTGGAAGTATAGGTAAGTTGGTTCCCTCAGTTACTTTAACCAAGCAAAGAAGAGAGGATATATTCTCTGCAAGAAGACAAGGTGCAACTGTAAAGCAGTGAAGAACCACGGCCTCACCAAGATTATCTTCAACAGTCATTTTTGGGTCCACTAATAAAACGACTGTTGAAGATTATCTTGGTGTGGCCGTAGTTCTTCCCTCAGTTACTTTTCCTGTTTCTGCCTCTGTTGCTCTGGGCCAAAGTGCTAGAATGATGAGGAGGGAGAGGCTTTCTAATGAGGTGGTGATGGTCAACATTCTAACAGTTTCCCATAAAAGCAATTTGAATTTTTTTTCTTCTATAAATCAAAGGAGTACTTTTTGGGAGACTTGGTTCTCCGAAAACACCAACAGAATGTCTTCGCTTTTTAAAATAGCCTGACTTATTCATATTTGTTTACCTCCATGTCAGACTTGGTGAATTTCTGTCCCTATTTTGGATGCTCATTCATTAAAGTGCAGTAGCCCATGCTATCATGAATGCAGCTTAATATATGCAGCTCCATAAAACATTTGCATTTTGATTGTTCATTTTCATGTTATTCATCTTTAACTTTTGTCTTTTCACAATGCATAAGAGCAAGAGACAATAATGGGATTATAGCAATTAATGAGTACAGGAACACATATTAATGATAACACAACTTACTGTGTTTTACTGAATAAGAGACACTATCCTAAACATAAACACTACAACAGCACCCTCCGATCCGTGTCCAGCTCCCTGGATAAAGGCCCTGCGTGCCGAGCTCAGCCCATTCCTATCCAAATTGATTGATGTATCGTTCTCTACTGGAACATTTCCTCGAAGCCTGAAACAGACGGCTATCAGACCACTCCTAAAAAACAGTAAGTTGGACCCTTCGATGATGGAATCCTACAGGCCTATCTCCAGCATACCTCTCCTATCGAAAATCATTGAAAAGATTACCCAACGCCAATTACAAGATCACATAGATACTAATGCACCCCTGCATCCCTGCCAGCATGGATTTCGCGAAGCACATGGTGTTGAAACATTACTCACAACCTTATTCAACACCATAACCTTAGGTCTCGATAACATCAGATAAGGCTTTGCACTGATCTTCATGGACATTGCTGCCGCATTCGACACCGTAGACCACGAAGTTCTCCTGCTACGCCTCAGAGAGAAGGGAGTTCAAGCTTCAGCTTTGTCATGGTGCGCTTCATATCTCACTGATCGCTGGCAACATGTCCGTTCTGGCCCCTCCAACTCCGATTCCTTCCCCCAAACTAAAGGTGTTCCACAGGGCTCATCTCTATCCGCCTTGCTATTCAATGTCTATATGCAACCCATTTGTGATCTCATCCAATCATTTAATATCAACTGCCTGGTCTATGCTGACGACGTCTTGATGTACATGCCAATTTCGACAGAACATCTTGAACTATCCCCACTTATCAGGTGCTTTGACGCTGTCACAGACTGGCTAAATGCACAAATGCTTAAGTTAAATTTCAAAAAGACAGAAGCCCTCTTCGTAACCAGGAATCCGGCTTTTACTCCACCCCTGTCTATCAAGGTTCGCGACGCAGAGATCATATGCAAGACTACAGTAAGATACCTAGGTGTAACGCTTGATCAGCAACTTAATATGAAGGCTCATATCAAAAACATAACAAAGTCGGTGTACCATAAAATCCGGACCCTCCGCAATCTGCGTCAACTGTTAGAACCTGATGACTTCCGAACTGTCTTTCAGGCCCTAATAATGCCTCACTTTGACTATGCCAATGCGATCTTGTATGGTCTACCTAAGTGCACGACTAACCCCTTACAACTTGCAATGAATTCAGCTGCAAGAATCCTTCATGGAGCCTCAAGAAGTTCTCATATTACCCCAATACTAAAACAATTGCACTGGCTACCCATACAAGCCAGGATCTCATTCAAGATCCTAATTATGACCCATAAAGCCATCAATAAATACCCTGCTACTGCCATTACTGATCTAATTTCAATCACACCTCCCAATCGAGCAAGGAGATCGAATGCCGCAAATACTCTCATACTACCTAAGGCAAGCACGAAGTGTTCTCAATTCACTAGATCCAGAGCCTTCTCCTTCTTTGCTCCATCCTGCTGGAACGCACTACCAGCAACTATCAGAACCATCAGTGAACTCTCCCAATTTAGGAAGGCACTGAAACGGCACCTCTTTCTTCATCACTACGATGATGCAGTCTTCTCCCCACACTCACACACTCTCACATCTCAATGCAGCACCTCAAACTCATGCACGTCACATTCCCAGACTGATCACTCGCAATCACACCTTCCCCTCCAACCACCATGAGAAACTTATGCAGTGCCGCATAACTCATTATATTGTTGCATAAAGTAGACTGTATTTATTCATCGTGTCTCCTTGTTAAGGGTCTGGTTATTTATACCCTATTTTACCTGTTATACCTGCTTAATGCATACCCAAGTTTAATTTTCCTGTTTAATGTATACCCAAGTTATTATACCTGTTTCACTGTAAGCACAAATCATGAAATTGAGATGTGCAACTCTTATGTTCATTGTAAACCGCACTGATGTCGAATAGCGCGGTATAAAAGAGACTGCAAATAAATAAATAAATAAATAAATAAGAGCCTTGGAGAAGGAAAAACAGACAAACAGATGGACGCTGATGCTTTTTTATTTAATTTTTATATAATGCTTTCCAATATTCCATATCTTGGAAATCAAAAAAGGACACCCTAATAAGCTCAATTTGCC
This sequence comes from Ichthyophis bannanicus, assembly GCA_033557465.1. Classification (NCBI taxonomy): domain Eukaryota; kingdom Metazoa; phylum Chordata; class Amphibia; order Gymnophiona; family Ichthyophiidae; genus Ichthyophis; species Ichthyophis bannanicus. The sequence goes on from CM066032.1 coordinate 1,526,833,786, forward strand.
CAAATTCGGTATTTAGACTTTTTAAAACCAAAGTTGTCAGTTTCATATAGTAGTAATGGAATGGTATTATACCTAAGCTGAAAATCAATCAATCAATAAATAAATGTGGAAAATTTACAAATACTTTCAGGGTCAATTTTGAATAAAGCTTGTTATATGCAACTGCAAGATATGCAGACAAGTTTATTCTATCTACATTGCACCAATGAAAGGAAATTTTTAGAAGGCAAGAAGTTTTTTGTTGTTTTTCTGTTTTCTAATTTAAATATTAAAAGTTTAAAAAAGAAGGCTAGTTGTTGTCGTTAAGTACTGTCGAGTCTGTGCCGACTCATGGCGGCCCTCTGGATAGTTATCCTAAATCAGCAGTTCTCCAACTTCAGTCCTGCATGTACTGCCCCCATTGTATTCAAATTTATCTCATGCATATTCCTTAGGGATATCCTGAAAATCTGACTGGTTTGCGGCCCTCCAGGACTGGAATTGGAGATCCCTATATGGTGTTCGGCCTTCAGTCAGATTGATAGGGTGGCATCCATCACTGTATCGATTCATCTGATTACTGGCCTTCCTCTTTTGCGTTGACCTTCAACCTTTCCAAGCAATACTGTTTAAAAGCTTACCATTTCTAAGGTGTTAGTTAACTGTGTTATTGTAATGCACTGAATTGCCTAGGATATAGTAGTGAGAGTACAATGCATTTTTGTTTTTTTTATTTATATATTTACTTTGAACAATTTTCCTGGTATTGTTTCAGTTGCTTATTGAGTTATTTCATAGAGCACAGAGCAAGTCATTCAAGTAGAGAATTACCCCGATCTTGCAGACATGTCATTGGTTACGGTTGCATCATGGGTAAAATTTAAAATCTTGGTATTGATGTTTTGATGTTTTGAGCTTTGAGGGGGGCAAAACCAGTATAAATGACAGAAAATATTTAATAGTATTGCCTGGACAGACAGTTGAGTTTTTTGGTTAGAGGTCACAACAGTGAGAATGCTTTAGAGGAGTTGGACTTGCAGTAGGATGTTTTCAGACATTGCTTCCATCTCAAAGGGAGTGAGGGGGAAGTTCATTACAATAAGACTCAAAAAAGCTGTTCCCTAGATAGGACAGATGATTTTCTGAAACATGTGTGGCAGCTGAGGACAGAAGTTATTTAGATTTTTTTAACCAGCGATGAAGATGCTTATGGGCCCTTTTTCTAAAGTGCAGCAAGCTTTTGCATGTATTGCTCATTTTGTGCAAAAAATAACTCACAGTAAGTGCAAAGCCTGGGTGGTAAATGCAGAGGGTATGCTCAACAACTGCCCTGTATTTAGTGCACAAGAAAGACACTTACTACACAGGCCCGTGTTATATGCCTTGGCAGATACTGATGCGTGTAACACAGGCCCTGACCAAAATTTTTAAAAAAAGTGACTACTGTTGCAGAAATCACATTCCCACTGCACTGCACCTCACAGACCCCCCCCTTGTTCAGTCACCCTCATACTTAATCCTCCCCATTCAATCTTCCCTCTGCACAACAAACTCCCTCAGTCCTATCTCCCCTTCAACACCAAACTAACCAGACAGCAGCCTCCCCTTCACCAAGTAGAGACCATCAATATGGCCACCCTGACTCAGCATACTTCCTTTTGTTAAGGTCCTTCCCAAGAGAACCCCCTGAAACCACCACCACCACCACCAGAGTGACCATCCCCTGGAATGACAAATAGGAAACCTTCTCCCCGGAAGATGAATCTGAGGAAGAAGAGGAGTTTCCTTTCATGGAAGATAATGATCTATCTGTGATCTGCCTATTTCACAGAGAGGATCTCCCTGTGCTTATTCAGGATGTGATGGCAGGCGGATCCTATTCTGGAGGGCATCTGGCATCCTTCTGGATTTTTTACTCTACATTAGCCCATGCATCAGTTTATAGTTTCCCAGTGACTGACCATTGACCTGGGCCTCAGGGACCCTAAAATCCTATCTTAATTATACCCTCTGCCACAGGGCAACCTGGATCAACTTTAGGGCTTGCTCGGGTGGATATCATGGTCACGGCAGTGACAAAGTGCATAACCATCCCAGTAGAAGGGGGTACTGTGCTCAAGGAATCTCATGATAGGATGCACAGGCCCTCTTTATAAATGCCTTTGTGGCCTCTGTTTTGGTCTCTCAGGTGGTGCTTTGTGCAGGTCTAATGGAGTTGAGGAGAGATATGATAGAGGTCTATAAATTAATGAATGGAGTGGAGAGGGTAAATGTAGATCAATTGTTTACATCATCAGAATATAGAAAGACTAGGGGACATGCAATGAAGCTACAGGGTAACCTATTTAAGACTAATAAGAGAACATATTTTTTCACTCAACATGTAATCAAACTCTGGAATTTGTTACCAGAGGATGTAAGCTGTTGGCGCAGCTGGGTTTAAAAATGTTTTGGACAAGTTCCTGGAAGAAAGGTCCATAAACCATTATTAAAAGGCACCCAGGATATCACTGCTTGACCCAATACAAGCATTGTGGAACCTGTGTCTTTTGGGGAAACTGCTAGGTACTTGTGACCTAGATTGGCCACTGTTGGAGGCAGGATACTGGGCTTGATGGATGTTGGTCTGACCCAGTATGGCATATCTTATGTTTATGCGCTGGTTCAGCAATTGCTGGACAGCCCAGAGGCTAAGAGACTGGAGTCAGATGCAGTATATGTGGCAGATGCTCTATATGACTTGATCAGGACCTTCTTCAAATCTTTGCTAGTGGTCATTGCAGCTAAGCTGTGACTATGGATCTGCAATTAATCTGCTGAGCCTGCCTCCAAGCTGCATCTTAGCAAACTTCTCTTTAGGGGCAGATTGTTCTTTGGTGAGGAATTGGTGAAAGACCTTAGAGAGGCTTGTCTTCAAAGACTCCCTGAGGACAGCGCTAGAGGTGGCAGTACTGTGCTCCATAGGGCCTTCTTTGGACCCTGGAAATACTCTTGGACTGCTAGGAGTCCAAGTATGCCTCCTCAGCCTATGGTGCTAGGTCTAGAAAGGTTCAGTCCTTTAGGAACTCTCTCAGCATCTCGAGACACAGTCATGGCTCCTGCCAGAGCTGGTAAGCACCTACTAGCACATTCATTCTGCATTTCCTCATTACCTTTCCTCTCTTAACTCTCCCTATACCCAGCCTCTTCTCATCAGGTAAATACCTTTTAGCTATGACCTTCCCTTGCACTGCCAACTCCAGACTTTGTTCTTTCTACTTTGCTGCACTGTACACCTTGAGCAGACTACCTGAACTGGTACTCATCTCAAGTCACTTCATTGGCTCCCTATCCATTTCTGGCATCCAGTTCAGACTTCTCCTGCTGACCTATAAATGCATTCACTCTGCGGCTCCTCACTACCTTTCTTCTCTTATCTCTCCTTACACACACCCCCCCTCAGGAACTCCGCTCTTCTAGCAAACTGCTTCTATTTGTGCCCTTCTCTTCTACTGCTAACTTCATACTTCACTCCTTTCACCTTGCTGCACCTTACGCCTGGAACAAACTATCTGTGTCTGTACGCCAGGCACCTTCTCTAAGCCTCTTCAAATCCAGACTGAAAATTCACCTCTTCGCTGTTGCTTTTGGATCTTGACTCACCTGATCTCGTTTTTCTTTTTTTCCCCCCTTGTTTTATCCCTGTCTACACCTTCTGCGTAGTCTGCCTTGACTAGATTGGAAGCTCTGATGAGCAAGGACTGTCTCTTACATGTCTGTGCAGTGCTGCGTATGACTTGTAGCACTATACAAATGCTCAGTAGTAGCAGTACTCGCTGGCTCTAATGAAATCTAGGTTAAGAAAACCACTTCTCCAGGCCTGCTCTTGGAACTGGTCCTCTTTCTTCTCCTGTTTACCATTTATGTGTTATAACCATTTCTCCTAACTTCTACCCTAATCTCCTGTTTGTTGAGTTTGTCAGTCTTGCATAAATTGTGAGCACTATTGAGCAGGGATTATATCTTACATGTATGTATATGCCTTGCAGTACAGTACTTTATAAATGATAAGTAATTGTAGTAATAGCAATGAGATGCAGTGGGTTCATAGAAACATAGAAACATGATGGCTTATCAGTCTGCCCTTCCATATCTACTACAATAGTCCTATTTTTTCCTTTAGAGATCTTCTGTGTTGGTCCATGTTTTTTTTTTTAATTCAGATACTGTCCTTCTCTGTACTACCTCCACTGGGAGACTATTCCATATCTACCACTCTTTCAATAAAGAAATATTTCTGCATAGTACTTCTGAGTCTATACCCTTTCACCCTCATCCTAGGTCCCCTCGTGGCAGAGCTTGCTTACAATTGCTGTTATCACTGCGAAGGGTTGTGCAACCAAATATTAGTGAAGCGTGCCATTAATCCTGTCCAAGTCACATTTTGTTTTTTTCTCAGAAATTACTACGTCTAAGTTTCACAGACATCTTTATTTTTGTTGTATACCTTTGAACATACTATTACAATATTATGATGACATGCAATTTGTGGATAACATGTTAAAACCCTCGGCCCAGTGTGCAGCAGCAGCCAAGAGAGCAAATAGAATGCTAGGTATCATAAGGAAAGGAATGGAAAATAAAACAAAAGATATTATAATGCCTCTATACCATTCCATGGTGAGACCGCACCTTGAATATTATGTGCAATTCTGGTCGCCGTATCTTAAAAAGGATATAGCGTTATTAGAAAAGGTTCAGAGACGAGCCACCAAAATGGTAAAGGGGATGGAAGGATACTCCTATGAAGAAAAGCTAAAAAGGTTAGGGCTCTTTAACCTGGAAAAGAGACGGCTTAGGGGAGATATGATAGAAGTCTATAAATTAATGAACGGAGTGGAATGGGTAAACGTAGATCGACTGTTTACGTTATCAGAATATAGAAAGACTAGGGGACATGCAATGAAGCTACAGGGTAAACTATTTAAGACTAATAGAAGAAAATATTTTTTCACTCAACGTGTAATCAAACTCTGGAATTTGTTACTGGAGGATGTAGTAAAGGCTGTTAGTGTAGCTGGTTTTAAAAAAGGTTTGGACAAGTTCCTGGAGGAAAGGTCCATAAACCATTATTAAGAAGGGACCCAGGATATCAATGCTTGACCTAGTACAAGCATTGCAGAACCTGTGTCTTTTGGGGAAACTGCTAGGTATGTATGACCTAGATTGGCCACTGTTGGAAACAGGATACTGGGCTTGATGGACCTTGGTCTGACCCAGTATGGCATATCTTATGTTCTTAATTTGAATATTTCCAATTATTTCTCAAGATATTGTACACAACATACCTAAAATGCAAGGGTGCCAATAATGCTGACCACAACTGTAACTTAAACTCCAAATTGGCAAACTCAGCAACCATTGTCTTTAAAAGGGGAAGGGTAGGGGTGATTCTGACTCCCTTATGAAGGGTCTGCAGCATTCATCGTCTAGACATGCTGTCCCAGGTGCTGTACTGTGAAGTGCCAAAATCTAAAAAATTATGGAACTATTTCCAAGAAGTATCAAAAGGAAAGAACAGAGGACCCCAAGGAAAATTTCATCTATGCACCACAACAGGACTAGTGGTGTAAGAAATGTAAAGGAGAGAATTTATCCTGTTAAAGCTCAAAGAAAACTAGATAAATTATTTTGAATATTGCCCCCATATTACCCACTGATAGAAGCATCAGTGAATTAATAATTTGTCATAACATTTTATAGCCAGGTTACTACTATATAGTCACATACACCACTACCAAAATGTGCTTTGCAATGAAAACAATAATTTCATTCACAAACGTATGTTTACTAAATTGAGCTAACAGTTGGCATCTGCTGCATATTATGGGACCTAGCTACAAATAGCATGTACTGATCATTAATGCAGCTTAGTAACCATGCCCCTTAGAGTTGTACCAAAGGAACAGGTTTGCAGAAAATCTTATCAAATAGTGTCCAATATGAATAATATGCTGTTGTTATGTGCCGTTGAGTCGTTGTCAAATTATGACGACCATCTGGATAGTTGTTCTAAACTTTGTTCGGTCTTCAGTCAGGTGACTCATTGTTGATAGATTGGCATTCATAGCTGCTATTATTATATCGATCCATCTCATTGCTGGCCTTCCTCTTTAGCATTGACCTTCAAACTCAACAAGCATGATGTCTTTCTCTAATGATCTCTCTCTTCACATGATGTGTCCAAAGTAAGAAAGTCAAAGTCTTGTCATCTGAGCTTCTAAAGAAAGCTTAGGTTTGATCTCCTCTAGTAATGACTGGTTTGTTTTTCAGGCAGGTGCAAAGAAATAGCAGGACAACAGCTCACCGTGGAAGGACAACTTTAATATCAAAGGATGAGGTCAGCCTGATACGTGTTTTGGCTGGGACCTTCTTCAGGGGACAAAGACCTGTGAAAGTGAACAACAAAATAAATAATACTAACACCCAAAAAATAATAAAAACATGTATACATAAATTAAAACCTATACATAATTAAAAAATAGAAAAACATGTGAAAACTAGAAATAACCAATAAAAACAAAATTATGTTACAATTTTTTAAACCATAACCATATGAACACCAATTGTCCGTATGGCTTATTTGTAACATTCAGTCATCAAAAGGAATGATGGTTGTAAATAAATAATAATACCAGCAATAATAAGAATACAGGAAATAATAAACTTGCAGAGCTAAAGGAAATAATCCTGATAAGAACACAGATAATAAAATGGTAACCAATTACCCATTAGGTGACTTACCAAGATATATGCTGGAAACTCCTACTGATAGTAAGACACCTAAGAAAATGTAATAATCGGAGGTAATCATGAAAATATATACAGGTGTGTGTGGTAATGTCATATATTATGCATGATATCTTAAAACTGCACAAATGCCACTCTGAGGACCTCATAAGAGACCAGTCATATAAATAATAATGGAATAACTAACAAAAAGTGACTGCAGAGGCATATCAGACATGCCTATTATCGTGACCCCAGCCCCGGCTGAGGGCCTAGAGGCATAGGGCTGCCAATTTTAGTCCTCTAATAAAGGAATTAAACACTATTCTTGTCCACAGTGAGGCATTCTGGGACCTGTAGTTTTTTCCTCGTTCAAGGATAGTCATGTATGCCAAGGGTTAAAGGCAAAGACAAAAGTTTATTTTTCCCCAAAAAGCACTAAGGTTCAAACACACAACGTCAGGATATTCTTCTCCAAGCAATACTTCAGAAATTATACATAAGCTGGAACTGAGGAAGCTTCATAAGCTTTTAAAACATGTGCAGTTGTTTTCATAAGGTAATCAGCAAAACAAAATACAGCTTCTCTGTTTAAGCAAAGTTAAATGTCCTCATTTACCTTATGCTTCTTTAAACACAAAAATGTAGAAGCTGGCAACGTTCTCTTGAGTTAGTAGGTATTTCTTAGCAAAACAAAACTAGGTTTATTCACACTGCTTCTCAAGACCTTTCTTTATCAAGCATTTCTTATCAACATACTTTCATAGCTTCTGTCTGGCATAATGTACAATCCATTGGCAATTCACCTGATATGGAGTTTTGCTCCGCACAGTCCACTTGCATATCCTCTTGTTCTAAATTATATACGTCTGGCTCTGAACTCCCACAATCTGCTCCTCGGTGAATGCTCTGGGGAAATCCCTGGACCTCCCTCCAGCACTGTTTTCCCCGGTAAGGAATGTCTGTACCTCTAGTATGGGATATCTCTCCCTGGTTCAGTTGCCTTGGTTCCTCTCCGCTGTTCAGTCACGGTTCCTTGTTCCAGGCTGGGTTCTGGTTACTTCTAGCTATAGCCTTGTTCACCCACCTTTGAGCAGCTTGAAACCTTCGGTCCGAGACCCGAGGTAGAAGACTTCCCTGCTTTCTTTTTCTAAGCAAAGCACATGTGGTTTCTTGGCTCTCAGGCTCCTTCCACATCCTTCTCCTTCCCCTGATGTTTCCTCCTCTGAGTTCCTCTCTCTGAACTCCTGGAATAGCTGAAACATGCTAAACTCTCTGAACTTGCCCACGATTCTGGACTGGAACTGGAACACAAACAGTTTGAACCACCACCTGATCCTGAAACCCCTTCTGAGCAGGGTTTATAAGGCTGCTTCTTAGCTAGCCTTTCTCTGTCTCTGCACAAGTGTTTGCCATTACCCCCTAAGCTTGCAATTACGACAGCAGAGCTTGGGTGTGGCAAACTGGCTGTATCAACTCCGTGCTTTCTTTCTTTGACTGCAGTCTGGAACCTGTGAATTTCAGGAATGTCTCTTTCCTTAAAGGTATATTCACTATCTTTTCCTATTTCCATCGGTTCAGCAGGGCTCTCCTCATCACATATCCCCCCTTAAGTTATTATGGGCTGGCGAGATTTTACCTGCACAGCTTGTAATTTTTGCTAGGGTGTCTGCATTTCTCTGTACTTCAGCCAGATGAGCGAATGCTATTCGTTCATGCCAGGGCCTCAAAACATTTACGTGGTACACCTGTTGCCGGCCCCTCCCGTTTTTTACCGTGTAAGATACGGGACCCACCTGTTTGACCACTTTATATGGCCCTTTCCACCGGTTCTCAAATTTTCGGCTGGCGCCCGCCACCATTACTACTACTTTCTCACCTACAACTAGTTGGCGGGGTTTTGTACACCGATCGTAGTAAATTTTCTGGCGCAACTGACTGGCTCTTAAATTTTTCTCCACCACTTGAGTGGTTCGGTGCAACCGTCCCCTTAAATCCCTCAAAAAATGGTGTACTTCTGTTTCCTCCACCTCAGGCTCAACCCACTGCTCTCGGAATATATCCAAAACTCCTCGTGGAGCCCGCCCATACATTAATTCATAAGGGGAGGCTCCCAAGGATGCCTGTATTCGCTCTTGGCTGGCATACAAGACAAAGGGAAGCATCGTATCCCACTCTGCCATGTGACCATCCAAGCCTCGCCTTAACATTTGCTTCAATGTCTGGTTTTGTCTTTCTACCAGGCCATTTGACTGTGGGTGATACGCGGCAGTTTTAACAAGTTGGATCCCGAAGGCGTCCCACACCTGGGCCAAATACTTAGACATGAAATTACTGCCTCGGTCTGTGAGCATCTCCTGTGGGAAACCTACCTCGCAGAATAATTTTATCACTTCGGAAGCTACCGTTTTGGTGGATATATTACGCAGGGGAATGGCCCAGGGCTTGATCCACTATGACTAACATGTATTGGAACCCTCGGGGTGTCTTTACCAGAGGGCCTACTATATCCATTGCCATTCTGCGAATGGGCTCTGATATTATGGGCATGGGGAGCATGGGTACCTCTGATGGACGAACGGAGGTGGCTCGTTGGCACGAAGGGCAGGACTCACAAAACCGTGAGGTCTCTTTGAAAACGCCCGGCCAGTAAAAATGAGCTAATATCTGGTCCAGAGTCCCCTGTACTCCTTTATGACCTCCTACCGGGTGGTCATGAGCTAATCTCAAAACCACCGTTTTTAACGCCGTAGGCACCACCAGCTGCTTACGGATGGTCCCAGAGCGGGGTTGCAGACTTTCCTTGTATAACACTCCCTGATCTAATAGGAACCTTGGAAAGGTATCCCTTTCCACCTGGGCATATTAAAATGCCCGCGTAAGAGCGGGATCAGCTTGCTGCTCCTTGGGAAAGGATGGGAACTTTTCCACCAGCTCAGCCGTGACCCAAGGCAACCCTTGTCCCTCTTCTAACTCAGCTCTGTTTTGGGCCCTGCACCGCCTTTCCCGGAGCTTCTCCCCTTTTCTTTTCTTATTCTTATCTGACGGGGGAGTTACTAGGTCCTCATGAGAGGGAAGATCACATACTGACTCATCGGGCGGTTCTTCCTCTCTATCTAAAACCTCTGACTGGGCACGTGTAGATACCAAACCTGACGGTGGATGCAGACCCTTCTCTAATCCCCTCTTGAATTGGGGCCAATCTCTACCCCGCACCAGGTCATATGGTAACCTTGGGACTACTGCTTTCAGGATTTCCTTTCTCACCCCTAAGCCTTTTACTATCATTTTATGTACGGGATAAAAGGACGATGCCCCATGAATGCACCTAATCTTAACCTTTCCTTCAGGTTGGCTCGGGACTGCCTCACCCTGGGTTTCTATCACTTGCCAGAGTTTTCTAGAAATCATACTCTGGTCTGCTCCGGAGTCTAGTAAAGCATCAGTAGCAATGCCCTGCACTCCTACAGACAGAAGAAAACCTTCCCTGATTCCTTTTCCATTGGCAGTTATCAGTGCTGTTCATGCTTTGCAATCCTTTTGCAAATGCCCCTCAACACCACACCGAAAACATTTTCTCTTTATACAGTGGCTTCTTTGCATAGGCATACACACTTTCATACCATCCACTTTTGGCCCTACCTTCCTTTCTGATAATTCAAAACCTGCCGCTTTTGAAGCGTCCCTTTTCCCCTGACCCGCCAATTCTGCTTCTATATAGCGTTCTGTCAGCAAGGTTGCTTCACTTGCGGTCATGCAGTTTTGCAATATCAAGAAGGCTTGTATGTCCCTCGGGACTGCGGCCATGAATTGTTCTAACACAATATTATCTATAACAGATTCTATGGTTTTACCCTCTGGTGTCAACCACTTTTCTACTAAGCTTCTGATCCTCTGGCAAAGAGCTTTTGGCGTCTCACCAGGTTTTAATTTTGTACTTCTTAGCAAGCGATGATAAACCATCGGGGTTAATCCTAGGTGATCCCTTATGGCCTTTCTTAGCTCATCATAGTCGTTAGCAAGTGCCGCGGGCATGGTTCTATACGCCGCCAATGCCTCACCAGTGAGGGATGTGGCCAGACGTACAGCCCATTTCTCCTTTGGCCAGCCTACTGTGTGTGCAACCCTATCAAATGATTCCAAGAAATCATCTATGTTATCATTTGCAGACAACTGTCCAAAAGTAAATGTCCCACAAGACTGTGGTCCTACCCCATAGGTATGTACTGTCCCTGCAAAGCCTGGAGGGGTCTGTGCCGCCTCTGCCATCTTCTTCTGGCTAGCCAGCCACGCCTCCATCATGTCCAATACAGGTTTTTGTTGTGCTTGCATCACCGCTGCGGCCTGCTCCTGGGCCTGGTATGACATCTCCCTCTGTTTCTCAAATTGAGCTGCCATCCATTGCAGTACGTCCTTGCACTCCATAGCCATAGTTTTCTGTAAGGAAGAAAAGGAAGAAAAACACCACCAAGTGTGGTACGACAACACTTCAGCTTGTCTCTTGGCTTAAGCTGTTTGGGTTTCCTGCACTTTTGCACTTGAATCCTTTACTAGCCCAATTATCTACAGGTTACCTGAGAGCAGGCGTAGATTTAAGCCTCCCAAAAGTGAAGGTCTCAGCTGTCCTCTGTGACTCAGTTGACCTGCCTGCATTTTCCTACTGTAATCCACTGCGCAGCTCAGCCGTGCGTTTGTCTTCTATGCAAATCCTGAGGTGTTTGAAAAAGCCTGGTGCATGCATGAAAAAAATCCAAGAACTACGCCACTTGTCGTGACCCCAGCCCCGGCCAAGGCCTAGAGGCATAGGGCTGCCAATTTTAGTCCTCTACTAAAGGTATTAAACACTATTCTTGTCCACAGTGAGGCATTCTGGGACTTGTAGTTTTTCCTCGTTCAAGGATAGTCATGTATGCCAAGGGTTAAAGGCAAAGACAAAAGTTTATTTTTCCCCAAAATGCACTAAGGTTCAAACACACAACGTCAGGATATTCTTCTCCAAGCAATACTTCAGAAATTATACATAAGCTGGAACTGAGGAAGCTTCATAAGCTTTTAAAACATGTGCAGTTGTTTTCATAAGGAAATCAGCAAAACAAAATACAGCTTCTCTAAGCAAAGTTAAATGTCCTCATTTACCTTCTGCTTCTTTAAACACAAAAATGTAGAAGCTGGCAACGTTCTCTTGAGTTAGTAGGTATTTCTTAGCAAAACAAAACTAGGTTCATTCACACTGCTTCTCAAGACCTTTCTTTATCAAGCATTTCTTATCAACAGATTTTCATAGCTTCTGTCTGGCATAATGTACAATCCATTGGCAATTCACCTGATATGGAGTTTTGCTCCGCACAGTCCACTTGCATATCCTCTTGTTCTAAAGCATATACATCTGGCTCTGAACTCCTACAATCTGCTACTCGGTGAATGCTCTGGGGAAATCCCTGGACCTCCCTCCAGCACTGTTTTCCCCAGTAAGGAATGTCTGTACCTCTAGTATGGGATATCTCTACCTGGTTCAGTTGCCTTGGTTCCTCTCCGCTGTTCAGCCACAGTTCCTTGCTCCAGGCTGGGTTCTGGTTACTTCTAGCTATAGCCTTGTTCACCCACATTTGAGCAACTTGAAACCTTTGGTCTGAGACCCGAGGTAGAAGACTTCCCTGCTTTCTTTCTCTAAGCAAAGCACACGTGGTTTCTTGGCTCTCAGGCTCCTTCCATGTTCTTCTCCTTCCCCTGATGTTTCCTCCTCTGAGTTCCTCTCTCTGAACTCCTGGAAGAGCTGAAACACGCTGAACTCTCTGAACTTGCCCACGATTCTGGACTGGAACTGGAACACAAACAGTTTGAACCCCCTTCTCCCCTTCTGAGCAGGGTTTATAAGGCTGCTTCTTAGCTAGCCTTTCTCTGTCTCTGCACAGGTGTTTGTCATTACCCCCTAAGCTTGCACTTACGACAGCAGAGCTTGGGTGTGGCAAACTGGCTCTATCAACTCCGTGCTTTCTTTCTTTGACTGCAGTCTGGAACCTGTGAATTTCAGGAATGTCTTTTTCCTTAAAGGTATATTCACTATCTTTTCCTATTTCCATCGGTTCAGCAGGGCTCTCCTCATCACACTATCTAGGAGCCCTCTCTTGTAAAATAGATACTATCCACACAATTATTTCTAGATTCTCATTCCCATGAATCATAAAATCAGATAATCTGCAACTTCTCAATTGCACGAACCATAACATTGCATTATCTACAAATATATAGACACAAAACAATCGGAAATGCTCACCATCAATCTCCCAATGAACATTAAATAGAGCAATACCCTCTATTCAGCTTGCAGTCAATGTATTTATTTATTTATTTTTATTTATTTATTTATTTACATTTCTTATATACCGCACTATTTGGCATCAGCGCGGTTCACAGAGAACAAAACAAAAACCAGAACAACAAGCTGTTCGGTGTTACATATAACAGGAGTATTAACTTGGAAAAACATGGGAGAACTATCTACATGGAGTATATGATTTGTTAACTAGATAACATACTCAAACTATTTACACAATTTAGCAAGAAAGTTAGTAACAATGAGAAAGCTGTGGTTAGGTTTGCGGTGGGACTGTAAGTTTCACTTTATGTCGGATAGTATTTGATGAATAGGTTGAGTTTGAGGGCCTTTCTGAACTGGGCTAAGTCGGTTATGGCACAGATATCAGGTGGTAGAGAGTTCCAGCATTTTGGTGCGCAAAATATGAAAGCTCTGTTTGCTGTTGAAAGGCTGCATGTTGTTATGGCCTTTGGCATTATTAGAGAGTTTAATGATACCTGTCTTCTATTTCTGTTTGGTGGTACAGATTGTATGAGCTCCGTGAGAGAGTTGGCTGCTAGACCATTGATGGCCTTGAAAGTGAGAATCAAGGTCTTGAACATAATCCTTCCGTGTATGGGGAGCCAATGGAGCTGCTTGAGGATAGGTGTAACATGTTCACTCTTGGACGCTCCTTGGAGAACCCTTGCAGCGGTATTCATAGCTAGCTGTAATGAGCTCAGAGTGGATTGTGGGAATGAATGGAGAATGGAGAATGGAGTTGACGAAGTCGAAGTGCGGTAAGATCAGTGCCTGGTAGATGGTTCTGAAGTCCTCTTGGTCTAGTAAGGAGCGTAGGTGCCTGAGTGTGCGTATCTTGAAGTACACAGCTTTTACAATATTATTTATGTGTGATTTCATGTTGAGACGATGGTCCAGTTTGACTCCGAGGTATCTTATTGTTTCCTTAGTGCATAGATCAGCTCCCTTAACACTTATATGTGGTGGTGGAATGAAGTTGGGGTCTTTTGTGATAAAGAGAACCTCAGTTTTCTTATGTTGAATGCGGAGGTTCTGTGACAGGAGCCATTCTGATACTGCGTCGAAGCAATTTGTTATAGGCAATAAATCCATTTGCACTGTGGAGAATGGCATGTAGAGTAGGATATCATCTGTGTATATCATACATTTCACATTGAATGATCTGATGATATTGCAGATAGGCTGCATATATATGTTAAACATGAGAGATGAAAGAGAGGATCCTTGCGGAATGCCTTGTTTTTGATGGAAGAGTTTTGATTCTCCTGTTGCAGATTTTACGTATTGCATTCTGGTGTCAAGGTATGATTTACACCAATCAAGTGCAGAGTTGCAGATGCCTTTCTCTTTGAGTCGCCCGAGGAGAATCTCATGGTTTACTGAATCAAACGCTGCTGCTATATCCAAGAAGATTAGAACAACGCCTTGGCGGATGTTGTCTATGCTAGTGAGAACATCATTGAAGAGGGTGGTAAGCAGTGTTTCCACGCCATAGTATTCTCTGAAACCATGTTGAGAATGGTCTAGGGGGGCTGCGGAATCTATGTGGTCTTGAATTTGGCGTTGTGCCTCTTTCTCAAAAATCTTTGCTAAGAGGGGGATACTGGCTATAGATCTGTAGGAGTCAGGCCGTTTTGGGTCTAGTTTGGCGTTTTTTAGCAGAGGTCTGATGGATGTGAGCTTTAGTGCAGAGGGGAAGGAGCCAGTTGTAAATGAGAGGTTCATGATTTTTGCAATGAAAGGGCTAAAAGCACTTCGAAGATCCTTTATCCAAAAGGCTGGGCAAGGATCGGTTTGCGCAGTGGTGGTGTTGAGTGAGATGATTGTATCTTTGATGTGTTTGGCAGAAGGTGTGGCAAGTGCAGACAGGGATGTTAGGCAGGATGTTTCTTGTGCATTGATTGTTGAGAGCTCATCTGTCTGTAGAAGTTTTGATTGCAAGTAGTCAGCACATTCTTGTGGGTGAATGTCTTCTTTTTGTTCGGGGGATGGTTCCTTTGATAGTGATTTGACTAAATTGAAGAGGTCACGAGGTTTGTTCAGTGATCTTTTGAGTGTATAACAAAAACGCCAGCTGAGGGCATCCCCCTGTTTCTTGATCCTTGAGCAATCCATGGTATACACAGTATTCTTCGCCAGCACCATAATTTACAGGAATCGAATTTCTCCTTGTCTTTTTCACTGTCCAACTTTCACATCCATTTGACGTTATGGCTTGGACAAGTCGCATCTTTGTATGGCGAGAGATATCTCTGCTGTTTAGAATCTTGTCTAGGTCATTCATAGGAATTCTGCCAAGAGTGATGCATCATCTGATTTCTTGACTGCTTGTCCTTTCTTTATTGATTATTGATCCAAGCAGGATAAAGTTATCCACTATTTCAATTTCTTCTCCATCTATGATGATATTAATGATTTTGCCAGTTGTAAGGGTCATTGTCTTCTTAACGTTAAGGTGCAGGTCAATTTTAAGACTATGGCCCTCATTCTAGAAAGTGGGTTGCAGGGCTGCATGTCTCGCCAGGATGAGCAGTCCTGCAATCCACTCAAACTCTATTCTCCCACCGGCTTTCCCCATACGTCCTGTGCTTCAGGATGGGGAGAAATGATGGGGGATGGAGCGTGGTCAGAGTGTGGCAGGACACCTGGCAGCATATACAGGGCTGATTTAGGTCATGACCCTGTATGTGCTGCCGGCAGTGGAGATATTGGGGGCTGGAGCCCTGGCAGTCTTGGGCACCTGTGGAGAGGATGTCCCCACAGGCAGGAGGAGCACACTGTGCTGTCCTCGTGCCTGATTCTGGCTCCTGAGGGAATGTTTTGGTCCCATGGCCCATAATTGGGTCCTAATAGCCCTGTCTTCAGTGGGGCTCGACGTTCCTTGATCTTGAGAAGCAAATGTTTCAGATTGTCTTCATTTTCAGCCAGTATTGTGGTATCATCAGCATAGCAAAGTTCGTTGATAAGTCTTCCACCACACCTTGGTTTGTTTATACATTCCTGCTTCTCTGATGATTTGTTCTGCATATAAATTAAACAGGTAGGGGGAAAGTATGCAGCCCTGTCATTCTCTTTGCTGATTTTAAACCATTCTGTTTCTCATGGCTTAATGGGAGACAGCTAACATGGCTTTAGATAAGAAAGATCTTGTCTTACTAATCTGTTATGCTTTTTTGAAGGTGAAAATAAAGAGGTAAACAAAGGTGAGTTGGCTGATATAGTGCCTCTGGAATTTCAGAAAGCCTCTGACATGGTCCCTCATCAGAGACTTTGGCAAAAATAAAAAGTCATGGGATAGGAGGCAGTGTACTATTGTGGATCAGGAACTGGTTAAAAGATAGAAAGCAGAGGGTAGGGCTAAATGGCCAATTTTCCCAATGGAGAAAGGTAAATAGTGGAGTACCCCAGGGATCTGTGCTGGGTCCGCTGATTTTTAACATTCATAAATGACCTGGAAATGGGAATAACAAGTGAGGTTATCAAATTTGCAGATGACACAAAACTATTTAAAGTTATTAAAACCCATAATTATTGAAGAAAATTGCAAGAGGATCTTGATAAATTGAAAGACTGGGCATCCAAATGGCAGATGAAATTTAATGCGGACAAGTGCAAAGTTTTGCACCTAGGAAAGAAAAATCCACACTATGGTTACACAATGCAAGGTTCCACATTAGGAACCACCACCCAGGAAAAAGATTTAGGTGTCATCGTGGATAACATGTTAAAACCCTCCGCCCAGTGTGCAGTGGCGGACAAGAGAGCAAATAGAATGCTAGGTATCATAAGGAAAGAAATGGAAAATAAAACAAAGGATATTATAAAGTCTCTGTATTGCACCTTGAATATTGTGTGCAGTTCTGGTCACCGTATCTTAAAAAGGATACAGCATTAGTAGAAAAGCCACCAAAATGGTAAAGGGGATGGAAGGATAAACCTATGAAGAGAGGCTAAAAAGGTTATGGCTCTTCAACCTGGAAAAGAGATGGCTGAGGGGAGATATTTTTTTGGCCCCTCTACTTCTCTTGCTGCAGCAGTACCCAGTATCTCCCTATGTCTATGCAGATGACATCATATTACTTTATCACACTTCCCCACTTTCTCTGGATCTTTCCCCTTTCAATATCTGTCTCTCACATGTGGCTTCCTGGCTTTCCCAGCATTTCTTACGTCTGAACCCATCCAAATCCACGGCTATGTGGGTATCCCTCACTGGTTCTTGCCCCTCCTCTGCCCCTTTGATCGATTCTGTACCCATTCCTCTTGTATCCTCCTTTCGGTATCTTGGAGTAGTTCTTGATCCTTCTCTTTCTTTTCACGTCCATATCTCTTTCCTCACTAGGCGTTGTTTTGCTACCCTTCATCAAATTCGAGCTGTCCGCACATTTCTTCCTTTAGAATCATTAGTTACTCTTGTCATTGCCCTGATCACCAGCCGACTCGACTACTGTAATGTTTTCATAGCCAACCTCCCCAAGTATCAACTCCGACGCCTCCAACTAATTCAAAATACCGCTGCCCGTATCATCACTTTTGCCCGCCGTTTTGATCATATCACTCCTATCCTCTTTCGTCTACACTGGCTGCCCCTATCTGTTCGATTTCATTACAAAATTCTCATCCTCACACACCGTGCTATCCACACCCATAACCCTTTGTATCTGGCTGATTTGGTTTCCTTGCACACACCCTATCGCCAGCTCCGTGCTCTCCACGCTAATCGCCTGTCTCTGCCTCCCCCCTCCCATGCACATCTTGAAAAGACCCGTCACTCTGCTTTCTTTTTCCTTGGTCCCTGGCTGTGGAATACTTTACCTTCGTACCTTCGTCTTGAAAACTCTTATTCTCAATTTAAAGCCTCCCTTAAAACTTATCTTTTCCAAAAAGCATTTGACCTTCCCTTGGACCCCCCCCCCCCACCCTGATGTAGCAGTTTCATTGTTTCATTGTTGTCTTGTCTCAGCTAGATTTTGGTCTTGTTTTCCCCCTGTCTGTCGTTGTTTTTAATTGAGTCAGTCTGTGCTTGGTTGCGATTATTGTTTTTCTGTTTTGCTTTACACTGTCCTTTCTCTTGCTTTCCTGTTATATTTTGGCGTTCCTTTTCCATAGTTTGCAGTGTTGACCTTTTATTTTTTCTGTACACCGCTTTTATGTTTCGGCCTAAGCGGTCTATCAAATTTTAGATAAAGATAAAGATATGATAGAGGTCCATAAATTAATGAATGGAGTGGAACGTGTAAATGTAGATCGATTGTTTATGTCATCATTATATAGAAAGGCTAGGGGACATGCAATGAAGCTTGTCATGAAGTGGGTATCAATAAAGATGCAAACCTGAAAAGAAACCCTGTTTCTCAGAGAAATCTAGATGTGCAGTTACCTCAAGGTTTGCTTTTCTCTGAAGGGCTGAACTTTTACAGAGCTCTGCTAGTGAGTGGATATTTGCCTCCTGGGACATCTTACTGTGAGTTCTAGCTGTTTATTTAATTATTTACTGTTTGTCTACCTGTTTGTTTGTTTAATTATTTATTGTTTGTCTTAGTGGTGTGCTAGTTCAGCCTTCTCAGCTGTACTTACCTTGCCTCTCTCAACTAACTGGGCTTTGTGTGGTAGCCATTTTGAATTAAATCTCTCTCCCCAGAACCTGCTGTTTGTTGAGCTTTTTTCCTGTCCTTGCCTGCCTGAGTGAATCCTCCCCCTCCCCCTGAGGTATTGCGTAGCCTTCTTCCTGTTCTCTCCACGTGTGCATAAGCTGTTTTAGTTTGCTATTCTCTGATCAGAGAAGGGCTGAACTTTTACAGAGCTCTGCTAGTGAGTGGATATTTGCCTCCTGGGACATCTTACTGTGAGTTCTAGCTGTTTATTTAATTATTTACTGTTTGTCTACCTGTTTGTTTGTTTAATTATTTATTGTTTGTCTTAGTGGTGTGCTAGTTCAGCCTTCTCAGCTGTACTTACCTTGCCTCTCTCAACTAACTGGGCTTTGTGTGGTAGCCATTTTGAATTATATCTCTCTCCCCAGAACCTGCTGTTTGTTGAGCTTTTTTCCTGTCCTTGCCTGCCTGAGTGAATCCTCCCCCTCCCCCCCTCCCCCTGAGGTATTGTGTAGCCTTCTTCCTGTTCTCTCCACGTGTGCATAGGCTGTTTTAGTTTGCTTTTCTCTGATCAGAGAAGGGCTGAACTTTTACAGAGCTCTGCTAGTGAGTGGATATTGGCCTCCTGGGACATCTTACTGTGAGTTCTAGCTGTTTATTTAATTATTTACTGTTTGTCTACCTGTTTGTTTGTTTAATTATTTATTGTTTGTCATAGTGGTGTGCTAGTTCAGCCTTCTCAGCTGTGCTTACCTTGCCTCTCTCAACTAACTGGGCTTTGTGTGGTAGCCATTTTGAATTAAATCTCTCTCCCCAGAACCTGCTGTTTGTTGAACTTTTTTCCTGTCCTTGCCTGCCTGAGTGAATCCTCCCCCTCCCCCTGAGGTATTGTGTAGCCTTCTTCCTGTTTTCTCCACGTGTGCAAAGGCTGTTTTAGTTTGCTTTTCTCTGATCAGAGAAGGGCTGAACTTTTACAGAGCTCTGCTAGTGAGTGGATATTTGCCTCCTGGGACATCTTACTGTGAGTTCTAGCTGTTTATTTAATTATTTACTGTTTGTCTACCTGTTTGTTTGTTTAATAATTTATTGTTTGTCTTAGTGGTGTGCTAGTTCAGCCTTCTCAGCTGTACTTACCTTGCCTCTCTCAACTACCTGGGCTTTGTGTGGTAGCCATTTTGAATTAAATCTCTCTCCCCAGAACCTGCTGTTTGTTGAGCTTTTTTCCTGTCCTTGCCTGCCTGAGTGAATCCATCCCCTCCCCCCCCTCCCCCTGAGGTATTGTGTAGCCTTCTTCCTGTTTTCTCCACGTGTGCATAGGCTATTTTAGTTTGCTTTTCTCTGATCAGAGAAGGGCTGAACTTTTACAGAGATCTGCTAGTGAGTGGATATTTGCCTCCTGGGACATCTTACTGTGAGTTCTAGCTGTTTATTTAATTATTTACTGTTTGTCTACCTGTTTGTTTGTTTAATTATTTATTGTTTGTCTTAGCGGTGTGCTAGTTCAGCCTTCTCAGCTGTACTTACCTTGCCTCTCTCAACTAACTGGGCTTTGTGTGGTAGCCATTTTGAATTAAATCTCTCTCCCCAGAACCTGCTGTTTGTTGAGCTTTTTTCCTGTCCTTGCCTGCCTGAGTGAATACTCCCCCTCCCCCCTCCCCCTGAGGTATTGTGTAGCCTTCTTCCTGTTCTCTCCACGTGTGCATAGGCTGTTTTAGTTTGCTTTTCTCTGATGAGAGAAGGGCTGAACCTTTACAGAGCTCTGCTAGTGAGTGGATATTTGCCTCCTGGGACATCTTACTGTGAGTTCTAGCTGTTTATTTAATTATTTACTGTTTGTCTACCTGTTTGTTTGTTTAATTATTTATTGTTTGTCTTAGTGGTGTGCTAGTTCAGCCTTCTCAGCTGTACTTACCTTGCCTCTCTCAACTAACTGGGCTTTGTGTGGTAGCCATTTTGAATTAAATCTCTCTCCCCAGAACCTGCTGTTTGTTGAGCTTTTTTCCTGTCCTTGCCTGCCTGAGTGAATCCTCCCCATCCCCCCCTCCCCCTGAGGTATTGTGTAGCCTTCTTCCTGTTCTCTCCACGTGTGCATAGGCTGTTTTAGTTTGCTTTTCTCTGATCAGAGAAGGGCTGAACTTTATAGAGCTCTGCTAGTGAGTGGATATTTGCCTCCTGAGACATCTTACTGTGAGTTCTAGCTGTTTATTTAATTATTTACTGTTTGTCTACCTGTTTGTTTGTTTAATTATTTATTGTTTGTCTTAGTGGTGTGCTAGTTCAGCCTTCTCAGCTGTACTTACCTTGCCTCTCTCAACTAACTGGGCTTTGTGTGGTAGCCATTTTGAATTAAATCTCTCTCCCCAGAACCTGCTGTTTGTTGAGCTTTTTTTCCTGTCCTTGCCTGACTGAGTGAATCCTCCCCATCCCCCCTTCCCCCTGAGGTATTGTGTAGCCTTCTTCCTGTTTTCTCCACGTGTGCATAGGCTGTTTTAGTTTGCTTTTCTCTGATCAGAGAAGGGCTGAACCTTTACAGAGCTCTGCTAGTGAGTGGATATTTGCCTCCTGGGAAATCTTACTGTGAGTTCTAGCTGTTTATTTAATTATTTACTGTTTGTCTACCTGTTTGTTTGTTTAATTATTTATTGTTTGTCTTAGTGGTGTGCTAGTTCAGCCTTCTCAGCTGTACTTACCTTGCCTCTCTCAACTAACTGGGCTTTGTGTGGTAGCCATTTTGAATTAAATCTCTCTCCCCAGAACCTGCTGTTTGTTGAGCTTTTTTCCTGTCCTTGCCTGCCTGAGTGAATCCTCCCCCTCCCCCTCCCCCTGAGGTATTGTGTAGCCTTCTTCCTGTTCTCTCCATGTGTGCATAGGCTGTTTTAGTTTGCTTTTCTCTGATCAGAGAAGGGCTGAACTTTTACAGAGCTCTGCTAGTGAGTGGATATTTGCCTCCTGGGACATCTTACTGTGAGTTCTAGCTGTTTATTTAATTATTTACTGTATGTCTACCTGTTTGTTTAATTATTTATTGTTTGTCATAGTGGTGTGCTAGTTCAGCCTTCTCAGCTGTACTTACCTTGCCTCTCTCTCAACTAACTGGGCTTTGTGTGGTAGCCATTTTGAATTAAATCTCTCTCCCCAGAACCTGCTGTTTGTTGAGCTTTTTTCCTGTCCTTGCCTGCCTGAGTGAATCCTCCCCCTCCCCACCTCCCCCTGAGGTATTGTGTAGCCTTCTTTCTGTTTTCTCCACGTGTGCATAGGCTGTTTTAGTTTGCTTTTCTCTGATCAGAGAAGGGCTGAACTTTCACAGAGCTCTGCTAGTGAGTGGATATTTGCCTCCTGGGACATCTTACTGTGAGTTCTAGCTGTTTATTTAATTATTTACTGTTTGTCTACCTGTTTGTTTGTTTAATTATTTATTGTTTGTCTTAGTGGTGTGCTAGTTCAGCCTTCTCAGCTGTACTTACCTTGCCTCTCTCAACTAACTGGGCTTTGTGTGGTAGCCATTTTGAAATAAATGTCTCTCCCCAGAACCTGCTGTTTGTTGAGGTTTTTTCCTGTCCTTGCCTGCCTGAGTGAATCCTCCCCCTCCCCCCTCCCCCCCTCCCCCTGAGGTATTGTGTAGCCTTCTTCCTGTTCTCTCCACGTGTGCATAGGCTGTTTTAGTTTGCTTTTCTCTGATCAGAGAAGGGCTGAACTTTTTCAGAGCTCTGCTAGTGAGTGGATATTTGCCTCCTGGGACATCTTACTGTGAGTTCTAGCTGTTTATTTAATTATTTACTGTTTGTCTACCTGTTTGTTTGTTTAATTATTTATTGTTTGTCTTAGTGGTGTGCTAGTTCAGCCTTCTCAGATGTACTTACCTTGCCTCTCTCAACTAACTGGGCTTTGTGGGGTAGCCATTTTGAATTAAATCTCTCTCCCCAGAACCTGCTGTTTTTTGAGCTTTTTTCCTGTCCTTGCCTGCCTGAGTGAATCCTCCCCCTCCCCCCTCCCCCTGAGGTATTGTGTAGCCTTCTTCCTGTTCTCTTCACGTGTGCATAGGCTGTTTTAGTTTGCTTTTCTCTGATCAGAGAAGGGCTGAACTTTTACAGAGCTCTGCTAGTGGGTGGATATTTGCCTCCTGGGACATCTTACTGTGAGTTCTAGCTGTTTATTTAATTATTTACTGTTTGTCTACCTGTTTGTTTGTTTAATTATTTATTGTTTGTCTTAGTGGTGTGCTAGTTCAGCCTTCTCAGCTGTACTTACCTTGCCTCTCTCAACTAACTGGGCTTTGTGTGGTAGCCATTTTGAATTAAATCTCTCTCCCCAGAACCTGCTGTTTGTTGAGCTTTTTTCCTGTCCTTGCCTGCCTGAGTGAATCCTCCCCCTCCCCCCTCCCCCTGAGGTATTGTGTAGCCTTCTTCCTGTTCTCTCCACGTGTGCATAGACTGTTTTAGTTTGCTTTTCTCTGATCAGAGAAGGGCTGAACTTTTACAGAGCTCTGCTAGTGAGTGGATATTTGCCTCCTGGGACATCTTACTGTGAGTTCTAGCTGTTTATTTAATTATTTACTG
Source organism: Ichthyophis bannanicus (assembly GCA_033557465.1). Taxonomy (NCBI): domain Eukaryota; kingdom Metazoa; phylum Chordata; class Amphibia; order Gymnophiona; family Ichthyophiidae; genus Ichthyophis; species Ichthyophis bannanicus. The sequence goes on from CM066032.1 coordinate 1,526,857,020, forward strand.
TTTGTCTACCTGTTTGTTTGTTTAATTATTTATTGTTTGTCTTAGTGGTGTGCTATTTCAGCCTTCTCAGCTGTACTTACCTTGCCTCTCTCAACTAACTGGGCTTTGTGCGGTAGCCATTTTGAATTAAATCTCTCTCCCCAGAACCTGCTGTTTGTTGAGCTTTTTTCCTGTCCTTGCCTGCCTGAGTGAATCCTCCCCCTCCCCCCCTCCCCCTGAGGTATTGTGTAGCCTTCTTCCTGTTTTCTCCACGTGTGCATAGGCTGTTTTAGTTTGCTTTTCTCTGATCAGAGAAGGGCTGAACTTTTACAGAGCTCTGCTAGTGAGTGGATATTTGCCTCCTGGGACATCTTACTGTGAGTTCTAGCTGTTTATTTAATTATTTACTGTTTGTCTACCTGTTTGTTTGTTTAATTATTTATTGTTTGTCTTAGTGGTGTGCTAGTTCAGCCTTCTCAACTGTACTTACCTTGCCTCTCTCAACTAACTGGGCTTTGTGTGGTAGCCATTTTGAATTAAATCTCTCTCCCCAGAACCTGCTGTTTGTTGAGCTTTTTTCCTGTCCTTGCCTGCCTGAGTGAATCCTCCCCCTCCCCCCCTCCCCCTGAGGTATTGTGTAGCCTTCTTCCTGTTTTCTCCACGTGTGCATAGGCTGTTTTAGTTTGCTTTTCTCTGATCAGAGAAGGGCTGAACTTTTACAGAGCTCTGCTAGTGCATGGATATTTGCCTCCTGGGACATCTTACTGTGAGTTCTAGCTGTTTATTTAATTATTTACTGTTTGTCTACCTGTTTGTTTGTTTAATTATTTATTGTTTGTCTTAGTGGTGTGCTAGTTCAGCCTTCTCAGCTGTACTTACCTTGCCTCTCTCAACTAACTGGGCTTTGTGTGGTAGCCATTTTGAATTAAATCTCTCTCCCCAGAACCTGCTGTTTGTTGAGCTTTTTTCCTGTCCTTGCCTGCCTGAGTGAATCCTCCCCCTCCCCCCTCCCCCTGAGGTATTGTGTAGCCTTCTTCCTGTTTTCTCCACGTGTGCATAGGCTGTTTTAATTTGCTTTTCTCTGATCAGAGAAGGGCTGAACTTTTACAGAGCTCTGCTAGTGAGTGGATATTTGCCTCCTGGGACATCTTACTGTGAGTTCTAGCTGTTTATTTAATTATTTACTCTTTGTATAACTGTTTGTTTGTTTAATTATTTATTGTTTGTCTTAGTGGTGTGCTAGTTCAGCCTTCTCAGCTGTATTTACCTTGCCTCTCTCAACTAACTGGGCTTTGTGTGGTACCCCCATCCCCCTGCTGAGGGTTCAGGACAGGGTACCTTGTAACTGCCCTCTTTAATAGGACTTATCTCCCTCCCTCCCTCCCTCCCCAGCACCCACCCACCCCTGGGGTAATTGTAGTTTTATAGGTACTTGCACATCTTAACGCGAAGAGCTGCAATCTCACCTTGCTTCTTCCCTCATCAAGAAACATATAGCTGCGCCTAGTTGTTCTGTACATAGTTTTTTTTTTTTTTTTTTTTGTACATAGTTATTATGTTCCTCTGTTTATAAAACCTGTTGAATGTAAACCTGTTTAATGTATACCCAGCTGTTCATTGTAAGCACTGATCAATATTTGGTAAGTGTAGTTTCTGTTCATTGTAAACCGCGCTGATGTCGAATAGTGCGGTATAAAAGAAACTGTAAATAAATAAAATAAAATAAATAAATAAATCTTAGAGGAAAGGGGCTGCTCTCAGGTGCAGCTCTTAATCCAAATCAGTCATACACAGAGGACCTGAGATTAATTAAGCTTCATGTACACAGGGTGTATTAGGTGTATTAGATACACTTTTATTAGTATAAGCATCTACACCAATCCTTATTATATACCGAATTTAAAAGACCTAAACACAAGCTTTAAACTAAGATGCAGACAGAGGTCCAGCAACGAGATGGGGGTTCTCCAGTCTTTTGCATTGAGTGTCACATGTATGATTTTCTCCCAGTTGGTGAGAGGTCCTACATATGCACTAAGTGCAGGAAGCTCTTTGCTCTCAGGGAACGAGTCCATTCTCTAGAGGCTAGAGTAGCAGACCTGGAAGACATAAGAAAGACAGAGAAGTACATGGACGAGACCTACAGGGATATAGTCCTGAAGTCCCACCTCCAGTCTGGCAGCATCCCTGTTGCCATGGAGGAGAGAGGTCACGTGACAGGAGAGCATCACCCTGGTGTGGCAGGAAGTGATCCTGTAACTAGGACCTGTCCTCCAGGTGATGTAAAACCCTCTCGCACCGAGGACGTTTCTCCAGGGCCATGTCCCCATGAGGGGAGGGTCAGGACAGCTGTTATAGTTGGTGATTCAATCATTAGGAATGTAGATAGCTGGGTGGCTGGTGGACGTGAGGATCGCCTGGTAACATGCCTGCCTGGTGCGAAGGTAGCAGATCTCACGCACCGCCTAGATAGGATCATAGATAGTGCTGGGGGGAGTCTGCTGTCTTGGTACATGTTGGTACCAATGACATAGGAAAATGTGGTAGGGAAGTTCTGGAGGCTAAATTTAAGCTTTTAGGTAGGAAGTTGAAATCCAGAACTTCCAGGATAGCGTTCTCCGAAATGCTTCCTGTTCCACGTGCAGGACCCAAAAGACAGGCAGAGCTCCGGAGCCTCAATGCGTGGATGAGACAATGGTGCAAGGATGAGGGTTTTGGCTTTGTTAGGAACTGGGGAACATTCTGGGGAAAGGGGGGGCTCTTCCGAAGGGATGGGCTTCACCTTAATCAGGATGGGACCAGACTGCTGGCATTAACCTTTAAAAAAGAGATAGAGAAGCTTTTAAACTAGAAAATAGGGGAAAGCCGACAGTCACCCAGGAGCGCATGGTTCGGACAAAGGTATCCTTGAAGGATACTACCAAAAGCAGTAAGGTTCCAAAAGGGAGTATAGTAGCCCAAATGCCCTTGAGTAAGGAGCAGACAGAGCATAAGGATTCCCAATTACCCATGCCTACCAATAGCCAGATTAATATTAATAAAATACAGTCTCTAAAATGCTTGTATGCCAATGCTAGAAGTCTAAACAATAAGATGGGAGAATTAGAATATATAGCACTAAATGAGAGGTTAGATATGATTGCACTCTCAGAGACATGGTGGAAGGAGGATAACCAGTGGGACACTGTGATACCAGGATACAAACTATATCGTAATGATAGAGCTGAACAAATTGGTGGAGGGGTTGGGCTCTATGTTAGAGAGGGCATTGAGTCAGAAAGGATTAAAGTTTTGCAGGGAACAAAATTTGCTGTAGAATCTCTATGGATTGAAATTCCATTTATGAAGGGGAAGGTGATGGCAGTGGGAGTATACTATCGACCACCTGGCCAGAATGAACAAATGGATGATGAAATGCTCAAAGAAATCAAGGAAGCTAACAAAAGCCACAACAGAGTAGTAATAATGGGTGATTTCAATTACCCCGGTATCGACTGGGACAGTGTCACAGCAGGATAAGCTAAAGAGATAAAGTTTCTAGATGAAATAAATAACTGCTTCTTGGAGCAGCTGATTCATGAACCGACCAGAGGGGAAGTCATACTGGACCTAGTCCTTAGTGGAACGCCAGATCTGGTGCAAGAAATAAGGGTGTTGGGACCACTTGGCAATAGTGATCATAGTATGATCATGTTTGATTTAATCAGTGGAGGACAGATAGTAAAGGAATCCACAGTACTACCTTTTAACTTTCAAAAGGGAGACTATGATAGAATGAGGAATATAGTTCGGAAAAAACTAAAAGGAGCGGTTCCAAAGGTTAAAGACTTACAGCAAGCTTGGGTGTTATTTAAAAATACTATCCTCGAAGCCCAGACCAGCTGTATTCCACGCATTAAGAAAAGTGGAAGAAAGTCCAAAAAACTGCCAGCATGGTTTAAAGGTGAGGTCAGAGAGGCTGTTGCTGCCAAAAGAGCAACCTTCAGGAAATGGAAAAAAGAGCCAAATGATGAAAACTGGAAACAGCACAAGCACTGGCAAGTTAAATGCAAAGCATTGATAAGGCAGGCAAAGCGGGAATTTGAGAAGAAACTTGCTACGGAAGCAAAAACACGAAATAAAGACTTTTTCAAGTACATTCATAGCAAAAGGCCTGTGAGAGAGTCAATTGGACCATTAGATGATAGAGGGGTAAAAGGGGCAGTAAGAGGAGACAAGGCTATAGCAAGAGACTGAATGAATTCTTTGCTTCGGTCTTTACTGAGGAAGATGTAGGGATGTTACCCAAGACTGAAGTGGTATTTAAAGGTGATACTGCAGAGGAATTGAGAGAAATATCGCTACAACCGGGAAGATATATTACAACTATTTGATAAACTGAATAGTAGCAAATCACCTGGACCGGATGGTATACATCCCAGAGTGTTGAAAGAACTGAAATATGAGATTGCAGACCTGTTATTGGTAATCTGTGAACTTTCATTTAAATCATCTGTAATACCTGAAGATTGGAGGGTCGCCAACGTAACACCAATTTTTAAAAAGGGTTCCAGGGGTGACCCGGGAAATTACAGACCGGTGAGCCTGACGTCAGTACCAGGGAAAATGGTAGAAACCATCATAAAGAACAAAATTACACAGCATGTAGATAGTCATGGCCTAATGGGAGACAGCCAACATGGCTTTAGACAAGGAAGATCTTGTCTTACTAATCTGATCTGTTTTTTTGAAGGTGTGCATAAACAGGTAGACAAAGGTGAGTCGGTTGATATAGTGTATCTGGACTTTCAGAAAGCTTTTGACAAGGTCCCCCATCAGAGACTTTTGGCGAAGCTAAAAAGTCATGGGATAGGAGGCAGTGTACTATTGTGGATCGGGAACTGGTTAAAAGATAGAAAGCAGAGGGTAGGGCTAAATGGCCAATATTCCCAATGGAAAAAGGTGAATAGTGGAGTACCCCAGGGATCTGTACTGGGTCCGCTACTTTTTGACATATTCATAAATGACCTGGAAAAGGGAATAACTAGTGAGGTTATCAAATTTGCAGATGACACAAAACTGTTTAAAGTTGTTAAAACCCAAGAGGATTGTGGAAAACTGCAGGAGGATCTGGATAAATTGGAAGACTGGGCATCCAAATGGCAGATGAAATTTAATGTGGACAAGTGCAAAGTTATGCACCTAGGAAAGAACAACCCACACTATAGTTACACGATGCAAGGCTCCACATTAGAAACCACCACCCAGGAAAAAGATTTAGGAGTCTTCGTGGATAACATGTTAAAACCCTCCGCCCAGTGTGCAGCGGCGGCCAAGAAAGCAAATAGAATGCTAGGTATCATAAGGAAAGGGATGGAGAATAAAACAAAGGATATTATAATGCCTCTGTATTGCTCCATGGTACGACCGCACCTTGAATATTGTGTGCAATTCTGGTCACCGTATCTTAAAAAGGACATAGAGTTATTAGAAAAAGTACAGAGAAGAGCCACCAAATTGGTGAAGGGGATGGAAGGCTACTCCTATGAAGAGAGGCTAAAAAGGTTAGGGCTCTTTAACCTAGAAAAGAGACGGCTGAGGGGAGATATGATAGAGGTGTATAAATTAATGAATGGAGTGGAACGGATAAACGTGGATCAATTGTTTACGCTATAAGAATATAGAAGGACTAGGGGACATGTAATGAAGCTACAGGGTAAACTATTTAAGACAAATAGGAGAAAATATTTCTTCACTCAACGTGTAATCAAACTCTGGAATCTGTTACCGGAGGATGTAGTAAGGGCTGTTAGTATAGCTGGGTTTAAAAAAGGTTTGGACAAGTTCCTGGAGGAAAGGTCCATAAACCACTATTAAAAAGGGACCCAGGATATCAATGCTTGGCCTAGTACAAGCACTGCAGAACCTGTGTCTTTTGGGGAAACTGCTAGGTACGTATGACCTAGATTGGCCACTGTTGGAAACAGGATACTGGGCTTGATGGACCTCGGTCTGACCCAGTATGGCATTTCTTATGTTCTTAAGGCACAGCTAGAGGGGGCAGGAGTGATCATACAGGAGCTAATGAGCCTAAGAGAGCTAATGACTTGCACCTGGGAATCAGCCCGGGAGTTTCAAAGGAAAGATTCCTTTAGAAGCAGAAGCTGAATGCTAGCAAAAGAGGAACACCTCTATTGAGAGGGACAGCTCCAGAGGAAGGGCAGAACTGGAACCGGATCCAGAAAGGAGGAATATCTCTACTGAGAGGAACACCTCAAAGGAGAGAGGACAGAGAGAAGGAACAACTCTGAGGGAAGGAGCAGCTCTAAGAGAAGGAGAAGGACTTGGAGAAAGAATCCTACCTGAGCAAGCACAAAGGAACAGAGTTCACAAAGGTGGAGTTCAGAAAGGCCAGGCTAAGCAAGCAGCTGTTCAGAGGGAGTCTGCTGGAGAAAGCACTAAGGCTAGAGAGTGTGCCACTCCCTGTTCCCACAACGTTCCTGATTCAAAAGCAGAGAGACGTATCCAGAGAACCAGAGAGATAGGTTTGGAGGAAAGCCTGCAGTCTTTGGGAAATACTAGTCAAGTTTTACCAGGCACCAAAGGAAAAGCAGTTTCTGACAAAGCAAAGTTCTTGCCAAAGCATAAAGTTGAATCCACACCAGGTTTTACCAAGCTGCCAGAAAGCACTGCCCTGCCTAGAGCCTGTTGGCAGAGAACCTGTTGCAGGAAAAATGTTTCTGGGAGAGAAAGCTCCACGGATTCAAACCACAGAGGCTCCAGATATGAAAGCTTTATTCATGATACTGAATGCTTAACTCCTAGAGGCACTGCTAAAACAAATATTCAGTTTGCAAGGAAGAAGAAACCAGGGTGGTTTCAGAAAATTCCCAGAGAACTTAAAACACAGTCTTATTGGAGGCAAGAGCCTAGGGACACTTCACGTAGACCTGTAGCAGACAGGGACAGTGACTACTCTGATGATGAAGGTAGTGGAGCAGAATCCATGGAAATTGAATATATAAATGCTGTTCCCATTCCTCCACCAGAAGAAATGGATTGTGGTTTGTGCATGGCCACGAGCCTAGAATCTGTAGCCACTGTATAACTGAGAAGAAGTTTGTTTAATTCTTATTGTGTTGGAATGAAGTGAATTCCTCTGATTAACCCTTGCACTAATTGTGGAGTTTAACAATTAGTCAGCTTGTTAATACTGGTACCTTTTGAAACAAAGGACATTCTTTTGATTTCTCAATGTCTTATTTGAACCCTTGCACAGACAGGGAATAAAGCCTTGTTTTTCCTACACTTGGTTTGATTATTGAGCTCTCATAGGAAGCTGGAAATAAGTAAGACCATTTTGCCATTCGTGGACCTTACATTTCATCATGCTCCCTAAATAATTTCTATCGTGGAGCATGCCCATACTTCGAATGGTCACCCGGGGATGCCCTCACGACAAGCTGCAGGGTAACCTATTTAATACTAATAAGAGAAAATATTTTTTCACTCAACATGTAATCAAACTCTGGAATTTGTTACCGGAGGATGTAGTAAAAGCTGTTATTGTAGCTGGGTTTAAAACCGTTTTGGACAAGTTCCTGGAGGAAAGGTCCATAAACCATTAAAAGGGAACCAGGATATCACTGCTTGACCCAAGATAAGCATTGTGGAACCTATGTCTTTTGGTGACACTGCTAGGTACTTATGGCCTAGATTGGCCACTCTTGGAAAAAGGATACTGGGCTTGATGGACCTTGGTCTGACCCAGTATGGCATATCTTATGTTCTTATGTTCCTTGTTCCATTTGAACTGTTGCTTCTCGATCAATGTAAAGGCTGTGCAAGAGAACTATTAGTTGTTCTGGTATACCCATGCTTCTTAATGTGACCCAGAGTTTCTCATGGTTTACACAGTCAAAAGTCTTGCTGTAGTCAATAAAACACATATCGATATCCTTTGGTATTCTTTTGTCTTTTTAATGATCCATGTCACATTCATGATGATGTCTCATATTCCTTGCCCTTTCCTGAACCCTGCTTACTCTTCAGGTAGTTCTCATTCCAGGTATGGTTGTAGTCTCTGTTGAATGATCTTGAGTAGAATCTTTCTGGCATGTGGGATAAGAGCGATTTTGTGATAATGTTCACAGCCAATCTGATCACCTTTCTTCAGTATTGGTATGAACCCAGATCATTTCCATTTTATTGGCCATGATGTTGTCTTCCAGATTTCTTGGCAGAGTAATGTGGATGAGTAGCATAATGGTTAGAGCACTGGCTTGGGAACCAAGTGACCAGGATTTGATTCCCCCTAGCACACCTTGGGCAAGTCACTTAACCCTCCATTGTTCAGAAAAATCCAAGTTATCAATGTCCCTGTTTAATGCACATTACCAAGTTTAAGTTGGAATGTAAACCACTTTGATTGAAATGATAAAGAAGTATAAAAAAACTGTTAAATAAAATAAACTGCTGCATCAGATTGCTTCAATACTTCAATGGGAATTCCATCAGTGCACAGTGCTTTGTTCTTTGATAATGCTTTCAATACTGCTTCGACTTCTTTCAACACCAATGGTTCCTGATCATAAGGTAGAGGTTGACATGGCTGTTGGTATATTTGATCTTTATGATATAATGATACTGTATATTCTTTCTACTTTGTCTTCATCTTCTCAGCATCATTCAACATGGATCCTTCAGTATCTTGCAGCGTTCCAGTTCAAGGCTGGAATTTTCTCTAACTCTCATAGCTTTAGGAAAGATGATCTTGTTCTTCCTCTAATAGTTTCCGATTCTATTTCCTTGCATTCATCATTGTAGTACTTCTCCTCATCTCGCCTTGCTGCAAGTTTAAAATCTCTGTTGAGCTCTGTGATTGGCTCTCTTTCTCTTCTGGCTTTAGTTTTTCTGTATTTCTGGGAAATTTTCAGAGTTTCTTCAGTCATCTATTCTGGCCATTTTTTCTTTTTCATCTTTTCTAGAGACTTCTCACTTTCTTCTATCAAACTGCCTTGATGTCATCCCACAACTCTTCTAGTGCTCTGTCATTTGTATCCAACGCAACAAATCGATTTCACAGGCAGTCTTTAAATTCTGGAGGTATATTCTCAAGGTCATATTATGCTACATTTATGAGTGGCTTGCTCTTTTTCAGCTTTACCTTGAATTTGCTTACTAATAGTTGATGATCAACAACTGTCAGCTCCATATTTTGTCTTTGTTGATGTTACTGAGCATTTCCATCATTGTCTTCCACAGGTGTAACTGATTTGATGTTCGTCAATCCATTGGGTGAAATTCATGGGTACAATCACCACTTGTGTTGCTGGAAGAATGTGTTTGAGATAACTAGATTGTTGGTCTTGCAGAATTTAATCAGTCTTTCTACAAAATCATTTCTTTTGCCAAGCCCATATTTTTCAACTACATTGTCTTCTTCATTGTTGCCAATGTTTGTGCTCCAGTCACCCATGACTGTCAAGATATCTTGTTTATGTTTGTTGTTTATTATGTTTATTAAAAACTTAATATACCGCCCATAATGGAAGCATCTGGGCGGTTTACAAACAAAGTTAAAAACTGCATAGGAAAGGAAAAGGAACACCACTAAAAACTGAGTAGGACAGAAAAGATAAAAACTAAGGGGGGGGGAGGAGGAGCAGACAGGACAACAAATAAAAGAGGAACAAGAGAGTTGTAGATCAACGATTTGGTGGGGGTGGACAGAGTGACACATAAATAGGGGAGGCAAGATTAAACATTCAATGAGGAGGTGGGGAGAGAGGTGAAGGGGGGGAGGGAGGTCAAAAGCAGAACAGAAAAAGTAGGTTTTCAGTTTGGCTTTAAAAGATTTGAAGGAGGATTCTAAATGGAGGGTAGGGGGGAGCGAGTTCCAGAGTCTTGGTCCAAGAAAATAAAAGGTGGATAACCGAGTGGATTCCAAGTGAGCCTGGGACGGGGAGGGAAGGGACATGCGGTTGGCGTAGATGGATTGGAGGGAACAGTGGGGGGGGGGGGGTGAAGGTGGACCTGATCAGCGAGATAGAGAGGGGTGCCTGTATGGATTGATCTGTGAATGAAAATGAGGAACTTATACTGAATCCGGAAAGGGATTGGGAGCCAGTGCAAGTGTAGAAGAAGGGGAGTGACGTGATCAAAGCATGAGGCATGAGTGAGAATACGAGCAGCAGTATTTTGAACACATTGAAGACAAAAAAGCTGGAACTGAGGGAGGCCGGCAAGGGAAACGTTACAGTAATTGAGACGAGATATGACAAGGGAGAGAAGCAGCATGGTTAGAGAAGAGGGGGATAGAAAAGGATGGATGGCACGAAGTTGCTTCAGAGTGAAGAAGGAACGTTGGACAATAGAGGATATGTGGTCTTTAAAAGAGAGGGAAGAGTCAACGTTAACATCTAAATACCCTAAAGATGAAACAATAGGAATGGGTGATGAGGAAAGCAGTGGGACAAGTGGAGGGGGGGGGGGGCTTCCAGCGGTAAACCAAATGGCGGAGGTTTTTGCATGTTCTGTCAGTTTGAGTTTGAACTGGTTCATAGAACGCATTAACTTATTCCTCTTCTGCAGCTGTTGTTGGGGCATATACTTGTATAATAGTTGTGTTAATGGGCAATCCTCTTAGAAGAATAGAAATTAAGCATTCACTTATTGTATTGTGTTTCATTATAGTTCTTGCAAGTTTCTTCTTAGTTATAAATGCAACACTATTTCTTCTTTTTATCTTTCATTTCCAGCATAGTATATGATATGATCATCAGATACAAAGTGCCCAACGCCAGTCCATTTCAGTTTACTGACACTCAACAGATCGAGTTGTACAGGTTCCATTTCATTCTTGACTGCCTCCAACTTCCCTTGGCTCATGCTTCATATGTTCCATGTGCACAATATGTAAGACATCATTGTAGGTTCTGACTCTCATTTCATGTGCAGCTACAGAAGCAGTCAGACATCCTGAGGGCTTTGATTCAACCACATCATAAAAGTCTTCAGCTCATCCCCAGTAGTCAGTCAAGTACCTTTGGTCCTGGGGTCTTATCTTCCAGCACTATAGTACAATTTGCTTTGTTATGACTATCAATTGGGTTTTCGTGGTGAGATACGGAAGACTTTTCTCCTGCGCAGGTAATGCTAGTGTTGTTGCCATTGTCACAGAAATGTGAGCCTCCGCCACCAACACTGTCCCATTCTGCTGCTGGTTTCCTTATGTTGTGTCTCTACTATAGAACCAGTCCAACGATGGAGGTAAAAAATCACGTGGTACCAAGCACACAGTCCAAAACGTGATGTGAGTGGAAAAACACTTTATTCAATAACAATAACAAGGACCTAATTAACAACCCGACACAGGCCGTGTTTCAAAAACCTTCATCAGGGGTTGTTGGAGTAGGTACTAAAAACATAAAAATGTACAGAATAAATTAAATTAAAAAGTAGAAACAATTGGGAAAGAACAAAATACTGATTAAAACCATAAAACACGCGTATATACATCAAAATCAATCGTAGAAATAAATAAATAAATAAATCAACTATACATAAATGTATAAAACAGAATAAAAGTACTAAAAAGTGTGGATACGCAAATACAATTAAAAGCAAACAATAGCACATAACTGAAATTAAATTAAAACATTAAGGGTGAAACAAGCAATATTACTTTGTCAAGAATACCTTAATTGTAGATATAATGGACAGGTAACCCTCAAAGGGAAGTAACAGGACTAAAATAGAGAAAACAAATTTAGGCATATGTATATATTGGAGATGATACCTTAGCTAACATCTATAATACATCTAAAAAATATTAACATCCCAAACAGTAAAACAATAAATAAATAAATAGCTAAAAAAAACTAAAAAAACTAAAAAAACTGAAAGACCAAAGGAGGCAACGGGTGCGGAGTACATGTACCAAGAGCTAGGAAGGGAGGAGGTCAGACTTGAGCTCAGAGGTACCGACAGAGCTTCATGGACAACAATTCTTAACGACTGTGATCAATTGTTGATCTTAGAGTAAACATTAGGGAAAGGTAAAGACAGGGATGTGCCCAAACTGATCTTCTTCAATATATTCATATGAAAATTCATTGCTATTTAAAAATTAAACTGGCTAGATGTAGTGAAACTAATAGTGAACCAACTGTCTACATTTTGCATTCGTCAAACTTTAAAATTGTTATAACAAAATGGCAAAGCAGATGAGGAAGGACCGCCTAAAAACATTTGCAGAAGAAAACTAAAACAGTGTGAGCTACCTTACCGACTGTGATCAATTGTTGATCTTAGAGTAAACCTTAGGGAAAGGTAAAGACAGGGATGTGCCCAAACTGATCTTCTTCAATATATTCAGAAGATCAGTTTGGGCACATCCCTGTCTTTACCTTTCCCTAATGTTTACTCTAAGATCAACAATTGATCACAGTCATTAAGAATTGTTGTCCATGAAGCTCTGTCGGTACCTCTGAGTTCAAGTCTGACCTCCTCCCTTCCTAGCTCTTGGTACATGTACTCCGCACCCGTTGCCTCCTTTGGTCTTTCAGTTTTTTTAGGTTTTTTTAGCTATTTATTTATTTATTGTTTTACTGTTTGAGATGTTAATATTTTTTAGATGTATTATAGATGTTAGCTAAGGTATCATCTCCAATATATACATATGCCTAAATTTGTTTTCTCTATTTTAGTCCTGTTACTTCCCTTTGAGGGTTACCTGTCCATTATATCTACAACTAAAGTATTCTTGACAAAGTAATATTGCTTGTTTCACCCTTAATGTTTTAATTTAATTTCAGTTATGTGCTATTGTTTGCTTTTAATTGTATTTGCGTATCCACACTTTTTAGTACTTTTATTCTGTTTTATACATTTATGTATAGTTGATTTATTTATTTATTTCTACGATTGATTTTGATGTATATATGCGTGTTTTATGGTTTTAATCAGTATTTTGTTCTTTCCCAATTGTTTCTACTTTTTAATTTAATTTATTCTGTACATTTTTATGTTTTTAGTACCTACTCCAACAACCCCTGATGAAGGTTTTCGAAACACGGCCAGTGTCGGGTTGTTAATTAGGTCCTTGTTATTGTTATTGAATAAAGTGTTTTTCCACTCACATCTACTATAGAACCATCCAACTTTAGTTCTTGAGGGTTGCAAATTAATCTTATTTACAGGCACTGTTCCCTCTAAGCTGTGCGCGTGTGCGCGTGCACACACCTCGCCAAGCAAGCGCACATACTTTACAACAGAGCGCACAAAAATTACGGCTCTGATTCTGATAGAAAACAACACAGACGTCTTAAAATTTAAAAGTTATGATTGTAATTACTAGAAATTTCCCGCTTCATTTAGTAATCGTCTATTTTCATTTAATTTGATTAAAAACAATGTGGTGTACATACTGTATTCTGACGTGTAGTCAAATTTTAAAGTATATAACTCCGAGTGTTGTTATGTGGCGCACAAAAATTTAACCTTCCTTCAAAAGCTGCACACAGCTGATATATTATGCGCACACAGCCTACAGAAAATTAGAGGGAACATTGTTTACAGGGTATCCCTAATGAATATGCATATGATATATTTGCATATTTTCTATTAAGGTGAAAGAAAGCCAGTATAGAAGATTTTATAAAAATAAATAGTTTAATTGTATATATTAATTAGGGGTATGTCTACTAAACAGCATTAGCTGCTATCATGGGGCTAATGCAGATTTATCACCCTGCAATAGCAGCTGACATGCGAGAAACATGCACATATCACAAGCACTTTTCTGCGATATCTGGCTTTTGCAAGATGGCAGGAATGGTTCTCTTTGCTCCTGCCCCCGTCATTGGGCCATTTCAAAATGGCCATAATCACAGGTGCTATCCTTTAGACTCACACTAAGGGGCAACCCTGCAAGATCACGATCACATTTGTGAGGGCCATTGATGTCGGCAGGAGTGCGGTTTAGTAGACATGCCCCTTATTGTTACCTAAAGTACGCAAATATATCATATGCTTAGAGGTAACCTAAAAGTCAGATTGGTTTGTTGAGTTTGATGATTAGAGCTAGACTCCCCTACTTTAGAGCAAGGGTTCTACTGCCATTATTATTATTACCCAACTCAGTGCTCAGGATACACATAGTGTGACGAGGAGAGCTGCCAGGAGCAGATGGAAATAGAAGAAAACAATGTTTGTACCTTTAAAATGAGTGACAGACCAGTTTTGCACAGACTTTGCAAGGCAAGCATGAAAAAAAATCCTGTCTCTGCTGAGGCTAAGCCACACCCAAGCTCTGACATGGAGGCAGGCTTGGGCACTGATTGTAAACCCCTGTGCAGAGGCAAGGGAGTGGCAGGCAAGAAACGTTTTTTAAAACCTGAAGCAGACCAGAAAGAGAGATCCTGGGGAGAGGAAAAAGTCTTCAAGGAGAAAGGATTCCAGGAGAGATTCCAGGAAGGAAGGAGTGGAGAAAGGCATAGGAAGGCTGACTTCCAGCTGCTGAATGAGGCCAGTAAGAAAGGAAGCAGTCTATGTCTGGAAAATGCCCCTAAACTTGAAGCTAGCAGATGGTTAGCTGGAAAGCTTACAGACGGGGTGGAACAGGTTGCAGTACCTAGTGTTCAAGAGCCACTGCCGAGGACTTCAACTGCTAGAAGGTGGGTGGATACGCTTGTCTGGGGAAAGAGCCAGAACTCACCTGAGAGCAGAGAAACTGAAACAAAAACACTAGAGACGTTAAGGCAAGTGTTCCCAGGGAAGAAAGCTCACTCTCCAAATATAATTGATCCTTATCAGAAAGAACAGCTATGGAGCGAATTTCAGAAGTTCTTACAGGACAGGAAGCCTGAAGAAGTTTTTGAAACCATAGAAAGGGATAAGCATTCTGTTGCCTAAGAGGATATGCAGATCGATTCCTTTGAGCCAGAGTCTAACCTGGGGGAATCCCCAATGGATTGCTCTTTTTGTTTGAAAGAAAAATAGACGCTGGTAAACAGGGCTCAAAAAGAAAAGCAAAACGTGGTGAGAAGCAATGTTTGCCTAACTCTGTAACTGATAAGAGTTTCTTCTGAAGCAAAGAAGGTTTTGTTGTTTAACCAAGGGTTTTGAAAAGTAAAGCAGCAGTTGTTAGAAGAAGAAGTTTACCTTTTGTTTGAATGAACACAAGAGACTACGACGTGCATGTTAACTTGTTTGATGAGAACAGCTGCCAGTGTTAGAAAGACTTTTGTTCATCTTTCTTCAGTTTCAGTTGTACATGTTTTCCTCTTATGTTTGGAGAAGTATCCTAATGCCTGCGTTCTGAATTTAATGCTTATGGAAATCCCACAAAAATAAATATTCTTGTTTGCCTTAACCCACGGTTTCACACTACTTTTGTCCTTGGATAAGAAAGCCAAACTACAAGTCCCAGAATTCCTTACTGGAGACAGACACAGTAAAGCTTTATATAAGGACATAACAAGGCGGCCCTATGCCTGTAAGCCCTAGGGCCCAGGCTAGGGTATCACAGTAGCCAGCCAGATTTTCAGAATAGCCACAATGAATATGTATGAGAGAGATTTGTAGGCACTTCTATTGTGTGTAGATCTCTGTTCTAGAGTGATGCGTCATATGAATGTGTTTAGACTTTTTTCATGCTACCTCAGTGCACCAGTGATTTGCATTAGATAAACTACTTTCCAAAGAAGTCATCTAGCTACTGAATATGCTATAGAATTCCGTTTAAAATATATCCTTTTAAACTATTTATTTATTTGAGTCCTCCATTCTTTGTATTCTAGTTCTAAGGGGCTTGTTTACAAAGCCGCGGTAATGGCTTCCGCCCGATATCGGCATCGTGGCCCCATTGAATTCAATGGGGCCACGGCTCCGATATCGGGCGGAAGCCGCTACCGCGGCTTTGTAAACAAGCCCCTAAGTGTCACTGATTTATTCTACTGTGCCCCTTGGCAATTCAGCAGTTCTGATTGCCAACAGAAAAGAAATTAGGCAAGCCAGAAGTATTGATTACATGTGCTGCAGATATTAACAAACCTAAGTAAATTTAAAAGAAGTGGACTGGAGAGATGTTAAGCCCATCTGTACTAAACTAATACAGATTGCTGGCAGGAACAAATGGACTAAATAGACTGATTTTCTGAAGGCATAAAATGGAAGAGTGAATTCCTGCCTTCCCTTTTTATGCACACTAAGGGGCTTGTTTACAAAGCCGCGGTAGCGGTTCGCGGTCGTTATCGGAGCCGTGGCCCCATTGAAATCAATGGGGTCGCGGCTCCGATAATGACTGTGAACCGCTACCGCGGCTTTGTAAACAAGCCCCTAAGTCTACTAAAGAAATGAAGAGCTCCTGATTGAGAGAATATATTTACCAAAAAGCAGGAATGCTTTTTGAAAACAATGCCAGGAAAATACACATATTAGTACAGACATGGAAAAATTGCTGCTACCCGCCTAGCCTCGGCGGCTGTTGGCACATTCAGCATAACCTGGATTTTCACTTCCATCACCACTGAAGTGAAAATCTGGGTTAAGGGGGTCGGCATTCAGGCTATGCGCTGAAACAGCGCATAGTCTGCCTAAATCAAAATCGGGCCCCATATTAATAATCATTTCTGCCAAACATCCGTCTTTATCCATCTTTCCCAAGGGAATCAGGTTTATGAGATAACCATGCATGTGTGTTTTGAGGTTTATATTCAGACAGCTACTTTGAGGCATTTAAGTCTGTAGTTTGGAACCTATACTCAGAAAATAAGGCTCCTAAATTTTTTTTCCTGCATATTGGAGCCTTAAAGTTTAAAAGTTTATATACCTTAAAAGGAGGCTCCTAAATTTAGACCTGCTATGGTTTTGCTTAAGTTGCAGGGTTGCACTGGAAATCAGCAACAGTGCCTAACTTTATTTTTCACTCTGGTTTTGCTTTTTTAAGCCTTCTTAGTTTGGGATGCTTTTGATGTAAGGTTCTGAAATATAGGAAATCAAAGCCAGAACATATTTAGAAATTCAAAACTCCAGGGCCTGATATTCAGAAGTGTTTATGAGGTTAGCAGAACTCCGCTGAGCCCGATGTCCGGCTGCCATGTCTGGATAGTGCTATTCAATATCGCCTCTAATCGCTGTTACACTCTCTGAAGAGCGCCGGGAACAGTCTGTGGGTGATTCCAGTACTGTTCCTGTTAGCAGCGATCTTCAGACCACTAACTAGATAAAAAACTGCATAAAGTTAGGCCATGAAGTCATGCTCATTAGTAAACCTGCTCCTTTATGCTGCCTATCACCGCTGTGTGGATAGTGCCAGTGGGCAGCACTGAAATCGGATATTCTGAGCCAGAAGATATCTGGTTTCTGGTGCTGAATATCTGGTTTCATTTTTAAATGCATGACCAGCACTTAAAAACATACTGACCATGGAGTTTAAATATTGACCCATGGGTGCCTATCTCTTAAAGTTAGGGGCCCAAAACATTTGAAAACAAACTTATTTATAGTGTGGGGGTAATTATTAAGTAGTGATAAAATATCAGATTTGACTACAGCTTTATTTTCTGTAGAAGTCACTAACCTGTGCTGACAGTATTAAAGTTTGGTGACTGCCATGGTAAAATGAATGATGCAACTTATGTTCAAGCATGCAAGCACCATTAGTTCTCCTTCATGACAACATCATTTCCAGGCAGCTATTTAAATGAGCTAGTGTCTAACACAAATTTCCTCCATTCCCCAATAACCCCCCCCCCCCAGCAAATCTCCCATCTCCCTCACCACTTAATCCCTCCAGTTCAACCATCCTACAGCAGAATATCCCCTATTCAAACTCCCTCTCAATTTGATGTCTTCCTGGCAGAGGTCCTGCTGGCCAGAAACCCCCCATTCAAGACCCTCCTTTTAAGTTACCCCCTCCCAATTCATGCCACATAGCAGATTGTCCCCTTTACTTCAAGCCCCTTCAGCACTGTTGCCTAGTAATGAGAGACACAGGAGCGATCACGAGTCACTCCCACCCTTACACTGCTCACATCAAAATGGTGACAAGTCACCTCTTATCAACAGTTTTGGGGTGTTACCACTTAGGGTCAAGCTGCCAAATAAGGAGCACATGCACCTGCATGTGCCTTATGATTAAAATGTGATATTGCAGTGCCATGGGCGGAGGATTCCTGCACGGCTTAGTGGGAACTTTGAAGGCAAGTTGCATTATTCAATTTGCAAAATAATGAGGTGCTTTTCATGCAGTTGCATGCTTTGCATTTCATTTTGTAGTGAGCATTATCGTAAACCAATGGTTCTCAACCCAGTCCTCTGGGAGTCCGACCAGTCAGGTTTTTAGGATATCTGCAATGAAGTTGCATGAGATAGATCTGCATACAATGGAAGCAATGCATACAGATCTATCTCATGCATATTAATTGTGGATATCCTGAAAACCTGACTGGCCTGAGAGTCCCAGAGGACCGGGTTGAGAACCACGGCCATAAACTAATATTTATTAAGGTAAAATAATCTACAATCTTGCATATTCCCTTAATACACATTAGTATCTACCTTCCCAAATATCCTATACACCCCAAAGTTTCTGGAATATTCAAAGGAATATGGATAGGGTATGTTCTTTTGGATTCACATGTATGCATGGACTCATGTATATGTGTCCTTGAGGGTTGCTGTATTCATTTTACATGGAACTTCTTGTTCTATTTTTCAAACTGTTTATGTATTCCTCAGATTTTTCTGTTCTATTTTAGTCTAGCCCTGAGAAAGAAATCTGCTGCAGTTTATTTATTCACATTTATAGATCACTTGCTTATAATAGAACTCCAGGTGATGTACAGCAGAAGATAATATCTAAGAGACAATACATATAAAATTAGCCTTCAGATGATCGTGCTCCTGATTTTATATCTAAGTTTCCAGAAATATCATATTGCAATCTTAGAATTCATCTGCTATGTGAAGAGTGGACTAGAATTCTTTCATAACCCCATAACTGATAAATTAGATTTGACTAGGGTGCCTCATGTTCGTATACAAAACCTTGATGGTACTAATTAGACCAATAATAATGGCCCCCATGTAACAAAATGTAAGACGTGCCACAAAAGGTCAGACATTGCCCTTTTAAAATATGTCAACTCCGAGGCAGAAACAAGTGGGAGGAGGGGGATAGGGCTTCCTCGGCCATCTGTCTATTTTGTAAAATGGGGTGAGGCAAGCTTCTCATTAGTGCCTAGGAGTCATCAGGAAGTCGGCACTGGGTGGTCCGGGGGTTGGAAGTAAATAGCCTCACGGTGACGAAGTTTAAAGAAGTGTCATCGGATTGTTTGGGCCATTGCCACCTCTCAAGCTCCCGAGAATGGCAACAGCAGTGGCAATGGGCTCTATACAAATGTTAAGTAGTAGTAGTGGTAGTAGTAGTAGTAGTGGTAGTAGTAGTAGCAGTAGTAGCAGTGGTAGTAGTAGTAAAAATGGTAGTAGTAGTAGTAGTAGTAGTAGTGGTAGTAGTAGTAATAGGTGACTGCCTAGTTTATTTATTTATTTGCACAGTTTTATATACCTCCACTTCCAGCGATCAGGGGCGGTTTACATTGAAAAGTTAAAGTTACATAGAACAATATTTAAACTATATACAGAGAACGTATAACATGCTAGCTATACCAGGAATGGGTAGAGTGGAGGTTGGTTAACATATAACTGTATACATAACAGAATTCACAACATGTACAATGAACAGAGGTAGCTGAGGGGGGAGGATGCTCAGCCTGGGAGGATATGCTAGGGGGTAGTTGAGTTGCTGGGTTATGTGATTGTAAATAGCAGTGTTTTCAGTTCTTTTTTGAATGTCTGAAGGTCTTTTATTGATCTGAGTGGGTCTGGGAGGGAATTCCAAAGAGAAGGCGCTGTATAGGAGAAGTCTCTATTACTGGTTGCTTGTTTTGTTTAGCGCAGGGGTCACCAACCTCCAGAGGGCCGCGGGCCGCACAGCCGACTACCGGGAGCCTCGCGGGCCGCACCCCCCTTCTCCCCGCCCCCGCGAAAAAAAACAATGCTCACGGGAATAATTACACCATGAATTATAATGATTATCAAATCAGCTCTAACCTGTATTTTAAAAGTGATGAAGGCAAAACTGCTGCAACCAGGTCCTCAAATCTTGATTTACTCCTTTGTAATAAATATTGCAGCTCCCTGCTCTCAGGTGCCTCCCAACTTCAGTTTAGGTGAACTGATCCACGAGACCTGCAGGGAGGGGGAAGGTAAGGTCCACTGGACTGATGACGAGACCTGCAGGGAACAGGAAGGTAAGCTCCTCCTCGCTCCCCATCGTGTAAATAAATCCTTGGCGGGCCGCACCGGGGTAGAGCCTCGCGGGCCGCACCAAGGGACCTCGCGGGCCGCAGGTTGGTGACCCCTGGTTTAGCGGATTGAGGAGGGAATTGCTAGTACGCTTAACTTACTTTTCCCCCTACTTCTGTTTTCTGGTTGGGTTTGTATCTTGGTTGTAAGAAAAGATGGAGAGATATTATTGATAAGTTTGAATGTGGTGACTAAAGATTTGTATTTTATCCTACTGGCTACTGGGAGCCAGTATAGGTTGTAGAGAATGGGGGAGATGTGATCTGTTAGTCTTGCCTTGGATTTGATCCTTGCAGTAACATTCTGGGCTAATTGGAGAGTGTGGAGGCTCTTTTTAGGCAGTCCTTGTAGTATGCTATTACAATAATCCAGGTAAGGTGTGATTAGGGCCTGGACTACTCTACAGAAATCATGAGTCTCTAGGAGGGGTCTGAGGTGCTGGATTGTCTTTAGTTTGTAAAATATAGTTCTTGCTGTTTGCTTAATTTGTGCTGTCATTGAGAGTGATCTATCTATTGTGATGCCTAGATATTAAATCTCAGCTTTGACTGGGATATTTGTATCATGGAGTTTGAATGTTGGGGGAGGGGTAAAGTTTTGATTTCTTGGTGTGAATACGATCTGTTTTTTTTAAAATTTATGTGAAGATTATTTTCCTTTAGTCAAGATTCGCCTAATGGCAGTGCCGGTCCTGCTTATATATGAGACTTGTAACACGCTAGTACCACACAGCCTGGGCATGCAGAGTTAAGTGGCCTGATCCCTTCTTTAGATAGTAGAACAGAGCTTGGGGAAAGCACTGCCTCCTGGGAGTTGTAGTATTTACTATTCAAATAAAAGAGAGTAGTTGAGCACGAATGGTTTCAGGCAAATAAACAGGATTTTTAATTCCCCTCCAGGCGGCTTTACATACAGGAAATAAAGAACAAATTGCCATACATCTTCTGGCAGGAAATAATATAAGAATTGAACAAAAATAGCTTCTTATATCAGCATCACATACGTTTCACAGTAGTCCAACTTAAACAAGCATTTCTCTGCTCAAACCTTTTGTGCTTTTCTTCCAGCTGCCTTCTGCAGCTCTCTGAACAGCTTAGTATTAGCACACAGGTATTATATTATCAGAAACAGATAATGTACAGTCCATTTCTTCCACTGGCATGTATTCTACAGCTGGTTCTGTCTCCATTGCTTCATAATGGTTATCAGCTGGGAATGTTTGAAACTGGCTACACGGTGTTTCCAAGCACACACCCAGTTCCTCAGCTCTAGACTTTTCTCTGCAGCCTTCTGCTAGATACGGTTGAGAATTACCACAGCATTTACTATGAGGAGAGCCCCACCCTTCTGGGCTAACACAAGACCACTTCTTAAAAACAGTTTGGTCTTTAACCCAATCTCTCAGCCTACCTTTTGGCTTTCTTACAGGAGATTCTCTCTGCACTTCAGGGTCAGCTAGAGATTCAAACCTTGGAGTTTGTGAGTGCTCCCAAGTCAGCCTTCTTGGTAATCTTTCCCTTTGGCTGCCTTTCAGACACGGCACCAAACCTGGGCTGTTTATACCTGGCTTCTTGGCAATGGTTCTCCAATTGTTTCTCTTGCTGGTTTCCCTCTCTGAATTAAACCTCAGAGAATCTTCTATTACCATCAGCTCCTCTGGGTTCTCAGTCCCCAGCAGTTCCTCTGCACCTGAGCTTAACTCCTGTTCTGGCTTTGGTCTTTCTCTCCGTTCCTGTAGCTGGTCTCTCAGCTGTTCTCGTGGCTGTTTTCCACCTTGTTCGCCCGGCTGTTCTAACTTTCTCTCTAATGAGCATTCTTTATATCTCTGCTTTCTAGGGTTTAACCTGACCCCTCCTGCCAGCAGGTGTACTGCCTCAACTCGTGACTGTGGAGCTAAACTGCAGCAGGAGCGTGTTTTCCTTTCTTGTGACTCACTTTGCTTGTGGTTTCCCTGGAAACCATGAGCCATGTGCTTTTGTTTTCTGTCATCTATTGAAGCTAACTCTTCCGTTTTACCTCTCTCTAAGGCAGGGGTCTCAAACACGCGGCCCGCAAGACAACTTTGTGCGGCCCGCGACGGAGGAAAACAAAAAAACCCAAAACCCTGGCTTCTGCCGTTGCCGCCGTGGCAGCGGCAGAATCAATTGTTAAATTTTAAAAAAAACTGACTTCTGCTGCTCAAGCAGCAAAATCAGCTGTCCTGCGGCCCCTTCACCTGTGCCCGGAGATCCGAGTCTGCTCTATCAGCGGCGTGCTTTTCAAGCCGCGAGGAGAGTATTCCCCTCTCGCGTGGAAGCCACGCGAGAGGGGAATACTCTCCTCGCGGCTTGAAAAGCACGCCGCTGATAGAGCAGACTCGGATCTCCGGGCACAGGTGAAGGGGCCACAGGACAGCTGATTTTGCTGCTTGAGCAGCAGAAGTCAGTTTTTTTTACTTGTTCTTCCACTTTAGTAATTGTTTAGCTGGACGTCTCCAGGGTGCACAGGAGGGCCCCTCTGGAATTTCCAACCAAATTCCCTAATTCTGGGGGCTAAGGTTGAGCTTCTGGTCAGGAAGATCAGTTGAGCTTCCTTTAAAGGGGGAGGCCGGATTTTGGTCACGAGTACCTTGCAGGCTGGCAGCAGGGAGAGCCTTCAGTATCTTTACTTAGTTCAGTTGACTAAGCAGCACCTGTCTTCCTGCATGGGCTCTGGCTCCCCTGCTCCTCTGAGGCTGCGATTTGGACACAGTGAGTTTTGCTTAACACCCCCTCCCCCTGGGCCTGCTGTCGCTCAATCGAGAGTGGGACTAGCGCGAAAACTCCGGGGTTTCTCTGCTTCTGCAATCCGCTGGGACCTTATGTCTCCGGTCCTGACTCTATTTCTGATGCACAGCGTGTTTCCTCAGCCGCAAAAGGTACAGTGGTCATTTTTGCTCCTCACATCCATGGCAGCAGTTTTTGAGCAGGGATTCAGGCCGTGTGGTCTGCTAGGACAGCGTTAGTTTCCTATGGTCATTTTTATTTTATTTTGTTTTGTAGCCACAGAGCTGTTTTTCAGTGCCAGCATCACACAGGGGGAAATTATTTATGATGCCTCCCTCTTTCCAACGATGCCTCATCTGCTACCAAAAGTGCAAGGATTTACAGGACAGGGTATGCACAGCTTGTGCTGCTCACCAGGGGAGTCCTCCAGCACGGCCCCCAGTCCAGTAAATGAGACCTGGCCCCTCTGCACTGCCTGCTCCCATGGGCATCAGGATCAGTTCTCCAGAAGTGGATGCTCTTGATCCACCTGCCCTAGCCTGCAATCCCTTCTGCTCAGATGCTGCTGCCCAAGGATTCTTCTCCACAGAGGCAGGATTCTCAATTTCTAGTGCTCTTCAGGCAGGCTTGGACCCTCTGGTGCTCAGACCCTGCCATCTCTGGTTTGGAGTTGCTCTCTGTACACAGAACTTCGCTAGACATTGTGCCGGGGGTCCCAGTTTAATTGTCTTGTTTCTAAATTTTGATTCCTTGTTTGGTGATGGTGTATTCTGCATGTGTAACTGAGCTGAGGTATTCTGTTTATGTAATTCCTATTTGACATTGCTACTTGTTCTCTGTCCCCAGTAGGTCATGTATTTGTTATTCTCTGAAATGTATTGATTTAATATTTGCAGTGTTGCCTTTTGATAGGTAGGGTATAGTGCTTTGTGAGTCCTGGTAGTGCTGTTAGGATATGGTGGGTTTGCTATGGGTTCTAAATGGGCAGTGTTTGTTTGTAGTAGTTCCTAATGTGCCTGGCGGTTGCCACTGGATTATAGTAATGTAGAAATCTTTTAGTCTTTCTTTATTCATGCACTCATTAAGAGGCACGTTTACTAAAAGTTAGGGTATGGTAACATTATGCAAATATTTATGCAAATGAGGTCCCTTATGCAAATGAGTTCCCACGTCTCATGCGGCCCCCGGGTTATTTTACAAGTCCTCATTTGGCCCTCAAAGCAATTTGAGTTTGAGACCCCTGCTCTAAGGGATCAGAGGGACCTTCTACACCACAGACTACTCACCTGGAAGTTGCAAAATGTGGCAGCTAGAGTAATTTTGGGAAAAAGAGATTTACACTGGTGGTCTGTGGCCAAGAGAGCCAAATTCAGAATTCTAACTCTGACTTTTAAAGCACTAAACAACCTTGGTCTGTATTATTTGATGGAAGGACTTTCAAGGTATAAACCTTCTTGTTTATGGGGAGATTTGTACAAAAAGCTTTTCTGCTCACTCTACTGCTCATAAAGATGAGATTGACTGGGACCAAGGACATTTATGAGGAAAATAACTCATTTTAGATATATGATCAAAACTTAGGGCCCAATATTAATTTGTGATGGATATGCGACTTTAACCCTGGATATTCAATCCAGGGCCATGTATGGCAACTGGCATTGAGTATCTGGGGTTGCCACACAGCCGCCAATGGAGAAGAAGGGAACTGTGCAGCGGCAAAATTCAGCTGCTGCCCAGTTAGCTTCGGCGGGAAAAGTTAGCACAGCTTTTGCTGCGCCTAACTTTTGCCGCGGAGGGATAACCGGATAGTGGCTGAATATTGCCGCTGCATGTTATCTCTGGGTACCACCCCAGAACGCCCCTTACATGCTCTAATGCTAAGCGGTTGGCATCGAGGCATATAATGGCATTACTTGGGGCTATTTAGTGGCACTAACCATGTTTAAACCATGTCAGTGCCTCTGAATATCCCACTTAAGGGCATTTACAGGGTTTATAGCTCTGTAAACCATGTAAATGCCTTTGAATATCGGGCCCTTAGTATTTTTTTATTACATTTCTGTTTTTTCGGTCCACTTTATGTATATTTAAGTGAAGCGGCTTTTCAGAAGAGTCATTTAGGTGCCATCCGGGATATGCAAATCAAAATGTGTGAAATTCCACGGTGCAGAGAATGTGGGCATGTGCAAATGCATTCTAAGATCGACCTATATCCGCCGCAAAAGATAAACGTCTCCACCAACATGCAAGGAGTGGGGATGTGCAGAATAAATCTCCAGACACATGCAGGAAATGGAATGATTTTGGAAATGTACATGTGTGTAACATGCAGGTTTGTGAAATTAGCAACATAGAAGTACCTGCGACAGTATTTCAGAATGTGCTTTGTATCTGTTGTCACATACATGTGCCGGCCTACCATTTTGTGAGCAGAGATGTGCAGCTGCGCAGCAGCTCACAAAAAGCCTCTTTATTACCATCATGTCACTTTGAAAGGGCAGAAATTATTAGGGGAGTCAGATGACTTTCCCCTCTTCTCCCTACTGTTATATGCTGGCTATAAGGAACACTTTCAAATGCCTATTCGTGACTGGGAGCAGAAATAGACATAGACATGTTTGCTGGTGGTCATAAACATGTAATGCTATTCTAAACTGGATGTGCAGGTGGATCTTTTATAGACTGCCAAGGTCACACCTCCAGCATGCTCCCATCTGACACAGACCTGATCACGATAGACATGTGTAACATCGGGCCTTTCTAAAATGGCTCTTGAGATGCAGATGTGATTGGCATGCCTGAATGGACACTTTTAGATGTACAAATCAAAACAGAGATTCTAAAATGATCCCCTTAATGCCTGATAGTTTGATGTCTTAAGGGCTCATTCTGTCCTGGACGTAGATCCCCTCTATACAACCGATCTGAGCCAAACCCCGCGGGATCAGAATCACAATCAATCCTCTACGTGCAGGTCGGGACTGCGATTCAACCTGGCCTGCACGTACAAGACCTTCCCGGCTAGCTCAGTCAAGGTTGTTCAATGGAGCTGTGCGCCATGGCACCATGTTGCTATGGCACTGCGGCTCCATTGAAGAGCCGCGATGCTGGCCGCCGGAAAAAAAAGCTTATTACCCGCAGCCCGACCCCCAATCTGGCCTCCTAAGGCCAGGGTCGGGCTGCAGTGAATGTCCTCCGGCCCCGGTGCCTCATCTGCATCCCAGCATTAAAAAAAAAACACGTCCAGGGAAGTTATTCCACCTCAGAAGTGGAATAACTTCCCCGCACATGTCGCCGGCCCTGGACGTACAGGGCCGACTTTAGAATCGGCCCTGTATGTCCAGGGCTGGTGACCACCCACTAACTGCCCAAACTCTGCCCCTGAGTCCCATCTTCCCCGTCCCCATCTAACTTCGCCGCACAACCGGCGGGGAGGTTAGATGCAGCGGGGTAAGGCACAAATAGCGGGGATGGATGTCCTGTTGGATGGATGTCCACCCCAGCTATTCATGGCACAGAATTGGGCCATTAGTTTTTTGTTGTTTTATTAATATTTATGTATTATATAATCTTAGGGATTTTACATTCTATTTTTTTTTAATTTTACATTTCTGTTTATATTTACTATTAGTGGCTTGATAGACTAAATCACCATTAACATTGTTAGGAACAAAGTAGTTTACATAAAACTCAAATGCAAGAAAGAAAAGAACTCAATAAATCAAATAGGACAAGGAAAGCTAAAGAAGATAGAAAAAAAGAATGAAAAAAACATTACAATAACAGAATGGGGGTAAAATATACAACTGTATACATCCAGTGGCCGGTGCTACACAATATTCCCAATATTCTGGAAAAGCCTTTTCAAAACAGTATGCTTTAAGGGCCTTTTAAACATTTCTTGAGGTTGGACTTGATATAAGTAATCAAGGAGAGAATTCCATAGGTGAGGGGCTAAGAAATAGAATGCTGAATGAGTAATGGCTTCCAGTTGCATACTAGAGAGAACTAAGAGTTTAGAGGCCTGAAATTGTAAGGTTTGTGTAGGACAGCAAGAGACTAGAAGAGATGAGAAGTATAGTAGGAGATCTGTATAGTATGCTTTGTATGCTATTTTAAGAATTTTGAAATGAAACTGGTAGATAAGAGGTAACCAATGGATCTGATAGAAAAGAAGGGTGACATGATCATACAGTATTTGATTGCCTTTCTCAATAAGTAGATTGCAGTATTCAAAACCAATTGTAATTTTTTTCAGGTGTGACATGTGAAGACCACAATCAATGACATTATAGTAATCAAGATAAGATGTGACTTGGGCATGGAGTAGGGAATGAAATGTCGAATTGGAAAGATATTGTTTAATAGAATGGATTTGATGAAGGGCATGAAACGATGAGTGAATGGTAGCTGTTTGAGTCAATTAGGATTCCTAGATGAGTTAGTGCCTGGACAAGTGGGATTTTCTTCCCTGAAATAGAAGAGCTGATGGTAAGAGGAGCGGAGTTTCCTGTGACCCATAAAGCTTGTGATTTAGAAGGGTTGAGTAGGAGACCATGATTAAAGAGCCAGGGTGCTACAGAATTTAAACAGGTGTTCAATGAGGTGAGATCAGGAGACCTGAAGGCAAAGTAATTTATTAGTAAGATATCATCTGCATAATAATATCTGCTGATCCCATGATCCTATATCAGAGTGGCTAATGGAGCAATGAAAATGGTGAATTGTTTGGGGGAAAGAATGTAGCCCTGAGGGACTCCACAAGGGAAGGACAATGGGCTAGAGTCTGAGGAAGATCATGTATGCACTTTGAAAGAATGGTCATGAAGAAACAAATGAAACCATTTCAGTACCCTATCCTTAAGGATAATGTCATAAAGATGTTGAAGTAGCAGCAAATGATTAATGACATTGAATGCAGCTGATAGATTAAAGGATACAACCAAGACAAACTTGTGGGCATCAAGGTTTGCCTGAAGTTGACTCAGTAATGCAGTGAAGGCAGTTTCTGTGCTATGGCCTTTCTGAAATTCAGATTGTCTAGGGTGCAGTACGTTAGTTTTATCAACAAAGTATGATAGCTGAATACAGTAAATTTTTCAAATTTTTGACAAGAACAGAAGATTAGATACTCGATGGTAATTTTCTGTGGCTGAAACATCAACCGGGCCCTTTTTAAGGATTGGACTACGGCTTGTTTTAAGTGTGGAGGAATGGAACCAGTCTGAAGACTGGCATTAACCACTGAACAAAAGAAAGTTCAAATGTCAAGTGTTGGTGCCTTAAGCCAGGCTGATGGAATAGGGTCCAGTGGGCAAGTAGTAGCTTTAGTTGAAGAGACCAAGCTGGTTAGGGCTGCTAGAGATAGCTCATTAAATGCCAACCACGTACTAGAGAGGATCACTGGTGTTATTTTTCCAGTGCTTCTGATAGGGATGCTTCTGAAGGGACCATTAATTCAGGAATGAGGGGGGGGGGGAGGAGATGACATATAAATTGATGTCACCTTGGACAGAAAGAAATTTACTAGTATCTTCGAGGATGGGATACTTTATTGACTTTCACCACTAATCATAGCTTAATGAATACAACTTGAATACTTTATTTCACTATTTAAGATATTATTCTATATTAACTACTTGTCTGTAGTATTCTAGGTTATTTAGAAGCTTTATTCATGATTTCCTTGTCTAAAAACAGACATTTATATGTGGAAATAGCATCCACAATTTAGAAAGGGATGAATTTACACATGGATGTTCTTACTATGTAGAAACTGAAAAGGGGAGTGTCAAGGGTGTGGTTAGGCCTGAATGAATCAAAACTCTATATGTGCATTCCTCATTTCATATAGGAAATACACGTGTTACTGCAATTATCCACATCAAGATTTATAGCTGCTCCCTAGCACGTTTAGAATTTGCTAAAGTGTTTGATTCAGACAGCCTTTAGAGGAGGAATTAAGGGGATTATCCTTCTTCATTCCCTGTTGTTTATTTCCCCCTCAGATAGAGATAGTGGCATCCATTGTTATTTGGTGGCATTTATACATGTAGGGTTGCAAAATAGCCATCATACCTGTGTAAGGGTCAGCACTTACATGTGTAAGTTATGAAATCTGGCACTTAAAAATATAGGATTCTATACAGCACTCATAGGGGCATGTTTATTAAAATGCAGTAGGACGTACAGGGTTAACGTGCGGAATTCATGCGTTACTATCATGCCGAATCCCAGTGGCAGTGATAAAGACAAGGGGTGTGGCCACAGTACACTACTACCATTGCACTAGCCACATTACTAGCATGGTAGTAGTGAATGCACAATCCAGTGCATGAACACAGCGCACATGGTCTCCACTGTGTCAGAAAGTAGAATGCTACATGTGTGATACTGGGGCATTTGCAGGCCTTGGATTCACTGTGGACAGTAAGAACTGTGCCCCTAGCACTCATAAAGGAAGGTAGCAACTGGCCAGTACAGACTATAGTGATGAACGGGAATGGGTTGAACAGCAGCACAGCTTAGACCTCAGAGGCTAAGCAGGAGAGAACGGAGCATGCAAATTAGAAAAGCAAACACATGTAGAAA
Source organism: Ichthyophis bannanicus (assembly GCA_033557465.1). Taxonomy (NCBI): domain Eukaryota; kingdom Metazoa; phylum Chordata; class Amphibia; order Gymnophiona; family Ichthyophiidae; genus Ichthyophis; species Ichthyophis bannanicus. The sequence continues at coordinate 1,526,886,686 of CM066032.1, forward strand.
GTATGTTCTGCATCACAAACCTTAGGTGATAGAGTGCAAGTGTGGCATCTGGAGATGCAGGAAGCTTTGGTATTCAGCTCCCATCTGCTATTGGCCCCCTATTGTTCTAGGGCTCTTCATATTTCTTAATACTCCCATATGAACTGCGTGTCCGAGCCATGCAGTTGGCACATGGGAGCAAGGCAAGTGCAGCTCGCATCTGGTCAGAGGCTGGCATTAACTGCAGCCACGCCAGTGGTGTGGTTGTGTAGCTCGTGCATGACTACTGTGCGCCGCAAACACGCACCCTGACTCTGCCCTCTCTCCACCCTATTTCCGCCTTGGCTCCACCTATTCGCATGTTGCTGTGTTAGGCGGAATTTTTAGTGTGGTGGCCTTGGGCCTGCGCGCTCCTTGCTGCATATGACTCAACTGTGTACCAACCGCAGGCAAAACCCCGTGCTACCATCCAGCGTGCTTTAGTAAACATGCCCCACCGAGAATTACATGTTAGAAATTCATACAAGCCCCTATCCTAAAGGACTTAGATGCACGAATGGGCCCTAAAATGTGCATCTGAGCCGTCACTATTCTGCAAGCGCATGCCTAAGTCCCATTGGGCCCGATTCAGTCCTGGACGTCCCGGCCCTCTGTGCGCCTGGTTGGAACCGGACGCACAGAGTTAGCCAGGATTCTGATCCCGCGGGGCAAATCTAGACACCATCACTGCTGTGACTACCTGAAGGTGCAGTTGTATGCCCTTATTCTATAAATTAAAATATACATGTGCTTTACATTATAGAACATGCCCCAAATATGCACACAACAATATGCATTGACTGCACAGAAAATTATAGAATTACCCACATTTGGTGGCCATGCTTACTACATTGATATTTCCTATATGTGGATTTGCAAAATGGCTTCTCTTGCTTCCTGTATTAGCACATACATACTGTATGTGCACTCCTGCACCTCTTATTCTGCATTTTAGAAAAGGTTGCACATTTAGCAGAACGTTTTCTAAAATACCACCAGAATTCTGAAAACTTTGTGACTTCAACATCTCTATGCCGAACTCCATGTTTTGTGTAAAATGAGTCTTTACATCTCAACACAGTACTGGAGTTTGTGGGAGAACCTGATTTGCATTGCTATTGTCTAATGAATATAGGACCCTCTCTTTACAATGAAGTTGACTCATGGTAACCCTTTAGCATATATGATAATAAGCACACTGTTCTTTTAGAAGACTTTTTCTAACTGCAGTTATGATTTCATTCCTCTTCTATGCAAGTTTTGGGAAATGTAAGGTGAAAAACGTATTAAAAAAAACCCTGCACATCAGTTTGCTTGCATAAATTTTAAACAGACCATTTTTATATGAATATGTACATTCCAGTAACTTTTGGAAGGGGAAAATTTACACATATAAATGTGAGCCAGCAAAAATATTGTCAAAATGGTGCTGAACGTTTTCTGTACTGTTCTTAAACGTTGAAATGACAGAGGCAGGTGGCACCTTATAGACTAAGCAATTTATTGAGGCATGCAACTTTCAAGGACAGAAGTCCACTTCTTCCGATGCCACCTGCCTCCCACCACCTGTCACTATGATTTTTGCTACTCTAGATTAACATGGCTACCCCTCTGAAAGTTTGCAGCATCTTAAAATTTAGGAAACCTGTTTAATAAAGCATAGCAAGTGGTTACTTTGTGAATTAGCCTGTGGTGACAGTTACTGCACAGCTGCAGTATTTACCCCACACTATTTTGTGCCATAACTGCTTGCCACGGCAGGAGTTAGGAAAGGGGTGGCGAATGGGTAGGTTATGGGTGTGGACAGCATTTGCACTGTCACTGCTGCAGATCATATGGGTGCACTTACTGTAGCTTGCTGCTTAAAAAAGGATGATTCCCCAAGTTAGCATTCCAGAGCACCTTCTCCAACCAAAGATCAGCACCTCCAATCTGACAGCATTCCCCCACCCCTCCCACTATCTCTCTGGCACTTTCTGGGGGTGTTCCTGGAGGGTTAGTGGGAAGTCAGAAGCAATCTCCATACAGTCCTGTCCCCATTGCTGGCCTGGGTTCAAAATGGCAGCTGTGCCCTCTAGTTGTATTCTCATGGTACTACTGCTAAGGGCCATTGGCAAATAAGAAGTGCGCTTTTATACTGTTCAGATTTGCCCAGTGGACATGAAAGACTTAAGACCCAGATTATGAACACAGTGGTAACAAAATCAAAATTTCTGTGGACTTCTTTTGGCTTACGTTGCATATCTTTACCTAGGGCATATTTGCTGAGTGCTTTGCATTGAAATCACTTTCTGTTCTCTTGTTGTGAATGATTAAGCTAATTTTCTCATGCTCATGCAAACAGACAACGGGTTGGCAATATCCTAATGATCTGACAGTGCAGGAAAATATACTTCACTTTCAATAACTGAGTAGAAAAACTCTCAGTATTTCTATTGTTTTTACTATTTTCATCTTCTTAGTTGTATTAACCGGAAGAGGTTGCTTATTTTCTTGACCTTTGAATGAAGGAATGAGTAGTTTCATCTTTTCTTATGGTCTTTGTGCAATAGCATCTGTTTGTCTTTTCTAGAAATTATGCAGGGCATAATCAAAGCAATTTAACCAGTTAGTAGACCTGCTAAACTTGATATACCGCCTTTCAGGGGTAGTTGGGGAAAGGACTTCATAGTTTAAAAGAAAACAACAAGCATGCATATGCACATATAAAAAACACAAAAGTGGTCAGCAGGATATTCAGTGGCACTAAACTATTTAGTGCCGCTTAATATCCCCTGCTGTCCAGTTTGTATGCCCAGAAGCTAACCGGCTAGTATCGGGGCATTCCGCGGGCAGAGGGGTGGCAACAAGGATTCGCTGGTCAATAGTGATAGTGAGCTGCTGGCCAGTTAACCCTAACCAGCTGAAATTAGGACAGCTGAATGACTCTTTTAACTTTAGCCAGTTTAGCTATCCAGCCAATGGCTCTATCTGAGGTGCGATTAAAAAGTATTGAGACTTGAACAATAACACAATAAGTTAAACACTGACAGTTATTGCACTCAGTCTCCTTCAAATTAGCCCTCTTGATTAAATACACTTCTTCCAGCGTTCCTGTCACTGCTGGAAACAATTTTGAAGTGCCTCTTTCGTTATGCTATGAAGCTGCTGTGTCAAATTTTGCTTAATGGTCTCCACATCATCGAATCTCCTTCCTTTCAGTGGTAATTTCAGTTTTGGAAATAAAGCAACAGGGTATGAGGTCAGATGAGTGCAGAGGCTGATGGACTTGCTCGATTTGGTGTTTGGTCAAGAACTGCTGGACAAGATGTGATGCGTGAGCTGGGGCATTATCGTGATGAAGCAACCATTTACCATTCCTGTGCAACTCTGGCCTCTTACAATGAACTGCATCTCTCAAATGAGTCAGAACCTGGATGTAGTACTCGTTATTGATGGTATAGCCTTTTGGAGCATACTCATGATGAACAATATCCTGGTAATCAAAGAAAACTGTGAGCATGACCATGACACCTCCTCACCTGACAGGCTTGCTTGGATATGGGAGAGTTTGGAGTCTTCCATTGTGAGGATTGAGTCTTAGTTTCCAGGTCATATCCATAAACCCATGATTCATCACCAGTAACAGTCTTTTTGATGAAATTTGAGTCATTTTTAACGCATTCCAACAACTCCCTAACTGCAGACAGTCGATCTTCTTTTTTGGTCAGCAGACAGGAGTTTTGGCATGAATTTTGCAGACATCTCTCATCCCCAAATTGACAGTAAGAATGGACTGTACTAACCCAAAACTAATGTCCATATCCTCAGCAAGCTCCCTGATAGTCAATCGATGATTTGAGTGTATTGCAGCATGTGTTGCTTCTACTTTGTCTTCATTTCTGCTCATGTATGGCCTTCAAGAACATTCGTCACGGTCAACATTTGGGCGGCCCTCTTGGAAACATTTGTACCAGTCATAAACTTGAGCATGACTCATGCATTCTTCGCCATACACTTGCTGGGATAATCATAGCTTTATAGGTGCTTAACCCCTTAAAGGAGGTACCATATTCACTCAGGTGCAGCTATTTATTCTCATCAGCATACATTAAGGACCTGAGATTAATTAAACTTCAGGTGAACAAAGTACATTAAACATATAAGGTATAGTTTTATTAGTATAAGAATCCCCAGCAACCCTTAGTAGGTAAGAAACTTAAATATCTAAACACAATCTTAAAGCAAAGATGCAACACAGTCCAGCAGCGAGATGGGGGCTTTCTAGTCGTTTGCACTGAGTGTCACATGTATGATTTTCTCCCAGTTGGTGAGGGGTCTTATGTGTGTACAAGGTGCAAGGAGCTCTTTGCTCTCAGGGAACGAGTCCGATCTCTGGAGGCAAGAGTAGCAGACTTGGAAGACATAAGGAAGACAGAGAGGTACATAGACGAGACCTACAGGGATATAGTCCTGAAGTCTCACCTCCAGTCTGGCAGCATCCCTACTGCCATAGAGGAGATAGGTCACGTGACTGGAGGGCATAATTCTGGTGTGGAAGGAAGTGATCCTATAGCTAGGACCAGTCCTCCAGGTGATGTAAAACCCTCTCACCCCGAGGAAGTTTCTCCAGGGCCATGTGCCCATGAGGGAAGGATTAGAACAGCCATTATAGTTGGTGATTCGATCATTAGGCATGTAGATAGCTGGGTGGCTAATGGACATGAGGATCTCCTGGTAACATGCCTGCCTGGTGCGAAGTTAGCGGACCTCACGTGCCACCTAGACAAGGTCTTAGATAGTGCTGGGGAGGATTCTGCTGTCTTGGTATATGTTGGTACCAATGACATTGGAAAATGTGGTAGGGAGGTTCTGCTATTAGTAATCTGTGAACTATCATTAAAATAATCTGTAATACCTGAAGACTGGAGGATCGCCAATGTAACACCAATTTTTAAAAAGAGTTCCAGGGGTGATCTGGGAAACTACAGACCGGTGAGCCTGACATCAGTACTGGGAAAAATAGTCAAAACCATCATAAAGAACAAAATTACTCAACATATAATTAGTCATGGCTTAATGGGAGACAGCCAACATGGCTTTAGACAAGGAAGATCTTGTTTTACTAATCTGTTATTTTTTTTTGAAGGTGTGAATAAACAGGTAGACAAAGGTGAGTCAGTTGATATAGTGTATCTAGACTTTCAGAAAGTCTTTGACAATGTCCCTCATCAGAGACTTTTGGAAAAACTAAAAAGTCATGGGATAGGAGGCAGTGTACTATTGTGGATCAGGAACTAGTTAAAAGTTAGAAAGCAGAGGGTAGGGCTAAATGGCCAATTTTCCCAATGGAAAATCGTCCATAATTGTTTCCACAGTCTTACCAGCAGGTCTTAGCCATTTTTCCGCTAAGCTCTTAAGCCTGTGGCCTAGTACTTTTGGAGTCTCACCCCTCTTAAGGTGAGCGGCCCGTAGCATGCGATTATAAACGAGTGGGGTCAAGCCTAGGCGCTCGCGAATGGCTTTTACCACCTCGCTATAATCTGCAGCTAATGCAGTTGGCATCGCCCGATAGGCGGATAGCGCCTCCCCTGTCAGTGAAGCAGCTAGCCTAATTGACCATTGCTCTTGTGGCCACTTTATTGCACTCACTATCCTTTCAAAGGAGTCAATAAAGTCGTCAACATCATAAGTGGGTGACAGTTTTCCTAAGCACAAAGAGTCAAAGGCGCCTGGCCCTAGTGACCATTTGCCTAGTCCAGAAACCTGTTCCAGTTGGCCGGAGGCTCCCCCTGGCATCTTCAGTTGCTGGGTGGCCCAAGCCTCCATTAGCTGAAGAATGGGTTTCTGTTGTTCCTGTAGCGCAAGAATAGCTTGTTGCTGTGTGTGAGCAGCAAGCTCCCTCTGCTTTTCAAACTGCATCATCATCCACTCTAGCAGCTCTTTCTGCTCCATGATGATGAACGTCCCCTAGAAAAGACAGAAGAAAAAACAAAACCAAGTGTGGTTCCAAAACACTTAGCCCCTTTTCCCTTTACTGTGTTTTTTTTTTTTCCACCAGTATCCAGACCAATCTACCCCTCTACCTTTTACCTGGTAGCAGAGTAGATTCACGCTTCCAGTATGAGGTTGCAGCAGCTCCTTGAGGTAGCCTCCACGTCTGCTGATCGCCCTGGACGAACTCCTCTCCTGGTGTTGTCTTGGTCCTGGATTTTCCTTTTGAATCCAATCAGGATTTGTTTTTTTCCTTTCGACTCCGGTCCGGATTCTCTCAGACTCCACTCCGGGTTTTCCCACCCAGTACTGGTGGTTTCTTTACTTTCTTTTTACTTTGTTTTCCACTTTAGCGTTTTAGGGCTAAAGTGGAAAACAAATATCCTGCCAATATCCTGCCAATATCCTGCCAACTACGCCATTATGTCGCGCCCGTGCCCCTACTGGCGCAGTAGGGTAAGGGCATCTGCCGACATTTAATTTGAATCAGGGAGTATTTGAGCTGCAGGACCCAAAGGATTGTGGTCCTTGTAGTGTAGTGCTCCCTGAAATGAATAACTACGCCAAATGGAGGGTAAATAAGGCTTTATTTCCCCGCTTAATGCTCTAGGTTCAAATGAGACAACAAACTTAAAGTGGAGGTAAGGCTTTCCTCAAAGAATAATAAAGTTCCACCATGGACTAAACAGTTAAACGTTGTAGGCTGTACAATTGACTGTTTAACTGGGTTAAGGGATTTTCCAAACAATAGAAACAATTAGAACAGAAAGGTTATCAACTTCACCATTTTCGGACTCATTTCTTCACTGTACAATTATCATGGCAGGCAACTACCTCTTAAGCACAAGTTACATTCCATAGGTTCTGTATGAGGCATGGGAACACTGGAGCTGTAATCCAAGTCCATTGATTCTGGCTCACTACACCCTTCAATGTTTAGAGTATCCTCAGTGTTACTTAGTTCCTCATAGAAGTTCCTTGGCTTCTCATATAACTTCTGTAGAACCCTTTTTGGAAAGTGGTTTTAAATAGTTAAATTTGCTTCTTCTCTGATAATGAGGTTTATCTACCTGCATAAAACTGTCTTCATTGAAAGTCCCTTTTAATATAAAAGGCTTTTCATACCTTATCTTCCGTGGAGTGCCACGCCTAGGAGTCAGCTTACTCTGTAGCTTTTCCTGTTGATCCTCTGTCCTGTGCACTGCTCCACAATTAAAGCTGCTAGAAAAACCAGACGTGGATTTCCAGTCTTTACTTGGAGAACTTCTCTTAGCAGGCAGGCTACTTCTCTTGGCCTTATCCCAGGGCTGAGACTTGCCTCTGTCTGTATCCGTTCTTCTCCTTCCTTCTCCTGTTACTATTCCTGGTACCCTCGCTGGTACCCTTCTGGTTGGTCTGTCGGCTACCCTCCTGTGTGCCTCTCTTTGCTGGACTCCTTGGTCCCTCTGCTGCACTCCTGTGCTAGTACCTGAGCTCTCTCCCCGGTCTCTGTGCTGGACTCTTTGCTGCAGTCCGTGCTGCACACCTGGGTCTCTTGAGCCCCCTTTCTGGTCTCTGTACTGGATCCTGTACCGTTCTCCTTTCGGTTCCCTTGTGCTGGCACCGGAGGTCCCTTCCCGGTCACCCCCTTGCTGGTTCTCTCCATCCTGTTCCCCCTCTCTGCTCATCTGACTTCCCTTATAAAGGGATTTCCAGCTTGCACGCTGTGAGTTTGAGGACAGGTGAAAACACTCATCATTAAGGTGCTCAGAGCTTGAGCACGTGGGTTCAGGCACTGTGTAGCTGTCCATGCGCCCTCTGGCTGAGCTACACTGGAACTGCGCTCTCTGGCTTTTCTGAGATTTATGCAAATCAGGAGTTTTTTTCAAGGCTGTTTCTTCCCTAGCTCCAGCCTCATGACAGACCACAAACCATTTTAGAAGCCACCCTCTGTACTGTCTCCATCCTGATTATATCCTTTTGAAAGTGCAGTCTCCAGAATTGCACACAATACTCCAAATGAGTTTGCACCAAAGATTTATATAGAGGCACTATCACCTCCTTTTTTCTGCTAGCCATTCCTCTCCGTATGCACCCAAGCATCCTTCTAGCTTTTGCCATTACCTTTTCTAACTGTTTACCTACTTTAAGATCATCAGACACAACCACGCCTAGGTCCTGCTCTTCTTTAGTGGACAAAAGTACTTCACCTCCTATACTATATTGCTCCCTTGGATTGCTACAGCACAAATGCATGACCTTGCATTTTTTAACATTAAATCCCAGCTGCCAAATTCTAGACCATTCTTCAAGCTTAGCTAGATTCCTCTTCATGTTATCTACACCTTCCTGAGTGTCTACTCTATTGCAGATTTTGGTATCATCCGCAAAGAGGCAAACCTTACCTGACAGCCCTTCTGCTATATCACTAACAAAGGTGTTAAAAAGAATTGGACCAAGGACAGATCCTTGGGGAACACCATTGGTAACTTCCTTCTCCTCAGAGTGAGCTCCATTTACCTGTACTCTTTGTCGCCTCCCACTCAACCAATTTCTAACCAAAGCAGTAACTTTAGGTTGCATCCCTAGGGTGCTCAGTTTGTTTATAAGTCACCTGTGAGGAACTGTGTCAAAGGCTTTACTGAAATCTAAATATACCACATCTAGGACTCTCCCTCGGTCCAACTCCCTGGTCACCCAGTCAAAGAAATCAATCAGATTTGTCTAACAAGACCTGTCTCTGGTGAATCCATGCTGCCTCGGATCCTGCAATCCACTGGACTCCAAAAACCTCACTATTTTCTCTTTCAGCAGCGTTTCCAATAATTTACTCACCACCAAAGTTAAACTAACCAGCCTGTAGTTTTCAACCACATCCTTACTTCTGCTTTTGTGTAAAGGCACCACATGAGCCTCTCTCCAGTCCTTTGGCACCACTCCTGACTCCAAAGAGGCATTGAAAAGGTCAGTCAGTGGAGCTGCTAAAATGTCCCCAAGTTCCCTCAGTATTCTAGGGTGTATCCCATCTGGTCCCATCACTTTGTCTACTTTAAGTTTAGCTAGTTTCTCATGAACACAGTCTTCTGAAAATTGTTCAAGATACCCGGTTGTGTTTTGGCTAGCATGGCATGCTCAGTCATGTATAGATTTAAGGAGAATGTGATTAATGAGCATGTTTGTTCTTATTTTGATCAACAGTACTTTCAAAATAGAACCCCCTGATGAAACTGAGTCACAGTGAAATGCAGAGGAAGCGCGGAAGTTTGGCGTTGGGGAACACATTGAAAGCTAAGCATTGTTTTGAATTACGTTACAAGCTAATTGTTATCAAGCAACTGTAGGAAGGTCATTGATGTGAAGAGGACACTTATTCAGAGAACTGATTGGTCTGAATATTTTAACTCCCGTGGAAAGTCTGAGACCTGTTGTTTGTTTACCATATGAATTATGCCTTTTGTTTGAATTACATTTCATATTTATGATAGTGTTAGAGTGTCACGAAATTGATTGACAAAATATATTGCTCTGAAAAAGTGACCATATCTTGGTTTGTTCTTTGGGCAGGCCATGGTATACACGGTATTCGTCACCAGCACCATAATTCAAAGTCATCAATTTTCTTCCTGTCTATCTTTTTCACTGTCTATCTTTCACATCCATATGATGTTAATTGAATACCATGGCTTGGACAAGTCAAATCTTTGTATGGAGAGAGATAACTCTGCTCTTGAGAATCTTGTCTAGGTCCTCCATAACCATTCTGCCAAGAGCAATGTGTTGTGGGATTTCTTGACTGCTTGTCGTTTCTTTATTAATTGTGATCCAAGTAGGTTAAAATTATCAACTATTTCAATTTCTTCTCCATCAATGATATACACTGTATAATATTCTCTTTTATTTATTTATTTATTTTATTTATTTAGACGGATTTAGTATACCGATTTATCATTAAATCAAAGCGGTTGGGCACATCAAACAATCAATAATATTTTGTGGTCTGTAGCATGCAGTGGAAGATTTGTTCAGTGTGGTGTGTAGTGCAGTGTGTTTAGATTTTGTCGGTGAGCTATATACATAGTGAGCAATATACATATATACAAGCATGTGGTCATGATCTGGTATTGCCTTGAATAGGAGTCATTTATGTGAGGTCCTTGAAATGTTCTGTAAATAGAGCAGTTTTAAGCAGTTTTCGGAAGTCCTTGAGTTCGTTGGTTGATCTTAAGTGGTCCGGGAGGGAGTTCCATATAGCGGGAGCTGCCAGGGAGAATGCCCTTCTTGACGTGGCCTGGTTCATTTCAGTATATTCTTTTGGGGTTCTGATGGTGTCTGAAGTTCCTTTTCTTCTTGGTCTTTTGCTGTCATTGGTTTTTATGAGTGGTTGTAAGCTGTCAGCTGAGAGGTTGTGTATTATTTTGAAGATGTATATGAGTACTTTGAAGCGGACTTGAGAGCTGATTGGGAGCCAGTGAAGGTGGTACAGTATGGGAGTGATGTGGTTGTAATTTGTACAGTCTGTTATGAGTCGTGCAGCTGTGTTTTGTGCTAGCTGGAGTGGTCGGAAGATTTTTTTTTGGTAGTCTCTGGTAGATGTGATTGCAATAGTCTAGTGTGGTGGTGATGATGGCTTAACAGACTGTTCGAAAGTGCTCATGATCGAGGATGGGTTTGAGTCTTCTGACAGTCCTCATTTTGATGAAAGCGCTCTTTGTGGTTTTTGCAATGTGGGATTGGAGGTTGAGGCCCTTGTTGAGCGTTACTCCCAGGTATTTTATTTCTTGTCTTACTGGAATAATGGTGTCATTCAGGTTGATGGTGGCTGTGGGTGAGAATGTCTGGTTTCTTGAGATGAATAGGGCTTCGGTTTTATTAATAGTTTATTGACAAGTTGTTTTCTTGAAGCCAGGTTGCCATTTTTTGGGAGCAGTTGGCTATGCTGGAGTAGTCTGGGTTGTCCAGGTTGATTGGTGTGAATATCATTATGTCATCTGCGTATATGGTGTATTGAATCTTGTGGTCCTTGATGATGGTGCAGATGGGTTGTATATATAGATTGAAGAGCAGGGCGGAGAGTTCTGAGCCTTGTGGGACTCACTGTGTGGCTCTGAAAGGTTGAGAGGTCTTTGAGCCACACTTGAAGCTGTCTGTTGGTGAGGTAAGATGTAAACCAGCTCAGGGTAGTGCTGTGTAGGCCCGCCTCTTGTAGTCTCGTTAGTAATGTTGTGTGGCAGACGGTGTCAAATGCTGAGGAGATGTCTAGAAATATCATGAGGATGCCCATACTGGTGTTGTTGATCGTCCGTAACAGACTGTCGAATAGTTGTATCAGTAGTGTTTCAACCCCATGGCTAGGTCGGAAACCATGTTGATTTGGGTCCAGGGGATTATGGATATCAAAGTTTTGCTGTAGTTGATGTTGGACTACTTTCTCTATGATCTTGGCTAAGAATGGTATGCTTGAGATGGGTCTGTAGGCGGCGGGGTCTGTTTTAGCTAGGGTGGTTTTCTTGGGTATCAGACGTATTGTGGCTAGCTTCAGGGTGTTTGACATTATTCTTTCAGTGAGAGAGTTGTGTAGAATCTTCCGTATTACTTGCGTCAGGTCTTCTTTCGTTGCTTTAATCCAGGATACTGGGCAGGGGTCTGTAGGGGCGGTGCTGGTGTTGAGGTCGGTGATGATCTTGGAGAGCTGTTCATTTGAGGAGATGCTGAATGTGCCCCAGCTCTGTCTTGGTGTGGATGTCCTGTGTTTTACAGTCTCATTGCTGTTTTTGGGTGTTGCAGTGAATTTGTTCTTGAGGTGGTCTGCGAAGGTCTGTGGGTCTATTTGATGTTCATTTCTGTTGTGGGGCTCCTTGGTGAGGGTCTTTACGACTTTGTAGAGTTCATGAGGTTTGTTGGTGGACTTCAGGATGAGGTTTGTGTGGAATTGTTTCTTCTGATGGTTGATGAGGTTGTTATAGTCTTTATGCTTTGTCTGGTATTACTTCTGTAGGGAGGCTGACTTGTTGCGTCTCCAGCGGCGTTCAAGTCGTCTTAGTGCTCTTTTCGCTAAGCATATTTCCTTGGAGTACCATGGTGTGGAGCATGGTTTTGTGGTGCTTGGGTGTTGCGTTCTGCGGTTGAGTGGTTTGGCCGCAGAAGAAATGATGCTGTTCCATTTGGAGATTTGCTCATCTATGTCTGTTGTCTTGGCGTTGAGGAGGGTTAGTGTGTCTTGTGTGAACTGTTTCTTGTTGAAGCTTTTGAATCTCCTAGTAGGGGGTGGGTTATCGTTGTGCTTCTTTAGGGTTGTTGCTTGTAATTGAATCCTTATTACGTGGTGATCTGACCAGGGTACTGGTGTGATATGGTGTCCTGAGATGAGGCTTCCATCCTTTAGGTTGTTTGGAGCAAAGGTGAGGTCGGGGGAGTATCTGAGTCTGTGAGTGGGGGTGTTGATCATTTGGGTGAATTGGAGGGAGTCCATAGCTGATAGGAAGGCTTCTGCTTACTATCAGCTTACTATCTTTCATTTCATGTGTGCTTTCAATTTATCTTCTCCATACCCTCTACTTAATCTGCATTCATATATATATTTTTTAATTTATTTACATTCTCTTATATACCGCACTATTCTGCATCAGTGCGGCTTACATTGAACAAACTGAAATTACATTGAACAGGGCATTATAACTTGGAGATAACTATTTACAGGGAACATGGGCTATGGAGGGTTAAGTGGCTTGCCCAAGACTGCAAGGAGCACCTGTGGGACTAGAAACCCCAGTCCTTCCGGCCCAAGGTTGCTGTCCTCTAGTGGGATTTGAACCCCCAACCTTCCGGCCTGAAGTACCAGTAGTGCCACAACCACTAGGCCACTCCTCCACTCCATATTTCATTTCATTTTAGTTTTTAGGAACATCATCAAAGGGAATTTCCAGTATCAAATTGATTAGATCCTATCATATCCCTTATAATTTAATCATCAATCCTTGTTTGGTTCATATCTCCAAAGGTCCTGAATGTAAAAAGCTTAGTAATTCAATCGTATACTTTTTTAAAGAAAACCAAACCCTTTTATTCAAAGCAATGTTATTAAATTGCTTATCTGAATTATCTTCTAGCATTCAAAAGTGCCTTTATCAAATTACACCCCCCTCCCCGAAATAGGTGCAAGCATTTATAACTGCTCCAATGCAAGAACAAACAACCCACCTACTATTACTATAGCGCTACAAGGCATACGCAGCACTGTACAGAGATATAAGAAAAGTCCCTGCTCTTAGAGCTTACAGTCTAATCAAGACAGACAACACAACAAGTGGGGACTAGGATATATCTAGAGGAATGGTAAGGAAACACTTAGGCGGTGAACAGGAAACTAGCAATCTCAAAGAAGTGAGTTTTTAGCCTGGATTTGAACAGTCATAGATGGAGCCTGATGTAATGACTCTGATAAGTTTGTTCCAGGAATAAGGAGCAGCAAGGTAGAAAGACCGAAGTCTGGAGTTGGCAGTGGAAGAGAAGGGCACAGATAAATGGGATCTGCCAGAAGCGTGGAGTTCCCGACAAGGGGTGTAGGGAAAGATAAGAGAGGAAAAGTAGGTAGGAGCAGCCGAACGAAGGCACTTATGGATCAATAGTAGAAGTCTGAACTGGATGCAGAAACAAATAGGGAAGCTATGAAGTGACTTGAGAAGAGGGGTGACATGAGTATAGTGACACTGGCAGAAGATTAACCATGCAGCTGAGTTTTAAACAGATTGAATTGAGGAGAGAGAATTCAAGGGAAGACCAGCAAAGAGGAGGTTGCAATAGTCTAGGCAGGAGGTGACAAGAAAATGGGTTTTAGTAGTATGTTTAGAAAGGGATGGATAAATTTTGGCATTGTTATAGAGAAAGAAGCGACAGCTTTTAGCTATTTGTTGGATGTGTGTGGAGAAGGAGAGGGAGGAGTCAAAGATGACCCCAAGGTTGCGAGCCGAGGAAACAGGGGAGAGTAGAGTGTTATCCATGGAAATAGAGAAAGGAGGAAGGGGGAGTTGGGCTTAGGGGGAAAAATAAACAACTCAGCTGAGCAGATACATGAATATTTTAAAACAAATGTGGATATCTCGCAATTCTGCCACACCTCCACCCAACCTTTGCCTATACATATACTACACAAAAGTATGTGGTGTGCCTTCTTGCCACCTACTTTTAAGTGGCATTTTAGAAAGTGTGCAAAATGCAGTCTGGGATGTTCAAGGCAGAATGTGCAGAACAACACAAGAGATGTCTATGTTTCAGCCCAGTTTTAGAAACAAAGACACACCTGATGTGAATGCCCATGTTGCCATCCATATAGACATCCTTGCTATGAAACCGTAGCGTGAGGACATCCATCACAAGCAAGATTGCATCCAGATATATCCAGAGGTGTGGCAAAATGAAAACGTGAGCCCCATTCCTCATCAGTGTTCACTGACAAACTGTAAAATGAAAGGGATACGAATGTACCTCCTTCTCCACACTCTCCACGTATTTCCCTGACAAAAAGAACACTTTTCAGACACCTATTTTTGCCTTTGACGCAGCTCGGGAGCATCCCAGCCACATGTCCCCCACACTCCCATTCTGCATTGGGGACTTCCACAGGCCTGGCTTCTAAAATGGTTCCAGGGACATCTATGTGCTTTGGATGTCGCTATGTCTGTTTTCAGATGCCCAAAGCACGAATAAAGCTTCTAAAATAACCCTCTTTATGTGCACATATTCCTGGCAATTTTGTAAGTGCTTATTTGAGAATGCACAATGTTGTTCCACATGCTGAAGCAGCTTATACAATTATTCCCAGAGAGAATACATTTCAAAGAGACTTCCATGGATGAACAGGGCTTTTCCTCCAGAATCAGTTCCCCATTGAAATTGTTATTGTGCTCTCCTCAGGCAAAGGTATACTAACAGTGTAAACACTTTTCCAAGCCAGAAAAATGCCTGGTACTAGAGCAAGCCACTAGAAGTACACATGGGGCCTCATTTTGAACTTTCCATAGCTGTTTCCCCCTTATGTTGTCCAATATTTTGCATGTGTAAAGTATACAGGGAAAAGTGGCTCTTCAGCTCATGTAAGAGGGACATTTGAAAGGAGAGCTGCAACAAGGTATGCTTCCTGGCCCTATAAAAGAGAGAGGCAAGAGGGAAATTTAAACAAATTATAAACAAAACCAATTAAAAATAAAAAAAAACAAAATTGCAGATAGACAGAACTCACAAAAAACCTGAAAGTTAAAACATTATGAAGTACAGAAAACTCAAAAACAATAAAGGCAAATCCCCCAAAATAAGCAAAAACTAAAAAGAAAATAAATCCTAATTGGCAATACCTGAGAAAAGAGTAAAGTAGTCAATTCTCCAAAATATTTAAGAAAAAATGTTGTTACCTAAGGTGGCTAAAATTGTTTTCACCCCGGGTCTCAGGCTTTCTTTGCTTACATGCAGTCTCTCCTTTCTTTGCTACAGGTCTGGTAACTTTGCAGCTTTCCTCTGTATTCTTTGGATTTAAACTGCTCACAGCATGCATGCTTCTCATAAATTCTCTGCCCACACTATACTACATGCTGTCTCACTGCGGGGATCTGCAGTACAGAGGAACAAAGACTAAATGCTGCTTTGAGGTGCATGATCCGGACAGTATAACAGTATGAAACCCTTGCAGGAAATTGTGTACCGGAGCCAGTAATGAGGCTTATTTAGCAGATCACAAGACAGGAACTGTCTATAGGAAACGTGCACAGATTACTAGTGAGATTGTCATGATACACAGTTCTCCTCAGATAAAACACAGTTACTTACCTGTAACAGGTGATCTCTGGGAACAGCAGGAATAAGTCTTCACATATGGGTATCGTCGGTACCGACGGAGCCTGCGCGGGAACGCTCTCCAGCGTCCAAAAGGAAAGCTTTTGGGAGGATCCCACAGCGCCTGCACGCTGCCTTCCCACCTTTCCTAACCGCCTCTCTCCAGTTCGAGTATTAAAGCTGAGACAAAGAGAGAGTGAGGAAAGGAAAGAAAGATAGAGAGATACAACTCCTAGGGGAGGTGGGAGGGTTGTGAAGACTTATTCCTGCTGTTCCCAGAGATCACCTGTTACAGGTAAGTAACTGTGCTATCTCCAGGAACAAGCAGGAGTGAGTCTTCACCTATGGGGACTCCCCAGCTAGAGATGCCTTGGAGATCACCCAGGTTGTGAGTCCCTGGGAAGGGCTCTACCTCCACCCATGAATCTCAGGCATCCAGCCAGGGATGGAGGGTAGGAGTTGGTTAGGTATGGAACAGGTGTTTGAGAACAGCCTGACCAAACAAGGCATCCCGGCGGGAGTCCTTGTCCAAGCAGTAATGGGCTGTGAAGGTATGAACCGAGGCCCAGGTGGCCGCTCGACAGATCTGGTCGATGGACACAGAATTTAGATGAGCCATAGAGGCTGCCATGGCCCTCACATTGTGAGCTGTGACATGGCCCTCCAGAGAAAGGTTCTTACTCTGGTAGGCGAAAGAAATACACTGAGCAATCCAATTGGACAGAGTTCTTTTAGAGACTGGAAGTCCTAAATGAGAAGGATCAAAAGCAACAAAGAGTTGAGAGGACTTTCTATGTTGCTGTGTCCTTTGTAAGTAAAAAGCAAGAGCTCTTTTACAATCCAGGGTATGAAGATTCCTCTCTGCACTTGAAGCATGAGGTCCTGGAAAAAAAGACAGGTAAATAAACCTCCTGGTTCAGATGAAAAGGTGAGACCACTTTAGGCATAAAGTGTGGATTAGTCCTGAGGACTACCTTGTCATGATGGAACCTTGTATAAGGAGGATTAGCCACCAAGGCTTGCAGCTCACTGATGCAGCGAGCTGAAGTGACTGCAATGAGAAAAATAACCTTCCAGGAAAGAAATTTCAAGGAGGTAGTGGCTAAAGGTTCAAAAGGTGGCTGCATAAGCTGGCCAAGAACCAGATTCAAGTCCCATGCCACTGGAGGTGGTCTGATGGGAGGTTTAGTCAAAAGAAGGCCTCTCATGAATCTTGCTATAAGAGGATGAGAGGAAATAGGCTGTCCATTGAGAGGTTTAAGGGATGCTGCAATAGCACTCAAATGGACTCTTATTGAATTCGTTTTAAGGCCTGCATGGGATAAATGCAGCAAATACTCTAGTAAAGAATTCAGAGGTATTGCAAGAGGGTTAAGACCCTTCTCTGCACTCCAAATGGTAAACCTTTTCCATTTAAAAGCATAGGAACATCTAGTGGAAGGCTTTCTGGAAGCATGAAGGATATTCCTCACTTGTTGAGAAAGATGCAAATCTTGAAGGTCTAGGCCTTCAGCAACCAGGCTCTGAGGTGAAGAGACTGGGGATTTGGATGCCACAATGTTCCTTCCTCCTGGGACAGGAGGTCTGGAGCAGATCCCAAGTCCAGGGAGGGAGCTTGGGAGAGATGCAGAAGTAGAGGGTACCACACTTGGCGTGGCCAATGTGGTGCTATGAGGATCATAGACCCCTTGTCTCTCTGAAGTTTGAAGAGTGTCTTGGGAATTAGGGGAATGGGTGGAAAGGCATAGAGGAAGTCTTGCCCCCAATGAAGGAGGAAGGCATCCCTGGCCTGAACTCCCTGACACGGAATCCTGGAACAGAACCGGGGAAGTTTGGCATTCCACGGACTTGCAAACAGGTCTATGTCTGGTGTTCCCCAAATTTGGAAGATCCTGGGTATCTGGTCCCCATGGAGGGACCATTCGTGTGGAAGCAGAACTCGACTGAGTCTGTCTGCCCAAGAGTTTTGAACCCCTGGAAGATACACTGCCATGAGATGAATTTGATGCTCTCTGGCGAAGGCCCACAATCTCAGAGCTTCGTTGCAAAGCGACAGAGAGCCAGTCCCACCCTGCTTGTTCACGTAGAACATGGCTACTTGGTTGTCCGTGTGGATGAGGACTGTCTTGTAGCTGAGCAGGGTGTGGAAGACTCTGAAAGCTAGAAAAATTGCTCTGAGCTCTAAGAGGTTGATATGTAGAGATGTCTCCTGTAAATACCAGATGCCTTGAGTGGAGAGATCTTGAAGATGAGCTCCCCAACCTTTTGGAGAGGCATCTGTTGTAAGGGTTGCTTGGGGTAACACCTGTTGAAAGGGAGACCCCAGCAACAGATTTTGAGTGGACTTCCACCACTGGAGGGACCAAAAGAGGCGACTGGAGGTTGCTATTTTGTCTGACAGGC
Organism: Ichthyophis bannanicus; assembly: GCA_033557465.1. Lineage (NCBI taxonomy): Eukaryota > Metazoa > Chordata > Amphibia > Gymnophiona > Ichthyophiidae > Ichthyophis > Ichthyophis bannanicus. The sequence goes on from CM066032.1 coordinate 1,526,904,881, forward strand.
AACCTGATGCCTGGGTCCATTGGGTGGACAGAGTCCACTGAGCTGCCCTCATGTGAAGGCGAGCGTAAGGAACCACATGCACAGTGGATGCCATGTGGCCTAACAGTTGTAACATCTCTCGAGCAGTTAAATGGGATTTTAACTGAATTTGTGAGGCTAACTGCACCAAGCGTAGGCAACGGGCCTGGGGAAGATAGGCCCTTGCAGTTGTGGTATCCAGCAAGGCCCCTATGAACTCTAGAGACTGAGTAGGGGTGAGATGGGATTTTGGAAAGTTTATTACAAGTCCCAGATACTGAAGGATACGCCTTGTGCAGGTTAGAGAAGTCTGGGCCTCTGACTGGGATGGAGCTCGGATGAGCCAGTCGTCCAGATATGGGAATACAAATATTCCTAGAGTGCGTAGAAATGCACTACTGCCATGCATTTTGTGAACACCCTTGGTGCAGAGGCCAGACCGAAAGGAAGCACTCTGTATTGGTAGTGCTTCCCTTGATAAAGGAACCAAAGGAACCTTCTGTGTGTTGGATGGATGAGGACATGAGTGTACGCATCCTTGAGGTCTAGAGAGCAAAGCCAATCCTGACTCTGAAGGTATGGAAGGAGAGTACCGAGAGAAATCATCTTGAATTTCTCCTTGCATAGAAACTTGTTCAATTCTCTGAGATCTAATATGGGTCTGTAACCCCCTGTTTTCTTTGGGATAAGAAAGTAGGGGGAGTAGAACCCTGAGCCCTGTTGAAGAAGGGGTACTTCTTCTATTGCCCTTTGGGCAAGAAGGGTAGCAATCTCCTGACCCAGAAGGTCGAGGAGAGATGTCTGAGAATTGAACTGTCTCACCATGGTGTGGGGAGGAAGGTTTAAGAAATGAAGCTTGTACCCCTCCCTTATGATGGAGAGGGTCCATTGCTCTGCTGTGATTTGTTCCCACCTGGGAGCAAAGTAAGCCAACCTTCCTGGAATGGTGAGAGGCTCTGGATGTTCTAGAGCCAGAAAGGCTAAGCTCTCTAGTTGTAAGTCAAAGGCCCTGAGGAGGCTGAGGCTGTTGGGCCATAGCAGTCCTAGCAGCCTTAGCCTTGGCCTGTTTCGGTTGTTGCTGTCTCTTTGTAGCAAAACGACCTGCAGAAGATGACTGCTGACCATAAGCAGAATAATATCTCCCTTTTTTGGGAAAAAACCCTTTTTGCACAATCTTTTCTTAAAAGGAGCAGAAGTAGACTTCGAAAGTCTATCTAAAGCAGAATTTTCAGCATCCATTTGGGTGGCCTTTGCTTGCCAATCTTTGCCATAAAGGTTTTCACCTGTACAAGGAAGGTTTCCTAGTCCATCTTGAACCCAGGGTTCCAAATCAGAAGCTTGTAACCAAGCAACTCTGCGTGCACCTATGGCAATGGCCGAGGCTCTGCTGGAACCTTCAAAAGAGTCAAAGGCTGCACGATTGGAAAACTTAGAAATATCCTGGGCATGTTTGAGCCAGGTGAGTAACTCTTCCCTTTTATCTTCTGAAATAAAAGGAGATAAAGTTTGCAGGTGATCTGTAACTTCTTTTAGAAACATCCCCATATAGAGACTATAGGAGTTGATTCTAGCAACAAGCATACTGGCCTGGAAAATTCTCCTGCCAAAAGCATCTAAGGTTCTGCATTCTCTTCCTGGAGGAGCAGAAGAGTGCCTCTTTGTACTCTTTAACTTCTTCATAGCAGACTCCACCACAATGGAGTGGTGAGGAAGCTGAGTCTTATGGAAGCCAGGACAAGGAGGAACACGATACATGGTGTCCAACCTGCGAGAATGAGGGGAAGTGGTGAGAGGAGTCTCCCATATGCCCAACATGTGATCATAAAGAATCTCATGTATTGGTAAAGTGGCTGCCTCTTTAGGAGCCTTAGGATATTGTAAAATATCTAGTTTTTTGGCTCTAGGCTCTGTTTCAGGTGCCACTGAGATGGAAAGGCCCTTGGCCACTTCCCTAATGAAGTCTTGAAAAGACAAGTCTTCTGGAGGAGACATTCTCCTTTTTGGAGAAGAGTGCTCCTGAGGATGGATCACCGATGCTTCAACAGAGACCTCTGATTCATCAGAGTCTTCAGAGGAATCGAAGTATCGCCTGTCTGGATGCTCCTGCAGAGCCCGATACGCGTACCGGGTGGTATCGACATCGGGAGTGATCGGTACCGATTCGGTACCGATGGGCATCACAGAACAGTGTACCGCTGCAGTCGACCCCGGAGCGGATGTCGATGCAATCAGAACCGGCACCGGAACCGATGTCGGTACCGGTGCCGGAGTCGGTACCGGCAACGGAGTTTGTTGCGGTACCGAAGGCGTCGCAGCTTGTATGAATGCCGTGATGGCACGCTGCATGGTCAGGATATTCTGATCCATTGACGCAACCAATGTCTGGATGTCGGTACCAGTGGGAACCACCGGTACCCCAGAACATGGCAACAGGTGATCGGTCGAGGCCGAGCCATCGATGTCAACCTGTGACCCCATAGATAAAGCTTTAGAAGCTGGAGCCTCCCGCCGGGGTAATTTTGCCAGTGCGGATTCCTTGAGGGCAAGCCCGGAGGCATCTCGATACTTAGAGGGAGATCTATCCTTCGAGGACCGGCTGGATTTAAGTTTGGTTACCTGAGATCCATGTGAGGAAGAAGAAGCCCTGGAAGACGTCGATGCAACCAAAGCTGCATCCGAGGGAAACAGGGTAGTGAGCTTAGCTGCTTGATTCTGTAGACCTCTTTTAGACATCATGGAGCAGGACTCACAATCCGCAATGGAGTGGTCAGGACCTAAACATTTTAGACACCATTGATGGGTGTTGGTGACAGAAATAGTGCCGCTGCACTTCGTGCATTTTTTAAACCCAGAGGCGGGCTTTTCCATGAGGAAAAATTTGCTAGGCCTAAGGCCAAGACGAAAATGCACTGAAGTGAAAAAAAACAGTAGTTTTTTTTTTTTTTTGTAGAATAAAGAAAGAAAGGTCCGGCGATACCGGTCCAGCGTCGAGAAGGCAGACGCGCTACCAAAGAAATAAAATAAAATAAAGAAATTCTTCAGCGGTGACAGGAATACGACCTGCTGGCTCCGCTGAAAAGAAGAACTGGAGAGAGGCGGTTAGGAAAGGCGGGAAGGCAGCGCGCAGGTGCTGTGGGATGCTCCCAAAAGCTTTTCTTTTGGACGCTGGGGAGCGTTCCCGCACAGGCTCCGTCCGTACCGACGATACCCATATGTGAAGACTCATTCCTGCTTGTTCCTGGAGATAGTATGCATCTGCCTTACTTAGTGAACCAAGCGAATGCTGGCAAAGTCTGTATGAATTTTGACATGACAGTATTCTCCTTTTCTAACCTATATCACGGTTCAGAGGCCACCGCCACTGCTGTTGCTGTTGCTGCCCCTCTCTAAAAGTCCCTGTTGCTATGCCCCCTTCCCCTGAATTTGTTTTATTTATTCGTATTTAACTCACGCCTTTCCAGTATTAGTACAAGGCAAGTTGCATACAGGTCCATACGTATTTCCCTGTCTCTATGGAGATTGCAAGTTTGTACATGGGGCAAGGGAAGGGTGAGGGACTTGCCCAAGGAGACCAGGAATATCAGTGGGGTTTTCAGCCTACTGGTCTAAGCACTAGGCCACTCCAAAGCCACCACTGTTGTTGCATCCCTCAGAGTCCACTACTGCTGCTGTTCCCCAGAGGACAATGCAGTTCCCGTTACTGCATACCCTGGAGAGCATGGACTCTTCTTCCACCCTTTATATCTTCTTCATGTAGTTCTCGTGTCCTCTAGAAATTTACTCATAGAGCCTTCTTTGGGTTTGCCACATGAGCGTGTCTCAATGTTTAGTTTTAGAAGCTCTCTCCGCAGAAGATCCTACTCATTTTACTATATCTGCTCCTGATCATCCCACAGCTGTTTTAGCCAGCTCTGGGGGAGATGTCTCTGATATAACAACTGAGTGTATGCTGGAACAAGATATGATTTCTATGCCCGAAGACTTCAGAAGTCTGGTGAGCAAAGTAAGCTGCCCTGGGAAGGACGGTAGGAGCAATTCAAGAGTCAGACCACCTATAAATAGGCACAATGGTCACCTGGTAAGTGTGGAAACATGTAGGCTTAACTGGATTATTTTGAATAAAAATTTCCAGGCTGATGTCTTCTAATGGGTTAATTTTGCACATATGATAAGAATGAACCTCACCTGTATGCTAGCATATGCTGGAGATCATCTCAGTCTCTCACAGCCACTGCTAATGCTGACCTTGCTTTCTTTCGCAGAGAGCCGCCTCCTGGTTCTCTAATAAGCACAGCTGCATATCAAAATGCAATTGGAAATTGTTTTTAATAAGGCCCGTGGTGCACAATAAAATTGCCCCAATATTATTTTCTGTTTAAAGCACAATGACAAATACAATCTTGAGCACAGAATAACTGCCATCAATTTGGAAACAAGCTTTATAAGGCCAGTGCTGAAAAATTCCAGACATAACCAAGATAATCTATCTAAATATAGTACCATCTTCAAACTACCCTCTACTTCTAAAATAGTAGAAAAAATGGTTCTCGGCCAATGAACTAGTTTCTTGGAGCAAACAAATGCACACTTATCAATCAGACTATAGGAAAGTATTTAGCACAGACATTGTTTTAGCCACCTTGCCTAGTGAGTATAAAGAAGCTTTGGACAATGACAAACTTCCCATTTTAGTCTCTTCCAAGCTTGCTGCAGCTTTGGATGTAGTCATCCATTCACTTTTACTAATGTGGCTCCAGGAAAACTTACCATATAAAAGCCCCAAATAAATTAGTATACTCAGGAAATTACAAAAATGATTTCTAAGCTATATAAATACCAGTAGATACAGGATAAAATAGTGAACCTCAAACAGGATATCGAGCAAAATAGAGGTCTGAAAACAGACCCTCCAGTATTACAGCCTCAAGGGCCAAGACTCATATGCTCATTGTTCATCATAAGTCACACCAATTCATTTCATACAGTGAACTTGTGCACAAAACAATTTAGTGTGAATTTAATATAAAACTACCAAGTTATAAACCCAGCCTGACACAATATTGTGTTTCGATAAGAGTACTAAAGTTAACTTAACTGCATCAGGGGACCGTGCATCAAAAAAACATTCAAAAAATCCACTGAGATGAGAGCCATACTCCAGCTGGCTGAATGCTCCATCTGGCCTCCAAAAGACCCCTTCTACTAATACCCATGTCAAAAGGTAATCACACGGTCAGAGGTACCAATCAGATTAGAGAGGACCATCCCATCACTTGATTTAAACCACCGGCCTATAGGGAACAAATCTGGATATTTTGTTTGGGCTTGGTAGAACCCAGTGGTATATATCAAGCACTGGAATGGTCCTCTCTAATGTGATTGGTACCTCTGAGCATGTGATTACCTTTCGCCTATTTCCTTGCATGCATCATTGCAGTACTTCTTATCTTGTCTTGCTGCTCGTTGGAAATCTCTGTTGAAGTCTATGCTTGCCTCTCTTTCTCCACTGGCTTTAGCTTCTCCATGTTTCTGGGCAATTTTCAGAGTTTTTTCAGTCATCCATTTTGGCCTTTTTGCTTTTTCACCTTTTGTAGAGACTTCTCATTTTCCTCCAACACAACCTTCTTGATGTCATCCCATAACTCTTTTGAAGCTCTGTCATTTGTATCTAAAACAGCAAATTGATATTGCAAGTGGTCCTTAAATTCCGGTGGTATATTCTCAAGGTCAAATTTTGCTATATTCATGAGTGGCTTTCTCTTTTTCAACTTTAGCTTGAGTTTGCATACTAGTAGTTGGTGATTTGTACCACAGCCAACTCCAGGTTTTGTCTTTGTTGATGTTATTGAGCTTTTCCATCATTGACTTCCACAAATATAGTCAATTTGATGTTTGCACAATCTATTGGGTAAAGTCCATTTGTACAGTCAGTGCTTGTGTTGCTGAAAGAAAGTGTTTCAGATGAGTAGATCGCTGGTTTTGCAGAATTCTATCAGTCTTTCCCCAGCTTCATTTCTTTTGCCAAGTCCATACTTTCCAATCACTTTGCCTTCTTCTTTGTTGCCAACCTTTGAATTTCTGTCACAGATGACTATCAGGATATCCTGTTTGCACGTTCTGTCAATTTCAGCTTGTACTTGTTCATAGAATTCATCAACTTCTTTCTCTTCCACAGATGTTGTTGTGACATTACCTGAATTATAGTTGTGTTGATGGGCATTCCTCGTAGACAAATAGAAATTAAGCATTCACTGATTACATTGCATTTCATTACAGTTCTTGTAAGTTTCTTCTTGATTATAAATGCAATACCATTTCTACTTTGTCTTTCATTTCCAGCATAGTAGACCATGCGATCAACAGATGCAAAGTATCCAATGACAGTCCATTTCAGTTCACTGGCACCCAATAGAAAGAGTTGTACATGTTCCATTTCATTCTTGACCACCTCCAACTTCCCTTGGTTCACGCTTCGTACGTTCCATATCCCAATATATAAGACATCTTTGCATCTTCTGACTCTTATTTCATGTGCAGCAACATCAGCATTCAGACGTCCCAAAGACTTTGATCCACTACATCATAAATGTTGGCTTTACTTTGAGAAGTCTTCAGCTCATCCCCAAAAGCCACTTGAGTGCCTTCTGACCTGCAAGTCTGACCTTCCCACACTATATGGAAATAGATTGTCAGGCCTTTTTTCTGCACAGGTAATTCTAGTGTTGTTGCCGTTTTCACAGAAATGTGATCCTCTGCCACCGCCACCGTCTCATTCTGCTGCTGCCCAGATTCGTGGTTTATCTTTGTCTGGCACCTCAGCTGAGACCTGTCCATCTTGGGAAACCCTGCCAATAGTTAAGCTACCATTAGCTTAGCTCTCAGCATCACTGATGCACATAAGCCCTCACAGCATGGGCAGTATAGGGCATTATAGAAAATCCTACTAAAATCTAAACCATAATCCTGGTACCTGTGGGGCCAAAGAACATTTGTTTTTTGGCCAGTACCTCTTACAGCAGCAACTCTACCTCCTCAGGCAGAAGTTATCTTTTCTCAATGACTCTTTAGCCTTGGGGGCCATTGTGCTCTCACAGAATCCATTACTCTGTGAAAGTATTCTAAAATTGGCTTTGCAGATGTGTGAATTGATGTTTATGGGAGTCTATGTGGACGGATTCGGGATATCTCAGTTTTAAATATCCTGTCTTACAAAATGGGCCATTCATGTAGCCATGCACAGAGAAAACATGTCTGCAGACCCAATTCCAGTAATGTCACTTGAACACACTCTCAGTCACCTTTCTAGCCCTTGTTAGGTCAGGCTGGTCAGGGATTGGAAGGGGCACTACTTGAATCCCACAACCGTCCTTGCTGCGTCTGTACCCAGAAATGTCACTTTGGTGGTGTGGGGCTCATATCCTGCAGTTCCTGTGTGCACATGCATATCAACAATGGTGAGTGTGTCTCCACATTGTTATACTGTGTATATGGGGCTTCTGGAGACAATGTATTCTGCTTTAGCAGTTGGTTATGGGGAAGTGTCACTAATTGCTGCTGTATTTGTTTCTTTCCATCACTTTTCAGATATTTCATGAATGGGGCTCTAGGAACAGTACCTGCTGACATATGTTTGGACTGATGGAGGGCTTTGCAGAGCCTGTAGCTGAGGCATTGAACCAGACATATCAATAGGCTTTTCAGCCTTACCAGACTTTGGGACACTGCTGAATATGGCCACTATTTTGGAGAGGAATTGTGAGAGATACACATGTTGCTAGTGTATTTTGACTAGGTGACCAGCAGTATGGATTGTATGGCCTGTTAGATGTTCAACCAAAGATATCACAATAGTAAAATGGACACACATCCAGTGCATCTATAGGAGTCAATCTTTGAGGGGGGTTCTGTGTCCAACATTTCTGCAGTTGCTTCGCGTTTCTTTGCTTTTTCCTGTACACCTTGTAATGTTTGCTTAGTTTGTGCTCTTTTCCTTGATATCCTTATGACAGTCTCTCTTTCAGATAGTGTTAGTCAGGGCCGGATTTACCTATACGCCATGTACGCCATGGCGTAGGGCCCACAGCCGGCAGGGGCCCACAAAAAAAGAACCAGGTAATTTTTTTTAAACTTAATTTAAAAAAAAAACCTGGTGGCTGCCGCCGCGGGGCCCCCTCTGCTGCCGCGGGGGCCCCGTCTACAAGCTGAAGCGGTGCGGTGCGGTCCGGTCGGGTCGGGTCCGGTCGGGTCTCTCCCTCCCTCCCTCCCTCGCTGCAGGCTGCGAGAGACGCGAAGATAGAGCGTCTCCTCGCGTCTGTGTTAAGCCCGCAGGGGCTGATGGGATTTCCCATCAGCCCCTGCCGGCTTAACACAGACGCGAGGAGACGCTCTCCCTTCGCGTCTCTCGCAGCCTGCAGCCTGCAGCGAGGGAGGGAGAGAGACCCGACCCGACCCGACCCGACCGCTTCAGCTTGTAGACGGGGCCCCCGCGGCAGCAGAGGGGGCCCCGCAGCGGCAGCCACCAGGTTTTTTTTTTAAATTAAATTTTACTTTAGGCCGGGGGGGGGGTAGGACTGGTAATGGGCTATGGGGGGGGTAGGACTGGTAATGGGCTATTGGGGGGGCTGGGGCTGGAAATGGACTGGGGGGGGAAGGGCTGGTAATGGGCTATTGGGGGGCTGGGGCTGGAAATGGGCGGGGCTGGGCTGGGCTGGGCTGGGCTGGGTGGGGGGTTAAGGCTAGAGGTGGGCTGATGGGGTTAGGACTGGTAATGGACTGTGGGCTGTTGGGGGGGCTTAGAACTGGCAATGGGCTTTGGGGGGGGTTAAGACTGGTAATGGGCTGTGGGCTGATGGGGGCTGTCTGGTAATGGGCTATGGGGGGCAAGGACAGGAAAAGGGCTGGGGGGTTAAAAATGGAGGTGGGATGATGGGGTAAGGACTGGTAATGGGCTGTGGGCTGATGGGGGGGTAGGACTGGTAATGGGCTATGGGGGGCTGACTGGAAATGGGTTGATGGGGTTAGGACTGGAAGTGGGCTGATGGGGGGTTAGGACTGGTAATGGGTTATAGGGGGGGCTTAAACTGAAAATGGGGTGATGGGGGGTTAAGGACTGAAAATGGGGTGATGGGGGGTTAAGGACTGTAAGTGGGGTGATGGGGGGGCTAGGACTGGTATTGGGTTGGGGGGTTGCTAGGACTGGAAATGGGCTGATGGATGGCTAGGACTGGAAATGGGCTGATGCAGGGACTAGAAGGGAATGGATGCTGGGTGAGGCTGGAACTAGAAGGGAGCTGATGTTGGGGGAGGATTAGAATGGGATGGGGCTGGAAGAGTAAAATGGAGAAGGGAAAAATATTTTGTGTGGGAGGGATAAAAAATCTACAATTGGCCGGGTATTGGGAGAGTAAGTGGGGATTAAGGATGGAGGGGTAAAATTTGAGTGGATGAAATAGGAATGAGGAAAGAGCAAAAGGAGAAAGATTAGTATGTTAAAGCAGATGTAGAGAGAGAATGGAAAAAAATCTAGAAGAGAGAAGAAAGGACAAATGGACAGCAGACGATGGAGAGTTAGCAGAAGACACGAAGAAACCAGAAGAAAGTGGCTGGAGCAATTGCAGCTGAAAAAAATGCACAAAAGGTAGAAAAATATCTCTTTATTTTGAATTTATTAATTGGAATATGTCAGCTCTGGTAAATGTGCATCATTAACATCTGCGCTTTGTTTAGTACAAGAGCAAATTAATGTATAGTTTTATTTCTACAGTGTTGTACATTCCAAGTTTGGCTTTTGGGATTCCCAGTTTAATTATTGTCTTCCTATTTCTAAATTGTGATTACTTGTTTGGTGATGGTCTATGTTCTGCATGTGTAACTGAGCTGAGGTGTTCTGTTTATATAATTCCTATTTGACATTGCCACTTGTTCTCTTTCCCCAGTAGGTCATGTATTGTTGTTCTCTGAAATGTATTGGTTTAATATTTGCAGTGTTGCCTTTTGATTGGTAGAGTATGGTGCTTTGTGAGTCCTGGTAGTGCTGTTAGGATACGGCGGGTTTACTATGGGCAGTGTTTGTAGTAGTTCCTAATGTGTCTGGCAGTTGGCACTGGATTATAGTAATGTAGAAATCTTTTAGTCTTTCTTTATCCATACACTCATTAAGAGGCACGTTTACTAAAAGTTAGTATATGGTAACATTATGCAAATATTTATGCAAATGAGGCCCCTTATGCAAATGAGGTCCGCACCCCCCTTGGGCCGCCCCTGCTGGGGGCCCACAATTTTTGTTGGCGTAGGGCCTCACTGAAGGTAAATCCGGCCCTGGTGTTAGTGGTACATATCCATATAGACATTTGGGAGGGGATGGCAATTATGTGGGCTCCCATGCAGGGCAATTATGTGGTCTTCCATGTTTGTAGCACATGGTTATTGTGACCCTCATCACTCATGTCTGTGTGCACTGATGGCAGATGGCAGTGTCCTTCACACACCTGCACATGTTCCCACCATTAGCAGGGCTCTGGCATGCAGCCCATGGGCCCTTTCCCATAGGGTGTAGAAGGTCATGTGTGAGAACATGTCTGCAGGATTCACAAGGGTAGTCTGCCATGTATTTGGGGCAGCCACCTGGGGTCCTCGGTAGATGTCGCTCTGTCCGCTATTGCTCCTTTTAGTCTGAGCCTGGACCATCATCCTTTCAATGACCTATGTGTTGGCATCACCAGATTGCCCCCTGGGAACTAAATGTACCAGCTTGCATACATAAACAGTATGAACTCCTCTCTCAGAGCAGAAGGCAACGCAAACTAAATGGAATCCACTCAACAAAGCATTGAGTGAATATAAAACCATATCACAAAAAGAAACACCAAGCAAGCAGAGCCTTCTTATGCTTAAGAAGAAAAAGACCTGAGTATACCTATGAAATAGAAGACTAAAAGAAACAAGCTCCAATGGGTGCAGTCATCCGGCAATACACAAACCCCAAAAAAACTGCTTAACCATATAGCATTGATCAAAGAAAATAACCTCTTAAAAAACATCAATGGAAGGCTTAGCATAAAGCTGTAAGTCTCTGAAAATGCTTTCAGTATGTTCTCGCATCAACCGGCAAAACAAGCAATTTAACAAAGTAATAACAACTTATCTTGGCTGGGATGAAAGAAGTCAGAAGCTTAAGCACAGCCAGTCTTCAAAAGTCAGAGGCTTAAGCCTAGCCACTCTCCATGGCCACTCTCCAACACCGGGTGTTTTGCCAGCACAGGTTTCTTCAGGGATTTAGGAACATCAAAAAACCCACTGGTCATGCATACCTGCTACAAAGCAGAAAGCAAAACGAAATCAGCTTGAGCGTATCAAACTTGGAGGGTTGAGCCTCAAAAAGCCATAGAGCCCATTTCCGAGAAGGGCACGTCTGGGCCGTCCTGATGTCCCCGAGCAAGACAGGCCCATTAGGACCCAATTCTGTACCACAGGAACAAAATGTTCTTGTGGTACACAGAATCTGGCCTGAGGATGCCCTGGTGTGCCCCTGCCTGCCTGTGGGGATGTCTTCCCTGTAGGCTCCCCTGGTTGCCAAGGCTCAACCCCCTCTTCCCCACTGCCTGAACCACAAGTGGCCAGCTGGGGCCTGGATTGAGCACCAAGGACCCCCCACATCCGGCCTTGGCCCCGGGGAAGGATCCCCAAGCCTGATCGCTGGGTCAGTGCACTTCCCCTTTGACCCAACAGGATGTACAGGGCCGTGACCGGAATTGGCCCTGTACATCCTGCCAGTTCAGCCTGCCCCCACTCTGCCCATATCCCGCCCCCACCTTCCCCCCCTCCCACTGGCTCTTTCTGTCCTGCTGCTCTGGATATGCAGGGAGAGTCGGAGGGGGAGCAGGGCAGCACATTCCGCCGGGACATGCATCCCTGCAACCCATGACTCAGAATTGGGCCAATAATGTATAAAAAAATAAAAACATAAATACAAAAGAAAGAGCAAACTAGCTATGGGGTGCAGAGCACATCAGCTTGCTAGAAACCTGTCGATCAAAAATGCCGAGCATGCACAAAATTTATACTACTACTACTACTAATAATAATAGTAGTAGTAATAGTAGTAGTAGTAGTAGATGTCCAGGTTTTGAAATACTCTTTTGGAGATGTCTATGTAGATGCACCCACTGACATCCATGTCAGGCACGTTCACATTTGGAAATCATGTGTGCACCTGGACATACAGTCCCTCCTTTTTTTTTCCAGACATTCTGGCTTAGATGTCTGAGACTGCAATTGGACGTCCTTTCTAAAATTCCCCTCCATGTGTTGATTCAGGCCTGGGATGGGTGAGAACTCGGTCATATCAGATAGTTTTTGAGAAGCTAGGAAGAGCCACATCAGCACCCCTTCCTTCACCACCTGACTCCTCTCTTCATATCTGCAAGTTACTGCTAATACCCCAATGGTTTTAAGTAATGGTAACTATATTACTAGCACTACTGATTCCCCTATAAGCATCTACTAGCACACTATATACCAATAATCATTAGAATTGTTATCCTTGTTTATGTATTTTAATGTTAATGGGTTATTTGTATTGCTTCTTGTTCCTTGTAACGTTATCTTGTTCCACATAAGGATCTGTTTCTGTTACCTGTACACTGTGTTGATCCTTGGAAATATGGTATATACATTTTTCAAATATTTATTTATTTATTTATTTATTTAACATTTCTTATATACTGCGCTCTTTGTCATCAGTGTGGTTTACATTGAAACAATATAAGACTTGGTCATTGGAATATGACCTTCGTTTACATATAACAGGGTTTTAACATGAAGGTAAACTGGGGAAAACTATTTACATTTCTAGCAATTTACATGTTGGTACTCAACTCACATTAGTTCTATGCAATCAGCTAACAGAGGTTGGGAATTGTGAGGGTGGGGGAGGGCGAAGGGGTGGGGGGAATAAATAAATAAATATTTCCCAATTGGGCACAAGTATCACCATCACAAAGGATCTGTTACTGTCTATGCAGTTGCCCATTCCACACACAATTGGCAGGAATAGGACAAGGATCTGGAAGGGAGAGCAGGAAGAGGAGGTGGGAGAGTACAGTACCCCAAATATGTGCAAGGCATCAACTATCTACTTAATAGGCTCAGCTCCTGATCACATTCCCCTAATAAAGTACCTCTTGGTCTATGTTCTACTCCAATTAATTTTATTTATTTATTTATTTTATTTATTTAACATCTTTTATATACTGCACTATTTATAATCAGCGCGGTTTACATAGAACAATAAAACATCAGATAAGATACATATTATCTGTTTTTTTTTTTTTTTTTACATAGAACAGGAACAAAAACTTGGGTAACCGGGGTAATTATTTACAATGAATAATAGTCATTGACTATTTACATATGAACGGAATAATGTATGAAAAGAACCTTGTTATTATGAGAGAGGGGTATGAAGTGTTACTGGGTTAGAAGAGGTTGCGTGTTAAGAACGGAATTGGTGCTATATGAGTGAGCTTGTGTTATTGTGTTCTCTGGGAAATATTTGATGAAAAGGTGATGCTTCAAGGCCTTTTTAAACTGGGAGAGATCAGCGATGGCCCTAATGTGTGGTGGGAGGGTGTTCCACAGTTTTGGAGCGCATAAACTGAAGGATCGGTTTACAGTTGCGGAAATGTATCTTAAGGACTCTTTTGGAACTTTTGGCATGTTTAATTCCGTGGTTCTTCTAAGCCTGTTGGAAGGGATTGGTTGGATCAACTCTGATAGTGAAGAGGGAGCAAGTCCTTTGTGAGCTTTGAAGGCTAGTAGCAGGGTCTTGAAGGTGATTCTCGCTTGGATAGGGAGCCAGTGTAATTGTTTCAGGAGAGGTGTTACATGTTCTCTTTTTGGTACCCCGAAAAGCACTCTTGTCACACTAATTAGGTTGCTATGTAGAATTAAAGGACAGAGGTCTCTTCAAGATTACTTCAACAGATACTGGAAGCTGTCTTTCTACAATGCCTATCTTTCACACTGCCAGAGATCAGGTGATATGTTTGTTGACAGACCAGGAGAGATCATACAATCACCAGCAAACAGATATCATGCTCACAATATGCAACAGATGCAATTTGCATCATCACACCCCATAATAGCCCCAAAATAAACCTTTACTAAGAGAACAAAATTATGTACCATATGGAAATACAAAATAATTACATATTTATAGTGCATGAATGCATAATCACTACTGTATTTATTTCTAGTGTGCCCGTGTGAAGGTCAAAGTCTATGTTTAAATCCCTGAAGATACATGCATGTGCGTTTGTGACTGTTCCAAAGCAGGCGTAAATAAACTCACTTCTTCTACTGCTAAATGAATGCACACTGGCCACATCCACTTCTAAAATTGCTAGTTATATGTGTATCTAGTGACAAGAAGCACAGATGGATATATTTATGCCTACTTGAGCAGGCATAAGTACGAGGGATTAGCACTTATATTTTGCATTTTGCAAAGTCTATATGTAAATACTAAAAGGCATGTTTATTAAAGAGCGCTAACTGGTAGCGTGAGGTTAGCATATGGTAAACATGTTATATTAAATGCTAGCATGGGGCCCAGCAGTAAAAATCCCATGTTAATAGATTACTGTATGATTGGGTGGAAACAAAGTTGGGTGGGAATGAAAAGTGGGCATTGACAACGCATCATGGTTAGCGCGGGCATTATGGACACTCACTAACAGTGATTGTTGTTACTAATGCACATGCATTTAAGTCCATGTCAATGGGTGGCTTTAGGTGCACCTGTGTGCCAGGTTTTCATGGTGCTGCATGTTAACAATGCATCAATGGCAGGGAAATGGACTACACGACCCCCTGATGTTGGTGCGGGTCCCTGTTCTGGCTTTCCAGCCTGACCACGTGCTACCGTCACTTCTTTCAGTAAGCAAGCCCCTAAGTTTTACCCAAATCCATTCCCAGAACTGCTCACTTAACCATTTAAAAGTATGCATGGGATCACTAGGTACACATACTTTTGTATATGTGTATCCAGTGCGTTATTGTAGAAACAGCTCTTTCCACTTGTAAAAACTGATTTCACACAGAAAGTCTTTCTAGAATTACTTCCTAAACATATGGGGCCAAATTTTTGGAAGGCATTTACATGGCTTACAGCCCAGTAGACTGTGTAAATGCCTTAAATGGGGACATCCAACAGCACGTACATGGTTAGTGCTAGTGAATAGCCCCCTCTAACTCCTCTATGCACCCCGATGCTGGTTAGCACCGGGACATGCTGGGGGCATTCCGTGGAAGAGCAGAGGCAGAGACTGCCGCTAACGGGGTAGCGGTGATATTGCATCTCTACACAGTTAGTGATCCATTGCTAAAACTAGACCAACTTTTGGCTAGCCTAGATTTAGCCGCGGATCGCTAACCAGGTAGCGGTGCAATATCGCCACTACCCAGTTAGGTTCTACGGCTGTTTCCTCTGTGCGTTAAATCTGGATATTCAATGTCGTTGACCATGGCATTGAATATCTGGGATTAGGGGGTCAGCGGGCAGGGCTATGCACCATAGGGGCGCAAAGCCTGCCCAGATGAATATTTGGCCCTAGGAGGGTAATTTTATAAAGCTATTTTTGCACGTATATGACAGTATACTTGTACAAAATGAAGTTTATAAAATTACGCCCCCCCCCCCCATGTAGAAGAGTGAAAATTGACAAGAATGTGCGCAGTTCTGTAGAGGTATGTTCAGGAGTGGGTTTTGGGTAGAGAACAGAGGTAGCCATGATTGCATGTATCCTGTTTAAAATCTGTAATGTTTGCGCATACCGAGGAGATGTACAGTAAATGTCTGCCATTTCATTTTAGTCACAATTTATGCAGCCTTTTAATCGCATATATTGATTTCTTTATTTCTTTATAATATACGTTTTTCGACCACCTTTCCAACACAGTTTACAATAAATTAAAAAAAATACAGGAATAGAGAAATGAATTATAAAGGGAGATAAAACCAATAAAAAGAAGGGTTAAAAATATAAAATTGAGGCATTGTATAAAAATGAGGCCTTTCATGTTTTCGCAGAGGTGCCAGAGTACATCTGTTATGGTAGTATTGAAGGTAGAAAGAGCCAGGCTTTTAGCCGTTCCTTGAATTTAGAAAGGGTGTGCTCTTGAGGCAAGTGAAGAGGCTAAAAAGGCAAAGGAAGAGTGATGTGTTTTGTCTAGTTGATACAAAAGGGTAGAGAGTACAGATTGAGGGGCATGTTTACTAAAGGTTAATACACACTAAACGTCCATTAATGCTGTTAAGTGCTACCGTGGTTCATTTTATTCCAATGGCCACTGCAGCATTTAATACAAAATAAACAGTCATCACTGCACGTTAACCTTTATTAAACATGACCCCAAGTCTAAAGAGTGCCCAGCTCTGGGGTAGTTTTATAAAGATATATAGGCACGTTTGCATCTTTATAAAATAGGCTAAAACTAGGTGCCTTCTTGCCCTCTGAACTTAAATGACCTGTTAGTAAATTGCCCTCTCAGAGGGTAATTTTCTAATTCACTGAAAAAGAGGTCAGCAAGTGAGTTGTCAAGCAGAAACTGCCTGCGGACTTTACCTTTAAAACTTGTGGAACCCTGGGTAATTATGTATCCATGTACTTTAGAGGTACAAAATATACAGGGTGAATCTTTACAGGGATCTCTAAATGAAATCCCCAAGCATATTTTAAGAGGGTCTTTTACTAATGGGTGCTAGTTAGCAGCGCGAGTTCTGGCGCATGCTGAAGACGCACTGGAAAACGTGTTGCCAGATAATGTGCAA
This sequence comes from Ichthyophis bannanicus, assembly GCA_033557465.1. Taxonomy (NCBI): domain Eukaryota; kingdom Metazoa; phylum Chordata; class Amphibia; order Gymnophiona; family Ichthyophiidae; genus Ichthyophis; species Ichthyophis bannanicus. Next base: position 1,526,921,730 of record CM066032.1, read on the forward strand.
CCATGACAGTTAGCACAGGACAATTCTTAAGCTAACTGTGCAACTAGCCTCAGGGTCGTGAGTCGGTGGGTTAGGGCAGAGAGTGGGCATGGTGAGCTCAGCGCAGTTAGAACTGGGTTCACACAGCATGCTAACTGCATTAGTGAGGGTTTACCTAACGCCACCTCAATAAGTGGAGTGAAGTGCACCTACGCTAATGCAGCCTGAGTTAGGGGAAGTGCTCAGCATTTAACTGTGGAGGAGTAGCCAAATGGAACCAAGTAGGGCCGTACCGAGTGTAAATCGTGCCCTGGGCGACTTGCACATCGGGCACCCCCCCCTGCGGTGGGAGAGAAGAGGTGCGCCCAATATGCAAGTCACCTGCATACTAAGCAGATCTGTCCCTCCCTGCAAGACCAGGGAGGGACAGATCTGCTTAGCATGCCGGCGAAAAGGCTTAAGGGGTGCATTTTAGCTGTCTGTCGTTGCCTGCTGCCGCTGAGAGAAGAAAAAGGGGCGGCGGCAGGCAACGGTAGACAGCTAAAATGCACCCCTTAAGTCTTTGCGCCCTGTGCGGCCGCACCGTTTGCACAGGGCTAGGTACGGTCCTGGAACCAAGTGACCAGTATTCGATTTTTACTAGCACTCCTTGTGGCTTTGGGCAAGTCACTTAACCCTCCACTGCCTCAGAAAATTCCAAGTTATCAATGTCCCTGTTTAGTGTACATTACCAAGTTTAAGTTGGTAATGTACATTAAACATTACCAACTTAAACTTGACTGAAATGATAAAAAGGTATTTAAAAAACCCTGTTGTTAAACTAAGTGCTAGGAAAATGCTTTCCACTCCCCCGACAGTTAACATGGTAGTGTTCCACCTAAAATGCCATAATTTTGGCACTTTCAGCGCATTAGGTGCAACACCCTAGATCCTGATAGTAAAAGGGCCCCTAAATTGTCTGCCAAAATCCTACTCTTTATGGCACATAAAAAGTGCACACATACTTATAGAGCATATACACACTTATCTGCATTCATGGGGGCATTTACAAAAAGTCTTTGAAACGCATCACCCCTTTTGGGCAAACTTAAATACTTGGGAACGTTTTTCCTAGCAATCACACATTATGCATATTATTAACCTAGAAAATATACTACCAAACAGGTGTTTTACATGCCCAGTACAAATTGTAGCGCACCCCCTTAAAAAATAAAGTGCATTTTATTGAATAGGGTCCACTGTAGCTACATTATGAATTCTAAGTTAATACTGCTGAGGTTTCGAGTTCCAAATCACAGTGTTTGCATGTTGAGTTATAGCCCAGTAAACATATATTCAGAATTGGAATAATTCTTTCAGTCATAGGCTGCTACCATTAGGTGATGATCTTCTAGCAAGTGCTGTGTTTGATCAATTTACTTATGTCACACAAGAGAGAAAAACATTAAGAAATACAAGAGCGACGCACAAACGTTACTCATTACATTTGATAACATGTGGTTAACTGTAGCTAGAAATAGCATTAATATGCTGGTCAAAAGATTAATTTTGCTTAATTGCCATCCCTGCTGCATTGTTTCTGTCAGCACAATTTTGCTTCGTTACATTTTTGATTCAGTTCCAGAGCCTCTGTCACCAACCTGCAAGTTTCAAGGTTAGCTGAAATGAAGCCGTATCTAACACATGGATGAGGAATGGGGCTTTCATGATCTCTGATCTTGAATTACCTAAATGTTCTAGGTCTGACCTTGACAAACAGAAGAGCAGTAGAAAAATTGCAGCTCAGGCTTCTATTCTGTTATTTCAACTCTAAGGGGAGAAGACCAGATGGGTAAATCATAGCAGTCATGATTGTACCAACATTTTGCCAGTTCTAAAATGATAACTAAAGTGCAAAGGGATTATAGGATTAGTACAGGCTTTCTAATTAAAAGATGAAACTTTAAATGCCTTGCCAAGCAGAAAGGCAAATAACTGAAATGACTAAACCCTGAAAGCAGAGAGACTTTTTTGTTTGGCGATCTGTTTTATGGTAACATAAAAAATGATGGCAGATAAAAACCAAAATGGCCCAAACAATCTGCCCAACAGCAATGTATCCACTTTGAGTAGATGCAAACACAAATTCTCTTAGGGAACATAGCACTCACTCCTCTTTCCCCCCATCTCCCTCACCAATCGTTCATAATTGTATGACTCCCTTTTAGGGTTGTAACTGGCGCTCCATGTACTTTTTGGGAACCTGATAGGTACTTGCTATATGAGCTGGTCACTGTTTGATACAAGATACTGGGCTCAATGGGCCTTTGGTCTGACCCAGTATGGCATTTCTGGTTGATCCAATAGAATCATATCTCTGCCTTTAAGGTTGTAACATTTACCATGAAGGGTCACCACAAGGCGTTCTTGCTATTTCAGGCTGTAGGTTACTCCATGCCTTCTAGAAAGCTTAGTGTACTCATAATTGCTGTTTTTTTGTGTGCTGCAACTGCTGCTTTGTGCAAGTCACCCTGGTGATTTATTTCCATTCTCTTGCCACTAGGGATCTTCTGTTTTTATCCCATGCTTTTCTGAAATATATTACCATGTTACTCTCCATTTTCTCTGCTTGAAGGTATACCAAGTATCAGCAATCTTTTCCATGAAACGCATATTCTGACATTTCTTTGGGGGGGGGGAAGGGGGGGTCAGGTGCCTCATCAAGGTGAGATGGAAGGGTGTCAGGTGCCTCTTGAGGAGCATTAAGTGCACTCACACTATCAGCAGCCCTGAGACTGTGCAGTAAAGTACCAAACACTAACTCGATATGCAGTCCATACCCATTCACTTCCCATAGACTCCAGTTCTTGACCCGTAGTCAGCATAGTTATCATGCAAATTAGAGCAAGCTGTCTTGCCTGTTCGGTAACCATGGTGATGCGCTAACAGTGCATGCTAATTGCTTAACACACTTTATTCAACAGGACCCATTCTCTCTTGGAAGAAGTATTATAATCCCTTTACATTTAGAGAGAATTATTGTCAAAATATCACATCCTAAACACCATGTGGGAAGTAATTCTGTAACAGGGCACCTATGTGAAAGGTCTAAATAGGGACCCATTTTATAAAAGGCAACATAGGTGCCTATGTGCCTTTATAAAATACTGTAAGCTTCCAGAACCAGCCTTAATAGCAGGCAAATGCTCACACACAAATTTATCTGTGCTCTGAAATGGTGCAAATTTGTGGCTGTGCTCTATGCATTTATCAATGCAAAACGCATGCATACATCACATTTCTGTCTGAACACCTCCCAAGCTATGCCTCTGGAAACGTCTTCATATGGTGCGCATATAAGTATGTGCACTCTTATGGAGAGGCATACTTATATGTATGTATATGGTTGCACAGCCTTTTCCTTTATGTAAAATAGGCTTTACAGATGGAAAAGTCTTTCTAAAATTGCTACCATCATTCTGAACACCTTTAACTAATAATGTGCCAGATGCACTATGTTTTTTCCCAATTAGGCACAGAATGGGAAAACTCTCCTTTGTTACATCTTTCCTAATTTTTAATACTTCACAAGTTTATGAAATTTTCCTTTATTGTTGTAGTTATCTTTCATAGAAACATAGAAACATAGAAATATGACGACAGAAAAAGACCACATGGCCTATCTAGTCTGTCCTTCCATAACAACTACAGCAATTTTCAGCTATGTAGAGGTACAATACCTCTCTTTCTCTTTTATAATCATCTTTCACTTTAAACAAGAGATGCATTTTCCCATAACCCGCTATAACATTTTGGGGCATGTTTACTAAGCTGGGCTAATAATTAGCATGCACTATTTGTAATTAATAACGCAGCTTATTAAATATCCCCCTTTGTATCACAATTACTGTAGGACATCCTATATGCCTAAAGATGGTTTCCATTTATGACCTTTAGCATTCAGTTTATGCACATTCAGTTCTTGGCTGTGGAAATTATCCACATAGATTTGGGCAGACAGGAAAATATATGTCTAAATCACCATGATAGAAAATGTATGTGTGTAAATTAAGCACACCTGCATAGACTGAAAACAGACATGACATACAAACAGAAAACAGAAGCAAAGAAATACAAACACACACTTCTATATAACACACCATCACAACAACCCATATATGTGCCTCTGCCCTTCAACACACATAAAATCCTCCACCAGTGAATGGAACACACATGACACACAAATACACACAGTATCCTTCTTATCCCCTTGATGCCCTGCCACATATACAACATACCTCCACTTATATACTCCTTGCACATTTACAGTCCCTATGTATGCCATCCCCACATAAACTCATAAAAATATATCCTCCATCCCTTAACCTTCTTCATTTATGCAGCTTAAACTGGCAAAACCCTACCTGGGGGAATTCTGGGTGTGATTTGAGTTTGTCATCCATGTTTAGAAAAAATTACTTAGCAGCCAGTCATTTATATAGTATGTTCTTAGAGCCAAGCTAAAACATCCTAAAATGGTGCTAACACCAAAGATAAACAACAAAAATCAGAAGGTAGAACATGGTTAGATTTAGCACTATTTCTGGTACTATAAATCAATGGAAGGACATATAAATCAACTTAAAGTTGTAATGTGGTTTCCAAGGTTCTGTCTAAAAGCAAAGGAACGCCAGTGTTAAGTAATTTTATAGCAATGTAACTCATTTATAGGATGTACAAGGGGATGAAAGTGGCTGAAAGCAAGGGAACATGAAACCTGCAATAAGCTATAAGTTATGCTGTGCTCAGAATATTGTCCACAGGGCTTTTGCTCTGAAACTACACTTGATCAGCCCATTTGCTGCATAAAATTGATAAATGAACTGTTTCTAGTTTTCTGTAGGTAACACCACAAAACTCACAATATTTCTAAGGAAGATTGCTCAATTATATCTTTTTATTGTATAGTATATAAATGTATTTGAGTATCCTGTAAAAATCCTACCACCTTTGTACATTTTTGACATAATACTGGGTAAAAAAAATACAATACAAAATGCATTCAGAATGAAAGAACACCTATAGAAATATCCAAAATGTGGGTAAGATTGGAGAACCAAAATGTCTTTATTGCATAAGTCTTCACACCCGTTGTAACAGCAACCCCAAATTATCTCTTGTTCTGAAAATTACCTTAACAAGGCTCATAATAAGTTAAATAAAACCCACTTTGTTCAATAATAGTAGCCAAGCTCATTCAAATATTTTTGGATGAAGAATCAAGCTATTTGTGTCCTATGAAGTGAATCCAAAGCAAAGGTTTAAACATGCCTAAGACTAAGGGGTATGTTTACTAAATGGTGGTAGTGGCTTCCGTGTGATTATCAGAGCTGCGGCCCCATTGATGGGGCCAATGGGGCCGTGGCTCAGATATCACACGGAAGCCGCTACTGCCATTTAGTAAACATACCCCTAAGTGCTGAAAGAACTCCAGCATAAATGTATTCAAAGGTATAAGATTTGAAGGAAGGTTGTAAAATTTTTTTAATGTGATTGAATATACACTGGGCATCATCATTGTAAAACGGAAACAGTTTGGCACCCAACAGACTGTCCCTTCAAAGTCAGTAGCTATGTACTAAGGAAACTGTACAGGACATCACTATGAGGCCCAAGCTTATTTTAAAAGAACAACATATGATATACCATTCTGGGTCAGATCAAGGTCCATCAAGCCCAGCACCCTGCCTTTGGCAATCCTGGAGGCAAGTACCTGGCAGGATCCCAAAGAATAGATCCAAGTACATCCAAGTAAACTGCAACATGGACAGTGCATGGTAAGTGAGCACATGTTAACCGCTATATGCAGTCCACACCTCTAACCCACCCAGTTCTTGCCCTATAACACTATATAGTTAATGCATGAATTAGCATGCACTCTCATGTAAGCATGGCAATAGTTAAGCCACATTGCAACTCCTGCATTGGTATTTAAAAGTGTTTATGATTAAAAAACAACCTTATAGAACCTCTATATTTTGTTGAAAAGATTGCCAGTGAGCGATCAGTGGAGCTTCTAAGAGCAAATAAATTGTTATGCACATGGTATTTGTTATTGACATATGAAAGGGGATATAGGAGAATAACCACATAAGCTATGCAACTGGAGGGGTTCTGTTTCAAGCAAGGTAATTCTGTAACTCATAATATAAATTCTCTTCCTGAGAGTTCTTAAGAAAGGGGGCTATTTTTTTTTAAGATGACATTTTTTTTGCTGCTTAGGCTACTGGTTTATTTTTTGCAGCTGTTTGCAGAGGGGGATTTTTCTGTTTTAGGTAAAGAGTTTCTGCTGCTGTTTTTTTTTCTTCTTTCCGTTAACCTTCAAGTTCAAAGAGAAGAAAAAACACTTTTTTGAAGTCACTGCATCATCGAGGTGTTACTATTCTTAATTAGCTTGCTTAAGAGTCAGGTTGTTGAGTGTTGTATAAAAGTTGCATTGCTTTGCAAGCATAGCAATTCTTGGAGGGATTCTGTTTCAAACAAGGGAATTCTGTGGCTCTTCAAGTTCAAAGAGGAGGAAAAGCACTCAATTAACTTGTTGATTATGATAATAGTGTTTGGTTTTGGTTGGAAGGGAACATTCAGGAAGTAAATGGTTCTACAATTGGATATCTGTTTAAAGTAAACAATTAGTTATATTTGAAGGAGCTTAGATTATGTACTTCTACAAAGGGAGCACATTAGTCTACACAGCTCAGATACATATAGCAAATTTTAGTAGCTTAAAGCGATAAGAAACTGTTCCATACTCAAATAACAAGTGAGCAAGCAATTAGAGCTACACAAAGGAATCAGAACAGAGATGTTAGTTCTCACATAAAAAACGCTAGTGCTTTTTTATTTATTTTATTTATTTATTTATTTTATTTAGCTATTTCTTCTATACCGCCCCTTCCAGAGATCAGGGGCGGTTTACATGGAACAAGTAAACAAATTTGTATACTAATGTATACATTACATGGAACAGAGATTTTTTTTAACTTTATACAGATAATAGTTATTAACAGAGATTTATAACATTGTAACTTTATACAAATAACTGTGCATTAATTGTCAAAACTATTTACATTTTATATACATTAATAAGTTTCTGTATCGTAGTGTTGATCTAGTGTTGATCAGAGTTTTTTCTACCTTTTTATAGGTAGTCAGAGTTTTCTACCTTTCATATGTGTGTGTGTGGAGGAATTTATTTCCTTTTTTCATCTCTTGGGAGTATTTTGGGGTGTATGTGGTGGGTGTATGTGTGTGGGTAGTTGAGTGTGGTTTTAGGGCTTTGTGTTTGAGTGTTTGGGGATGGTGTGTGGTTGGACTTGGGGGTATGGGATTTCATAGTGTTCGGAGAAAAGGTATGTCTTGAGTTCCTTTCTAAATTGGGTGAGGTCTTTTATGATCCGAAGGTTATTGGGAGATTATTCCAGAGCATGGGGGCAGTGAATGAGAAGGCTCTGGTGCTGGTGGATTTTTTAGTTTTTTTGAATGAGTTTGGTATTTCAAGTGAGTGTGTTGCGTTTAGTCTGTGCGTTCTTGATTCTGATGGGGCATGTAATAGCATGGATAGATATGATGGGGCGATGTTGTTCAGGAGCTTGAATGTGATTATCTTACAGGACAGCTGAGGAAAAGTTAACTTTTATCTATTGAAGACTGTTAAACCACAAGTATAATAAATGTTGGAAGCTGGCAACAGACATGGGCAATTGTTTGTAGGTAAACACAATCAGTGATTCAGTTCCAAGATATTCACACTGAAATATAATTAAAAATTAAAAAAAGGTATGATTTAGTAACCACAACTGGAAAATGATGAAGGGCAGGTTAGAATCAAACAACTGATGAGTTAAGATGAGAGAAGGTATGACACTGCCATATTTGAAGGGGATACAGTGTATAATTCATATGGGAGCATGCATGCTATAGGTTGCACCAATAGCATGAAACTGTGTTGTGATATCAGCGCAGACATCTTTGCTAATGTTTGTGGGTATATGCCTCCATCCCTTATGCTGATAGCACATTGCAATTTTGCAAAACTGTGCTAATTGGCAGATGGGTGCACTCGGTGCCAGGTGCCACCTATTCCCCAAGTTATGTCCCTGATCTCCTCTGCCCTACCCCCTAGGATCTCTAGCACAGTGCTGTATTCCAAATGTCAATATCATGCACTTGGCATGTGCTGAACCCTGCACTATCTAGTAGCGTGGTTTAGTAAACATGCTCCTTTATTAACAAAATACTTTTACTTTATTTTTAGCATAGCAAAAGCACCTCTGATGAAACAGATATGAAATGCTGGCCACCTTAGGGTGCTGGGAAGTTCACATTAAGAGGATTGAAAGGATCTTTTTTTTTTAATCAAACTTGAATAACTGAAAGATGGCCTTTTTGTGGTTCCATCTAGATAAGGGGAGAAAATAAGCATCGCTTGTTTTATTAGGTAATCTTACTGGTTTTAATATAGCTAGTCTAGACCAGGACCTGGAAGGAAATCACTCTGCTTGGTTCATTATCTATTTAAAGAAACAGTCAAACCTTAATACAATATACTGTACAATACACAAACTGTCCACATTTGGACAAAAATTGTGCTCACTTTTTTTTTCTATGGATTTTCACTAATTTCAAAGCCAAAGTATGCATACACATTCACCTTGAAATTTTCTGCAAGTGTAAATTACATGTGGTCAGTTGTACCAAGCTTTCTCTGAGTAGATTTTTATTATTCAGTATTCCAGTTTGTCTCCTTCCTCACAATCATGTCCAAAGTAAATAAGAAAAGTATGAGCAGTTTTTTTAAATGCCATCTATGTGGGAGCAATGTGATGTAGTGAGAGGGAGGCAGATGTGCTTTCTCAGAACTCCTGGGTCCTTCTCGCTAAAATCCATGAAGATTTTGATGATCATTCTCCTTCAAACTATCATTGCAATCACATTAAGTAGCAAGAACCTTGGCAATTGCTCCGGTGCTTGATTTGAGTGTTATGGTATCTAAAACTGCAAAAGAGGAGCATGATAAGGCCAAGGCTGACCCCAAGATGGTGACTGCAAATGACTTGGGTGTTTGCTCATCTCCTTCTGCCTCAAGCAATCATGACTGCAGTGGTAAGAGTGCAAAAATTTGAGAGGATTTTTTTGAGAGTGGAAGAGCTGGTGGCAAATATGGTCCATCAATCCGCGAGAGCAGAAAATAGAACAGCAAGTGCATGAGGCAGAAGAAGTGCCTCAGTGTGCTGCCGCAGAGGTGATGTCTTTGAAAGAAAAGTTGCAGTGGCAAGCTGAAATAAAATTGATGGCTTGGAAAACCAATACAGGTGGTCATACCAGAATCGGTTAGTGAACCTGAATTGAGAGGCTTCCTTGAAACGTGGCTGCCCTTAGGCCTATGATAGGGGAAAGAGATTGGCCAACTTATAACTGAGAGAGCACACAGAGTTAGGCTGAGGAGAGAGAACTTTCCCAAGCCTCACGCAGTTATTGCAAGTTTCTTAGATTTAGTTCAGAAAGAGCAGATTCTACGAGCATCATGGAAGAGTAGAGAATTAGAGACTACTCAACATTGGTGGCCCAACAACAAGGAATTTGCTCCTACTTGCTCATGGTTATATGATCATAATGCTAGATTTGTGTTGCAGTACCCCAGAAGATTAAGACTTTATCATAATGGAGTGGCCCATGTATTTATAAGCCTGAAAAGGTGAAAACCTTTGGCAATGAACACCAGATTGGCATCATGGTGGTGGGATCTGCAGCGGATTCCGAAGAAATGATATTGGGGAGCTCCTCATAAGTTTGAAACTTGGATTGCTCAATGGTGACAGTTCTTTTATCTCCCCCCCCCCCTTTAAAACATTTTCTGGAGGCCAATCTATCCCCATGGTAGACAGTTGAGTTCAGCGCACTGAAATTTGGAAAAACTTTGATCAGCCATTGGCTGTTCTTTTCACCTGATATAGTTCAATGCTGTGGACTCTTAATTTGGATAATCCTCAGAGTGGTAAAGATGATCATCAGGTGTTGGGATATAGGCAGAGGCCCATTTTGAATGGCTGATGGTCTCTAGTAGATGTGTCCTTCTGGGCCTGAAGACTGGCATTAATGGGTCCTTGGGCATTGTGGATAGACATGCGACTCACAACAATATCCTCATTTACTGGAGGGGGGGGGGGTGCTGCTCAAGTTGTTGTTGTGCTAGCTGAATGGGCACTCATGTCCTCGAGGCAGCAGAGTTGTTACTCTACTATTTTGGATCCTATCTTAGTTGTTTGTTTTACCCCATTACTCTGCAAGAGTGGCATGATTGTCTGTTTGGGTTGTGTCTGTGTGTTTGTGAATGTTGTATGGAAGGGGTCTAGGATGAGGTGGAGATACGAATTGATAAAAGGTGGCTGTAAAGGGGATGAGAGCATGTAACCATGGGCACTCATAAGGGTAGAGGGTAAGGGTGTTATAAGAACATACTGTAAGACAATAAGAAATGCCATACCCCTAGTGAGCAGTCTTGCTTTATAGGGCACCTCCTCCTTTAACAAACCACAGGGACTTGGAACAGCACATTTTGAATGTAATTAAAGAGATTTAACTGCTTTTTCTCTGAAAGAACAGCTGGGAAACTGGCTGGTACTTTGGTAGATCTCTCTTTTTTGCTTTAACAGATACTTAAGCTCCACGAACAGAACAATGGCTGGGAAAAATCATATTGCTAAAGCTTTTGCCCCCATTACAGCTTCTGCCTCTGTCCAGACAGAGGTCCCAATGCCAGTTGAAGGACCAGTTCCATGTGCAGGGTGTCTGCATGCTGAAGCTCTGAGCAAACAAGTGGAGGAACTCAGAGAGGAGGTGGCGAGGATGAGGAGCATTCAAGACAGTGAGAAGTACATTGATGAGATGTTTCTTGCAGCAACCACACTCTCCATCAGAGTAGAAGATGAGTGCCTACAGCATGACGAAGGTTGGACACAAGTCACCAGGGCCTGCAGACTTCTACAGCCCATGAGTTGAAGAACCATTATGCAGACCTGGAAATGGAGGAGGTAAAAGCATCCCTGGAAAGGGAAGAACCAGAGCTCAAGTACCCCAAGGTTGCAGAATCGGTGACCACAAGAAAGCAAAGAGTAGTGGTGGTTGGTGATTCTCTTCTGAGGGGTACTGAGGCGTCCATCTGCTGACAAAACTTGATGTCCAGAGAGGTATGCTGTCTGCCTGGTGCCAAAATCCAAGATGTTATGGAGAGTTTGCCAAACTCATCAAGCCCACTGACTATTACCCAATGTTGCTAATCTATGTCGGAACAAATGAAACTTCCAGGTATCCCTCTGAGCGTATCAAAAGTGACATCATGGCTCTGGGACAGAGGGTGAAGCAGTTAGGTGAACAGGTGGTGTTCTCTTCAATCCTTCCTGTTGAGGGTAAAGGCCAAGGCAGAGAGGCTCGCATCCTGGAGATGAATGCATGGCTGCGTGGATGGTGTCATCGAGAGCGTTTTGGTTTCCTGGACCATGGGATGCTGTTCTAAGGGTTTCAGAGCAGAGATGGTGTCCATCTGTCCAAGAAAGGTCGACATGTCTTCAGTTGTAGACTGGCTAATTTACTGAAAAGGGCTTTAAACCAGATTCATTGGGGATGGGTGAAGAAAGCCCCCAGGTAAGTGAAAGCCTCTAGGTAAGTACATTAAATACCTTTATGGAAATGGGTAAAAGTGGTAACATATGGAAAGCAGTGTGTATAAATGCCCATAGCATGGGAAATAAGATCCCTGATGTTGAAGCTTTGGTGGAAGTGGCCAACTTGGATTTAGTGGCAGTTGCAGAAACATGGTTCACAGAAAACCATGACTGGGATGTAACTATACCTGGCTATACTTTATTCAGAAAGGACAGGGTAGGAAGAAGGGGAGGAGGAGTGGCACTATATGTAAAAACTACTATTAAAGCTTTGGAATTACAGAACTTAAAAAGGGAGAGAGGAGGCATTGTGGTTTAAAGTAGAAAGAGGGAAAGAGAAATCTATTTGCATTGGCTTGATATACAGACCTCCTTCACAAGAGGAAGAGGTGGATGGAGAGTTAATTGAAGACATACGCAGCATTGCTAAGAAAGGGGAAGTGCTACTGATAGGGGATTTCATTATGCCAGATGTTGATTGGCACATTCCTGCTGCAGTATCATCTAGAAGTAAAGAGATCCTGGATTCTCTACTGGGAGAACTATTCAGGCAATTGGTAACAGACCCCACACGTGAAGGGGCCATACTGGACTTGGTGCTTACCAATGGTGAAAGTGTTTCTGATGTTAAAGTGGGAAATCATTTTGCATCCAGTGATCACCAGATGGTGTGGTTCAGTATTAGGACTAGGGATGTTGCAATCCATTCAAAGGTGAGGGTCTTAGACTTTAGGAAGACTAACTTTGCTAAGATGGGCCAGTACCTCAGGGAGTTGTTAGCGGGATGGGAACAGCTGGGGGATGTAGAAAAACAATGGGCAAAACCGAAAGGGGATATTTTAAGGGCAACCAACCTTTTTGTTAAAATGATAAATAAAGATAAAAGGAAAAGGAGACCGCTATGACTTTCAAAAGAAGTAGCTGAAAAGGTAAAGAAAAAGAGGGAGGCCCTCACAGTGCTCTGCTAGAGAGGTGGATATTTAACTCCCGTGACAACTTTGCTGTGAGTTCTAGCTATCTATTTAATTGTTTATTGTTGTCTTTATTTCACCTCCCTGTTCCCTTTAGTTTTGCACTTCAGCTTTCTCAGCTGTATAACTTACCTTGCCTCTCTCAACTAACTGGTCTTTGTGTGGTAGCCAGGTTAACTGTTACTTTAAATTAAATATCTCTCCCTGCTCTGTCCCCAGAACCTGCTGTGTTTTAAACTTTTTTTCCTGCTGTAGCCTACCAGAGGGACTACCCCCTCCCTCCCCTGCTGAGGTATTGTGTAGCCCTTCTTCCTGTCTCCTCCTCCCATGTGTGCATGGTTTGTTCTGTTTGCCTCTCTTTGCTCTGGGAAGAGCAGTGCCTTCACAGTGCTCTGCTAGAGAGGTGGATATTTAACTCCTGTGACAACTTTGCTGTGAGTTCTAGCTGTCTATTTAATTGTTTATTGTTGTCTTTATTGGTGTGCTACTTCACCTCCCTGTTCCCTTTAGTTTTGCACTTCAGCTTTCTCAGCTGTATAACTTACCTTGCCTCTCTCAACTAACTGGCCTTTGTGTGGTAGCCAGGTTAACTGTTACTTTAAATTAAATATCTCTCCCTGCTCTGTCCCCAGAACCTGCTGTGTCTTAAACTTTTTTTCCTGCTCTAGCCTACCTGAGGGACTAACCACCTCCCCCCCTGCTGAGGGTACAGGACAGGGTACCTTGTAACAGCCCTCTTTTAATAGATCTTATTTCCCTCCCTCCCCAACACCCACCCGCCCCTAAGGTAATTGTAGCTTTATAGGTACTTACACGTCTTAGAGGAAAGGGGCTGCTCTCAGGTGCAGCTCTTTATCCAGATCAGTCATACATTGAGGACCTGAGATTAATTAAGCTTCAGGTGAACAAGGTATATTAGAGGTATTAGATATACTTTTATTAGTATAAGCATCTACACCAACCCTTAGTAAATACAGAATTTAAAGACCTAAACACAAGCTTTAAACTAAGATGCAGACAACAGTCCAGCAGCGAGATGGGGGCTTTCCAGTCTTTTGCATTGAGAGTCACATGTATGATTTTCTCCCAGTTGGTGAGAGGTCTTACATATGCACTAAGTGCAAGGAGCTCACTGCTCTCAGGGAACAAGTCCGTTCTCTAGAGGCTAGAGTAGCAGACCTGGAAGACATAAGAAAGACAGAGAAGTACATGGATGAGACCTACAGGGATATAGTCCTGAAGTCCCACTTCCAGTCTGGCAGCATCCCTGTTGCAATGGAGGAGAGAGGTCACGTGACAGGAGAGCATCACCCTGGTGTGGCAGGATGTGATCATGTAACTAGGACCTCTCCTCCAGGTGATGTAAAACCCTCTTGCACCTAGGACGTTTCTCCAGGGCCATGTGCCCATGAGGGGAGGGTTAGGACAGCTGTTATAGTTGGTGATTCAATCATTAGGCATGTAGATAGCTGGGTGGCTGGTGGACATGAGGATCGCCTGGTAACATGCCTGCCTGGTGCGAAGGTAGCGGACCTCATGCACCACCTAGATAGGATCTTAGATAGTGCTGGGGAGGAGTCTGCTGTCTTGGTACATTGTCAGTACCAATGACAAACGAAAATGTGGTAGGGAAGTTCTGGAGGCTAAATTTAAGCTTTTAGGTAGGAAGTTGAAATCAAGAACTTCCAGGGTAGCATTCTCCGAAATGTTTCCTGTTCCACGTGCAGGACCCAAAAGGCAGGCAGAGCTCCAGAGTCTCAATGCGTGGATGAGACGATGGTGCAAGGATGAGGGTTTTGGATTTGTTAGGAACTGGGGAACATTCTGGGGAAAGGAGGGGCTCTTCCGAAGGGATGGGCTTCACCTTAACCAGGATGGAACCAGACTGCTGGCATTAACCTTTAAAAAGGAGATAGAGAAGCTTTTAAACTAGAAAATAGGGGAAAGCCGACAGTCGCCCAAGAGCACATGGTTTGGAAGAAGGTATCCTTGAAGGATACTACCAAAAGCAGTGAGGTTCCAAAAAAGAGTAAAGTAGCCCAAATGCCCTTGAGTATGGTGCAGACAAAGCTTAAAGATTCCAAATTACCCATGCCTACCAATAGCCAGATTAATATTAATAAAATACTGTCTCTAAAATGCTTGTATGCAAATGCTAGACGTCTAAACAATAAGATGGGAGAGTTAGAATATATAGCACTAAATGAGAGGTTAGATATGATTGCAATCTCAGAGACATGGTGGAAGGAGGATAACCAGTGGGACACTGTGATACCTGGATACAAACTATATCATAATGATAGAACTGATCAAATTGGTGGAGGGGTTGCGCTCTATGTTAGAGAGGGCATTGAGTTAGAAAGGATTAAAGTTTTGCAGGAAACAAAATTTGCTGTAGAATCTCTATGGATTGAAATTCCATGTATGAAGGGGAAGGTGATGGCAGTGGGGGTGTACTATCGACCGCCTGGCCAGAATGAACAAATGGATGATGAAATGTTCAAAGAAATCAAGGAAACAGACAGACAGATCTGATTGATTTCTTTGACTGGGTGACCAGGGAGTTGGACCGAGGGAGAGCCCTAGATGTGGTATATTTAGATTTCAGTAAAGCCTTTGACACTGTTCCTCACAGGTGACGTATAAACAAACTGAACATCCTAGGGATGGACCCTAAAGTTACTGCTTGGATTAGAAATTGGTTGTGTGGGAGGTGACAAAGGGTACAGGTAAATGGAGCTCACTCTGAGGAGAAGGACGTTACCAGTGGTGTGCCCCAGGGATCTGTCCTTGGTCTGATTATTTTTAACATATTTGTTAGTGATATAGTGGAAAGGCTATCGGGTAAAGTTTGCCTCTTTGCGGATGATAGCAAAATCTACAATAGAGTAGACACCCAGGAAGGTGTAGATAACATGAGGAGGGATCTAGCTAAGCTTAAAGAATGGTCTAGAATTTGGCAGCTGGGATTTAATGTTAAAAAATGTAAGGTCTGCAGCAATCCAAGGGAGCAATATAGTATAGGGGGTGATGTAATTTTGTCCACCAAAGAAGAGTGGGACCTAGACGTGGTTGTGTCTGATGATCTCAAAGTAGCTAAACAGGTAGAAAAGGCGACGGCAAAAGCTAGAAGGATGCTTGGGTTCATACGAAGAGGAATGGCTAGCAGAAAAAAGGAGATGATAGTGCCTCTGTATAAGTCTTTGGTGTGGCCTCATTTGGAGTATAGTGTGCAATTCTGGAGACCGCATCTTCAAAAGAATATAATCAGGATGGAGTCAGTACAGAGGGTGGCTACTAAAATGGTTAGTGGCCTTCATTATAAGGCATACGGTGACAGACTTAAGGATCTTAATATGTACACCTTAGAGGAAAGGCAGGATAGAGGTGATATGATTGAGATGTTTAAATACCTCTGTGGCATAAATGTACAGGGGGAGAGCCTCTTTCAATTGAAAGCAAGTTCTGCTACGAGGGGACATGGGATGAGAGTGAAGGGGGATAGATTCAGGAGTGATATGCGGAAATATTTCTTTACGGATAGAGTGGTGGATTCATGGAATAGTCTCCCATTGGGGGCGGTAGAGATGAGGACAGTATCTGAATTCAAAAAAGTATGGGACAAACACAGAGGGTCTCTAAAGGAAAAAAAGGGACTGTTGTAGTTGTTGATATAGAAGGACAGACTAGACAGGCCATGTGGTCTTTTTCTGTCCTCATATTTCTATGTTTCTATGTTTCTATACTGCAATGTTCTAAAACTCGGGATCAGGACCCCAAATGGGGTCACATCATCACTGATTAACCAAAATCACACTGCCCTAACAGAAACAATATCAAAAACTCAAAACAACCCCTTACATTAATCAAAATTACCTTCAAAATCAAGCTTAATCCAACTTAACACTAATTATAAACTAAAACATTCCCACTATTACTCGTTATACCAAAACCCTTAACAAATTTCTACCATGGGGAGACAAAGACCTCAGGATGGTTCAAACCCCCCAAGTTATCTTGTAAAAAGTTACCTCCTGTATGTAATATGTTTTTGGCTCCCTGTAAACTGCCCCTGATCTCTGGAAGAGACGGTATAGAAAAATGTAACAAATAACTTAAATAAATAAATAAATAAATATGTATCAAATTGAATTGCTGTTGGGGAAATTGAATAGCTCACATCACCGGTCTCAAAAGCTCCTTTTATCATACCTTTTAAATAGCTCAAAAAAGTACTTTTCTTGATTTTCAAATATATTTCTTTTAAAATACTTAAATATCCAGGTTAGTTAGCAATGGAAACACTGGTCAACATTGAAATCATTACTGACTTTAAAAGGCCCTAATCTGTAGTATCTTGGTGTGCTGAACACAAATATAACATAAAAAAAAATATCGACTTTTGTTTTGAAGATATTGCATGTAGTTCATTTTTGATGTTTTACCATGTAAATGTATCCAGTAGGACATCAACAACATCCCAAATAAGCCTTGAATGATGTAATATTGCATCACATTGCATAATACCAGCATGCACACATCATCCAGAGTTGATTGCATCATTTTCTGATGCAATGCAATACTACTGCCAGACGGCTGCTGAAGCCATCTGACGTCAACAGTGTACTATGCGCAGTCGGAAAGGAAAGTAATCTGGTATTCTGTTCCGATATTGAAAGCCTCATGAATGCCTTAAAAATCACTCATGACCTACAAGACTGGAGACTGTTTATAGACTCTTCGAAACTGAGTCTGAAGGCTGTGCTTTTGAGCAATGGAAACCATCTTCCATCTATTCCAGTAGCGCATGCCGTTCACATGGAAGAGACATACGATAACTTAAAGCATCTACTGACTTCCATTAACTATAGCAAGTACAGCTGGCACCTCTGTGGTGACTTGAAGGTAGTTGTCCTTTTAATGGGACTGCAGCATGGATATATAAAATACATGTGTTTCTTATGTGAGCGGGATAGCCGAGCAAGGGATTGGCACTACTTGCGGAAGGAATGGAATCACAGATAAAATGTAACAGTTGGTGAGAAGAATATCCAGCACCCATCTGTGGTTGAGGCTCACAAAATCCTGCTAACACCCCTTCACATCAAACTAGGTTTGATGAAAAACTTTGTGAAAGCCATGGACCGCACTTCGCCAGCTTTCCGATACCTGCATGAAAAATTCCCTCGACTCAGCGAAGCAAAGATTAAAGAGGGAGTTTTTGTGGGTCCTCAGATTTGAGAGCTCTTCAAAGATGACCAGTTCAACAACTTGCTACAGGGTGATGCGAAACAAGCATGGAATGCTTTTCGCCTAGTGTCAACAAACTTTCTCGGGAATGTTAGGGCAGAAAACTACAAGGAAATAGTAGAAGACATGCTGATGCAGTATCAGAAACTTGGCTGCAATATGTCTCTAAAGATCCATTTCCTTGATTCCCATCTTGATTTCTTTCCTGACAACTGTGGTATGGTTAGTGATGAACAGGGCGAACGTTTTCATCAGGATATCGCAATGATGGAGCAAAAATATCAGGGAATGCTACAATGCTAGCTGACTACTGCTGGACACTCCCCAGAGAAGCTCCCGAACAACTGTACAAGAGACAGGCGAAAAAATCTAAGAAGTAGTCTATGACTTGTAAAAATTGGTTGACCAGTGAAATCGCCATTAGAAGGTCTCACGTATCTTATAGCTTTACAATGAAGAAATGACTATCACACAGAGAGTTTTCCATTGCATAAGGGCACTTGACAGAGCTGCCCACTCTCTCCATTACTATTTTTATTAACCCTTGAGCTGCTATTGGTCAACATTCAGGCAAATGACTCTATTAGGGAGTACAGATTGGATTATATGGCTTTAAGATATCAGCTTTTGCTGATGGTTTACTTGTACATATCACAGACATTCAGAACTCAATTAAAACCTTACTGATGGAGCTTACTAAATTTGGGGGATTCTTAGGATATAAACTAAATTTAGATAAATCTGAGGCTTTGCTATGCAGCTAATTCTTCAAACTAACTGTCATGGAGACGTTGGGGCAGTTTCTCCAAATGGGTGAGCTTTGAGCATAGATCAATCAAAAATACACTGCACTAAGGGATACTATAATTAAATAAAAGAGAGGAAAAGATCTCAGGATGACCAGTACTCCCACTATATGGCAAAATGAATTGCCATAGGGGAACTCACATCACCAGTCTTAAAAAAACTCCCTTAAATCTCCAAAACCAAACTCAGTTTTATCCACTTTATTATTTTATATTCTCAAAAAAGTATTAAGGTTTTAGGTTGTGTATTTGACAGGTCTATTAGGTCTGCATAAGGGCAGTGAGACATCTCCACCCATTAGACCTTGAGCAAATGGGAACAACCCCAAAGACTCCCTTTCCCTGATTATGGTTCCCTTCCCATCCTCTTCCCTTTATCCTCCTCCCTCCTGCTCACTTAGTCAATAATGACCACAACAGATTAGCAGCGCAGAGGCATGGGCAGTGCCCAACCTCTCCTTTAGCTTTACTATTTTTTGTTTCTTTTTTTGTTTTTTCTCTGGTTGCACTAGGCACCTGGCTGCTAGCTTACATATATGTATCAGTCCTGCCACATAAAGGCATATAGGTGGCCCCTCTTCAGGAGTACTTGGCCAGAGTTCCAGAAAAGATGCAGTACAAAAGGATCTAACAAGTCATCCAGTGGGCCTGACCTGGGCTTACCTGCTGCATGTCCTCTGCCTGGTGTCCTGGTTCCTGCTCCCAGTCTGCCTGCTACTGCACCCTGCCCTACACTTACCTCTGCCTCCTGCTCCTGCATGTCTGAACCATCTGAACCATCTTGCTCTTGGCCTAACCTCTCCACCTTGCTCCATCCCAGATTCTAACATCAACTCTGAAAGAGCTTGTTTGGATTTTTGAGAAGAAAATCTTGATGATCATAAGATCTTTGACCAATAATGATGTTAAGTTGCCAATTCTGATGATCTTTCCAGTATCCCTGTCCATTGGTCAGATGTTAGGATGTCTGCTGCCAATGAAATTATGAATATTGATAGAAACTGGCTCACTGGGTATCCATTGGATATCCTCTCAATTGCAGGCATTAAGCTGCTAAAAAAATCATTATTTAACTTTCTTTGAGATGCCATACATGCTTTGCTGACCTCAGGTATCCTTCTGTCTCCTTTGAACATGTCTATGGTCCACCCCTTTTTTTTAAATTTTGTTTGCTAAATCTCTGATTGCACTACCACTTGATCACTTTCCTCCCTTTTTTAAGGAAGTTGATTAAGTGATTCAATCTGAATTGGATGAATATATTTTGGATAAAAAAGCATTTAATGATTGGCAATATGGGTTACATCCCAGGCATACAACACAGTCCCTCACATAATACATTCTATTGGGTTTCAAAGGTTAAAACACAGCATTTTTTTATTGATATTCACTAATGCTACATTTGCATTTGGCCTTTAGCTTTTGGCCGAATTGGCATTGGGGGTATTGTGCTTCATTGATTCTAATCATAGAAACAAAGGGCCTGATATTCAGCAGTGGCAGCTCAGTTGCCACTGAAGAATAACCCTGGATATTCAATTTCTGGCCACCAACATGGAATATCCAGGGTATATGCAGATCCAGAAGCTAACCAGGCTGTGGCAATATTGGACCGTGGCCCGATTAGCTTCCATGGGTATAGTTAGGCCAGCCTTTGCTGCACCTGACTATACCCACGTGTCACTACAGGGCAGCAGTTCAATACTGTCGCTGCCTGGTTAGCAACAGGTGCCTTCTTCACTCCACCCCAGATGCCCATGACACTTCCTGATGCTAACTGCATATCATAGAGGCATGTAGCGGCAGTACCTGCGGATATTCAGTGGCACTAACACGGTTAGTGCCACTGAATATCCCACTAGCTGGCATTTGCACAGTTTGCAGGTCTGCAAATCATGTAAATGCCTTTGAATATCCCCCCTTCCTCATAGAAAATGACAGAAGATAAAGACCATATGATTTTTCTAGTCTGTCTATCCATAAGAACTATTACAAGTAGCTCTACAGTCCTTTCCTCTCCCTCAGAAAATCCTCTGCATTTGTCCCGTGCTTTCTTTAATTCATATACAGATCTCATCTCTACCGCCTCCACTGGGAGGCTATTCCATGTATCTATCATACTTTCTGTAAAGAAATATTTCCTTAGATTATTCCTGAGTCTAACCCCTTTTACCTTCATCAAGTGACCTCCTTATTCCAGAGGGACAGCCCCTTGCACTTACACCATGGAGGTATTTAAATGTCTCCATCATATCATCCTTCTCCTGCCTTTCCTACAAAATATACATATTGAGGTATTTAAGTCTTTACCCATATGATTTATGACTAGAACTATTGACCACTCTCTGGACTGATCCTATGCTGTTTATATCCTTTCAACGGTATGGTCTCCAAAATTGCACTCATACTCCAAATAAGGTCTCACTAGAGATTTATACAAAGGCACCATCACCTTCTTTGTCCTGCCTGCCATTTCTCTTCCTATTTGGAAGAATGGAAGCAATATATTTATACCTTTGAAGGCATGTCAGGGTGGCATGGTTTGGACAGAGGAGTGCTACAGGGGTTAGCCCTGATGTCAGACGCTTGAAGAGATTGCTGCAAGATAGAATTTGGGCCCGAGCCTGAAATGCGACTAGCGGGGCTGTATGTCCTGGTGGGACGTCCAGCCCCACTATCTGCCAGCACTGTATTCCACCTCATGTGCTCCCCACATACACAGAGCCACTGTGTGGAGTGCGCTGGATGCAGGCGGCATTGGGGTGGAGAGTGGGCAGATTGGGGGTGGGCCAGGCATCCAGACATATAGAGCTGATTCAGGTAACAACCCTATATGTCCGGCAGTGTCCAGGAGGATGTGCAGTCTATTCCACCCCAGAGGTGAAATAAGCACTGGGTGCCCATGCAATCGGCCCCGGCAGCCCCCCAACTGCCATGGAGCTGCAGAAGGTGAGGCTCTGTCACCCAATCTCGGCCCTGGCAGACACCACCAAGGGTTTGACAGTGGGAAAACGAGCTCTGGTTACGAGTCAGGCCTTCAGCGCTCCTGCTGGGCTTCCTGGTGCCATGGCGATGAGACGCCATGGCACCAGCACAGCAGTAGGAGCATGGGGCAGGCTGGCCATGCTGCAGGGACGATGTCTCCCGTGGCAGATCCAGGGGTGTGCTGGGCCGTCTCAGTGCCCAATCCTGCAACAGCAGGAATGCCTAGCTCCTGCGGTGCAGAATTGGGTACGAATGGAGCCCACCTAGTGTTTGAATGTCTAGAAGACTCGGATGTGCCCCGTCAGAATCGGCCTCTTTGTATTCGAAGGAGCCACATCTAAGCGTGTTGAATGTCTGGGTGGGTGCACCTGTGAGCAGCAGCGATCATCACATGGTGTAGTTTGAGATAAAAACCAAGGTGCAGTCCAACTATAGCAAGCTCAAAGTCCTAAACTTCAAAAACACTGACTTCAGTAAAATGGCCAAGTACCTGAAGGAGGAGTTGGCAGGGTAGGAAGGGAAAAGGGAAGTGGAATTGCAATGGGCTAAACTAAAGGTGGCAATAAAAGGAGCAACGTATAAATATGTAAGAAAAGTAAACAAAAACAAAAGGAGAAGGAAACCTATTTGGTTTTCCAAAGAAGTGGCTGCTCAAATAAAGGCAAAAACCACAGCTTTCACAAAATACAAAAGCTCGCAAACAGAGGAACACAGAAATGAATAAAGGATCAATCTCAAAGAGACAAAAAGAGAAATAAGGACAGCAAAATCAAAGGCAGAGGAAAAGATGGCTAAAGATGTGAAGTGTGGCGACAAAACTTTCTTCAGGTATATTCGGAAAAGGAAGAAGATCAGAGGTAGAATTGAAGGACTCAGAAGTGCTGGGAATGGACTAGTGGAAAGGGACAATGAAAAAGTGGAATTGCTAAACAAATACTTCTGCTCTGTTTTTACTAAAGAAAATCCTGGAGAAGGACCAACTGTGACTCCCAAATATAAAGATGGGAATGAAGTAGATACCACACCATTCACAGAAGATGATGTGTTAGAACAACTTGTGAAACTGAAGTGGACAAGGCCATGGGACCGGATGGGATACATCCTAGGATACTGAAAGAGCTCAGAGAGGTTCTTTAGGGACGTTAAAGGATGTTTTCAACAGTTCCTTGGAAACAGGAGTAGTTCCTCAGGACTGGAGAATGGCTAATGTTGTACCTGGACACAAAAGTGGTGACAGGGAAGAAGTGTCAAACTACAGGCCCGTGAGCCGTACCTCGGTGGCGGGAAAAGTAATGGAGGCGCTTCTGAAGGAGCGAATAGTGAACTTTCTCAAAACCAACAGGTTGCAAGATCCGAGGCAACATGGTTTTACCAAAGGGCGATCTTGCCAAACAAATCTGATTGAGTTCTTTGACTGGGTGACCAGAGAACTAGATCAGGGGCATGCGATGGATGTCATCTACCTGGATTTCAGAAAAGCCTTTGATACTGTTCCTCATAGGAGGCTTATCAATAAACTCAGTAGTTTGGGGATGGGTCCCAAGATGGTAAACTGGATCAGAAATTGGTTGACTGATAGACGACAGAAGGTGATGGTAAATGGAGCTCACTCGGAGGAAAGGAAGGTGATTAGCGGGGTACCCCAGGGTTCGGTCCTTGGCCCCGCACTGTTCAATGTATTTGTGAGTGATATTGCTGAAAGACTGAATGGAAAGGTCTGTCTTTTTGCAGGTGACACGAAAATTTGCAACAGAGTGGACTCCCCCGAGGGAGTCCTTAACATGAGAAAAGATCTACAAAAGCTGGAAGAATGGTCAAATTCTTGGCAATTAAGATTTAATGCAAAGAAGTGCAGAGTCATGCACTTGCGTAGCAGAAACCCAAGAGAAATGTACACGATAGGGGGCGAGAGGTTGGTGTGCATGGATCAGGAGAAAGACCTTGGTGTGATTATTTCTGTAGATCTCAAGGTGGAAAAGCAGTGCGACAAGGCGGTGGCAAAAGGCAGGAGGATGTTGGGCTGCATACAAAGAGGAATTACCAGCAGAAAGAAAGAGGTTCTAATACCACTGTATAAGCCACTGGTGAAGCCTCACTTGGAATACTGTGTTCAGTTTTGGAGACCATATCTTGCAAAGGATGTAAAGAGAATGGAAACTGTTCAGAGGAAGGCGACCAAAATGATTTGGAGCCTGCATCAGAAGCCTTATGAGAAGAGACTTGAAGACCTAAATATGTACACTTCGGAGGAGAGGAGGGGAGATATGATTCAGACCTTTAAATACTTAAGGAGAAATAATGAACAAACAAACCTCTTCCAAAGACAGAGAAGCTGTAAAACGAGAGGGCATAACATGAAGCTGCAAGGTGGAAAATTGAAAGGCAATATCAGGAAATACTTTTTCACTGAGAGGGTGGTGGAAGCTTGGAATATCCTCCCGATGGAGGTGGTGGGGGAAAATACAGTGACAGAATTCAAAATGGCATGGAACAGACACAATGGATCCATTTATAGCAACAGAATAAAATCAAAATAAACTGAACCATCTAACTTCTCAACATATAGGGGTGTCCTGCATGGAGCGGTGGGTTCACCCCTAAACAAAGACATGGGGACGAGTAGCCTGCACAGAGTGGCACCTACTCCTGCCATCTTACTCCGGCCATCTTGCTGGGCAGACTAGATGGACCATACTGATCTTTATCTGCCATCATTTACTATGTTACTATGTAAGCATTACCAGTGGGATTTTGAAGATTATGCCCAGCTCGGGAACATTTATACTATGAGGAAAAGATAAGTACCAGTTCCCTAACACAGGACTGAAATGTTATTTATAGTTTGAAATATAGTGCTGCGTTGGAATTGCAATTGAAAGATTGGACTCTGAAACTAAAAAAACAACATCTGGAACTGAAAGTTTTTCATTTATTTATAAAAAAAGAGTAAAATGGGCTTGAGTGCATTATAAGAACCATGGTAAATGTATCTTGGTTGGTTAACTAAGCCTGACAAAAAATACTATTTTGGTAACCTAGCTTTCACTATAGAGAGGGTTTATTTTGTATTTATGAATAGTGCTTCAACTATTTTATTAACCATTTTTTGTCGCCACAGGGGTCAGCCCTTTCATCTGTACGTTATAGCATTTATTTAATACTCTTGTGCAAACTGCTGAGAAATCTAGACATTTCTTTTAGAATATGCAAGGTCGATAATTTATTACTTGCTCTGTTCTCTCTTGTACAAGGACCACAGAGAATGGAAATTGTTAAAAATGTCTTTAAGTTTATGAGTTGGTTTTCAGCCAGTGAATTACGCATCAATTTGATGACTGAGGCTGTTGTGGCAGCCAACATTCAGGTTATTTGCCTCCTGAGAGTTAGTAGCATTGAAGATCTGATAGCTATGGGGATCATTCTAGAACAGGTATAAGCCTGGGATGTGCGACATAGATGTTTTTTTTTAGCAAAAACATTTACGACCGTATTCTGATACACCCATGGCCCTACACATACATGGCACTAGCACAGGGATCACAGTGGGAGGGGGCGGAGCATGGTCAGTAGCAGAGATGTGCAATGCATATTCAGGTGAGACTGACATCAGTACCGGGAAAAATGGTAGAAACCATTATAAAGAACAAAATTGCTGAACATGTAGATAGTCATGGCTTAATGGGAGACAGCCAACATGACTTTAGACAAGGAAGATCTTGTCTTACTAATCTGTTATGTTTTTTTGAAGGTGTATATAAACTGGTAGACAAAGGTGAGTCGGTTGATATAGTGTATTTGGATTTTCAGAACGCCTTTGACAAGGTCCCTCATCAGAGACTTTTGGCAAAACTAAAGAGTCATGGGATAGGAGGCAGTGTTCTATTGTGGATAAGGAACTGGTTAAAAGATAGAAATCAGAGGGTAGGGCTAAATGGCCAGTTTTCCCAATGGAGAAAGGTGAATAGTGGTGTACCCCAGGGATCTGTGCTGGGTCTGCTGCTTTTTGACATATTCATAAATGACCTGGAAAAGGGAATAACGAGTGAGGTTATCAAATTTGCAGATGACACAAAACGATTTAAAGTTGATAAAACCAAAGAGGATTCTGGAAAATTGCAAGAGGATCTTGATAAATTGGAAGACTCGGCATCAAAATGACAGATGAAATTTAATGTGCACAAGTGCAAAGTTATGCACCTAGGGAAGAACAACCCAAACTATGGTTACATGATGCAAGGTTCCACATTAGGAACCACCACCCAGGAAAAAGATTTAGGCGTCATTGTGGATAACATGTTAAAACCCTCTGCCCAGTGTGCAGCGGCGGCCAAGAGAGCAAATAGAATGCTAGGTATCATAAGGAAAGGAATGGAAAATAAAACAAAGGATATTATAATGCCTCTATATTGTTCCATGGTGAGACTGCACCTTGAATATTGTGTGCAATTCTGGTCGCCGTATCTTAAAAAGGATATAGCGTTATTAGAAAAGGTTCAGAGAAGAGCCAGAAAAATGGTAAAGGGGATGGAAGGATACCCCTATGAAGGAAGGCTAAAAAGGTTAGGGCTCTTTAACCTAGAAAAGAGATGGCTAAAGGGAGATATGATAGAAGTCTATAAACTAATGAATGGAGTAGAACAGGTAAAAGTAGATTGATTGTTTACATTATCAGAATATAGAAAGACTAGGGGACATGCAGTGAAGCTACAGGATAAACTATTTAAGACTAATAAAAGAAAATATGTTTTCACTCATCGTGTAATCAAACTCCGGAATTTGTTACCGGAGGATGTACGTAGTAAAGGCTGTTAGTGTAGCTGGGTTTAAAAAAGGTTTGGACAAGTTCCTGGAGGAAAGGTCCATAAACCATTATTAAGAAGGGACCCAGGATATCAGTGCTTGACCCAATACAAGCATTGTGGAACCTGTGTCTTTTGGGGAAACTGCTAGGTACTGTCACACAGTGGCATAAAAGTTATTATTATTAGATAGGAGAGTCCATTTTAAGAACCAAGAAACTTGGTCTAGTGGTTTTAAACTCCAATCCTTTAAAGCAAACAATCGAAACAGAGTGGTAGGGATGAAAAAAAAGGCTTTTATTCTCTTTACGCATGGGGTCATAAATTGGTCACAGCTGAAAATAATGTCCTTAACTTCAGGCACAAAAGAAAACACAAGGTTTAAGGAAAACTGTTAACTTCACAGTTGTAGCAGGGCACAAACATAACTTCCATTTTAAAGCACATTTGTACAATTCTTCTGCTCAGCACATAATAGACACTCTGCAGATACCACAAGCCATTCATACGTCCTCCAAAGACTCTGTGCTATGGGAAATGCAGAGAGAGCAATCCATCTCCTCTGGGTCTGGCAACTGTTCCACCAGTTCCACTCGCATCGGCTCAGGAATTGGTATGTCTAATTCTGTGTTAACAGTCTCTGGAATATTGTATTCTGGAACTTTGTATATTTCCCTTAATACTTTCCAGTGCCTCGGGCCTAGCCTGGAGCGCTGGCCACGTGTCCCCTTAGTATTAACTGGGCTTTCTCTTCTTAGAGATTCCACACTTCTTCCACAAGAACTTTTATAGGGCAAAGGTTTCTTTGTAGGAATATAATTCTCATACCTCTTATTGCAGCAGCACGATGAGGAATGGTTTTTCCCTTGGGCTGACTTCCTCCCTTCAGAAGCTTTGTGTCAAGCTTTCCTCTGAAAGTCTGATTCCTCTCTCACCCGTGGGAACAGCTCTTCTGGTAAAGGCTTGCTCTTGCAACAGCCCAAATCCTGGCTTTCTTGCTCAGCCTGGCTTTTCCTTCCCAGCTGATTCCTCCTTGCTTCTTGCTTGCAATCCGTATAAGTCTTCCTCCTCTGCCAACAAACAGCTTTCTCTTTCTGTTCCTCTTTCTGGGTCCGTGTCTGTGTCTGTGTCTCTCTCTCCTTCTCTTGAGGCAGAGCTTCCTTATAAAGGACTCTTCTCCTTGAGGCTTGTGAAATGTTTGTCATGTGCTCCTGACCAGCTAGGCATGGTCCTTCAGTCTTCCTGACTGCACTCCTGCTCCCTCTAGCTGGTCCCAGTGAATATTGCACTCTGTGCACTTCTTTTCCTTGCTGACAAACAGGTTCACTTCTCTCATCAGGGCTCTCATCAGCCTCCGCTGCATCACAGTACATATGGCCTAGATTGGCCACTGTTGGAAACAGGATACTGGGCTTGATGTACCTTGATCTGACCCAGTATGGCATATCTTATGTTCTTTATGTTCTTATGAAAGGCTCATGTACGTTCTGTGTGTTTCCCACGGACATACATGTTATACCAGTGAAAATGTGGAATAAGGCCAGGACTTTGAAACTTTTCGGCTCTGTTCTGCAATGCGTCCCATAGACATGAATGGCTGTGACATTGATGTTGTGAACCGGTGTGTCTGCAGTCTGGAAGACCACAAGATGCAGTTGTAAAGAACAGAATGAAGAAGTGGGGGAAGGTTGTATAGTTAAGACACATTACTAAACACCCCTACAGAAATACTCAGAGGTGCAATGGTGATTATTCCAGCTATGCTAACAATTGCTGTGTGAGCTAGAGGAGGTGATCTAGGGCACCCTGTCATCCGAGAAGTGGGACTGTTGATTTAGGGACTGTATGTGGGTGAGTATAGGACAGATGCATGTGTGGGTGAGAAACACAGATCAGATTAGTATCCTGGGACCCCATGTCATCATGTTATATCAGCTGCTTTTCTAGAGGTGCGTGGCATCTATACTGCAGATGTATGTTTTGTATGGCTGCAAGTGAGAATGTGTGTGTGTGTCTGTGTGTGTGTCTGTGTGGTTAGAGGGATGCATGGGAGGACCTGGTGTGCAAAAACTGCAATTTTGGGGGAACATCAGTGCCTGGCCAGTACCTGGTCTGTAGGACTGACCACAGTATGACCAGTGTGATTGCCCAGGATACAGCAGAACAGGGTCTCTATGGCTAAATGTCAAAGCAGATCCCTGTCAGTGATAAGGGACTCTCAGAAGGAGTGCATGCAACAGGGCACAAAGCACCATCAGCGGTCTCACAAAGGTGCACATTTGTATAGACAGATGCTGGTGCTCTTGGGCATCTAGTAGTGCTGTTTGTGCTGGTGCATGCACTCATTCTGAGGGTCCCTATTTAATGTCAGGGATATGCTCTAACATTTAGCTATAGAGGACCATTTCTGATTTCTTCTGGTCCATACATAGCATTGTACAGACTGTTGTCAGAGATGACCAATGCAAGCACAACTAAAATGTTCACCTACTGCCATGTATGTTGTGCTGCAAGTTATGTCAGGACACTCATATCACTTTCTACTTGCTGTTGTAACATCTCTGAGTACACAAAGACCACTTTGCAGTGTCTTGGTCATGCAAAGGACTAATTTATATAATCTGTTTGGCATCAGTACATCTGTATTTTCATGGGTAGTTGACATGGGCACCACACCATCAGCGTGAGGAGCAGCTTCAGAGATGCACATTTTCACTGAGGTGGCGTGACTGCATGGAGATGGGTAGCAGCAGAGGCATACATCTTTTTGGAATTTGTGACATCCAGACCGCTTGCTACATATACTTGTGTCCTGGGGTTTGTGCACGCCGTGCAAACATGTCTGTCCCCAATTCCAGATCCGCAGGCATGTCCAGACCCATGCATGCAGAATTAGGGTCAAACAGAGCCCATTTTTTAATTTAGATGTCTCCATAGGCCGGATGTACATATGGAATCGTGCTCCATATGTATGAAAGTTATTTTATTTTATTTTTATTTATTTAACTGTATTTATATCCCGCTTTTCACCAGGTCAAAGCAGCCTAACATCAAAAAGGGGGGGGGGGGGACAGTAATCAATTCTTAGGGTGGAGGGGCTGTTACCGGGGAGGCCAACATTAATGATCTGAACAGACATTAAGGACTTAAACAATGGACATCAGTCTCTTAGTAGGTAGATCTGTGGGTATGTTAGAGGGTCTGGAGGGGTAGTCAATGATGGATGTTTGTTTCTGGTCCAAGGTATTCCTGGAATAGGATGGTTTTTAGTTTTTTTCTGAATGTTGAAGGATCTCTGCTGTTTCTGATTTGACTCGATAGGGAGTTCCAGAGGGATGGTGCGTATAGTTCGAAGGCTCTGTTGCAGGTCCGTTGATTATATTTGGTTCATTCGTGGGAGATGGTGAGGGTGTTGCTGGTGGTTTGTCTGGTTGTTCTGTTGTGGGTGGGTTGGGGCAGTAGAGTGCGAAGCTGGGAAGTCTGTGTTTGGTAGAGGGCTTTGTGGATAAGTAGGGCTGATTTCTATTTGATTCTTGCTTCGAGAGGGAGTAACATAGAAACATAGAAACATGACGACAGAAAAAGACCACATGGCCTATCTAGTCTGTCCTTCCATGTATGTGCAGTTCTCTCAGGACTGGGGTGATGTGATCTTGTTTTTTTTGCTTTCTGGATAATTCTTGCTGTGGTATTTAAGGCAGTCCGTAGTGGGTTGGTGTGGGTGGTGGGTAGTCCGTGATAGATTATATTGCAGTAGTCCAGGTGGGGGAGCGTCATAGCTTGCATGGCTGTCCTGAAGTCCTGTGATCAATGAGAGGCCTGAGGCGTTGTACTGTTTTTGCCTTGTGGAATATTATTCTGGTAGTCTTTTTGATCTGTTGCTTGAGTGTGAGCGCTTGGTCTAAGTATTTTATGTGTGGTTGTATTTGTATTTGTGTGCTTCCTAAGTTGAGGTGTGTTCAGTACTTGGGATCATTAGTTGACTTGCATTTAACAAATAAACAAAGTGATACATTCTCTCTTTTTCAAGCTGTTCCAGGTTAGATGACTGCATCCCTTTCTAGATTAGGATTGTTTTAGGCTGGTTGTGAAATTCACATTTTATCCATACATAGATTATTATGATATTATATAGTACATGGGTTTGACATAGAAACATGACAGCAGAAAAATACCACATGGCCTTATCTAGTCTGCCCTTCCATATCCACTACAACAGTCCCCTTTTTACCTTTAGAGATCCACTGTGTTTGTCCTATGCGTTTTTGACTTTTGATACTGTCCTTGTCTCCACCACCTCACTGGCAGACTATTCCATATCAACAAACTCACTTTTATTGGCACAAATGCCACAGACCATGTGATTGGCAAACCTTTGACATTTTGATAATATTACACCCATGTTAATCAAACTTCATTGGCTGCCAGTTAAGTTTTGGACTCTCTTCAAGTGTTTGTGTAGTTTTTAAACTCTTTCACCAACTTTCCATTTCTGAATTGAGTGCTTTTATAAATAGTTATCAATAAAACCGTTCCTTGCATGCATCTCAACAGTATTTGTGGCCAGTTCTATCAATGACAGATGTATCCAAATCTCAGACACATGCAAAAACATTTTCTATTCATGGTTTGCAAAGTTGCAATTCCTTGCCTTAATTTATATGCCAAGAGTGAGATTTCTTAAGAACCTGGAAATTAGTTAAATGTCATTTATTTTCATTAGCTTTTCATAATGATGTTTAGAATTTGTGTTATGTTGTACAATTGTTTTATTTAATATATTTTAAACTGTGTTGATTCATGTTTGTTTTAGTTGTATTATTTTCTGAATGCATATATTGGATTGTGAAGTGCCCAGAACTGTAGCAATGAATGGGTATAAATCCAATAAATAAATAAATATACACAGAATGGAAGAGTCGAGCAAACACAAAAAACATGACACTTTGCAAGATACTCTTGTACAGCCCTTCCTTTAAAGGAAATTCACACAAATGTAAGCATACAAAGGAAAAAAAAATATTGCAGAATCATTCCGCAAATGTCCTTTTTTAAAATATTTGCACAAGAAGAAGACTTGAATGAGGATGAAATCTGCACTGCCCCTTTTTCTGTTGTATCGGCTGGAAAAATAGATCAGTTTTTCTACCTCTAATGACTGCAATAGATTAGTCGATTTTTCTCTTGGGAATATTCTTTGCAGTTTGAAGTTAGTGGTACTGTTCATCCTCATCAATCATTTAATAAGATGATTTTAACATTGATTTTAAGTCTGATTCTTATATGAAGAGAGGAATGCTTCAAGCATTGATTATGCCTCTTTAGTTAGAGAGCAAGTGCTATGCTCTCTAGTTAACGCTATGCCTGAAGCATGCTTGCAGGGAGAGGGTCCAGGTCCCATAGAGACCAGTAATGATAGTTTTCCACCTATGATTACAATGGAATGATGCTTCTGTGCACCTGTCAGCTCCAAAGAAGCAGATAGGAACACAGTATATGGTACTATTTAGAGGGCAGGTAGTCCAGCAGTATGCCTGCAGGGAAAGTGACAGAAACCACAAAAAAACACATCACTTTGTTTTCTTTTTGATCTGTTGATAATGAAGGAGAAAATACAAGAATTTAGAATATCAGCAGGTACAAAGTCAGATCGACATTGAAACTGAGTCAGGAAAATGACATAAAATGTGCTCTAATACAGCACATCAGCAATGAACGGCAGCAATCATCACATGCTGTGGTTTTAGAGAACAGCCAAGGTAGAATCCAATCACAGCAAGCTCAAAGTCCTAGACTTCAAAAGCACTGACCTCAGTAAAATGGCCAAGCGCCTGAAGGAGGAGTTGGCAGGGTGGGAGGGGATAAGGGAAGTGGAATTGCAGTAGACTAAAATAAAAGAGGCAGTAAAAGGGGCAACAGATACATATGTATGGAAAGTAAATAAAAACATGAGGAAAAGGAAGCCTATTTGGTTCTCTAAAGAAGTGGCTGCACAAATAAAGGCAAAAAACACAGCTTTCACAAAATGCAGAAGTTCTCAAACAGAGGAACACAGAAAAGAATACAGGATACAACTAAAAGAGACAAGAGAAATAAGGATAGCAAAATCAAAGGCAGAAGAAAAGATGGCTAAAGATGTTAAGTGTGGCTATAAAACTTTTTTCAGCAATATTCGAGAAAGGAGGAAAATCAGAGGTGAAATTGCAGGACTCAAAAATGCCTGGAACAAATTTGTGGAAAGTGACATTGAAAAAGCGAAAATGCTAAACAAATACTTCTGTTCTATTTTTACTAAAGAAAATCCTGGAGAAGAACCACTTGTGATTGACAAATTTACAAATGGGAATGAAGTAGATACCACACCATTCACAGAAGATGATGTGTTAGAGTAGCTTGCAGAACTGAAAGTGGACAAGGCCATGGGACCGGATGGGATACATCCCAGGATACTGAAAGAGCTCAGAGAGGTTCTTGCAGGGCCATTAAAGGATGTTTTTAAAAGATCCATGGATAAGTTCCACAGGACTGGAGAAGGGCTGATGTGCTACCTTTTCACAAAAGTGGGAATAGGGAAGAAGTGACAAACTACAGGCCAGTAAACCTTACCCCGGTAGCGGGAAAAGTAATGGAGGCGCTCCTGAAAGAGCAAATAGTGGACTTTCTCGAAACCAACAGGTTGCATGATCTGAGGCAACATAGTTTTACCAAAGGATAATCTTGCCAAACAAATTTGATTGAGTTCTTTGACTTGGTGACCAGAGAACTAGATCAAGGGCATGTGATGGATGTGATCTACCTAGATTTCAGCAAAGCCTTTGATACTGTTCCTCATAGGAGGCTTACCAATAAACTAAACAGCTTGGGGATGGTGGTGAACAGGATCAGAAATTAGTTGACTGACAGGATGAAAGGAAGATGATTAGCAGTGTGCCCCAAGGTTCAGTCCTGGAACCAGTACTGTTCAATGTATTTGTAAGTGATATTGCTGAAGGACTGAATGGAAAAGTCTGTCTTTTTGCAGATGACATGAAAATTTGCAACAGAGTGGACTCTCCTAAGGGAGTGGATAACATGAAGAAAGATCTACAAAGCTGGAAGAATGGTCTAATGCTTAGCAGTTAAGATTTAATGTGAAAGAAGTTGTAACCGCCTTTTAGTGCCCCCAGCATCACGTGGGCAATAATGATAGATGGAGGATATTGCAGCTCAACTTAAACTAATCACATTGTGACAGAATTCCCATGCCGGGATTCAGAAAAGAATAGAAAAAAATGGGAATAGAAAGGATTGAAAAAAATAGAATAAAAAAAGACCACACACCCTCCACTCTTCCTTGGCCACATCTATACCCCAGCTCCTTCCTTATCGGAACTCAGTTCCAATAATCATTTCATACCAAACATAAATGTACTCTGCCATTGTGGAAAGAAAAATCACAGTGAAAAGAAAAATTAGCCTTTGCTAAGAAACACTCCAATCTATGTAATCATTTAAACTTGCAGGTTCCAAAATATGATTTGAGATGAAAAACAACAAGAATAGAAGATAAGTGCTATAGATAGTTTATCTTGTAGCTATAGTCTGTAGAACTCCTAGTATATCCCTATGAGAGAAATTCATTTATTTAACTGGTTTTGGTATACCGTTTTTCTACCATCAAAATGGTTTACAAACAACAATGTGCACTAAGGTGCAAACAGCAAGAGGTGCCTGCAGGTTACAATTAACTTTGGGGGGGTTTAGAACTTGTATCTGGTGGGTTACTTCAGGAGAAGTCATCTAGAGAAGGTAAGAAGGTCGAGCACAGAGGGTGGCGAGAGGCAGGGATGGGGGGGGGGAGGACTAGGGGGGGCAGGATGTTCCATTCTTGAGTTGAGTGCTGTTGTTGTGGGTGGACATGCTGATCCATGCCATAGTGTTCTCAGAATAAGTGGGTTTTCCATGCCATAGTGTTCTCAGAATAAGTGGGTTTTCAGGCTTTTTCTGAAGTCTTGAGCTCTTAACCCTGGAATTACCGAGATTTTTTTCACACACTGAATACCGTTGAGGTCATAAATGACCCCACGACGAATTTTAATTGTTAACCATGAAAAATTTAAACTAAACAGACAAAATATTATTCCGAATTAATTATTTATTATATGAAGGTTAAATGTTTTGAAATGTAATGCTTTATCATAAAATTACATGAAGAAGAGTTGCCATGAAGGCAGTTTTTGCATGCACTTGATGAACACAGTAAAGTACTACAGTCATTTGCATGAGACACAGACAATTTCTGAATGTTCTTTGCAAACAATGTGCTTGCAGGAGGTGCAAACTATGTTGCTTTTCTTGTCTTTTTCTCTGGAACAGCAGTGACACCTTGCCCTTTTCTTTGGGATCCCGACATTGCAAACAGCATCAATGACTTCTTCAGTGCTGGAAGAAGTCTCGCTGCAATTACTGGCTTAGCCGCCGGGCCCCGGTCCCGCGGCTGCCTGGTAACCGGGTTCCCGGGGCCCGGCCACGAGGCAGGCCGCTTCTCGGTGGGGGGGGGGGGGGGCGAGGCGCAGCTAGGCATGCGCCCTGGTCGCCTCCACGTGCTCCTGCAGGGAGCCCGATGATTGGCCGACGGAGAGTCGCGGGGGCGGAGGCAGCGCGAGCAAGGAGGGAACGCCGGCTGGAGATTTCCCCTTTCCCTCCTTGCTCGCGACCAAGAAGGTTTGTTGCCGTTTTCTTTTCTCTCTCTTGCCGTTGCGGGCGGTTGTAGGCCTCTTGTGCCTCGTCGTGCGCCTGGTCTTCGGGGGTCCCTTACTCGTGCGCCGACGACAGCCCGCGCGGCGCTGGTCTCGCTGTCTCCTTGCAGCTCACCTGTGGACTGGGCTGCTCTGCCTGCGTGCGCGCTCTCTCCGGTGCACGTTGGGGGCCCGTTTTCTTTGGTTCCCTGCCTCTCGCTGTTAGCGGGGCTAGCCAGCTCCTGCCTACGGGGCACTCGGGAGATTGCGGGCCTGAGGTCGGGTGGCTGGTAGACGGGCTCTCCCCTCTTTCCTTTTCCTTGCGCCCTTAGCCCAGCCCTAGGCCACAGATACAAAAACAAAACAAAAAAAACCCAACCTAAATAAATACAAAAAAAAAAAAAAAAAAGCCTAGGCCCAAAGGACAGGCACTGCCTTCCCCTAGCTTAGGTAGGCCGCCGGCCTCCCCTGCAAGCCCCTAGGCCACTTCAGCCCTCGGGCCTCAGGGAAGCACGCATGGCCAAACCGGTCTCAGCGCGCGGCGCTGCCAAGGGGCCGCGGGGCAGGGCCCGTGGGCGCGGTACGGTGCGGCGTGGGTCCGCTACTGCGGGCCGCGCTAGGGTGGTGCCCCCTGCTGTTTCGGCTACTGGTTCCCGGGCCGGGGCCCGGCAGGGGCGGGGGCGCAGCAGAACAGGTGGGGCTCGGGGGGGTGGGGCCTCCGGTGGGCGCACCCTGCCCGCGCCTGCGGCCGAGGGCGCCTCTGTGGGTGATCCGGTTCTTCCTATGGGACTCTCGGGGGGGGACGGTGATGTGGTGTCGCTCGAGGGGATGCTTGAGCATGGCCGCTCGGTCGTCACCGGGCCGGGGTCCCCGCATGCCCCGGCGCCCAACCCGCCTCTCGGGATGGGGAGCGGTTGGCTTTCGGCTCCCTCCCCTTCCCGTCTAGGTGCTGGGCCTTCCCCCCCCCCCCTTGGTCGCTTCTCCTCCTCCTGGGTTCCTCGGTTCCCCGGTCCCTTGGGCGTATGGGGCGTTCCGTGGGGGGGTCTGGGGCCCTGGGGAGGTGGGTGGGGGGGGTGGTTTGGGGAGGGGCAAGGGGGGGTGGGGGTGCTGCGGCGTGGGAGGCTGGGGGCTTGGGGCCTTCGGCGCGTGCCTGGGGGGTTGGCCCCTCGGCAGTTCTCAGTACCCCTGGGGCCCCGGCTGCTGCTTTCTCTTCTGTTTCTCCGCAGGTTCCGAGGTGCTTGACGACCGCCACTGCCATGGCTGCTTCCGACAGGCTGGTGGGAGCGGGCCCTTCGGGTTCCACGGCGTCAGCAGTTGTTCCGGCTCTTGCCACGCCCACTGGGGGCGCCCCGGTTGCCTCCTCCGGGGGGAGTGGTGAGTATACTGTCGGGGTTGTGGGCGGGGTTTCCAACTCGGCTCCGGGCTCCGGGGGGCGGGCAAGGGAAAAGGGAAGCGCAAGCGGGCTCGTCGCTGCCGGCGGGCGTCCTCGTCCTCTTCCTCCTCGTCGTCCTCCTCGGCTTCGTCGTGCAGCTCTGTTCCGGGGGCGGCAGATGGCGGAGTCCCCGGCGGGGCTTCCGTCGTACGCTGCGCTGAGCTGTGGGAGTCGGTTCCGCGGAAGTTGCGCTGGCGGATCAAGCGGCGTAGATATATTGACATCTTCCGTCTGCTCGACGGCCGGAAGCGCTCTGGAGAGAGCAGAAAAAAGCGCAAGGACGATGAGAAGGCGGGCCGTGTGCGCAAGGTCTCTCGCAACACACTCAATTGGACTCGCGCTTTTCTGCGTTTGGCGAGTGTCTGGGGGCGTTACTTCCCGGACCAATTCGGGGCGTTATTGGCTTACGCCGACAACATTCTGGTGGCGTCCCAGGCCCACGAAGGCTGGGCCTGGTTGAATTACGATGAGGAGTTCCGGGACCAGATGGAGGAGAATAGTCTCTTGCAGTGGGGGACCAAGGACATCAACCTGTGGTTGACCCAGATGTCCGCGAGGGGCCGAGGCGTTGGAACCGCTGCGGTGGGGGCGAAGGCGGGCTCGTCTCCGCTGTCACCGGGGGGCCGGTCCTTTCGTGCCCCCGGCCCCACTTTGCCACAGCAAAAGGTGGCGGTGGCCGGGGGGACGTCTGTTGGCGCTTCAACAAGGCGTCTTGCCCCTTCCCGGACTGCAAGTTTAAACATGCTTGCTCCTTGTGCGGCGGCGCGCACGCGGCCGCGAAGTGCAGCAGAAAGGGGGTCGCGGGGGCCCCCACGGGGGGGAAGTGAGGTGTCATGCGCCCTGGCTGTTACCCCGGTGCGTGTCGCGGCGATGCGACCGTGGCTGCTCGAGTACGGGCGTTCCCGCCGGGGTAGGGCGGCCGGCTTGATTCTGGGGGGGTTCACGCGGGGTTTTCGCATTCCTGTCCGAGGGTCCTCCGCTCCGTGCAGTTCTCGCAACGCCGCTTCTGCGCGGCTCCACGGGGAGTTCGTCCGCTGCAAGATCTCCGAGGAGTGTGCTCTGGGTCGGGTGGCGGGTCCCTTCTTGGACCCCCCCTTTTCCCCGTTCACGGTTTCGCCATTGGGTGTGGTTCCAAAGAAGGAGCCGGGCAAGTTCCGGTTGATACACAACCTCTCCTGCCCTCCAGGCGACTCGGTCAACGACCATATCCCTCGCGAGCTCTGCACAGTGCACTACGCTTCCTTCGATGCCGCCGTCTCCCTGGTCCGTCAGTGCGGACCGGGGGCCCTTCTGGCCAAGGTGGATATTGAATCGGCGTTCCGCTTGCTGCCGGTTCATCCCTCCGCTTTCCCGTTGCTCGGCTTTCGTTTTGAGGCGCGGTACTACTTTGATATGTGTATGCCCATGGGCTGCGCGATCTCCTGTGCTTATTTTGAGGCCTTCAGTACCTTCTTGCATTGGGTTGTGGAACGGCAGTCGGGAGTCTCCAGCATCGTTCACTATCTGGATGATTTTCTGTTTGTCGGGCCCGAGCGTGCTCCGACCCGTCCCGCTCTTTTGAGCACCTTCCTCCGCGTGGCTGCCGCCTTTGGCATTCCCGTAGCAGCTGACAAAACAGTGGGACCGGTTACTTGCCTCACCTTTCTTGGCATTGAGATTGACACGGTGGCTATGGTGGTCCGCTTGCCGGCGGCGAAGGTGCATCGCCTCCGCGAGCTGGTGGCCTCTGTCTGTGCCGCTGCGAAGACTTCCCTTCGCGTCATGCAGTCATTGGTAGGGCATCTGAACTTTGCTTGCCGCGTCCTTCCCATGGGTCGCCCCTTTACGAGGCGCCTATCCTTGGTGATGGCGGGGGTGCGGCTGCCGCATCACCGGATTCGGGTGTCCTTGGGGATGCGGGAGGATCTGCGGGTTTGGGACGCGTTCCTGGCTGGGTTCAATGGAAGCTCCATACTTCAGTGGCCTGAGTTGTCAAATCGCGACCTTCAGTTGTTTACCGACGTGGCGGGCGGCTTCGGTTTCGGGGCCTTCTGTCACGGTGCCTGGTGTGCGGAGCCTTGGCCTGCGGCTTGGGTGCGCTTCGGCTTGATGCGAAATATCACCTTCTTGGAGCTGTTTCCTATCGTGGTTTCCTTTTGGGTCTGGCCTGACCGGTTGCATGATCGGCGGGTCGTCTTCTGGTGCGACAATGCGGCAGTCGTTGAGGTTCTGAATCGCCATGCTCCCCGATGCCCCAGGGTGGCTGCCTTGATGAGGGTGTTTGTGTTGGCTTTCTTGCGGCTGAATGTCACCGCTCGGGCACGGCACGTGCCGGGTTCTCAGAATTCGATCGCTGACGCTCTATCACGTTTTCAGTGGGAGCAGTTTCGGCGACTGGCGCCTGGTGCGGACAAGCTGCCCTCGCGGGTCCCGGAGCATCTCTGGACGATTGGGACCCCAACCTGATGGATCTCTTGGCGGCGTCGGTGGCCCGTAGTACCTGGACGACTTACCGTAGGGGCTACTTTCAGGTGAGTGCCTTTTTGCGTGCGCGCGGGTGGGCTGGGGGGGAGGTGCCTGATGACCTGGTTGGCCGCTTTGTGCTTTGGGCGAAGAAGGTGGGATGGGCGCGGTCGGCTGTCACCGGGGCGCTCGCGGGCTTCTCCTTCTTCTGTAAGGCAGCTGGTTGGGGGAATCAGCGTGTCTCCTTTTTGGTTGGGCGGTTGCTCGCCGGTTGGGCCCGCACGCAGCCGGCGCCGCCGGATTGGCGGCGCCCAGTATCTCACGAGCTCCTGCTGCAGCTTTGTGAGGTTTTGCCACGGGTGGCCGCCTCGGGCTTTGAGGCGGTGTTGTTTCACGCTTTGTTCACCACTGCTTTTTCGGCGCCTTCCGTGTGTCTGAGCTGGTTCCTCGGTCGGCGCGGCGTGGGGCTTTTGGGGGGCTGGCTGCGGGACACGTCCGGGTGCATCCTGCGCGTGTTCGCATTTTCCTCTCACGTTCTAAGACGGACCAGTCTGGAAAAGGGGGCTGGGTCCTGCTGAGCGCCATCCCTCCCTTGTTGTCCTGTCCCGTGCAGGCTCTTAGTTTGTACGTGCCGCTGCGCCCTGTGGCGCTTGGCCAGTTCTTCATTCATGCGGATGGCAGGCCGGTGACGCAGTTTCAGTTCACGGCGGTGTTACGCCTGGCCCTGCGGGCCTTGGGTCGTGACGAGCGGGGTTACGCGTCGCACTCATTTCGGATTGGAGCGGCTACCAGCGCGGCGGCTGCTGGGTTAGACCCGCTGGTGATTCGGCGGATTGGCCGCTGGCGATCGGGTGCTTACGCTGGGTATGTTCGCCCGTCCCCAGGCGACGGTGCGGAGTAGCGTGGGGTGCTGCTGAGGTGGCGGTCTGCCTGCTGGGGGGCGGGCTGGGGGGGGCACTAATCCTTTGTTTCCTATTGCAGAGTGGCTGGCTGGTGGTAGTCCATTCTTTCTGCTTTCAGATGGTGCGGCGTCCGGCGACTGGTGGATCATCGGGCACTCCTTTGTCTACTGGGCGGAGCGGCGCGTGGCGGTGCGGCCGCTGGGTGTGCACCTGGGTCTCGCCGGAGCTGGAGTGCGGTTGTGCTGGATGGGCCGCCGCGGCATGCACTGGGACCAGCTCCTGGACTGTGTTCAAGCGGAACTCGGGCGGCGCCGGCGGCCGGTCGGGCTGCTGCTGCACCTGGGTGGCAATGACATTGCCGGTTGGGCTTGCCGGCAACTCATTGGGACTGTTCAGAGAGACATTGCACTATTGCGCGGGGTCCTCCCTGGGGTGGCCATTGTGTGGTCGGACATTGTGCCCCGCCCTGCTTGTTGGACCCAGCGGCGTTGGTCAAGGGGATTGTGCAAGGTTAACCGGCAGATCGGGCGCTGGGTCCAGCAGACGGGTGGGGTCCAGGTTCGGCACCCTTGGGCGGACGTTACTTGCGCTGGTCTGTACCGGCTTGATGGGGTTCACCTTGCCCCGGTGGGGCAGGATCTTCTTTTGAACGACTGGCAGGAGGCGCTTGAGTCATGGTGCAGGTCGCAGCTTTCCTTGGTGGGGGCGGCGCTAGGATAGCACGCTACCTAGCGCCGGTGGCGGGTGGCGAGCTGGTGCTCGTTGACCCGGCGGCTCATTTCAGCTGGAGGCCGCTTTCCATGTGAGCGGCACGGCTATGTGGGTTGGGAGAGACGTCCCGGTTGGGGTCTCTACCCGGAATTAGGCAACCCCTTCAGCCGGCCTTTGCTAACATGGCGAGGCGGGCGGGAAGGGGTAACTGGGGGGGGGGGTGGGTTGGATGGTGCTCCACTTTGCTATACGGCTGGTGGCGGGCATCATCCGGATGACGGGTGGGGGGGGGGAGGAGGCTCTTCTCTGTTATGGTTTGAATTGCTGAGTTGGCCCATGTTGGGCCGGTGTCTTCTTACTGTTAATAAAAGCTGCGACCATGCTTTAACACCAACACTTGACGTCTGCTTGCTTTGTCAATGGTTGGGGGTGGGTGATGGAGGGGTGGGGGATCCAGGCCGAGTAGGGCATCCGGATACCTCGGTTATTACCGGCTTAGCCGCCGGGCCCCGGTCCCACGGCTGCCTGGTAACTGGGTTCCCGGGGCCCGGCCACAAGGCAGGCCGCTTCTCGGTGGGGGGGGGGGGGGCGAGGCACAGCTAGGCATGCGCCCTGGTCGCCTCCACGTGCTCCTGCAGGGAGCCCGATGATTGGCCGACAGAGAGTCGCGGGGGCGGAGGCAGCGCGAGCAAGGAGGGAACGCCGGCTGGCGATTTCCCCTTTCCCTCCTTGCTCGCGACCAAGAAGGTTTCCCTCCCTCCCTCCCTGGTTTCCGGTTGGGGGGTGGGAGGTGGGGATCTTGTCGCAGCTGGTGGGGGGGGGGTGCTAGGTTGGCATTCTTCGGGCCTCGTGAGCGGGTGGCGAGCTGGTGCTCGTTGACCCGGCGGCTCATTTCAGCTGGAGGCCGCTTTCCATGTGAGCGGCACGGCTATGTGGGTTGGGAGAGATGTCCCGGTTGGGGTCTCTACCCGGAATTAGGCAACCCCTTCAGCCGGCCTTTGCTAACATGGCGAGGCGGGCGGGAAGGGGTAACTGGGGGGGGGGGTGGGTTGGATGGTGCTTCACTTTGCTATACGGCTGGTGGCGGGCATCATCCGGATGACGGGTGGGGGGGGGAGGAGGCTCTTCTCTGTTATGGTTTGAATTGCTGAGTTGGCCCATGTTGGGCCGGTGTCTTCTTACTGTTAATAAAAGCTGCGACCATGCTTTAACACCAACACTTGACGTCTGCTTGCTTTGTCAATGGTTGGGGGTGGGTGATGGAGGGGTGGGGGATCCAGGCCGAGTAGGGCATCCGGATACCTCGGTTATTACTCTGAAGCAGCTGCTTTCCTAATTCCAAGAGGAATAGACAGCGTCTGTGCTTTGACTTGGACTGCCATTCTGGATTTAGTGACATCCAAACAATGAAGGCGTTCAAAGCACTGATGTCCAACATGTTGTAGAAGATTGTCACTGGCCAGCGTCTTGTCATTCGTTTTGTGGTATACGTGCATAATATTTGATCTGCTGTATCTACTCCACCTTTACTAGAATTATAGTCCAAGATCATGCATAGTTTTTTGTCTGGACGAGTGTTATCTATTTCTTCTTGATCATGCAAACTGCTCAGAAGAACAACCACTTTTCCTTTCTTCAGGTAATAGGAAACCAGAGTGGCGTCATCGCGAAAGGCAAACAGTGAAGTGAATACCTCTCGGCCCTTTGCTGTTACAAATTCTGGAGGTAATTCTTTTCTGTTCTTTCGAATTGTCTCCAAAAGTGTCATTTGTTTTTCTAGCAATTTCCGTGACAGGGATAAACTGCAGGTTTGCTGGGAATATATTGTCTGAATGGAACATGGCCACGAAATGTAAGCAGTTGCTCATCCACGGTAACATTTTCACCAGGAACAAAGGCATAACTTAGAGTTGCTTCCCAGGTATCAAAAAAGTGTTTGATTGGAGCAAGCTTATCCACGCCTCATTGTTCATGTCTATTGGTTGCATCATCAAATCTGAGAGCACAAGAAATTTGCTGAAAATGGTTACGGGCCATATTTTTGCCGAAAACAGAATGACCATCTTCAAGGTTCCACAACTGAACTATGGATTCATTTCATGACTTGTACACGCCTGAGAGGATCAGAAGTCCAAGAAAACATTGAAATTCTCTGTCTGTCAAATATTTCCAGGTGTCGTCATAAATATGTCTTCCTTTTTTGCTCATCCACATCATGATGGCAACCAACATGGCACCAAATCCCACAACAAACTACATCCCTCAAGTACAGCCACACCTAACAAACTTCAATCCTCCTGCTGAGAAATACATTGCTGACCTTATTGCCACCATCAACACCACTACAGCCCCAAACGATCCTTGCCCTGCTCACTGGATCAGAACAATGCGCTCCGACCTCAGCCCTACTCTAGCCCACATCATGAAGCTCTCCTTTGCAGCAGGAACATTCCCAGATACCCTTAAGCAAACATCTATACGCCCACTCCTGAAAACCAGCAAACTCGACCCGACAAGAACAGATTCCTACCGTCCAATCTCAAGTATACCTCTACTAGCCAAACTCATCAAGAAAGTTGTCCAAATACAACTACAGCAACACATAGACATATCAGCTCTTTTGGATCCCTGCCAGCATGGCTTCCGAGAATCCCACAGTGTGGAGACTCTACTCACCTTACTGACCAACACCCTATCTAGAGGGATTGACAAGATTGAAAACGGCTTTGTGCTCATCTTCCTTGATATTGCTGCAGCATTCGACTCTGTTAACCATGAACAACTCCTCTATTGACTTCATGAAAAGGGAATTCATGGCTTGACCTGGGAATGGTGTAAATCCTACCTAGCAAACCGTTGGCAACATGTACGAATAGGATCCTCAACATCTAAACCATTCCACCAACAACAGGGTGTACTCCAAGGATCCTCCCTGTCTGCTCTACTTTTTAACGTATATATGCAACCGATCTGTGATATCATCTGATCATTTAATATATCCAGTCTGATTTATGCAGATGATGTGCTAATATTTACTCCAATTAAAATCAGTCACCCCGACCTATCCTCACTAGTAGAATGCTTTAACACGATCACCGACTGGCTCTTATCCCAGAATCTGCGTATAAACTTCAAGAAAACTGAGGTCTTATTTGTAACTAAGAACAAGAACTTCTCTCCCCCCACATTTGTGAAGGTACGAGATGCAGAACTACCTTGTAAATCGGTTATACGCTACCTGGGTGTCACAATTGACCAACAACTCAATTTCAAGGAACACATAAAGAATACTACCAAGGCAATTTATAATAAGATACGGACATTAAGACATCTAAGACCACTACTCGCCCCTGACAATTTCAGAACGGTATTCCAAACACTTGTAACGCCGCATTTCGACTACGCCAACATTATCTTACAAGGCCTTCCTAAGAATACCCTCAATCCACTTCAGATGGCAATGAATACAGCAACCCGGGTTCTTCGCGGCATATCCAGAAGAGAACACATCACACCCATACTTATGGACCTACATTGGCTACTGGTGCAATCCAGGATTACTTACAAGGTACTACTACTAACATTCAAAGCAATTAACCAACTATCCCCCCTCTCCCACTCTGCACTCTTGACAATCACTCCTGCAAACAGGCTAAGAAGATCAGTATCCGTCAATACGCTGACTACACCAATTGAATTCACTAGATGCTCTCAAACAACTAGAAATCGAAGCTTTGCATTCTATGCTCCTAAATGTTGGAATGACCTCCCACCTCAACTCCGAATAATCAATGA
This sequence comes from Ichthyophis bannanicus, assembly GCA_033557465.1. NCBI lineage: Eukaryota > Metazoa > Chordata > Amphibia > Gymnophiona > Ichthyophiidae > Ichthyophis > Ichthyophis bannanicus. The sequence continues at coordinate 1,526,966,218 of CM066032.1, forward strand.
CCTCTCACAATTCAGAAAAGCCCTTAAACACTACTTGTTCTGCCTACACTTTGTCAACCCTAACCTAACGCAATCATTCCACACACTACAACATACACACGAAGCCTCGAATGCTCCAACAACGTAATCACTGATGAGACTCTAAGCAGACCTACACTCAGGAACTCCCCAATGTTCATAGATTTTAAGGTCTTCTCCAGTATGATTCACCAAGTTGATATATAAACTGTAAATAGTTCACAACTATTATTGTTTAATTGTATATAGTTTCCCCCTGTTACACTCCATGCTACACACCCTGTTACAATGTATGCAAAAGATCCTGTTCTGATGCAAGTTTCTGTTATTTGTAAACTGCACTGATACCAAATAGCGCGGTATATAAGAACTGTAAATAAATGATTTCATTCAATAAGTTCTTCCTCATGAACAAGTGGAATGCTGCGAGAGGGCCATCAACATTTCATACAGCATACCTTGTAGGACCTTGTTGTATGGGCATGGCATTTGCTCTGGCGTATCTTCCAGCAGCTTGCTTTATAGGTTTCCTGTTCCATGATGTGGCATCCTTAGATACATAGGCTTCAATGGCAACATTTGTGCTTATAGTTGATGACCTCTTAGCTCCTCTATGACCACAACTAAGATTCCTCACAGATGATACTGACACCGAGGACTCCTGCCTTCTTCCCCATCCAGCACAGCCTTAACCTTTGCCTCGACCTGTATCTTGACTCTTTGCTGCAGGCGATGTTACCGGCTCAACATCAGTCTCACATTCACTTGGCGACCAACTGCTGTCGCCATCTGAATCATGACTGTCATCATCAGATTTATTGCCCAAACTTGGCTGATATGCTTCTTCGCTTGCTGAGTATGCTGCATCATTAGACGACTCAGAGCCGTCACTGTCAGCATCTCGTTGCAATATTTCTCTTACTTGGGCAGCTGAATACTTTCATTTTGACATCATAAACAATAACCTAAAATAAATAAACAAAGATAAAGTTGAATAAAACGCAAAGCAGTTTTACTATAGGTGTACAACAATCATGATGAACGAGCTGAAAGCCTTTAGATTTCATCGGAAATAATGAGAGAACGTATGATATCAATTACATAAAATGTGTAATTTTCATAAAATAAGAGTACAAAAAATAAATGATACATAATTAATGATAAATACCTTTGTCGGATCAAAAAATTCACAAAACTGCAAATTGTATCACGATCCAAACCGGACGTAAGCAACTGGGGTCAAAAATGACCCCACTGGTACTCTGTGCTGCAATTCATCTCTAGCGTCACCTAGCGGATGAAAATTATTCCTCTCATGGCGCAATATAAAGAGAATATTGACATGTGAAAAGTCACAAAAAGATTGCATTCTTGAACAGCTAGTTTCCGAGATACGCGTTGTGAAACTTGCAATGGAGTCACTTTTGACCCCATCCGTACTCCCAGGGTTAAGGAGGAAGGTAATGCATTCCAGATGGTGAGAGTGTAGAGTGTGAAGGCCCATAGGCGAGCATATTGCATGCTTTTGCGGATCTGGGGTGGCGGGTAGAGTAGGTTTTGGGTACTCTGTCTTCTTGGTCTATCAGTGCAGCGAGCTCTGATTAGTATCTGGAGGTGTTCAGAAGTGAGATTATTCTGGGCCTTGTGAATAATGGTGAGTACTTTGTGTTTAATTCTGGCAGCTATGGGTAGCCAGTGGAGAGATTTCATTATGGGTACAATGTGGGAGTACCTGGGTGCTCTGTAGATAGTGCAGGCTGAGGTATTTTGCGCAAGCTGCAGGGGTAGGATGCTTTGTTTGGGGAGACCCTGGTACATGGAGTTGCAGTACTCTAGAAGGGAGGTGATGGTAGCTTGGCATACAGCATGGAAGTTTTCTGGGGAGAGCAGGGGACGTAGGTTTCATAGAGTTCTGAGCTTGAAGTATATTGTCTTGGTGGTGTTCCTGATGTGGACTTAGAAAGTCAATTGCTGATCCAGAGTGATATTTTACTTGTGTTCTGACTTGGGGGTCAGTGTTGCCAATTTTGATGGAAGTAGGGGGTGTCAAGGCAGGGTCTCTAGTGATATGGAGAATTTCAGTTTTGCTGAAGTTGACTGCCAGGTTACAGAGCTGGAGCCAGTAGACAATTTCACTGAAGCAGGCTGCAAGGTTGGTGTAGTCGGGTGAAGTTGTGGAGAAAGGAACATAAATCATTATATCATCGGTATAGATTTGGCAGCTGACATTGAATCTCTGGATGTCTGTGCACAGGGGCTGAATGTAGATGTTAAACAGAAGCGAGAAGAGTGTAGATCCCTGGGGCACCCCTTGAGGCAGAGTATAGTGCACTGATGTGTGGTGGCTGATCTTCACCTGCTGGGTGCATTGCAAGAGGTATGAGCGGAACCATTTGAGGGGCCTCCCTTAAACTCCGATACTGTGAAGTTGGTTGAGGAGTGTTTGGTGGGATACCGTGCAGGAGGTATTTTTGACCCATGATGTATTGTACTTGAGCCATTGTGCTGACAGAAATTCATAAGAAGCCTGAAATTCATTGGCTGCACAATACTTAGGTCTTCTTCCTCCTGTTAACTTTTATTAACTCCATATTATGAAAAAGTGTAGCATATGAATGAAAAAGCAAAAACAAATGAATAAGGAAACAGCTCCACATTATCTGGTTTGGGTGTAAGCACTGTCTTTAGATAGTGAGAAAGTTGTAGCACACATGAAGTGGCATTTTAGAAAGAACATCCAGGTACTATCTTGAACCCCAAGACAAAATGTCCCAAAAATGCCTGCTGTGTTCAACTTCATACTCAATATGGACATCCACTGAGAAGGCTATATAGACACCCGTCAATGGTATCTTAGACAAGGTCCTCATCCTAGCTCATCACACTGCAATATTATAGGTTCAGGAGCCCTACAACCACACAACGTGTTCCCATTTCTTATCCAAAGTCTTTACAATTGTGGATAGTACTGGGGATAGTAGGAGGCCATCTTCTCTACACCATGCGGATGTTTTCCCAGGCATAATGAGGACTTTCTCAATGCCTGTTTGTGGCCTGGAGCAGGATTAGACTTACACAAGGGCCAGAACTTGCAAGGTATTTCTAAGATCAGTTGTGGATGTCCAAATACTTGGAAATATCTCAGACATGCCTCTACCATGCTCTCATTCCAACATGGACATCCTTGCACCAGACATCTCTAAAACCAGTTTCTAAAATGGCTCTGGGGGTGCCTTTCAGATTTCTATATGCCTGTTTTTGGACATCCAAAGCACGGGTAGAGCTTCTAAAATAACACCCCACAATGTACACATTAAAGGCAAATGTATGAAAAGAACTGACAACCCCCCCCCCCTCTCAAAGTGAGAAAAAAAAATTGAAAATCTAGAAACTGATTTTTTTTTTTGGGAGTGTACATCCCTACTATTTCCTGCTCATTCAACATCTGGTGTTTGATGGGTCTCTCTACCCTCCCCTCTTTCTTCAGGTTAGTGTCTCCAAATGGAAACAGGAATGAACTCTCATTCATAACTTGAGTATAATCTCAGTTTCTCAAATTGACTGTTAATGTTTAATTAACTGCTTTAATCAAAGAAGTTTACATTGTTAATTAAACAGGGACATTGATAACTTGGATTTTTCTGAGGCAATGGAGGGTTAAGTGACTTGCCCAAGGCCACAAGGAGTGCTAGTGGGAATTGAACCATGGTTGTTTGGTTTCCAAGCTAGTGCTCTAACCACTAGGCTGCTCTTAATACTTGAAGCTTATAAAAAACAGCTTCCTTCTGGAGCTTTAAGGTGCATTGTTTATAAACAGCATTATCAAAGTGTGTTTTGAAATTCTTTGAATTTGGATTAGATGATGTTCGAAAAAGATGCAGAGAACAAACAAGCCTTACAATAGATAAACCCTTCCCCCTGTTTTTTCATCACTATACCTCTGAACAGTATTTCAAGCAGTGCTCAAAACTGTACCCATGGCGAAGAAAACAGCATCAGAACAGACTCAATCATAATTAGCACAGTGTTAGGTAAAGTAAAACTGTGGGCACGGGTCCACTACTAAATTTTATACCGATTTTAAAGGAAGGCAATCTTCTCTTTTATAAAAAAAAAAAAAGAGAGCAGAGAATGGATGGGAGCTGGAAAAGAGAAAAAAAGCTAATTAAGAAAAATAGAAAAATAGAAAGAGAGTACAAATGATATTGTGAAGAAGAAAACCTGAAAATACCCCACCCACCATTCACTCCCCCCACCAAATTCATTCCCTTACTCATAAGCCCACAAGATTTGGCTCTGTGCTAAGTTGTACTTCGCTGGTCATGAATTCACTCTGATTATGCTTCTGTTAGATCACTTGCTCACTGGCTCTTCTCCCTTCCCCAGATATTCATCACTCACCAGCTAACAGGCTTGTTGCCTTCTGGTAAAATATGGATGGTGCCTTCTCCTACATATTCACACTTCCTCTGGGTGCTACACTTGCTAGAGTTGCCAGCCATAAACACATTTATGAGTTACCCATTACAACCATAAAAAATGGACCTGTCTGTAAATGTTTGCAAACCTCTGGTACTTCTGCTGTTTCTCTCTGTTGGCTCCTTCTGACATCATTGCTGTGAAAATGAGGTTTCAGAATGAAAGCATTGACGAGCTGTGGCATACACTTTGGGTATAAAAGAGCCCTTGCTGATACTGATGGAGCAGCCTGACCATATTCACATTAGGAGCTCAGCAATTTTCTCTCTTATTAAGTGACCAAAGACATGCGGTCTGTCCAAAAAGAAACCAAACTTGCTAAAAGTGCCAGCGAGCCAACACAGCAGACTCGCGATAATGGTGATGTGCAGTGGTGACCTTGAGCTTTAGCCTCCCACTTGTTGATCACACCACGTGAATTAGTTATGGACTACATGCAGTAGCGTGAACCCGTCTCATGTGCCTTTTGCTATTTTTTACAAGTTGAAATATGAAGGATCTTGAAGAGCAACACATTTGTGTGAAATTTTGTGTGAAACTGACTTTTACTGAAACTTTTCAGATGTTGCAGCAAGCTTATAGAGAGGATTGTTTAACCTGCAAACAATGTTACAAATGGTACTGACATTTCAAATTGGGCAGAACAACCACCGAAGATGATCCCAAAACTGGACGGCCTTCCATGTCAATGGACGAAGTGCATGCGTTGATTCTTGAAAATCACCTCCTAACTGTCCGTGAAATTGTTGAAGAAATAGGCATCAGTAAAAGTTTGTGTCACACAATTGTGACTTAAAAAGTTTAGATGCATCGTGTTGCTGCAAAATTTGTCCCACGTCTCTAGACAGATGAGCAAAAAGTGAACCATCTCAAAATCATTCATCGCTCTTTATCCATGAATTTTTGGTGAAGCACGAGATGTCACTAGTCCCACAGCCTCCCAGTCCAGATTTGGCCCCTGCGGACTTCTTTGTGTTCCTGAAGTTGGAATCCACTCTGAAAGGCCGCCTGTTATGTTTCAGAAATAGTAACAAGCACATGAGATGAGTTCACTCTACTGCATGTAGTCCATAACTAGTTCATGTGGCATGATCAAGCAAGTGGGAGGTTAAGCTCGAGGTCACCACTACACATCACCATTACCACAAGTCTGCTGTGTGGGCTCACTGGTGCCCTTTTTAGCAAGTTTGGTTTCTTTTTGGATAGACCTCGTATTTATCTCATACCTTTCCAGTAGACATTCGAGTATAGTAGTTATTTCCCTGATGGTATCCGTTATGGACCTTTAGGGAAGGCAAAGGATGTGTGTTAGGGGTGGGGGTAACTGGTGGTGATGTTGGAATTGTATGTAGTATTAGATCTGGTAGACTAGGACATTCTGGTGGCATGTTGTCGTGCCTTAGGAATGAGTGGAATGGTCCTCCAATAGATGACTTTGTTTCTGTCTGACAGGCAGTTTCGGGTACATTGGTGGGGAGGTGGCTCAGTCTTCTATGGTGCAGGGGCTGGTCTGTGGGGTCCCACAGGAGTCGACTTTGTCCCCGGTCCTCTTTAATATTTATATGAGTCCGGTAGATGGCATTTGTCAGAGATATGGGTTCTCGGGTCTTTTGTATGCTGATAATATTCAGTTGATTATTGCAGTGGATGATGAAGAGACTGTGGTACTTCAGAGTGCCAATCAGTGCTTGGCTGGTATTGCCACATGGTTACAGGCACACTATTTGGTTATTTTGTTTTTAAATTTTATTTTATATTTATGCAATTTTAACAATAAACCAAGAAGAAACATAACCATCTTGTACAGAAAATAGAGCAGTTCAGTAAGAAACCAAAAAGAGAAGAAATATTAAAGAAAAGCTCAACATAGTTCCACTGTCTGTTCATCCTAGCCCTCAAATAGGGGGAGAGAACAACACGAAATTACAATTGTAGACCCAAGCTGAAAGAAAGAAGGTCAGGGCACTACCCAAACAATCCAAATTTTTTTACGACTCTATAGATGGGAACTCAATGGATGCCTCTAGGCGACAAGCATTTATGAAAGCCACCAGTTGGGATTGCTCAAAGAAAATATAAGAATCTGATTGACACTTAACCAAGCACTTGCATGGATGCTTCAGAAAAATAAGCCCCCCCAGCTGGTGGACCCCAGGGCAAAGCAGGAGAAATTCCCTACACCATCTCCTGGTATCCTTGGATAGATCTGGATATATCCAGACCATCAACCCCTTAAAAAATAAATTTCACACTTGATCTAAAAGCAAAGCAAAAGTAATCATTATTGTAGATGGAGTCAGACTTTCTTCTAGGGATGTCTCCAACAATGCCATAATGTTTAAAGCATCGACAGGCTGATCACCAATTCTTACAGAAGAAACAGATTTTTCCCCCCATTGGCAAATAAAAATACTTTCACAACTGGTAAAATTTCCCAGTGCCCAGAGGGTTTACATTTTAAGTCTGTACATAAAGCAATGGAGGGTTAAGTGGCTTGCCTGAGGCCAAAAGGAGTGCCAGTGGGATTTGAACCCTGCCTTTTCAGGGTCTGGTTGTTGTTCTAACCACTAGGCTACACCTCCACTCTGAGCTAATGTTGGCTTTGACTGGTTGAAACAATACTCAATAAATAATTTAAAAAAAACAAAAATAGCCAAATAAAAAATAAAAACCTGGTGTAATAAAAACCTATTTTTTTTTGTGCACTTTTCATTTGTTTTACCCATGTGTCCATAAAAGAAGATCTGGCTTTAACCAATAGTCAGGCTAGGCAGTCACCTGAGGGGGGGGGGTGAGGGGTGTCAAATAGCATGTGACATTCAAAGCAAAGCAATAGGTCCCGACAGCCATACATGGGCTCCAAGGAAATAAGTAAATAGTCATTTCTTTGGATAACTGGCCTTCGGGAATTGCCCTTTTTAGAGATAATTTCATGAAGGATGTGTGATTATATATGGAATTATAAACTTGTGTAGGTAAATGCATATATACACATATATTCCAACAAGATCAGGCATTCCTGGGATTGGCATTTTGGTGGAGTTCGGGAAAAGTAGTGATACATTTGTGTATTTTATAAAATATGAGGGTTATTTTAGGAGTCCTATTCATGCCTTGGATGTCTGAAAATGGGCATGTGGATGCCCAAATCATAGAGATGTCCCCCAAGCCATTTTGGAAGCTGAGACTATACAGTAGATGTCTCCAATACAAGGATGTCCAAGTCACCTAGGGGTGTGACAGAGACATGATTTCAGAAATGGCAAGCACGTCTCTACCCACTTCTGAACCATCCATGTCTGTTTCTGCTCCAGGGCATAAATAGGCATCAGGTACACTTATATCCTCTGTTCTTTCAATGATGATAATGAAAACTGCAGGGAAATGAGGACACTGGTTTTCAGTTCAGCACTCTGATGCACATCCCCACATATAAAATAGCTTGCATGGACATGCATTGAGAATAGGATAGTTGTCCCCACTCCAAGTGTTGGTAGCCTGCACATCCATGAGGCCGCCTTTGCAGATATCCATTTTGGGGACATCAAAGTTGTAAAATTGGGCTGAGATGTAGAGCGGAGGAGTTCCTAATAGCTACAGCACTGGCTTACAAGTCAAGAGATCAGCATTTGATTCTAAGCATTTCTTGTGGCCTTGCGCAAGTCACTTAACCCTCTGTTCCCTCAGAAAAATCCAAGTTATCAATGTCCATGTTTAATATACATTATCAAGTTTAAGTTACAATGTAAACTGCTTTGACTAATTGATAAACCTAATAAACAAATGTCCCTGGCATTTATTTGTACATTTTGCCCTGGACACCCAAGATTTCATCTGGATGTAAAATAATAAAATAGTATATTGTTTGGTTTTGTCTTGACTAGATTGTAAGCTCTAACGAGCAGGGACTGTCTTCTACATGTCTGTACAGCACTGCGTGCGACTGGTAGCACTTCATAAATGCTCAATAGTAGTAAATGCTCAATAGTATATGATGGCAGATAAAGAACAGTATGGTCCAGCTAGTCTGCCCAATAAGGTGGCTAGAGTGGTTGTAACCGCTGTTCCGTGCAAGTCACCCCCCTCTATGTCTTTATTTAGGGTTATACCCACCGCTCCGTGGTGGTCAGCCCCCTCTATTTGTTGAAGCATAAAAGATATTTGTTTGTTTTGATTTCATCCTCTTGCTATAAAGGGATCCACTGTGTCCGTCTCATGCCTTTTTGAATTCCATCACTGTATTCGCCCCCACCACCTCCATCGGGAAGGCATTCCAAGCATCCACCACCCTTTCAGTGTTTCCTGACGTTGCTTTTAAGTTCATCTCCTAAAATGCCGCTTCACATTTGTGTAAGAACAGAGTGCATTCATTAATTGCATCTGTCTAAGAGCAGGTGCTAATTTGTCTGAGAACATTTGTGTGGCAGTGGTAATAGTTCTGGAAGAATATTTTATAAAGGCATGCAGATGCTTATGTTGTCTTTACAAAAGAATCACAAAATATACAAGGCTATTTTTACCAAACCAGTTTTTCCATTAATCACTACACCTGATGCAAACTTTTATTACTTTATTTTCCAGTGGACTATTAAACCAATATTTAAAAAATTGATCATTATATCAATGCAAAGGGGATACTATCAATGTTAATAGTTCAACTCCCTCTTTATTATATCATCAGGCTATATGCCAACTCATTCTCAATAATACATTTTTGAATTATTTTTATATATTTGTGCTATCGCTTCCCAATCTTCAGAACTCTAGTTAATGCTAACACAGTAAAGACCTGATATTCAGCCATCCAGCTGGCGCTGCTAAAGTAACTAGCCATGGACACTGCACTTAAAACCCGGATAGTCAATGCCTGGTCCATATCTAGGCTCCAGCAATGAATATCCAGGCTGCCCAGAGTGCAGCAAAAGTTAAGCCAGGGTTTCCTGCACCTGACATTTGACGTGTATCACTAACTGGGCATCAGCAAAATATTGACGCTGCCCAATTAGCAATGGGTGCCTCCTCAGAATGCCCCAGCATGCCCCAATGCTAACCAGTTAGTACTGGGGCATGTCGCGGCGGCACCCATGGATATTCAGTGGCACCAACCGTGTGAATGCCTTTGAATATCGGACCTAAGCTTATATTCTCTTTACCATCCATGCAACACAAATTCATATTTCAAAGTGTTTCTGTTTCAGGGAAGAACAGCACAGTCCGCTACATCTTCACATCGGGAGTTCTATCTGATAGCTTGATCCCTATCAGTAGTACCATGAAACTACCACTAGAGGTCACAGATGACATTTTGAACTTGTTCTCGAGACCAGGGACCTCCAGTAAGAACTGTGGGTGGGATCATAGTGGTGGAAGGCTTGTCTTCGGGGACACAAGCGGGGTTCTTGTTGTCGGGGAATCTCAAGAGGGGTTCTTGCTGTCAGGGGCTGATGTTGGGGGGGGGGGGGGGTGAGTGGGCTACTGGCCTTTGCACCTGCCCCTTCAAACAGGAACTTATGCATACCTTGGGACAGGTATAAATGCTGACATATAGAATTTCAGATATGCAAGTGTATTCTCCATGTAAAAAGGGGAATGCAAAAAAATGCTATGTGTGTCTTTGAGTCAATGCTGACTCTTAGTGACCCAGCAGTTCCTGGGTTTTCTTGGCAATAGATTGCTAGGCCTTTCTTCTGAGGCAATGGATGGTTAAGTGGCTTACCCAAGGCCACAAGGAGTGCTAGTGGGAACTGAGCCCTGGTCTCTTGGTTTTAGGCCCTACCAATCCACTCCTTCTCCACACCTTCACCATCAGTCTCTTCATGGTGTGGATCACCACAGCATTTATTGTTTATTAAAGTTTGATTGATCGCCCATTGCCAGGCAAACAGAGCAGTTTACAATAAAACAAAAAAAAATACACACAAAATAAAAAAGGAAAAAAGAAAAGAAAAGAAACTTCATTTCATGAAAGGAAATAGATAGCAAAAAGGTATAGTGATATGAGGAAACAGAGACAAATCCAGGCATACTAGGAGATCTGATAATCTAGGAGAACTGACATCCCAAATGCGGATCTCAGGTAGGTTCCACTCCAAATGCTTGAATGAATAAGTATGTTTTAAGGAGCTTCTTAAAGATGGGGAGTGAAGGTTCCAGCCAAAGCTGGGAGGGGAGGCAGCTCCAAAGGGCAGGGGCAACATAGAAAAAGGCTGAATGGGCAGTAGATTTGTGTTTGGCTTGTGTGGGGAAAGGGAAGGCCAGGCAGTTATCTTGGAGAGAACGGAGGCAATGTTGAGGCACATAAGGGATAATCAAAGCAGAGAGATATGGTGGGGCATGGTTGTGAAGGGCCTTAGGGGTGAATGTGAATATTTTAAAGTGGATCCTTTGAGGGAAAAGGATCCAGTGGTGTTAAATGAGTAGAGGTGTGACATGATTGAATTTCCTAGCGTGAGTGAGGGCATGGATGGCAGTGTTCTGGATAAATTTTAAATGCTTTAACTGATATTGAGGAAGGCAAGTGAAGATAATATTATAGTAGTCAAGACATGTGACAACAGTACTGAGGAGAAGTGTAGTTAGGGCAGTCTAATCAAAGAAAGGGTGAAGGGCTGAAAATGCGGAAGGTGAGAGATGTGGGGAAAAAGAGGGTTCAGTGTCCATATGGTCACCAAGGTATTTAAAGGAGGGGAGTAAGATGATGGAAATGGGGCCAATTGAGAGGGCTAATGAAGGGCAGTGTTTAAACCCGTAATCCAGGTGGCTGTGGTCTTAGTGTGGTTAAGTTGAAGGACATTATTGTACAATAAGACAGAGAAGGAATTCAGTGTAGAATTAATGGCAGAGAGATCAGGTGATGTGCTGTGAAGTCATGCAAGAAGTAAGATATCATCGGCATATATGTAGAAGGTGATACCTAGAGATTGGATAAGAGTAGCAAGAGGACTAAGGAAAACATTAAACAAGAGGTAGGATAGTGAGGGCCCTTGTGGAACCCCACAAGGAAGGGAGTAGGAAGCTGATGAGGAATTGTGATGAAGGACTTGCTAGAAGCAAGAGTGCAGGAAGGGAGAGAATCATGAGAGAACAGAAACCCAGAGACCCATCTCATGAAGACGAGTGAGAAGGAGGTTGTGGTCTACAAGATCAAGATTGAGAGAGATATCAAGAGCAAAGAAGCTTGGTCAAGAATGTTATGGATGTCATTAAGAAGGGAGGTAAGAATCATTTCAGAGCTGTGAAATGCATGAAAGTCAGATTGACAAGGGGTGTAAAGCAAGGGTCTGCTCCAGGTAGTTGGATAACTGAGGGAGAATGAAGCATTCTGCAAGTTTGGCAAAGAAAGGAAAGTTAGAAATCAAGCGATAATGAGAGGAGTTGGTGGGACTAAGCCATGAACCTTTTAAGAGAGGGTAAATCAGTGCTATTTTCCACAAAAGTGGAAGGGGACTAGAGGAAAAGCTAACATTAAACAAAATTATATTGAGTGAACATGCTTCTAGATTATGTCAACGAGTCACTTCTGCACCAATAGTAGAACATTGCATGTTACATCACCATTCTTTTGAGGAGCTCTATTGGAGTGGTATTGATCATGTTCCTTTTGATCCTCGGGGGGGGGGGGGGGGTCGAGTACCTCATTTGCAATGGTTGGATCAGCGGTGGATACATACTTTGGGCACAGTTCAACCTTGTGGATTGAATCGGGAGATTCAATTAGCCTGCTTTAATTTTGTCCAATGATAAGTAGGGTTTCCCCAATGATGATGGGGATTTCCCTCCTTTCATTGGTGGTTCAATTTTGAGTGATCTCACAGTCCAGCCAATCCAATAAACTGCTGTCCTTTAGAAGATTGGCCTTATGCAGCAGTCACATTTTCTGGCAGTTGGAGCGGTATGAAGGCAGCGAAGCACTTGATACAGGGATTGTTGTCCATAAACGTGCACGTCGTGTATTTTGGAGACTGCAACTGATTGTGTATTTGAACTGCCTTTTAAGCTAAGTGCCAGTTTTGAAAAGTTTATATGCATGTGGTTTTGAACCTTTTTTGATTAAAATGGATATTGCCGTCTGATGTGGATGAAATTGTAGTTCTTTCCTCCCTCGGCGTTATCCGACAAAAATATTAGAGTGCCTCAGGACAACTCTGGTGACTATTTCTATTTTTCAGCATTAAACATAGCACAAATGGGGGGAGGGGGGGAAATAAAGCCTAAAGAGGGATCGGCAAGCCAGTCGTAGGGAATGGGATCAAGGGGGCATGAGAATATCTTAGAGGAGGAAAGAAGTCTAGACAATTCAGAAGGGGTACCAGGGAAAAACACTGCCAGATATTTGAACCAGTGGTGTGAGGTGAAACAGGGGATGTAGGCGAGAGAAATGGTTCAGGAGATGGCAACCCAGCATGGCAGAAGAGATTTTGGCAACAAAGAAGTTAGCAATGACATCAGAAGAAGGACCAACCATGGGTGATGGGGAGGGGAAGAAGTATGAAGGGAGGAAAGATGAACTGTGATATGAAAAAGGGTTTTAGGGTCATGGGAGGAAGCAGAGACCAGTGAAGAATAGTAGCCCTTTTTGGCGGCCAGGACCTGGGAATGATAATAATGATGGTGAGCTCTGAACGATAAGGAGAAGTTCAGGGTCCCTCCTCTTCAACCAAGAATGTTCAGCCTTTTTGAACTGGCACTTTAGGAGGAGGAGTCCAGGGTGAAACCAGAGGAATGATCGGCGTGTGGACAATCTGACCTGGACTAACTGAGCAATTGAGTCTAGCTGCTGAGAGAGCAAAACATCCCAAAGATCTGACTGCTGGGAGAGAGTGAGTGAGGAAAAATCCTGTGGAAGGATCGGAGAGGCAGGAGGGAATTGGGCCTTGCTCTCAGGGATCAAGCATTGGAGAGTGCATGGAGGGGCAGCAAGCCTAGGGGACGGGCCAGAGCAAGTGGGAGAGCCAGGCAGAGAAAAGGAGATTAAGAAATGGCCCAACCAAGTAAAGGGATAAAGGGAGATATTAGCAGGGATGGAGTGTCAATATGGGCTAGAATTAAGTTGAGAGTGTGTCCTGCTGAATGTGCGGGGCAACCAACAAATTGCAAAAACTTATGGTCCTTGAGAAATTGATGAAATACATAGTCACGCGGTCAAGAGGGGGCATGAAAATGAATGTTGAAATCCCCAAGAATGAACAAATTAGGGAAAGTCAAAGAAATGTCCAAAAAAAGAGATTGGTAAATGATGTTCCACTGAATGCTACTGAGAGAGGGTGCGCAATAAAGGAGGAGAATGTGAACAGGATGAATAGTACCAAGCTTAATGATAAGCTTTTCAGGGCCAGGTCAGGAGTCACCTGTGAGTTCTGTGACTTAGAGGGAGTTACTATGGAGAATGGTGACACCACCTTCGGCTCGGGTAAGCCATGGGGATGATAGGGCCAAAATGCCGAGGGGGGGGGGGGTGGAGACAACATAACAAGTAGAGAGCATCACTGGGTTTCAGTTAAGTTTCAGTCAGGCAAAGCAAGTCTAGCTTATGAAGTGAAAAAGTGTCATGGATAAGGTCAGTTTTGGATATGAGAGATCTACAGTTAAGTAGGACCAGATTCAGGTTCCTGGAGTGAAGAGACAGGGTTGCTGAACAGACAATGGGCAAGAAAGCAGAGAGAAATCTCACCTTAGGTAGCAATTGGTAGGTAGAGGAGAACCTCAGAGGGGGAGATGTAAGCGAGCCCCAGATGACTGGAATTGTCATGCAGAGGAGAGGAAGAGTGGAAGGTGGATGGGGCACCTGAACCAGCAAATTACTACTACTACTACTACTACTACTCAGCATTTATATAGCACTACCAGTCGTACACAGCGCTGTACAGCATAGACATGTAAGAGACAATTAAAGATGTAAACAATGCCTATCTAAAATCATTATTTGTACATTGTAGGCAATTTACACATTTAAAAACTGCTATTATGCCTGGGGATGCTTCTAAAATCAGGGTCTATGAGGACCAAAACCAAATTACGGCAGTGAACTATATATTAAAACATGCCATAAAGCAAAGTCCACCAAAATCTTCTTAATACATAATCAAATTATGGGAACACATTTCTCACTGAGTGGGTAATTTTATGGTCTCCTAAAGATATGCACCATCAGTGCTCATAAATCACCTATTTTAAGTGGCTTACACGGGGGACGGGGGGGGGGGGGACGGGCCTTGATATTTGTATTTAACCCAATCACTATTCTATAAGTAGATGCATCATACTACTGGTGTTACTCTCATTGTAAGAATATACATTGGCAGAGAAAAAATTAACACACATAAATTATAAAATAGCATAATTTATGTGTATTCTGATGAAAATTAGGCATGGATATTTAAATCTTCCCTCGAGTCATAAGAACATAAGAAAATAACATATGCCATATTAGGTCAGACCAAGGTCCATCAAGTCCAATATCCTGTTATCAACAGTGGACAATCCAGGTCACAAATATCTAGCAGTTTCCCAAAAAGACACACAGGTTAAACAATGCTTGTATTGAGACAAGCAGTGGATTTCCAGGGTCCTCTTTAATAATGGTTTATGGACCTTTCCTCCAGGAACTTGTCCAAAACGTTTTTAAACCCAGCTACACTAACAGCTTTTACTACATCCTGAGGTAGCAAATTCTAGAGTTTAATTACACTTTGAGTCAAAAAATATTTTCTCTTATTAATTTTAAATGGGTTACACTGTAGCTTCATTGGATGTCCCCTAGTCTTTCTACTTTTTGATGGCATAAACAATCGATCTACGTTTCCACTCCATTCATTAATTTATGGTCCTCTACTATATATCCCCTCAGCTGTCTTTTTTTCCAGGTTGAACAGCCCTAACATTTTAAGCCTTTCCTCACAGGAGTATCCTTCCATCCCTTTTACCATTTTGGTGGCTTTTCTCTGTACCTTTTCTAATTCTGCTATATTCTTTTTAAGATACAGCAACCAGAATTGCACACAATACTCTAGGAACAGTCGACATATGGAATGATACAGAGGCATTATAATATCCTTTATTTTATTCTTCATTCCTTTCCTTATGATTCTTAGCATTCTATTTGCTTTCTTGGCCACTACTGTACACTGGGTGGAGGGTTTCAATGTGTTATCCACAGTGACGCCTAAATCTTTTTCCTGCGTGGTGGTTCCTAATGTGGAATCTTGCATCATGTAACCATAGTTTGGGTTGTCCTTTCCTAGGTACATAACTTTGCACTTGTCCACATTAAATTTCATCTGCCTTTTGAATGTCCACTCTTCCAATTTATCAAGGTCCTCTTGCAATTGTTCACAATCTTCTTGGGTTTTAACAAATTGGAATAATTTTGTGTCATCTGCAAATTTGATCACCTCACTCACAAAGCGAGGGCTCTGGCTCTGACGTCACCCATATGTGAGGACTGATTCCTTCTGTCCCCAGAGAACACCTGTTACAGGTGAGTAACTATGCTGTCTTTCTCCTCCCTTCAGTATTTGTCTCTAGCAGATGGTACACATTTATACAGCTCTCTGTCTGGACTGATTGGTAGCATTAGTCACCCTGAAATTAGGTTTGCCATTATTGGGGAATGCAGAACTGTCCATTGCAGAGGCTCAGACTGCATTGCTAACTGATAAAGCACGAAAAAAAAGTTTAGTCGGTGGTTGATGTTTTGACAGTCTGCTCCAGAACCCTTCAGTGGGTGGAGGAAATCTCTGCGGAAGCACCATGAGCCATTTGATCAGCATCGGTGTCTCCTGATGGCAGCAGCAGCCCTTTGGGGGACCAGGGAGTCTGGCTGCCATCTGTTTTGGAGCCTGTGTCAGAAGCTTTATGAGAAGAGACTTGAAGACCTAAATATGTACACTCTGGAGGAGAGGAGGGGTAGGGGAGATATGATTCAGAGCTTTAAATACTTAAAGAGAAATAATGAACAAACAAACCTCTTCCAAAGACGGGGAAGCTGTAAAACTAGAGAGCATAACATGAAGCTGCAAGGGGGTAAATTGAAAGGCAATGTCAGGAAATACTTTTTCACTGAAAGGGTGTGTATGCTTGGAATGCCCTCCCAATGGAAGAGGTGGGGACAAATACAGTGACAGAATTCAAAATGGCATGGGACAGACAGTGGATCCCTTTACAGCAACAGGATAAAATTAAGATAAACTGAACTATCTAATTTCTCAACAAATAGGGGTGTCCTACACGGAGCGGTGGGTTCACCCCTAAACAAAGACACGGGGAGGGGTGGCCTGCACAGAGCGGCAGGTGCACCTAATCTTGCCATCTTACTGGGCAGACTAGATGGACCATACTTGTCTTTAACTGCCATCATTTACTATGTTGCTATGTTACTCATTATTCACATTTCCAGGTCACTTACAAATATGTTACAAAGCAGCAGACTCAGCAAAGATCTCTGGGGTACTCCACTATTCACTTTTCTCCATTGAGAAAATTGGCCATTTAGCCCTACCCTCTGACTTCCTAATTTCACCAAGAGTCTCTCATGAGGGACCTTGTCAAAGGCTTTCTGAAAATTCAGATATACTATTGACCAGCTCACCTTTGTCTACCTGTTTATTCACACCTTCAAAAAAATATAACAGATATATAAGAGAAGCCATTCCTTGGCTAAAGGCATCTTGGCTTTCTCGCATTAAACTATCAATATCTACATTTTCAGTAATTTTGTTCTTTATAACGGTTTCTACCATTTTGCCTGGTAATGATGTCAGGCTCACTGCTCTGTAGTTTCCTGGATCACCCCTGGAACCCCTTTTAAAAATTGGTGTTACATTGGCCATCCTCCAAACTTCAGATACTACAGATGATTTTAATGATAGTTCACAGATTACTAATAGTAAGTCTGCATTCTCATATTTCAGTTCTTTCAATACCCCCAAATTACCCATGGCTACCAACAGTCAGATTAATATTACTAAAATACAGTCTTTAAAATGCTTGTATGCAAATGCTAGAAGTCTAAACAATAAGATAGGAGAGTTAGAATTTATAGCACTAAATGAAAGGTTAGATATTTTATTTATTTATTTAGCTGCATTTATATCCTGCTTTTCACTGGGTCAAAGTGGTGGGGGGATACATTTAACATGAGGGAATATGAGACACATACACTAATACTTACAGGGAACATGGGCAATGGAGGGTTAAGTGGCTTGCCCAAGACCACAAGGAGCACCTGTGGGACTAGAAACCCCAGTCCTTCCAGCCCAATGTTGCTGTCCTCTAGTGGGATTTGAACCACTGACCTTCTGGCCTGTGGTACCTTGCCCCAACCACTAGGCCACTCCTCCCTCTGATATGATTGGAATATCAGAGACATGGTGGAAGGAGGACAACCAGTGGGACACTGTGATACCTGGACACAAACTATATCGTAATGATAGAACTGATCAAATTGGTGGAGGGGTTGCGCTCTATGTTAGAGAGGGCATTGAGTCAGAAAGGATTAAAGTTTTGCAAGAAACAAAATTTGCTGTATAATCTCTATGGATTGAAATTCCATGTATGAAGGGGAAGGTGATGGCAGTGGGGGTGTACTATCGACCGCCTGGCCAGAATGAACAAATGAATGATGAAATGCTCAAAAAAATCAAGGAAGCTAACAAAAGTCACAGCACAGTAATAATAATGGGTGATTTCAATTACCCCGGTATCGACTGGGTCAGTGTCATGGCAGGACATGCTAGGGAGATAACGTTTCTAGATGAAATAAATGACTGCTTCTTGGAGCAGCTGGTTCATGAACCGACCAGAGGGGAAGCCATTCTGGACATAGTCCTTAGTGGAACACCAGATCTGGTGCAAGAAATAAGGGTGTTGGGGCCACTTGGCAATAGTGAGCATAGCATGATTGTGTTTGATTTAATTAGTGTAGGAGGGATAGTAAAGAAATCCATAGTACTACCTTTTAACTTTCGAAAGGGAGACTATGATAAAATGAGGAATATAGTTAAGAAAAAACTAAAAGGAGCGGTTGGAAAGGTTAAAGACTTACATCAAGCTTGGGTGTTGTTTAAAAATATTATACTGGAAGCCCAGACCAGCTGTATTCCACACATTAAGAAAAGTGGAAGAAAGTCCAAAAAACTTCCAGCATGGTTTAAAGGTGAGGTAAGAGAAGCTGTTGCTGCCAAAAAAGCATCTTTCAGGAAATGGAAAAAAGAGCCAAACGACGAAAACTGGAAACAGCACAAGCACTGGCAAGTTAAATGCAAAGCATTGATAAGGCAGGCAAGCGAGAATTTGAGAAGGAACTTGCTACGGAAGCAAAAACACAAAATAAAGACTTTTTCAAGTACATTCGTAGCAAAAGGCCTGTGAGAGAGTCAATTGGACCGTTAGATGATAGAGGGGCAAAAGGGGCAGTAAGAGGAGACAAGGCTATAGCGGAGAATGAATTCTTTGCTTCGGTCTTTACTGAGGAAGATGTAGGGATGTTACCCAAGACTGAAGTGGTATTTAAAGGTGATACTGCAGAGGAATTGAGAGAAATATCGCTACACCGGAAAGATGTATTACAACTATTTGATAAACTGAATAGTAGCAAATCACCTGGACTGGATGGTATACATCCAAGAGTGTTGAAAGAACTGAAATATGAGATTGCAGACCTGCTATTAGTAATCTGTGAACTTTCATTAAAATCATCTGTAATACCTGAAGATCGGAGGATCGCCAATGTAATGCCAATTTTTAAAAAGGGTCCAGGGGTGATCTGGGAAACTACAGACCAGTGAGCCTGACATCAGTACCGGTGAAAATGGTAGAAACCATCATAAAGAACAAAATTACACAGCATGCAGATAGTCATGGCCTAATGGGAGACAGCCAACATGGCTTTAGACAAGGAAGATCTTGTCTTACTAATCTGATATGTTTTTTGAAGGTGTGAATAAACAGGTAGACAAAGGTAAGTTGGTTAATATAGTGTATCTGGACTTTCAGAAAGCCTTTGACAAGGTCCCTCATCAGAAACCTTTGGGAAAACTAAAAAGTCATGGGATAGGAAGCAGTGTACCATTCTGGATCATGGCTTTAGACAAGGAAGATCTTGTCTTACTAATCTGATATGTTTTTTTGAAGGTGTGAATAAACAGGTAGACAAAGGTGAGTTGGTTGATATAGTGTATCTGGACTTTCAGAAAGCCTCTGACAAGGTCCCTCATCAGAGACTTTTAGCAAAACTAAAAAGTCATGGGATAGGATGCAGTGCACTATTGTGGATCGGGAACTGGTTAAAAGATAGAAAGCAGAGGTTAGGGCTAAATGGCCAATTTTCCCAATGGAAAAAGGTGAATAGTGGAATACCCCAGGGATCTGTATTGGGTCCGCTACTTTTTGACATATTCATAAATGACCTGGAAAAGGGAATAACTAGTGAGGTTATCAAATTTGCAGCTGACACAAAACTGTTTAAAGTTGTTAAAACCCAAGAGAATTGTGGAAAATTGCAGGAGAATCTGGATAAATTGGAAGACTGGGCATCCAAATGGCAGATGAAATTTAATGTGAACAAGTGCAAAGTTATGCACCTAGGAAAGAACAACCCACACTATGGTTACACAATGCAAGGTTCCACATTAGGAACCACCACCCAGGAAAAAGATTTAGGAGTCATCGTGGATAACATGTTAAAACCCTCCGCCCAGTGTGCAGTGGCGGCCAAGAAAGCAAATAGAATGCTAGCTATCATAAGGAAAGGAATGGAAAATAAAACAAAGGATATTATAATGCCTCTGTATCATTCCATGGCACGACTGCACTTTGAATATTGTGTGCAATTCTGGTTGCCGTATCTTAAAAGGTAACTCCTGTACCATGGTCTGACCATAGTCTGCTCCAATTCCAGATACCTATTAAAACACACAATAAAAACTCCAACAAAGCCAACTCTGTCCACGAAACCTCTTTGAAGCGCTTCCGCCCCTTTGATAAAGAAGAGCTTCGAGAGAAGATCCTCCCACTCCTCAACAACATACCACATGACCTAGACAAAATGGTGTCCACCTGGGACGAGAGCCTCAAGACCATCGCATGCATACCAGCCACACATAAAAAAACAACAAAGAAACGAGTGCACGCACCATGGTATACCAAAGACCTCCGAGATTCACTCAAGTGCCTGCACAGGCTTGAGAGAAGATGGCGTCGGTCTCACTCTACTGAAGCACAAGATACTTACATGGCTCACCTAAGAGCACACCGTGACGAATTATCAAAAAAGCGAAAACAATATCATTCTGACATCTTGAAGCGGTCACTAAACAAGCCCCACGACCTCTTCAATATAGTGAAATCTCTCATAAGAGAACCTCCCGCAGACCAGTCACAGATGCCACACCCTCAGGCATACTCCAACTACTTACAGTCAAAAATGATCCAGACTACTGCATCTGCAACCAACTACCTACAACCTGAAGTGACCCAAGCTGGTGCAACTCTGAGCTCCGCTGAAAACAGCTCTCAACATAACTTGCCCCAACCATCACCGCTATCCAAATTTGAAAAAATATCACGCAGAGAGATTGAAGACATTATCGCTGCTATCAACCCCACTACCGCACCCAATGACCCATGCCCTGCTTTATGGATAAAGGAGTTACGATGTGACTTAAGCCAATATCTGAGTGAAATAATAAACCAATCCCTTACAACCGGATCGTTTCCACAAAGTCTGAAACAAACATCAATCAGACCACTGCTAAAAAATAACAAGATGGACCCAACGAAAGTGGAATCATACAGACCAATTTCAAGTATCCCCATGCTTGCCAAAATAATTGAAAAGTTAGTACAGCGCCAAATCCAACAGCATATTGATACTGAAGCCCCACTCGATCCTGCCCAACATGGGTTCAGAGAAGCTCATGGGGTGGAAACCCTCCTCACCAACCTATTTGATCACCTAGTCTCTGGAACCGACAAAATTCATCAAGGATTCGCCCTCATATTCCTTGACATAGCAGCGGCCTTCGACTCGGTTAGCCACGAGATCCTCATACAACGCCTCAGCGAGAAAGGAATTCAGGGAACAGCCCTAAAGTGGTGCAAGTCATACTTGACTAATAGATGGCAACATGTAAGGTCAGGCTCTACAACCTCGGAACCATTTTTACAAAACCAGGGTGTACCACAGGGCTCGTCACTATCTGCATTGATGTTTAACATCTACATGCAGCCCATATGTGCCCTAGCACGTGCATTCAAGGTCAACTGTCTAGCCTACGCTGACGACATCCTTCTATACATCCCATTCAGGACCAACCAACCAGACCTCTCCCCTCTAACAAGATGTTTTGAGGCAGTAGCAGAATGGTTCAGCACACAAAACATGAGAATCAACTACACCAAAACAGATGTCCTTTTCATCTCAAGGAACCAGGACTTCACCCCTCCACTCTCTTTAAAAATCGGCAACACAGAACTAAAAACCAAACCCACCATCCGCTACCTTGGTGTTACACTGGATCAACAACTGGATCTGAAAACCCACATAAAAAACACAGTAAAAACAGTATATATGAAAATAAGGACCTTAAAACATCTCCGACCGCTACTTGACTTCAGCGACTACCGATCGATCTACCAGGCATTAATATTACCACATTTCGACTATGCCAACGTAATTCTTCACGGTCTTCCTCAAGCAACGCAAGCCCCTCTTCAGCTTGCAATGAACACTGCTGCAAGAGTACTAACAGGGGCCTCACGGAGAGATCACATAACGCCAGTACTGATGAACCTCCATTGGTTACCGGTTCAAGCAAGAACCCTGCATAAAGTTCTAACCTTAACCTTTAAAGCCTTAAACACTTTGACCCCCACAACCATCAGCACGATGATACATAAGGTACCACCGAACAGAAGCAGAAGACCCATGATGCAAAACACCCTAGAGGTCCCAAAAGTAATGACGACATGCACAAAAGCAACAACAAATAGGGCCTTTACAATCTATGCTCCCAGAGCATGGAATGCTCTCCCCACCTCTATTCGAAACATCACTCACCTAACCCAATTCAGGAAGGCATTAAAGCAGCACCTGTTCACCACATACTACCCTGAATCCAGCCTTAGTAAGCATACTTATTGCCCCTCAGACAATCACTCACCCCAACTAAACAAGCAGACTCAGCATCTCTAAGAAGTACCCTCTGAACTAGAATTCAGACTCCCAGTGTAAATAAGATGTAGATATGTTCTGCCTGAAATCAGGTACCAGTGTAATACAATGTTAATAATTACACAATATACATAGTTTCCCCCCAGTTATTTCCAAGTTGATCTCCCTGTTTATTGTAAATACAACTCAAAGTGCCTGTGTTGTATAGTTGATGTTTAAATGTAAACCGCTCTGATCTAAAATAGAGCGGTATAGAAGAACTGTTAAATAAATAAATAAATAAATATAGCGTTATTAGAAAAGGTACAGAGAAGAGCCACCAAAATGGTAAAGGGGATGGAAGGCTACTCCTATGAAGAGAGGCTACAAAGGTTAGGGCTCTTCAACCTGGAAAAGAGACGGATGAGGGGAGATATGATAGAGGTCTATAAATTAATGAATGAAGTGGAACATGTAAACTTAGATTGATTGTTTACACTATCAGAATATAGAAAGACTAGGGGACATGTAATGAAGTTACAGGGTAAACTATTTAAGACAAATAAGAGAAAATATTTTTTCACTCAACGTGTAATCAAACTCTGGAATTTGTTACCGGAGGATGTAGTAAGGGATATTAGTGTAGCATGGTTTAAAAAAGGTTTGGACAAGTTCCTGGAGGAAAGGTCCATAAACCATTATTAAAAAGGGACCCAGGATATCAATTATTGACCCAATACAAACATTGTGGAACCTGTGTCTCTTGGGGATACTGCTAGGTATGTATGATCTAGATTGGCCACTGTTGGAAACAGGATACTGGGCTTGATGGACCTTGATCTGACCCAGTATGGCATATCTTATGTTCTTATGTTCTCAGATGTATACCATCTGCTCCAGGTGATTTGTTATTCTTTGGTTTATGAAATAGTTGTAATACATCTTCCCAGTTTATCAATATATTTTTTTAAAAGTCTCCTGATTCTCCTGTCATCTAATGGTCCAACTGACTCTCTCACGGGTTGTTTGCTATGAATGTACTTGAAAAAGGTTTTGTTATGCATTTTTACTTCCACAACAAGCTTTTTTTCAAATTCTCTCTTTGACTGCCTTATCAATGCCTTGCATCTAACTTACCAGTCCTTATATTGTTTCCAGTTTTCGCCATTTGACTTCTTTTTCCATTTCCTTAAAGATGCGTTTTTTGCTACAACAGCCTCTCTAACCTCACCTTTAAACCATGCTAGCAGTTTTTTGGACTTCCTTCTACTTTTCTGAAAGTGTGGAAAACAGCTGGTCTGGGCTTCCAAAATAGTATTTTTAAGCAACACCCATACTTGATGTAAATCTTTAACCTTTGCAGGTGCTTCTTTTAGTTTTTTCTTAACAATTTTCTTCATTTTATCAAAGTCTACCTTTTGAAAGTTAAAACGTAGTACTTGCCATCTATCCTCGATTTATTAAAACTAACGCGATCATGCTATGATCACTATTGCCAAGTGGCCCTAGCACCCTTATCTCTTGCACCAGATCTTCTGTTACACTAAGGACTAGGTCTAAAATGGCTTCCCCTCTTGTTGGTCCATGAACCAATTGCTCCGAGAAGCAATCATTTATTTCATCTAGAAACTTTATCCCCTTAGCATGTCCTGCCATGACACTGACCCAGTCGATACTGGGGTAATCGAAATCACCCATTAGTATTACTGTGTTGTAACTTTTGCTAACCTCCCTGATTTCTTTGAGCATTTCATCATCCATTTGTTCATTCTGGTAGTACACCCCCATTGCCATTGCCTTCCTCTTTTTACATGGAATTTCAATCCATAGAGATTCTACAGTGTATTTTGTTTCCTGCAAAACTTTAATCCTGTTTGCTCAATGCCTCTCTAACATAGAGTCCAAGCCCTCCACCAGGTTTCTGTGATACCAATCATATCTAATTTCTCATTTAGTGCTATATATTCTAATTCTCCCATCTTATTTTTTAGATTTCTATCATTTGCATACAAGCATTTTAGAGGTTGTATTTTATTCACATTAATCTAGTTATTGGTAGGCAGGGGTAATTTGGAATCTCTGTCTGGATATTTGGGTTGCTTTTGTCTTTATTGGAACCTCTCTGTCAATATGTCCTAACGTCAGTCTTTTGCTACTGTCATTCAAGGATACATCGATCCAAACCATGCACTCTTGGGCAACTGTCGGCTTTCCTCTATTAGTGTATGTTATTGCATCTAGATTTGCCCTGCATATCCTACCACTTATGCACCATTTTATAAAGACAAGTGCCTGCGTACATGACCTCATAAAATAGATGTGACAGAAGTGCATCAAACTGTCCATTAACTTGACTTTATAAATTTACTCTCTGAATATCTATATTAAGAGGAAAGACATCAGAATGCCATGGTTTCCTCTCATAGAATGCTTTAAGAGCAATTGCCCATGTTCTTGTCTTATCATTGGTCAGAAAACCTTCCTTTGTTTACAAAAATACTATAAAGTGTCTAAAACAGAGTGGCTTCCTTCAAACTCTTTTCCAAAACATTTGTTCCATTGTTTAACTGTAGTTATCTTGAATGACGACCTCTTATTCTAATACCACTGACACTGTCAATTTAAATACTGCTAGGATGACTTTGTTCATACAATTGTAGCATTGGTTACTGTGATTTTCACTTACAAAAGTCCTAAATAAATAGACTACTAGGAGGCTAACTCATTTGACAGGGTATTTAAATTCACTTGTTTGAATTTCCAAATTTATTTATCTAGGTTATATACTGCTTTTCTATGAATCAAAGCAGTGCACATTCAGGTATTGTATGTATATATATATATATATATATATATATATATATATATATTTATTTCCCTTGTCCCCAAAGGGCTCACAATCTATAGTATGGTTTTTGTACCTGAGGTAGCAGAGAGTTAAGTGGTTTGCCCAAGGAGCACCTGTAGGACTAGAAACCCCAGTCTTTCCAGTCCAAGGCTGTCCTCTAGCAGGATTTGAACTCCCTGGCTTTACTGGCCTGAGGTAAGCTGCTCCAACCACTAAGCCACTCCTCCCTCACCAAGTGGGTGTTGCTGCTAATGGCTCTTAATCAATAGCTACAGCTGTGGTTAACATTATTGGCACCTTGCATTCTATTGTAGGTATGTTGTGAACATGCATGAGATATTTTAATGCAAAGGAGACAATGCATGCAAATCTTTATGATCATATTCACCGTGGTTATCCTGAAAACCAGATTGGCTGTAGTTACTCTAGGGCCAACTGGAGAAACACTGTTAGGTATGATGAGACAGAACCTCAGTATAGACTCACAAGTCTAGTTCTATCAACATATACCCAGTATAACAGCAACAGAAACCCTGTACTACTGGGCATCCTGTGAAGCAGAGTAGCACAAAACCTGCAAAAAAACCCCTCTCTATAGCTTCACAAATGGCTACCTAAAACAATCTAACCTATGAATAATATTTCAACATTTATTAGAACATCAATACATCTCCTACTAGAAAACAGAAAAAGCTAGATTACTAGAGACCTCTATAAAGAAACAACACATTATCAGACTCCCTTTATCTCAAATGACAAAATAAAATACGATTGTAATAGAGAGTTATCCATGCTCACCAAATGCATTTGACCACAAGTTAGAAAATGTGCAGACAAAAACGGAAATGGAGATCATAAGAACATAAGAACATAAGATATGCCATACTGGGTCAGACCAAGGTCCATCAAGCCCAGTATTCTGTTTCCAACAGTGGCCAATCTAGGTCATACGTAACTAGCAGTTTCCCCAAGGGACACAGGTTCCACAATGCTTGTATTGGTTCAAGCATTGATATCCTGGGTCCCTTCTTAATAATGGCTTATGGACCTTTCCTCCAGGAACTTGTCCAAACCTTTTATAAACCCAGCTACACTAACAGCCTTTACTACATCTTCCGGTAACAAATTCCAGAGTTTGATTACACGTTGAGTGAAAAAATATTTTCTTTTATTATTATTAAATAGTTTACCCTGTAGCTTCATTGCATGTCCCCTAGTCTTTCTATATTCTGATAAGATAAACAATCGATCTACGTTTATCCGTTCCACTCCGCTCATTAATTTATAGACTTCTATCATATCTCCCCTCAGCCGTCTCTTTTCCAGGTTAAAGAGCCCTAACCTTTTTAGCCTTTCTTCATAGGAGTATCCTTCCATCCCCTTTACCATTTTGGTGGCTCTTCTCTGTACCTTTTCTAATAACTCTATATCCTTTTTAAGATACGGCGACCAGAATTGCACACAATATTCAAGGTGCGGTCTCACCATGGAACGATATAGAGGCATTATAATATCCTTTGTTTTATTTTCCATTCCTTTCCTTATCATACCTAGCATTCTATTTGCTCTCTTGGCCGCCGCTGCACACTGGGCCGAGGGTTTTAACATGGTATCCACAATGACGCCTAAATCTTTTTCCTGGGTGGTGGTTCCTAATGTGGAACCTTGCATCGTGTAACCATAGTTTGGGTTGTTCTTCCCTAGGTGCATAACCTTGCACTTGTCCACATTAAATTTCATCTGCCATTTTGATGCCCAGTCTTCCAATTTATCAAGATCCTCTTGAAATTTTCCACAATCCTCTTGGGTTTTAACAACTTTAAATAGTTTTGTGTCATCTGCAAATTTGATAACCTCACTCGTTATTTAACTTTCCAGGTCATTTATGAATATGACAAAAAGCAGCGGACCCAGCACAGATCCCTGGGGTACACCACTATTCACCTTTCTCCATTGGGAAAATTGGCCATTTAGCCTTACCCTCTGCTTTCTATCTTTTAACCAGTTCCTGATCCACAATAGTACACTGCCCCCTATCCCATGGCTCTTTAGTTTTGCCAAAAGTCTCTCATGAGGGACCTTGTCAAAGGCTTTCTGAAAGTCCAGATACACAATATCAACCGACTCACCTTTGTCCACCTGATTATTCACTCCTTCAAAAAAACATAACAGATTAGTAAGACAAGATCTTCCTTGTCTAAAGCCATGTTGGCTGTCTCTCATTAGTTCATGATTATCTACATGCTGAGTAATTTTATTCTTTATGATGGTTTCTATCATTTTTTCCCGGTATTGACGTCAGGCTCACCGGTCTGTAGTTTCCCGGATCACCCCTGGAACCCTTTTTAAAAATTGGTGTTACATTGGCGATCCTCCAATCTTCAGGTATTAGAGATGATTTTAATGATAGTTCACAGATTACTAATAGCAGGTCTGCAATCTCATATTTCAGTTCTTTCAATACCCTTGGATGTATACCATCCGGCCCAGGTGATTTGCTACTCTTCAGCTTATCTAATAGTTGTAATACATCTTCTCGATGTATCGATATTTCCTTCAATTCTTCTGCACCTTTAAATACCACTTCAGTCATGGGTAACATCCCTACATCTTCCTCAGAAAAGACTGAAGCAAAGAATTCGTTCAGTCTCTCCGCTATCGCCTTGTCGCCTCTTAGTGCTCCTTTAACCCCTTTATCATCTAATGGACCAACTGACTCTCTCACAGGTTTTTTGCTACGAATGTACTTGAAAAGGTCTTTACTTCGTGTTTTTGCTTCTGCAGCAAGCTTCTTCTCAAATTCTCCCTTTGCCTGCCTTATCAATGCCTTGCATTTGACTTGCCAGTGCTTGTGCTGTTTCCAGGTTTCGTCGTTTGGCTCTTTTTTCCATTTCCTGAAAGATGCTTTTTTGGCAACAACAGCCTCTCTGACCTCAACTTTAAACCATGCTGGCAGTTTTTTGGACTTCTTTCCACTTTTCTTAAAGCGTGGAATACAGCTGGTCTGGGCTTCCAAGATAGTATTTTTCAACAACAGCCAAGCCTGATGTACGTCTTTAACCTTTGCAACTGCTCCTTTTAGTTTTTTCTTGACTGTTTTCCTCATTTTATCATAGTCTCCCTTTCGAAAGTTAAAAGGTAATACTGTGGATTTCCTTACTATCCCTCCTCCACTAATTAAATCAAAGGCGATCATGCTATGATCACTATTGCCAATTGGCCCCAACAACCTTATCTCTTGCACTAGATCTGGTGTTCCACTAAGGATTAGGTCTAATATGGCTTCCCCTCTGGTCGGTTCATGAACCAGCTGCTCCAAGAAGCAGTCATTTATTTCATCTAGGAACTTTATATCCCTAGCATGTCCTGACGTGACACTGACCCAGTCGATACCGGGGTAGTTGAAATCACCCATTATTATTACTGTGCTGTAACTTTTGTTAGCTTCCTTGATTTCTTTGAGCATTTCATCATCCATTTGGTCATTCTGGCCAGGCGCTCGATTTTACACCCCCACTGCCATTGCCTTCCCCCTTTTACATGGAATTTCAATCCATATAGATTCTACAGCAGATTTTGTTTCCTGCAAAACTTTAATCCTTTCTGACTCAATGCCCTCTTTAACATAGAGAGCAACCCCTCCACCAATTTGATCAGCTCTATCATTACGATATAGTTTGTACCCAGGTATCACAGTATCCCACTGGTTGTCGTCCTTCCACCATGTCTATGATATTCCAATCATATCTAACCTTTCATTTAGTGCTATATATTCTAACTCTCCCATCTTATTTTTTAGACTTCTAGCATTTGCATACAAGCATTTTAGAGAATGTATTTTATCCATATTAATTTGTCTGTTAGACATGAGTAATTTGGGATCTTTAAGCTCTGTCTGCTCCATACTTGAGGGCATTTGGGCTACTTTACTCTTTTGTGGAACCTCTCTGCTTTTGGTAGTATCCTTCAAAGATACATTCTTCTGAACCATCTGCTCTTGGGCGACTGTCGGCTTTCCCCTAATATCTAATTTAAAAGCTGTTCTATCTCCTTTTTAAAGGTTAATGCCAGCAGCCTGGTTCCATCCCGGTTAAGGTGAAGCCCATCCCTTCGGAAGAGCCCCTCCTTTCCCCAGAATGTTCCCCAGTTCCTAACAAATCCAAACCCCTCATCTCTGCACCATTGTCTCATCCACGCATTGAGACTCCAGAGTTCTGTCTGCCTTTTGGGTCCTGCGCATGGAACAGGAAGCATTTCTGAGAACGCTACCCTGGAAGTTCTGGATTTCAACTTCCTACCTAAAAGCCTAAATTTAGCCTCCAGAACCTCCCTACCACATTTTCCTATGTCATTGGTACCAACATGTACCAAGACAGCAGACTCCTCCCCAGCACTATCTAAGACCTTATGTAGGTGGCACGTGAGGTCCGCTACCTTCGCACCAGGCAGGCATGTTACCAGGCGATCCTCACGTCCACCAGCCACCCAGCTATCTACATTCCTAATGATCGAATCACCAACTATAACGGCTGTCCTAACCCTTCCCTCATGGGCACATGGCCCTGGAGAAACTTCCTCGGTGCGAGAGGGTTTTACATCACCTGGAGGACAGGTCCTAGTTACAGGATCACTTCCTGCCACACCAGGGTGATGCTCTCCTGTCACGTGACTTCTCTCCTCCATGGCAACAGGGATGCTGCCAGACTGGAGGTGGGACTTCAGGACTATATCCCTGTAGGTCTCGTCTATGTACCTCTCTGTCTGTCTTATGCTTTCCAAGTCTGCTACTTTAGCCTCTAGAGAATGGACTCGTTCCCTGAGAGCAAAGAGCTCCTTGCACCTAGTGCACACGTAAGACCTCTCACCAACTGGGAGAAAATCATACATGTGACACTCAATGCAAAAGACTGGAAAGCCCCCATCCCGCTGCTAGACTGCTGTCTGCATCTTAGTTTTAAGTTTGTGTTTAGATCTAAGTTCTTTACTTACTAAGGGTTGCTATGGATATTTATACTAATAAAACTGAACCTAATACGTGTAATATACCTTGTTCACCTGAAGCTTAACTAATCTCAGGTCCTTAGTGTATGACTGATTTGGGTAATGAGCTTCACCTGAGAGCACTTCCTGTCTTTTAAGATGTGTAAGTACCTATAAAGCTACGATTATCCCAGGGGTGAGTGGGTGTGGGGAGGGTGGGAGGGAATTAACACTTATTAAAAGAGGGCTGCTACACAGTACCCTGTCTTGTGCTGCTGAGGTAAGCTATATTCTGATTTGATTTAAATTATAGCGCTTAGCTGCTGCTAGGCTCTAACTTCTTATGAAATTTAAAGTACAAGCTCTCTGCTGTATTCTAAATTTAGCCAGAAAGCTCTTTTCTGTATTGTAAATTTAAGCTAAAAGAACTTTGCTGATGCTAGGCCCTGAGTGACTATTAAATGTAAACTACAAGCTCTCTGCTGGGTTCCAAATGTAACCAGAAAGCTCTCTTCTGTGTTTTAAATTTAAACTAAAAGTACTTTGCTGTTACTAGGCCCTGAGTGACTATTAAATTTAAAGTACAAGCTCTCTGCTGGGTATGAAATGTAACCAGAGAGTTCTCCTCTGTGTTTTAAATGTAAACTTAAACTGCTGCTACTAGGCCCTGACTGATTTAACAAAAATAGTGGATCACAGATTAATTAGCTTTAATACAAAGAATTCCTTTTAGAAAATTACCAGAAGTAAATACTCACAGTTGCAGATCTCCCTCCAGAAGCAACAGTCCCCCTTACCAGTCTTTCAAGACCAAAAGATCCCATGAAGCCAGACTCTATTTGAAGTCACTCAGTGCTGACATTAGAGAAACAGAAAACATTTCTTCTACTGGGAAAAATGCAATCATATAAGAGCTCTCCCCTGGCCCCCCAGAGCTCTCCCATCTCTTCCATTCAATACCCTAGTCCCTGACTCACCACTCAAATGTTTTCCCCAGAACTAACCCCCGAGTCATCACTCTCTCCTCCCAGGCATCTTTTTCTATTCCTCCCCCATTACTGCATTTCTATTGTCCCACTGAAATGTCAATCCTGCCCCTCCTCACCACTTGTACCCAATCCATAAGTCCCATTATCTTCTTCCCAGGACTCTTTTTCTTCCAAACTTCCTTCTTTATACTACTCACCTGGGATTGATCTTTTTTGTTCTTGCTCTCCCGACTCCCTCTCCTAAGTAACATAGTAACATAGGGGGTTATTCATGGCCCTCCCCGCCGGTATCTAACTTCCCTGCCAGTTGTACAGGGAAGTTAGATGGGGGCGGGGAGTGAGCGGATCAGGGGTGGAGTTAGGGCGGGTCGCCAGACCCGGATGTACAGGGCCATTTCTAATGTCGAACCTGTATGTCCGGGCCAGCAACTTGTATGGGGAAGTTATTCCAACTCTGAGGTGGAATAACTTCCCCAGATGCCATGGATCAGCGGGCCTGGGGTGTGGAGGGGCAAGGGGGGTGAGGACATTCCCCACAGCCTGACCCTGGCCCTAGGTGGCCAGATCAGGGGTCGGGGGGGGGGGGATGTTTTGAAGGAGCTGGTAGCCGGGATCGCGGCTTTACAATGGAGCCGCGGTGCCATGGCAACCAGACACAATGGCGCCGTGGCTCCATTTTAAGCCCTGACTGAGTTAGTTGGGCATGTCCTGTATGTCCAGGCCAGGTTGAATTGCAGTCCTGGCCTGCACATACAGGACTGTTTGCAATTCTGATCCCACGGGACTAGAAGTGTCTCGCGGGATCAGAATCACAAAGCCCTCTGTATATCTGGTTCAGACCGGACGTACAGAGGGCTTCTACATCCGGGATGGAATCGGGCCTATAGAAAATGACAGCAGATAAAGACCAGCATGGTCCATCTAGTTCGCCCAGTAAGGTAGCTAATGTTTTAGAGTTGCATCTACCACTCTGTGCAAGTTACCCCTTCTACGCATTTGTTTAAGGTTGTATCTGCCACTCCATGCAGGATACCCCATTCTATACCCTTGTTAAGGGTTATATCTGCTTCTCTGTTCAAGTTATCTCATTCTATATGTTTAAAAACATAGAATCGTGATGGCAGGAAAAGGCCATATGGCCTATCTAGTTTGCCCTTCCATGTCAAATACAATAGTCCCCTTTTTACCTTTAGAGATCCTCTGTGTTTATCCCATGCTTTATTGAATTCAAATATTGTCCTCATGTCCACCTCCTCCACTGGGAGACTATTCCATGCATTTACCACTCTTTCCATAAAGAAATATTTCCGCATATTACTCCTGAGTCTATCTCCTTTTACTCTCATCATATGTCCTCTAGTAGCAGAGCTTGCTTTTAATCAAAAGAGGCTCGCCTCCTGTGCATTTATGCCACGGAGATATTTAAATGTCTCATTATATCACCCCTATCCCGCTTTCCCTCATATTAAGATCTTTAAGTCTGTCCTCATATGCTTCATAATGAAGACCACTAACCATTTTAGTAGCCATCCTCTGCACCGACTCCAACCTGCCTATATCCTTCTGAAGGTGCAGGCTCCAGAATAGCACACGCAGGATTGTACCTGCAACTCTGTGCATGTTATCCCCCTCTATTTTTTCCAGAGCACTCCCTTGAGGCATGCTGGAATTCAATGTAACTGACAGTGCAATTTCGTGACTGACTGTGACTGCACAATGGATTGTGAGGCAGATTCAGTGGAGGGGTCAGAGGCAGAGCACAGTGAGCATCATGGCAAAATAGTGCAGCTATGGTTGCTGTCTGCCTACACAAAGAAGGGAAGTTGAAGCAACTTGAATCGATGTGGTCAGCAGTGTCAGTCTCTGAGTCATCAGCTGGACCCCTGTTATGCAGGGTCCTGGGGCAACCATCTCTTTTGTACATAGGTAAAAGCAGCCCAGATCCCCAGAGTCTTTAAGAATCCTTTTTAAAATTCAACAGGATATGGCTACTACCCATCATACTGAAGCAAATCAGGAATGCCCTAGAAGGCTAGTTGTCTTCCACAAGTTTTTATGGTGCTTTAATGTCTTTCATGTTACAGAATCTGCAGCTGATGTAGCCCTGATAGACAGGAATGTTCTGCAGTAATTGGAAAGCAAACTTTTTATGAGGAGAAAAGAATGAGCATTCAAAACATTTATAACAAAGTAATACCTAAAATATACGATCTGGATATATGATGCAAGGGGTCAAGAAGAGACCAATAGTTTGTAAGATTGACTGGAAGAGTGGCTAAGGTAGCAAAGAGGAGGGTAATTTTCAGTAGACTGAAATGTTGCAGAGTACTTTCGTACCTGCAGACCCTGAGGTCAATTTTCAAATGGAAAGCGTGGATAGTTTTCTGTTGACAGTTGCCTACATGATACCAGGGCACAAAAGTGCTCACATACTTTGCACCTCCTATTTTTATGGGTGATGAAATGAAGCTAAAAAACTACATGTACTGTTGACTCCTTCACCCTAAGCAGATTCCCCGGAAATTCTTCTTTGCTATCCAACTAAAACTTCAACCATTGTGAAAGTCTGAACATATTCTTTGAAGTCATTCTGACCTGTGAAAAGCGGGGATGTACATCCGGTTGGGATGTACAACCCCCCACTATTTTCAGGGACCATATTCCGATGATAGAGCTCCCCACATGAACAGCAGTTTTGTGCGAAGAGCTCTGCATGGGACGGGAGGGAGATGGCCGGAGGTGGAGGGTGGGCGGAGCAAAGGTGGACTGACTCAGCAGGACATACAGGGCCGATTCAGGTCACAGCCCTGTATGTCCGGCAAGGCCAAGATGGATAGGGAACTTATTTCACCTCGGAAGTGGAATATGTCCACCTGAGGATGGCGATCAGACCCGGAAGCCCTCCTCCAGCACAGAAGCCGCAGCAGGTAGGCCCCCTCCACCCAATTCCGGCACTGGCAGACCCTGCAGAGGATGGCCCGGACATGCAGGAATCAGAATCTGCCTCCATGGCAATTTGAATCAACATTTTTCACCTGGAACAATTTAGCTTTGACTACATAGTTATCTTGCTAAATTTATTTAAAATTTCTTCTAAAACAGAATAGAGTTTGAATACAGAAGTCAGCTGGAACAGGAAAAAGCGCGTATATTAAAACCAGGTGTCATTGGGCTCTGCATTTCTGTCTGAAGTTTGTGACGAAGCTACAAGCAGGAATGTATAGTAACTACCTTACAAAGGACTGGAAAATAGTTTTTCTTTAAATCCTGTTCTATATTGATAGCAGTATTTTAGGGCACATTAAAAAAATTAGCATATATATGTTGTGATATTCAAAATGCTTGATAGAGCATGAATTGGCAACATTTTCCCACACTTGGTTGTTTACTAAAGTGTATTAGCTAATACCACGGCTTGGTTGTTTACCCCTTCAAAATATATATAGTCTTTCTATATTTTGAAGGGGTAAACAACCAAGCCGTGGTATTAGCTAATACACTTTAGTAAACAACCAAGTGTGGGAAAATGTTGCCAATTCATGCTAATACTTGAAGGGGTAAACAACCAAGCCGTGGTATTAGCTAATACACCTTAGTAAACATACCCCTACTTATTTCAGGGTGAGTGTAACTTCATTGCGTGTACGCTAGTCTTTCTATATTTTGAAGGGGTAAACAACCAATCTACATTTACCCGTTCTACTCTATTTGTTATTTTATTGAACACTATTTTATTGAAAGACTAGCGTACACGCAATGAAGTTACACTGACCCTGAAATAAGTAGGGGTATGTTTACTAAAGTGTATTAGCTAATACCACGGCTTGGTTGTTTACCCCTTCAAGTATTAGCATGAATTGGCAACATTTTCCCACACTTGGTTGTTTACTAAAGTGTATTAGCTAATACCACGGCTTGGTTGTTTACCCCTTCAAAATATAGAAAGACTAGCGTACACGCAATGAAGTTACACTGACCCTGAAATAAGTAGGGGTATGTTTACTAAAGTGTATTAGCTAATACCACGGCGATAAAATGGAATGATCGCACAGCCAAATGCAGATATTACAGCTGCTGGCCTGGGCTGGAAGTAGGTTGGATTAGGGTGGAGAGTGGGCATGTCTGCAACACACGATTACAGCAGATGTAAGCATTGTGCAGTATTCACCAAAGTTGCAGATACCGCAGGTGCATCTAGTGCCACCTGTATGGGTGGCAACAGCTGCATCTGCAGTGCTTGCTGCATTTTTGCTGCGGTATCTGCTGGAGAAATGCTGTGTATGCCCCCAACAGATGACTAGCGACTTTTGCAGCTACCATGGAACTTTTGCAACTAACACCTAGTAATACCTGAAAAAGCTAATTGCGCTTTAGTAGACATATTCCGTATAGTTTGTTTAGTAACAATACTCTTTTAAGTAGGGTATTTTAATGTTATATAAATATGCACTATGCAGATTATACTATGAACAGTTTCTCATTAATACAAGTGTCCTGAGTGTGTTCTTAAGACACTGTTTCATTCTTACGAAAAGTCATGCTCTTAATTTTCTAGTTGTGCCCTGACTTTCTCTATTCTGTTATGTCATTTGAAACCGAATAATTAACTTTTTCCACAAAAGAAAGGTAATGTTTCCTTTCAAAGGCAACATCAATGAATGGCTTTTGCCTTCTTCTATCGTCTACTGTGTCCTCTAAATTTACATCTAGATATGAATCCCTTATAAGAAATGAGAATTTTGTTTTTCCCATTCAAGTTTTACTTGATAAATGCACCATCTTATGTATTGCAATTGTGATACTAACTGCTAATTGACCAATAAAAATGATTTGCTTTCTACATCTCCCTAAGCAAATTAAAGTTAATTAGAGTTACTTGAGGAAAAGCATTCTCAGCATTCAGTTTCATTAGCAGATTTCCAGAACACATTACTTTTCTTCTGCATTCTCATGAAACCTATTGTAAAGCCACAGCAGTTTCTTACTATAATTTGGTACATTATTCATCAGAGTACATGCAATATGACCATCATAATTTGCTATAAATATCTGCAGTGCATTGCAATCATATTTTTGTGGAAACTGATATCTTGGGTACAATTAATAACTTCATTTGATTTTGAGACCCCTGGGCCCCAAAACCTGTGGTTAATAAACATTCATGTAGTACTTTTCGGTAATGTTTTTGAACCCTGCTGCGTTCTTTATTACCTTAGCACAGTAGTGAGAAACACCTATAAAAATGTACACAATCGTTAGGATTTCCAGTCCCTAAATGAGTAGTGAAGGTCTGATGAATATTTTTCTTCTTCTTCTATATAACTGATAAGTTCTACATAGGGTTTCATTCATTAAAGGTTTTTTTTTTTTCCTTATTCTGTGTCTATCGGAAAAGACCTTGGTGATTTAAGGCTTTAATGGCAAAGATGAGACTGGAAGAAAACAGCACAGAATTTTAGCTAGTACATCGAAATCGAAACTGAGACATCGCACTCAGGATATTCATAATTCTGGTGTTGTGCTTAGGAAAGGTTCTACTAAATTTGGAGCCTTTTCTAAAATGTATATCAGGATATGCAGGAGTGCATGAGTATCTGCTGACACAGATTTGGAGGAGCCTTTTACAAATCTACCTGTGGGAAAATTGAACAGAGGCAATTCAGAGGCAAATCTCTCTCTATATAAATGCCTCCAATTAATTACAGATACTGATATCTTTAATTCATTTCAATTTAGAGGGGGAAGTCAAGGGCTGTTCTAACTTTATCCATGTTTTTCTGTCCAGTTAATGACTGAATAACACCACTGATTGGATAGTAAAAAACATGAATAGTCAAATTGGATATTCAGTGCTGGATGCTAGATAGCCTTGGCTATTGAATATCCAGTTTCATTTTTGCTTGTGGCGATCAGGAGTTTTAGCCAAGTTGACCCCCGCGAGCTGAATATCAGCAAACAATAGGGAATTAAGCAGGATGACATCCTTAATCTCTCCTGTAAAGGGCTCTTCAACTTGGAAAAGAAATGGCTGAGGGAAGATACACTAATGTTCAATAAAATAACAAATAGAGTAGAACGGGTAAATGTAGATTGGTTGTTTACCCCTTCAAAATATAGAAAGACTAGCGTACATGCAATGAAGTTACAATGCGGCACATTTAAAATGAATCAGAGAAAATATTTTTTCACTTGACGCATCATGAAACTCTGCAATTCACAACCAGAGGAGACAGTAAAAGCTTTTAGTGTAGCTGGATTTAAAAGAGGTTTGGACAAGTTTCTGGAGGAACAGTGCATTTGTACGAGGAGGCCTAGATGGAGGCAGGGGGGGGGGCATTTCTGAGGAAGAGTGATGGCTGGGCATGGGCGGGCCGTGACCCCGGATATACAGGGCTGATTTAGAGGTCGGCCCTGTACGTTCAGGGCTATGTACATAGACAGGGGACTTATTCCACTGCAGAGGGAAGCCATGGCACTGCAGCTCTATTCAGGTGAATGCCCACTCTGCATGCCATAAAATCCACATCATATCTGATTATGTTAAAGAGAACAACCTTGACATCTTGTGTTTCACTGAATCGTGGTTCACTGAAACTGATAAAGTCCCACTAAATCAACTCATGAGTCATATAATGAATCTACATAATTGCGCCAGACTAAATAGAAGAGGCAGAAGAATATTCAAATTTAACACCCACAAATAACATCACAACCTTCCTCGAAACCATGGATGCTATGGATCTCTCACAGGTCATGACCTCCTCCACACATAAAGGGGGAAACACATTGGATCTATTATTCCTTCCTAAGGATTTACATATAGGTTCCTCACAGATTATTGCTTTCCCTTGGTCTGACCACCACATGATCAACCTCCTGCTACTCTACACTAACAATAAAAAACAAGTACAAGCTCACAACCACTGAATATTTAAGGAATTTAACAAAGAAGCACTACTAGAACACATATTACCAAGACTGGACACATCCTCTAATGACCTAACCACTCTAATAGACAACTGGAATAACACTATAGCCTCATTTGCCATGGCACTACCAGGAAATCAAGTAAGAACCCCAAACCCCATGGTACTCACAGGAAATCAAGGAAACCAAACAAAAGCAGACAAATTGAAAGGCGCTGGAGAAGATCAAGGGATCCAATACATCACAAGGAATGCACATCCAAACAAAATGAATATAACATCCTAATAAATAAACACAAAAGAAAATATCACACAAATATTATGCTCAAATCACTAAATCGATCTTGAGAACTGTTTCAAATAGCCTAGTCCTACACTCATTACCTACCATCACAAAGAATATCAGAGCTACAACCACAGGATTTTGCCTCCTTCCTACAAAGCAAATCCCCACCATGTAAAGAATACTCATCAGGAACTCAGCAACCCCCTAAGACAAAGGAAAGGATTGGGGCATGGTCTTCATTTGACACTATCTCAGCAGAAGGGCTTAACTAGATATTATCCATGATAAACACAACCACTTTCCCTCTTGGCCCATACCCAGTTTCATGGATAAAACTAGCCAGAAATGAACTAACACCTGCACTTCTCAAAATAATAATCTTATCCCTATCAAAAGGATGCATGTCAATAGCACAGAAAACCGCTTCGATCAGACCCACCTTAAAGAACACATCAGTGGACATCAATCTATCATCTTCCTATAAATCAATATCCAGTATTACAGTCCTAGTCAAAATAATATAAAAAGCAGTAAATCTCCAGCTACAAGACTTCATACACAACTTTGCTCACCTAGACCCACAACAACATGGGTTTAGACCCACACACAGTGTCAAAACCCTTCTTACCTCACTAATCAATACCCTAATAACTGGTATAGAAAAGACAAAACAAGGATTCATCCTAATATTCTTAGATATGTGGCCTTTGATTCTATAAATGACAATAAGCTCCTCGACTGGTTCCGTTTATGCTTGACTGACCGCTACCAACAAGTCAAAATAAAGGATGAAAACTCCAAACCATTTAAGCGAAAACAAGGAATACCTCAAGGGTCAGCCCCCTCAGATACACTCTTCAGTCTCTACCTCCAACCACTCTGCAAGGTCATCAAGGATCACAATATACAGTACCATATAGACACTGACAACCTAATGGTATATGCTCCTTTGAACACAAATAAACCAGACTTTTCCAGCATATATCTTACCTCAAGGTCGTAGCATTATGGCTAAAAAAATACAATCTTTCTATCAATTACAATAAAACCAAAGCACTGATCACCTCATGAGACCCATACTACGTCTACCCAGAAACAATCAAAATAAATGACACCGTCTTCCCAGTGAAACCAGAAGTCAAATATCTCGGTGTCATGCTGAACCAGAAACTAAGCCAGCATTCCCACATTACAAAAAACGCAGTTGCTTCCTCCTCCTCGCTCTTTTCAGATGAAGGGTCAGAAGCAGGACCTCGGAAAACACCCACAAATAGGAACAGAAGCGATAGGGATCTCAAACGATTTTCAGAAGACTGTGTTTGTGAAGAACTAGCAAAACTAAAAGTAGACAAAGCGATGGGTCCAGATGGGATACATACAAGAATACTGATGGAACTTGGGAACATTCTAGCAGCTCCACTGTTTGACCTTTTCAATGCTTATTTGGAGTCAGGAGTGGTGCCAGAGGACTGGAGAAAGGTGCATGTGGTCCCTTTAGAGAAAAGCGGATGTAATGATGACATTGAGAAGTACAGGCTATTTAGTCTAACCTCTGTGGTTAGTAAATTATTGAATGGCTGCTAAAAGAGAGAATAGCGAGGTTTCTGGAGTCTAGTAAATTGCAGATCCGAGGCAGCATCTGTTTACCAGAGGAAGGTCTTATCAGACAAATCTGTTTGATTTCTTTGATTGGGTGACCAGAGGGTTGGATTGAGGGAGAACCCTAGATGTGGTGTACTTAGATTACAGTAAAGCCTTGAAACCATTCCATATCAGGCGACTTATAAATAAATTGAACACACTAGGGATGGACCCTAAAGTGACTGACTGGGTTACAAATTGGTTGAGTGAGAGGTGGCAAAGTGTACAGGTAAAGAGCTCACTCTGAGGAGAAGGAAGTTACCAGTGGTGTGCCACAGGGATCTGTTGTTGATTTGATACTTTTTAACATCTTTGTTAGTGATATTACTGAAGGGCTTGCCTCTTTGCAGATGATACCAAAATCTTAAATAAAGTAGACACCCAGGAAGAAGGGATCTAGTTAAGCTTGAAGAATGGTCTAGAATTTGGCAGCTGAGATTTAATGCTAAAAAAATGCAGGGTCGTGCATTTGGGTGGCAAAATTCCAAGGGAGCAGTGCAGTGTAGGGGGTGAAGTACTTCCTTCCATGAAAGAAGAATGGGACCTGGGCATGATTGTTTCTGGTGATCTTAAATTGTCTAAACAGGTAGAAAAGGCAACTGCGAGAACCAGAAGGATACTTGGGTATATAGGGAGAGGAATGGCCAGCAGAAAAAAGGAGGTGATAATGTTTCTGTATAAGTTTCTGATTCAACTTCATTTGGAGTATTGTGTGAAATTCTGGAGACCGCACCTTCAAGGGATATTAACGGGCTGGAGTTGATACAGAGGGTGACTATTAAAATGGTTAGTGGTCTTCATTATAAAGCATATGGGGACAGACTTAAAGATCTTAATATGTATATGTTAGAGGAAGTCAACAAAGGCACAAGTCCTTGCTATGGGAGATCAAGGAAACTAGAACAAGGAAAGAGGCCAGACCCTCTATATGTGGAATAGATTTTACTAAATTGACCCCTACACTGACAGTGTTTTGGCCCTATCAGACTTCATCAGGGGGTATATACAGGAGGCCCAAAAAAAGTGAGAACATCTCGTAGCATATAAGTTATTTAAAAATTAAAAAAGACAGATGTAAACGATTGACAAATTTAAAAAAACAAAGATGGCAACCGGAAATTGTCAAAATAAAGACGTTATATAGCTAAAAAAGGTAAATAAGTAAACTATTTAAGCTTTTAATTTACGATATGTTCTCACTTTTTTTGGGCCACCCTGTATATCTCAAACCCCTAACAAAACAGAAACAAATATAAATCAAACCATGTAGAAATCTATACATACACAATATATTGTAAAAATAAAACAGATACATTATTGCTGCTATGAATTAAAAACAACTGGAAACAATAAAAATATTTCATGCATAAAAAGTAATGCTGGATCCAATAAAACAGCAATACAAGAACAATAAAAAAATAATAAAGTAAAATGTACATTAGAAGTAAGGCAGGATAGAGATGATATTATAGAGGTGTTTAAATACCTCTGTGGCATAAATGCACAAAAGGAGAGCCTCTATCGATTGAAAGCAAGCTCTGCAAAAAGGGGACATAGGATGAGGGTGAAAGGGGATAGACTCAAGAGTAATATGGAAATATTTCTTTATAGAAAGAGTAGTAGATGTGTGAAATAGTCTCCCAGTGGAGGTAGTAGAGGCAAGGACAGTATCTGAATTCAAGAAAGTATGGGACAAACAAATGAGATCTCTACAGTAAAACAGGAGACCGTAGTAGTTGATATGGAAGGGCAGACTAGATAGGCCATATGATTTTTTTTCTGCTGTCATGTTTCTATGTTTCTAACAACTTTGAATAATTGTGTGTCATTTGCAAATTTGATCACCTCACTCGTTATTCCCATTTCCAGGTCATTTATAGTATGAAGATGTTAAAAAGCAGCTAGATTTATTTACATTCTCTTATATACCGTGCTATTCTGCATCAGTGTGGTTTATATTGAACAAACTGAAATTACATTGAACAGGGCATTATAACTTGGAGATAACTATTTTACAGGGAACATGGGCTATGGAGGGTTAAGTGGCAGGGGCGGCCCAAGGGGGGTGCGGGGCCATGTGCGGAGACTCGGTGCGGGGCCTCATTTGCATAAGTGGTCTTATTTGCATAAATATTTGCATAATGTTACCATTCACTAACTTTTAGTAAACATGTCTCTTAATGAGTGTATGGATAAAGAAAGACTAAAAGATTTCTACATTACTATAATCCAGTGCCAACCGCCAGGCACATTAGGAACTACTACAAACGCTGCCCATTTAGAACCCATAGCAAACCCGCTGTATCCTGACAGCATTACCAGGACTCACAAAGCACCAGACCCTACCTATCAAAAGGAAACACTGCAAATATTAAACCAGTACATTTCAGAGAATACTGGGGAAAGAGAACAAGTGGCAATGTCAAATAGGAATTACATAAACAGAATACCTCAGCTCAGTTACACATGCAGAACATAGACCATCACCAAACAAGGAATCACAATTTAGAAACAGGAAGGCAATAATTAAACTGGGAACCCCAAAAGCCAAACTTGGAATGTACAACAACACTGTAGAAATAAAACTATAAATCAATTTCCTCTTGTACCAAACAAAGCGCAGACGTTAATGATGCACATTTCCCAGAGCTTTCATATTCCAGTTAATAAATTCAAAATAAAGAGATATCTTTCTACCTTTTGTGCATTTTTTTTCAGTTGCAATTGCTCCAGCCACTTTCTTCTGGTTTCTTCATGTTTTCTGCTAACTCTCCATCGTCTGCTGTCCATTTGTCCTTTCTTCTCTCTTCTAGTTTTCTTTCCATCCTCTCTCTCTACATCTGCTTTAACATACTAATCTTTCTCCTTTTGCTCTTTCCTCATTCTTATTTCATCCACACAAATTTTACCCCTCCATCCTCAATCCCCACTTACTCTCCCAATACCCGGCCAATTGTAGATTTTTCATCCCTCCCACACAAAATATTTTTCCCCTCTCCATTTTACTCTCCCAGCCCCATCCCATTCTAATCCTCACCCAACATCAGCTCCCTTCTAGTTCCAGTCTCACCCAGCATCCATTCCCTTCTAGTCCCTGCATCAGCCCATTTCCAGTCCTAGCCCCCCATCAACCCATTTCCAGTCCTAGCTCCCCCATCCATTTTCAGTCTGAGTCCCTTCATCAGCTCATTTCCAATCCTAGCCCCCCATCAGCCCATTTCTAGTC
This sequence comes from Ichthyophis bannanicus, assembly GCA_033557465.1. Lineage (NCBI taxonomy): Eukaryota > Metazoa > Chordata > Amphibia > Gymnophiona > Ichthyophiidae > Ichthyophis > Ichthyophis bannanicus. Next base: position 1,527,009,759 of record CM066032.1, read on the forward strand.
ATTTCCTAGCCCCACCATCAGCCCATATCAAATCCTAGCTCCCCTCCACTCAGCCCAATTCCAGTCCAAGCCCCCCCATGAGCCTACTTCCAGTTCTAGCCCCTCCATGAGTCCATTTCAATTCAAGCCCCCACCACAGCCCATTTCCAATCTTAGCTCCCCCCCAACAGCCCATTTCCAGTCCTATCCTAGCTGCTCCATCAGCCCATTTTCAGTCCTAGCTCCCTTCCCTCACAGCCCATTTCCATTCCAAGCTCCCTCCCCATCAGCTATTTGCAGTTCAAGCCTCCCCGTCCACTCAGTCCATTTCCAGTCATAGCAATCCCCCAACCCATTACCAGTCCTAGCCCCCCATCAACCCATTTTCAGTTTAAGCCCCCCTATAACCCATTACCAGTCCTAACCCCCCCCTAGCCCATTTCCAGTCCTAACCCCCCCTCACCCCATTTCCAGTCAGCCTCCATCAGCCCCAGCCCATTAGCAGTCCTAACCCCCCCCCAGCCCATTTCCAGTCCTAATCCCCACCCAGCCCATGTCCAGTCCTAACCCCCCCCATCACATTTCCAGTCCTAACCCCCCCAGCCCATTTCCAGTCCTAACCCCCCCCCAGCCGATTTCCAGTCCTAACCCCCCCAGGCCATTTATATTCCTAACCCCCCCCTCACCCCATTTCCAGTCAGCCTCCATCAGCCCCAGCCCATTAGCAGTCCTAGCCCCCCGTAGCCCTTTTCCAGTCCTAACCCCCCCACCCAGCACATTTCCAGTCCTAAACCCCCCCCAGCACATTTCCAGTCCTAACCCCCCCCCCCAGCACATTTCCAGACAGCCTCCATCAGCCCCCCAGCCCATTAACAGTCTTAACCCCCCCCCCCTCCTTCCCTTCCCTTCTGGCAAATTAAAAAAAAAAAAAAACACCTGGCTCTAGCTGCTGCCGCTGCCGCGTCCGTCGCAGCAGCGGCAGAATGGAGTGTCCCGCGGGGCCCCCTCTCCTCGTTGAGCCCTCTGCAAGGGCTTTCAGATTCGCGAAGGGAGAGTGCTCCCTCGCGTCTCTGTAAAGCCCGCAGGGGCTAATGGGAAATTTCCCATCTGCCCCTTTAGACGCGAGGGGCTGATGGGAAATTTCCCATTAGCCCCTGTGGGCTTTACAGAGACGCGAGGGAGCACTCTCCCTTCGCGAATCTGAAAGCCCTTGCAGAGGGCTCAATGAGGAGAGGGGGCCCCGCGGGACACTCCATTCTGCCGCTGCTGCGACGGACGCGGCAGCGGCAGCAGCCAGAGACAGGTTTTTTTTTAAAATGTAATTTTAAAAAAAAAAAGCAGAATGTTCTTTGCGCGGGGCCCCCTGAAACGCGGGGCCCTGTGCAAAAAACATTCTTGCTCAATGGACGGGCCGGCCCTGTTAAGTGGCTTGCCCAAGACCACAAGGAGCACCTGTGGGACTAGAAACCCCAGTCCTTCTGGCCCAAGGTTGCTGTCCTCTAGTGGGATTTGAAGCCCTGACCTTCCAGCCTGAAGTACCTTGCCCCAACCACTAGGCCACTCCTCCACTCCGGAACATAGATAGACCATATGGTATTTTTATGCCGTCATGTTGCTATGTTTCTACTATACGTATCAGTTGCACCCCATGGAATATTATTCTTTATGCAAACAGTCCAGTCCAAAGTTTCCCACCATACAGCTAGGGAGCACAGGCACAGGCACAACTATTACAGATGTGTGGTGTGTTTTATTTGGACATTGTAGATGTTATACAGTACAAGTTACTTTCTCCATGGATTCTTAGGAGAAGCAAAACTTTCATTTCATATTTGTTTCTGAGCTGAGATGCTCCATTTTTGATAAGCATCCTATTATCCTTAAACGATCCTACTCTTATTTGAATTTCAATATTATCTTTGCTTCCATCACCTCGACAAGGTTTTAGATAGCGCTAGAAAGGAGTCTGCTGTCTTGGTACATGTTGGTACCAATGACATAGGAAAGTGTTAGGGAGATTCTGAAGGGAAAATTTAGGATTTTAGGTAGGACGTTGAAATCCAGAACTTCCAGGGTAGCATTCTCAGAAACTATACCCGTTCCACGCGTGGGACCCAAAAGGCAGGCAGTGCTCCGGAGTCTCAATGCATGGATGAGACGATGTTGCAAAGAAGAGGGGTTTGGATTTGCTAGGAAATGGGCAAAATTCTGGGGAAAAGAGGGGCTTTTATGAAGGGACAGGCTCTAGCTTAACCGGAATTGAACCAGGCTGCTGGCATTAACCTTTAAAAAGTAGATAGAGCAGCTTTTAAATTAGCCGACAGTAACTCAAGAGCGCATGGTTTGGAAAGATGTATCCTTGAAGGATACTAACAAAAGACTGAAGTTAGGGCATATCGACAGAGTGCTTCCAATAAATCCAAAAGTAACCCAAATGTCCTTAAGTACAGAGCAGACAGAGTTTAAAGATTCCAAAATACCTCTGTCTACCAATAACCAGATTAATATGAATAAAATACAACCTCTAAAATGCTTGCATGCAAATTCTAGAAGTCTTAAATATAAGATTGGAGAGTTAGGATATATGTCACTAAATGAGAGGTTAGATATGATTAGTATCTCAGAGAACTGGTGGAAGGAGGACAACCTGTGGGACACTGTGATATCTGGGTACAAATTATATCACAATGATAGAGTAGATCAAATTGGTGGAGGGGTTGCACTCTATGTTTGAGAGGGCATTCAGTCATACAGGATTAAAGTTTTGCAGGAAACAAAATACACTGTAGAATCTCTATGGATTGAAAGTCCATGTAAAAAGGGGAAGGCAAAAGTGGTCCTATGGACAGATACTCCCATCTCCGCTGTGGATTTTTGGAGCTCATTCAGTGTTATCCTTAGTGTCTTTGTAGCATCTGGCCTAGTGGTTTAGGCAAGTTATCTCAGGCCAGTGGTTCAAATCCTGCTAGAGGACATAAGAACATAAGATATGCCATACTGGGTCAGACCAAGGTCCATCAAGCCCAGTATCCTGTTTCCAACAGTGGCCAATCTAGGTCATAAGTACCTAGCAGTCTCCCCAAAAGACACAGGTTCCTTAGTGCTTGTATTGGGTCAAGCAGCGATATCCTGGGTCCCTTTTAATAATGGTTTATGGACCTTTCCTCCAGGAACTTGAACCCAGCTACACTAGCAGCTTTTACTACATCCTCCGGTAACAAATTCCAGGACAGCAACCTTGAGCCCAAAGGACTGGGGTTTCTAGTCCCACAGGTGCTCCTTGTTGCCTTGGACCAGCCACTTAACCCTCTATTGCCTCAGTTACAAAAACAGGTTGTGAGCTTTTGAGGACAATGGAAATAAATATACAGTACCTGAACGTAAACCACTTTGACTTGTAGAAAAGTGGTATAAAAGCCTAGTTAAATAATAAATAAGTTAATGCCCTCCTTGCCCGATCTGTATGTTTTGGTGGGCAGCCTTCTCTTGTCAGGTTTGTAGTGGTGCCATATACTTTCTATTTTGCTATAATGGATTTAATGGTATTCTGTGTGATATTCAGAATTTGAGATATCTTTTTATAATGCAACCCTGATCTATACTTCTCCACAACTTTGTCTCTGACCTGTTTTGAGTGCTCCTTGGTCTTCATGTTGCTTGCTTTATGGTGTTGCAGAGTCAGGGGCCTTTCAGAACAGGCATCATATGACAGACCATGTAACGTTAATTGCACACAGGTGGATCCTAATCAACTAATTATGTGACTTCTGAGGTTAATTGGTTTGACCAGATCGTATTTAGGGGGTTTCATAGCAAAAGGGATAAATACATAGGCACTCACAACTTTTCAGTTTGTATTTGTTTTTATATATATGTAAGGTAAGTAGTATAATGGGTACACTACTCGTCAAACTGATTGACAGGTGAGATAAGCTGATTGACAGGTGAGATAAGGATGACAGGAGCCAATCAGCGTTCACTTCTGGTGTATGTCCCGCCTTAGGCCATGCCCCCTCCCATTTTTTTTAAACTTGTAATGCGCAAATAAATCATATCACAAGATGAAAACATTTTATTTGAAATAAAACATTTCAAACCTACAGTTTTGTGTGGTGTGTTTTAGGAATGCTTAGTTAATTAAACCTACAATGGGTTGTCTGGAAAAAAAAATAAAAATAAAGGTATACATATATTTTTTGTTCATCTGTATGTTCAACTAATAGATTCTGGCAATACATACATTTTCTTTCATTTTATGATCAACAATCATGGCAACATTTTTTAAAGAATGATCTATAATCTCTGTCACTGATTAAACCTTCTACCAGCTCTATATCACAGTTTGCAGATCTAAGCAAAATATTGAGCAGTTGTCCTGGATTTCTACTGATATTAAAATCTCTGATGAGTTCAAACAAAAAAATTCAAATTTTCATAAACTAGGGCAGTTGCTTTCATTTTATGACCAACAATCATGGCAACATTTACAATAGGTCCTAGACACAATCTGTTACAAGTTTTATGGATTTTCAGTTGTATTTTCTTGTGTCACACAATCATGATGTCTTTGCCCTGGTGCATGTATTACACAAGCTGCACAGTCTCTATGCATAACGGCCTGCCAGCATTTCTTGATAATACAGGCCACCGTTGTTTGTATAACAGATTTAAATGTGTTTATTTCATCAGGTTTTGTGTAGTCCCTTTGGCTGGCTATGACATCAAATGCCTCCCTTTGATATGTACAGAGAAAGCACAAGCAGCGTAGATTGGTTGCCTGTATGTCTTCTAGCTCTTGTAGGAGCGGAGATTTGTTACAACACTTTTGTACAAAAAAACTTCTCTTACCTCTGCTGATCCTAGTTCTTCCAATAAACAGTTTGTTTTTACATTTGCAGCGGCAGAATATAATTTTATATCCTCTGGATCCATTGTGTTGTCAGTTGTTAAGTCAATTTCAGTGTCAGAATCGCAGGGTTCTTGAGAATCGAATAATATCTGACCAAATTAATGTTGTGTGCCCTGCTGGAAATTATGCTTGGTGTTCCAAAAAGAGCCATTTTTTCTTTTTGAATCTCTGTGTTAAAATGTTCCCCTTACACAGGACACACAGTCTTACACCAGGAGCATGCTCAGAACACCTGGAGCATGCTCAGAACAGGCCTCTTGTTTCAACCAATCACGTGTTACCACACCCTAGAGAGGCATGTTCAGACTTGTCTCTCTGTATTGGTTTTTTCAAAGCCACTAAAAAATAGCTGTGGCTGTGTTTGAACTCAGCTCTCTCTCTCCAAAAAATATCTGTTAGGGGGATTTGAACTCAGGTCTCTCCCTCTCTCTGTATTTCAGTCTGAACTACACTGTGTTTGCCAGAATATTTCTCTCTAACCATGTGGTCTTAAAAGCAAAATTCTATCACATGGACAGCACTGGTTTCTCTAACAAAAGATGTGCTAATTGCATTTGTAAAGAAAAGCTTCTACCCTGTCTGTGCCTCTGTGAAAAGCCCTGTGCTGTGTTAAGAATCTTTTGTGAGAAATAAGAACTGGGGCAGTGGGAGAGAGAAAAGCATTTTTTGTTTTCCAGGGTTCCTGCTTTTTGCAGATGTAAACATTAACCAGAAGCAAAACACATTTCCGGAGTCAGTCACTGTGCTTCCGCTGAGGTCATCAGAAAAGCGACACAGCCCTTTTCTGATGACACCCTGTTTCCGGTGATGTCAGCAAAAAGCGACAGTCCATTTCTGATGACACCCTGTTTCTGGTGACTTCATTTCCGATGATGTAGGCAGGGGCGTGGTTGAGGGTGGGAGGCTGTGGGTGTGGCACAGACCCAGACGTGGGTGCTGATTGGCTAATGCCAATATTGTGGGGCGGGGTGTGGGCATGGCACAAACCTGGAAGTGGGCACTGATTGGATGATGCCATCCTTGGGGGTGGGGATGGGGGTATGTCAAGTGGGGGCAGTGGCCACGCCTGGGGATGGGAGTGGGTGGGGCTAACTCGCCGTTCACTTCTATGGGAGGGGGCATGGCCTAAGGCGGGACATACACCGGAAGTGAACACTGATTGGCTCCTGTCATCCTTATCTCACCTGTCAATCGGCATATCTCACCTGTCAATCAGTTTGACGAGTAGTGTACCCATTATACTACTAAGGTATTTTATGGTCATTTCACTTCACCAATTTGGACTTTATTGTTAGGTCCACTACCTAACATCCAAATGAACCTCCATTTTCATATCCAGGTTATACGTAATGCAACAAAACAGGACAAAAACCAAGGGGACGAATACTTTCACAAGGCACTGTAGGAAAGAACAACCCAAACTATGGTTACACGATGCAAGGTTCCACATTAGGAACCCCAACCCAGGAAATTTTGGGTGTGATCGTGGATAACACATTGAAACCCTCCAACCATTGTCCAGCGGTGGCCAAGAAGGCAAATAGAATGCTAGGAATCCTAAGGGAAGGAATGGAGAATAAAACCAAGGATATTATAAGGCCTCTGTATTATTCCATGGTGCGACTGCACCTTGAATATTGTGTGCAATTCTGGCCGCTGTATCTTAAAAAGGATATAGCAGAATTAGAAAAGGTACAGAGAAACATCACCAAAATGGTAAAGGGGATGGAAGAATACCCCTATGAGGAGAGGCTTAAATGGTTAGGGCTCTTCAACTTGGAAAAGAGAGGACTGGGGGGAGATATGATAGAGGTCTATAAATTAATGAATGGAGTGGAACGGGTAAACATAGATACATTTTTTATGCCATCAAAAAGTAGAAAGACTAGGGTAAATGCAATGAAGCTACAGTGCAACCCATTTGAGACTAATCAGAGGAAATATTTTTTCACTTAAAGGTGTAATCAAACTCTGAAATTCTCAGTCAAACAGTTAGCTTGAAGAAGAACCGAGAGGATGGAAGGGCTTGAAACACAGCATTGTGTTGCATGCTTTTTCCCCGAGTACATCAATAACTTCATATATTGCCTTACTTTAGAGTGGATTTTTCAATATTGCCCTCCTCGCGGAATTCAACATATGGAGCTTTGTGAGAAATATAGAAAAAGACTGCCAAGCAACTCTTGTCGGGATGACACCTGGAATATTAGGTGGTTTGAAGTCTCAAGTATGGTTACTATAGCTCAGGAGTACGACTGGAACGCCATAAGAATTTTGTATGTGGTTGCAGAGAAGGGAATGTTTTGCAGTTCACCGCAAGTAAAAGCAGTTCAACATTCAGCTAAGAATATCTTGCAGTCTTCTTATTATGTTGTCCCTTTGTGTACTTTTATGAGGCTAGGAAGTCTTTTAAAAAAGATAAAAATAGAAGATTTTGCCACTAGAAAGGTGACTGTTTCAGGGCAAACCATCCAACAAAAAATTAGTAGAATATCTTAAGGTCATTAGCTCAAGGAATTTAGTGGGTTAACTTTTCATTCAGTGATAAATTAGCAGGGGACTGGGTAGTCTTTTCTTGTGTGCAAAATCAAAGTGGAGGCATATTATTGCTTGTGAAAAGGAGTGGAAGTCTTCAGTTGAAAGGAAAGGTCTTAGGTTTTGCATCATTAGTGTTTTATTGTAAATTGTTTGCGTTATCATGTTAATGTGTTTTATCAGATTGAGGTTCTGGTCCAGTAGGATTCCCAGGTATTTGATTTCCTTCTTAACCTCTAGAGAAGTCCTATTCACTTGTAGTTGCTGAGGTGGTGAGAATTCTTTATTCCTGGAGACCAAAAGGACTTTGGCATTTTTTAGATTTATTGTAAGGCTGACAGAGTTCAGCCAGTGCAATACATTGTTGAAGCATTCTACTATCTTTTGGTAGTTTGGCTCTGATATTTTGAATGTCATGAAACTCATTATGTCATCTCATATATTCTATAATCAACCTTGTGTGCTTTGATTATGTTTCAGATTGGCTGGAGGTAGATGCTTAAGAGTAGGACAGAAACACTGAGCTTTGAGGTATTCCTTGAGTCTGGTTGTGTGCGGTCAATGAGGTAGGATATAAACCCTTGAATTATAGTGCCTCCAGTGCCAAGCTGCTGAAATTGAGTGATTAAGGTGTCATGGCTGATGGAGTCGAATGCTGATGCTATATCTAGGAATACAAGTACGAAGGATTGCTTAGTGTTTTCAATTCCTTGAATGATTTTGTTGAATAGGGAAATGAGGAGTGTTTTCACACCATGGTATGGTTGAAATCCATATTTATGTGGATCAAGCGGTGCAAATGTATCTAGGTAATCTTGTAGTTGCCCCTGGACTGACATTTTGATTATTTTGGAAAAAAACCGGAAGACTCGATATCAGTCTATGAGCCTGGATAGTGCTTATCGAGTGCATGGTGTTTTAGGACAGGTCGGATAGTTGCTTCTTTGAGAGCTTTTGGCATGAGCCCTTGAGATAGCGAGAGATTGACTAATTTTGGATAAAAGGTGTTAATTCATCTCTAGTTATTTTAACCCAGCTTACTGGGCAAGGCTTCATTAACATCTTTGAGTAATATTCCTTCTTTAGATTGTTAATGGTTTGACGATATAGCTTAAGGGTATCAATGTATTGCTTCAATTCAGCCTTGGATTTTGTACTTCTCTATTTTCTTTCTGTGTTCCTTAAGATTCTCTTTATTTGACCTCAGGTTCTTGTAGTACTGTGGTTGTAAATTTCTGAATTTCTTTGCTATTTTTAATAGGAATAGAGGCCACCTTATCTAGAGTGGTATTCTAGTTCTTCGGGAGGGCTTCAAGTTTGTCTATGTTACTCATCAGGTTGGGTAGGGTGTCCTTTAGGAAGGTTTCTTTATCAAATTTATTGAAACGGTATTGTGTCTGTTCTCTATGGTGTGTTATATGTGTGTATGATTTTCGTTCAATGTTAAAGTTTATTAGGTAATGGTCTGACCATGGAACAGGTTGCGTTCAAATTGATGTTGCATGGGTGTTATTTGGCCATTCCTTTGGTAAGAATATAAGATCCAATGCCTTACCCTTTGAGTGTGCGGTGGTGTTAATAATCTGCTGATACCCTAGGTGTTCCATGGCATGGAGGAAGAATGAGCTCTGTGTATTATTTATTGAGGAGAGATTGAAATTGCCTAGTATGATCTGGTCTCTACCAATTGGGTTATCAGAGCAAGCAGAGTCAAGAATACTGGCTAGTGTATTGGGGTCTGATGATGGAAGCCTGTATATTAGGCTAATTGCAAGATTTTGTTTTCTATCAGCATTTCAAGACCGTCAACACTTACAGCAGAAGTGTAATATGCCTCTAGTTCAGATTTGTATAAAAAAAGCACACCATCTCCTTTTTTATTTTGTCTTGAACAGTGGAAGATGTTGTAGTCTGGTGACTTAATGTGGTAGAGGAGTACCATGAACGCATCAGAGAGCCAAATCTCCATTATACAAATGATGTCAGGCTTAGCATTGTAAATGAGATCAGATATAATGGGGATCTTGTTCCTAACTGATCTACTGTTTACAAGATCCAACTTAGTGTTTTTGAGCTATCTATATCATAGTTTTTAGGACTCCTTTAGTGAGTATGAGATCTTATACAAATGAACCTTTGGTTCATACTGCGATGTATAGCGGAGTATGTATATTCTGCTGACATCATCCTGGGGCGGTAGTAGTGGTATATGATTAGGATGTGTTGAGGCTGTTGTGTGGGTGAGTATGAGTGACTTAGAATAACAATAAGTAGTATAGAAATACATGTGATATTCATTTTGTGCCCCATACTTGTTCTGAGTTCTCTGATGGTGTGGGTCTTTTAAAGTAAAAGAAAGGAGACTTTTCAAGTGTCAGTATGGTATTGGGAGATTTATTACCTGTCTTCATAGCTGCCACTACTTTTTGTTTGGGGTTGCTGATCTTTCTGGATCCACTAAGCTCCATGCTAAGGGATGGTCGCTATATGCAGGGGGATGTCAAAGACACATCGCCAATCCTACACAGAAATGTAACCAGGATCCAGCAATATTACAGTCAGCGAGGCTTTTGAACAGTGTCGTCGAGGCTAACCTGTAATATACATCCAGTGTAGGTCCTGTGGTGCTTGCCGGCATTGTTCTATGGTGTAGTTGTGGAGTTAAGGGTGGAATCACGTTTACTTTTAAAGAAGTCCCATGGAGAAGCCTGAGTAACCTTATGGTGAGGAGCAGGGGGATGGAACTTCCTGCTCCTTGCCCCAGTGCCAATCGGGGTCCTGTCTGCAGCAGTGCACGCACCCAATGGCACTTTTACTTTTAAAGATGTCCCACGGAATGGCCTGATTGGCCTTGCAGTGAAGAGTAGGGGGGTGGGGAACTTCCGGCTCCTTGCTCCGATGCCAATCAGGGTCCCGACTGCAGCAGTGCACACGCCCATGAGGCTTTTTTTTTTTTAAATGTTTATTTTAAATTTTCTACACCAACCACAATACAACAATACACTAGAATAGAAGAACAATTCCACACCTCACACTCCAAACTCTAAGCCCCCCTACCTCCTCAAACCCCCCAACCCCCACTACCCACCCCCCTCCATACCCCCCACCCCCCAGTTCCCCCCCCTCTCCCACCCATCCCCCCCGTCTCCCCATGGGCAGGAAGAAGAAGGCTCGGAACAATCCTAGACTTCTACAGCAGCAAAGTTGCGCAGCTGAATAAGGACGGGGTCTCTTTTAACCATAGCTTGCCAAAGCGGCAAACTCATCTAGGCATTTCCATTTACTGGTCCGCCCTTTTCAACTCCCACCTCCTATTGCTCAGGGCATACCCACCCTTGCCTTCGCCCTCCGCCTATTGCGTGCCTCCTGCCCTTTCTCATAGCCCGCATATAAGCAGACCATGTTCCACCATTGCAGCTCTCCCAATTGGGATGAGTCCTTCCAATAAGTCAAAATCAACTTGATGGCAACAGCCATCATAAAGTCAAACAGAAAGGACTTATCCCGAGGGACATGTAAAGACTGGTCTTGGGATCGCAAGAAGACAGTCTGCCAGGTCAGCCGCCCTTGTATGTCTAACACTATCAACATCTTGTCCCATACTGACTGCCAAAACATCTGAACATGAGGGCACTCAAATAGCATGTGTTGAAGAGTCCCCTGTGCAATATTGCAAGACCAGCACTTACCCGCTCTGCTCGCATCCCACTTGCTGAGCCGTACCGAGGTTATGAAAGCTCTGTGCGCCAAGAAATAGAGCGACTGAAGCATCGAAGCTCCCTGTGTGACCCTACCCACAGGACCCCATATCGCTTCCCACCCCCCTTGTGATACAGGAGCCCCCAGGTCCTGCTCCCATGCTCTCTCCAGCTTCAAAAGGTCTCCAGAGACACGTTCCCGCAATATTGCATACAGTTTAGAGGAGGCTCCCCGTAGCCCCGCATGCTGTTCTAAAAGAACCCGAAGCTGCCACTCTTCTGCGACTACACCAGGTACAACTCCAGCGTGCGACAAGCAGTGCCGCAGTTGCAGCCATCGAAAAAACTGACTGTCCATTAGCCTAAACTCTCTCCGCAAATCCTCAAAGCTTTTCCAACGCCCGCCCTGCAACAATTGGTCCAAAGACCAAATCCCTTTCGCTTGCCAATCCCTCCAATTAAGCGCCTTATGAGCAATCTTGAAACGCGAATTAAACCAAAGGGGCATTCGGCCCGACAGTAAGCCAGCCTCCTTCACTACTCGCTCTAGCACACGCACGGAGTCTTGGGTGTCTTGCACTACCCTAACCGCTGGAAAAGTGTCAGGGAGCTGCATACCAATCAACCGCTCAAGACCAATAGGCAGGACAAGCCGCTCCTCGACCTCTAACCAAGTCGGCTTGGCGCCTTTACTCTCAGGCGCCAACCAAAGCGCGCCTTGCCGAAGCCGAAAAGCATGATGGTAATTACAGAAATTGGGGAACTGCACCCCTCCCTTGTTCTTTGCTGCCTTAAGCTTCCGGAGAGCTATCCTGGGAGTTCTATTCTGCCACAAGAATCCGGACAGGTAACGATCAATAGAATGGTAGAATGACTGCAGAAACCGTAATGGAAGCATCTCCAATATATAATTTATTTTGGGGGCCAACACCATCTTGATAGACTCTAGCCTACCCCACCAAGAGAGGTGCAAGGGGGACCACTGCACCGTGAAGGATTTGATCGTCTCCTCTATGTTCTTAATATTCAACTGGATAGTTTCCTCAAGCCCAAAGCAAAACCGAACCCCTAAATACTTAACCGCGTCAACCTGCCACGCGAACACACACGGCTCTATCAGTGCTTTACACATCTGCCTATTCAAGGGGAAAGCCAAAGACTTAGACCAATTTACCTTGTACCCCGACAGTCGCGAATAACGATCAATCAAGCTAAGCAACCCTTCCACCGAGTGAGGGCATACAAAAAGCAGGAGGTCGTCGGCGAAAGCAGAAAGTTTGACCTCCAAGTCCCTGATTTGCAATCCCCGTATTTCCTGAGAGTGCCTAATCTTCAGAAGCAATGGTTCCTTGAGATTAAACAGAAGAGGGGAAAGCGAGCACCCCTGCCTGGACCCCTGAGACAAGAGCAAAGGAGCCGAGAGAACCCCGTTGGCCAGCACTCGAGCAGAGGGGTGAGAATATAACACTTGAATAAATCGTATAAATCGCTCCCCAATACCAAACCACTTCAACGCTAAACTCAAAAAATTCCACTCTAGCCTATCGAAGGCTTTTTCAGCATCGAGTGAGAGTCCTAACATCGGCTCCTCACTCGACGCTGCTACGGAAAACAAATTCAACAGTAGTCTGGAGTTGTCCGAGGTTGCTCGCCCGGTAATGAAGCCACATTGATCCACATGGATTAACTCCGGCACCACCTGAGCTAGCCGTTTAGTCAAGATAGCTGAGAACACCTTGTAGTCGGCATTCAACAACGAGATAGGTCTGTAGTTGCCCACTCGCGTGCTATCTCTCCCGGGCTTCTCAAGAACCACTATTACTGCATCGCTGAACAGTCCCGTGTGAGGCAATTGCGCCTCTATGCTATTAAAGAAATCAAGCATAAAAGGGGCGAGATCCAACGCAAACTCTTGATAAAACTCCGTTGGGAGCCCATCTGGGCCTGCTGCCTTACCCTTGCTTGCCCCTTTCAGAACCTCTAAAATCTCTTTGACTGTTATATCTCTGTCTAACCCATCCGCCTGCTGGGAAGTGACTGATGGATGAACCATATCGCCAAACAGGGCCTCAAAATCCTCAGCAGAGACTTGACACTCAGCTGTATACAGTATCTCATAAAATCTCCGAAACTCTTCAGCTATAGCCTCGTTGTTCGTAAGTGTCTCTTGCTTGTCGCTCACTAAGACTTGAATGTTAGATCTCCGAGCACGAGGCTTTAAAGTACTAGCCAATAACTTTCCTGCCTTATTATTCTCCAGATAACAATTAGCCCTCTGCAGGGATAGGATTTGCTCAGCCTCCCTACTCAAAATCTGGTTGTACTGATAGCGAAGACGCTGCAACCGAAGCAGAACACCCGCCTCCGTTCTATTAATTAACAAGCGCTCCCCAGCCTTAATCTGCTCCTCCAACACGACCAACTGCGCTTTCTGCGCCCTACGAAGGCCAATATGAAAACTGGCAATTCTGGCTCTGGAAAAGGCCTTAAACCCTTCCCACCATGCCCATCCGGAAGTATCTTTGGGAAGGTTTGCTTCGAAGTATTCCTGGATACTCCGACGCATATAGGCACAAAAATCCTCATTTTCCAAGAGAGTCCTATCAAAAAAAAAGGCCGGCGCCGGCGGGGAAGCCTCCTCTAGCTGAAAGGTACACCAGACCGCCGCATGATCTGAGATGTGCATGGGGGCTATCTCAGACTGTAATACTGACGCTGCCAGGGACTGGGAGATTAAGAAAAAATCCAGGCGGGAATGGGAGCCATGCGGCAGAGAGAAAAAAGAGTATTCCCTGTCCTTGGGATGCAGAAGTCGCCATATATCTACCAGCCCGGCAGCCCTAATAAACTCCTGCAGGACCTTGACAGCCCTCAGACACCTGTGAGAACGATATGGGACACAATCAAGAAGAGGGTCAAGAACCAGGTTGAAGTTGCCCCCAACAATTACTTCATGACCAGAGAGCTCCTGTATCTCAAAGGCTAACCCCCTGAAATACCCGGCATCATCCGTATTTGGGCCATAGACCACTATTAGAGCTAATTTTTTCCCATAGATCTGGGCTACCCCTGACGCCCATCTACCTTCCCCATCGGCTCGCTGCCTTTCAATGGCCAAGGGCAAATTTTTCCTGGCAAGAATTGCCACTCCATTTCTTCCTTGACACGCAACCGAGTGCGCTACAAGCAGAAAATGGCCCAGGCCCAGCTTTTTGGTTTCCACCTCGGACAATCATGTTTCCTGTAACATTACTACATCTGCGTGCTCTCTCTTGCAATATTGCAATATTTTCTTCCTCTTGATGGGATTGTTAATGCCCTTCACATTCAACGTCAGTATTTTAAGGGGCGCCATAGGGCAAGATACTTCGCTCGCCCACAATGGGGCGACTAGCCCTATTCAGCTGCCCACCAAACTCAAAAACAAATCTGCTGCTACTCCCAGTTCCCAAAGGATACCCTAAGTACCCGATCCCTCCCCCCCATGCCCCAGAGGAGACACCACGCCCGTCCAAAAACGTGTGGCAAATGGGTGAACCATCATGGTCAGAAAGCCACTCCCATCCCCCCCACCCCCCCACAGGCATACAACTACAACACAATACCCCATTGACAGAGTACCATGCTATACCAGAATCGTTTCCTGGCGAGTAATGGCCCCGCAGCTTGTAAGCAACTTATTTGGCCCTTGTACCAGCCAGCCCCCCACAACACACCAAACCCAGCTATAACGTCCGTTAACAACTGATTGCAAAAACAGAACACAGAAGAACAATCGTCATAGCATGGCAAACCGTTTCATAACACTCTCAAGTCCATACGCTGCCCAACATGTGCGTGCTCAGTTCTTAAAAGATGAAAGTTCCATGGGCACAGGGCTAGGCAGGACTACTCCAGCGTGCTCACAGAATGAGTCTCACACAGAAAGTTCCAACCTCAACGCATGATTTCGGCTTCCTTTTCTTCCAAAAATTTCCCCAGGGTCTCTGCGTCCTCAAACATCCTCGTCTGGTTGTGTAAAGTCACTCGCATCCGGGCTGGGGCGAAGAGGCCATAGCGGGCTTGTAGAGCTTGAAGTCGCGGTCTGTAGGCTAGTAATTGCTTTCGCCTATCCACTGTCGCCTTGTGGTAGTCGGGAAAAAAAGCCACGCTGTGCCCCTCAAATTGGATCGAGCGGAGCGCTCTTGCTGCCGAGAGGATTTGCACCGCTTGACCGTGCCTCAGGACGCACATGATAATCGGCCGAGGTCTCCGAACGTTGGGGCCCGGCTGCGTGGGGACCCGATGAGCTCTTTCAATCTCTAGCGGATAATGAAAGTCCAGTTTGAGAAGCTTGGGAATCAGCGTGCACAAGAAAGCAATAACATCCGTTCCCTCGGCCCCCTCGGGGACCCCGACGAGGCGCACGTTGTTTCGTCACGTACGATTGTTCAAGTCCTCGAGGCTGCGTTCAAGAGCAACTATTCTTTTAGTGTTTGCCCCCACTGTCTTGAAACGCTCCTCGTGGACTTCCGCGGTGCTCTCAAGCTTTTTCAGTCGCTCCGTCAGGAAGTTCATTTGCTCCCGCATCTCCTTCAGCTCCGCAATATCGGCCTGCACACCACTTAAAGTTGCACCATTGACCGCTACCATGCCTTTCACCTCCCGGATTTCAGCCAACACCTCTTTTAGGCTGGTCACCTCTTCCCCTGCCGACGCCATTTTTTGCGGTGAGGGTGGCTCGGCTTTTGCTCTCTTGCTGCCACCACTCACCGCTGTGGAGAATTCCAGCCACGTAGGCTTGCTGGCCGCCATCTCCTTGACCGCCCGGGGCACTGGAGAAGTCTCAAATCTCGTTTTCGCTACAGCCAGGGGATTTGCAATGCGAGGGGGGTGAGGAGCTCAGGATTCAAGCAGCCATCTTAACCCGTGTTGGCTCCGCCTCCGCCCATGAGGCTTTTACTTTTAAAGATGTCCCATGGAGCGGCCTGATTGGCTTTGCAGTGAGGAGCAAGGGGATGGAAATTCCTGCTCCTTGCCCCAAGGCCGATCAGGGTCCCGGCTGCAACAGTGCACGCACCTGATGGATGAACATATTTAGGGCCTCTAGCCTCTTCTCTGTTTCTTCTGATGGAGACCACTTACAATTGTGGTTGCTTTTTGCTGCATCAACTGCATCCTCTTTATGTCCTTAGTGAGACATAGTCTCCAAATCTGAACACAGTACACCAAGTAAGGCCTTACCAGAGTCACGGAAAGTAGTATTATCACTTCCGTTTTCCTGCTGGTTATGCCCTTTCTGTGCAGCCTAGCTTCCTTCTGACCTTGGCCCTTTGTCACATTATTTTGACACCTTGAGATCCTTAGGACGCTGGCACCCCAGCATATCACTCCTGGCCTGTACATCTCAGCCTCTCCCTTCCTACTGAATACAGCTCCCATGGGTTTCTGCACCTCATATGCATCAATTTGAATTTCTTTGCATTAAAAGTTAAGTCTTCTAGTTTCTATAGATTACTTTCATTTTGTCTATTCCCTCTAGGGTGTCTACTCTGTTGCAGATCCTGTGTCATCCGCAAAGAGGCAAATTTTCCCTTCTAAGAATTTGCCAATATTGCTCACAAAAATATTGAACAGAACTATCCCCAAGACCAATCCCTGAGGCACCCCACTACTCACCCTTCTTTCTTCAAATAGACCTATTTACTACCACCCTCTGTTATCTGTCAGTCAACCAATTTTTAATGCAGTTGACGACCCAGGGACCCATCCACAGGCCATTCAATTTATTTATAAGTCTCTTATGAGGAACTGGAGCCACTGTTTAATGCCATAACTTCCTTCCCTGTAAGGTCTGTGAATGCTGCCTCTATGGTATGCCTAGCCTTGACTGACTGACGGAGAAGAAGACCTGAGCTGGAGGTCCCTTTCCTTGGCAATGCACAACAGTATCACTGAGCTGCTGAGTCAGTCCTTTACTGTAAGAGTTCAGTGCTTACTAGAAATCTACTTTCCTTGTCGGTGTGTCTTTATTGGATTGCAAGCAGGAACAATTTCTTATGTGTCTCCTCTACAGTGCTGTCTGGTAATGAAATAGGGATATTTAGTACTGACAGTACTATTAGTTATCTTCTGTTCCTGAAAAGTTATTCTCAAGTACCTTAACATTAAAAATCAATGATATTTCAGCAGTACAGAAGGCAAATGTCAACAGCCTGCATTCTGTGGCATGCAGCCAGGCTATTTCTGACAAGGCATAATGTATTACTTCTCACAGTAAAGCATTCCACAATGCGTTTCTTTTTGATAATCAGCTGCCAGGTACTGTATGAGCATTAAGACATCTGGATACTGTAAGAAGGGATGTACACAGAAACATTTTTGCTGCCTTTTCAAGTCATTTTCGGACTTATTTCCTGATTTTCTAACATTTCAGACTTTAGGTTTCATAAATTGTTTTGCCACACCATGGAACTTAATGCATTACATGCATTAATTCTTAAGTTATTCAGCATTAAATCAATTCTGTGTGCAGTAATATTTTAAAGGTATGTAAATGAACTAAAAGTGTACTAACACTTGCACATCACTACTATGCACCTGTTATTTGTGTGGGTGGCTGAGCAGAGGTAAAATATCATGCAGGCCAATGTATTTATTTATTTATTTGTTTAACATGCTTTTAGATACTGCCCCTTCCTAGATCAGGGGCGGTTTACATAAAACATCATAGCAAACTTTACATTGAACGTAGCAACTATGTACAGTTAACTTGTTAGGACTACTCGTATATACAATAAACTATGTACAGCATGGTAGTAGTTATATGTCACAGGTAGGTGAGTTACAGTGTTTCAGTTTTCCTGAGCTTTAGACATATCGTTGGAGTTGCCAAAATGTTCAATGAATATACGCCTTTAGATCCTTCCAGAATTGCATAAGGTATTTAGTAGCTCTCAATTCATTGGGGAGTTCCACAAAATTGGGGCATTGTAAGAGAATGCTCTGGAGCTGCTGAGATTGGTTCATTTTGCAGATTTGGGTGGGTATGTTATAGGTGTTTGGGGAGTAATGTCATCTTGCCCAAGAAGTATTGGGTGATATGAGGAGTGTGGATAGAGGGGTTAAGACTATTTTGTTGTGATGCTTAAATATAATCATTATTTATTTATATTTTATTCTTGAGGAAATTGGCAACCAGTGGAGGTCATAGAGAATTGGGGTGATGTGATCAGTGTGTTTTGCCTTTGTTACTATGCGTGCAACTAGGTTTTGGGTTAGTAGAAGTTGGTGAATGGTTTTCTTTGGTAGGCCCTGTAAGATACTATTGCAGTAGCTAATGTGGGGAGTTATTAATGATTGGAGGACTGTTCTGAAGTCATGATCTTCTAATAGTGGTCTGAGAAGTTGGATTGTGTGTAGTTTAAAGTATATGATTGTAGTAATTACTTTTATGTGGAATGTCATGGTTAGAGACTGATCTAGTATTACCCCTAGGTATTTCACCTCATCCTTGATTTCAAGTTCAGTATCTTGTAAAAGTATTTTGCTGGGGGGAAGAGTGAAGTTTGGATTTCTGGAGATATAGAGGACTTCAGTTTTATAAAAGTTGATTTTAATGTTATGGGTATTGTGCCATTCTGTTATTTTGGTAAGGCATGAGATTATCTGGTACTGGTTCATGTTGGTAGTATCTATGGGATGATACATCATAATATCATCGGCATAGGATTTATTTATTTATTTATTTAAAGGGTATTTATATCCCGCCTTATCCTTCAATCAAGGCGGTGTACACAGCACAGCAAACAATTAATTTAAATTGGCATTTCTGTTCTCATGTATTCTTATACTGTACATTGAATGTGTATGAGTGTAGGTAGATTGATTGGGGTGTGCTATTTACAGCATGAGCTTTTATACAGTGTTATGTACAATGAGCATGCGGGTAAGTCATTAGTCCGGGCTGGTGATCCCATTATGTGCTCAGGCCATAGTGTTCCAAGAAGAGCAAAGTCTTCAGTTGCTTTTGAAAGTCCTTGGTGTCATCTGTTGATCGAAGTTCATCAGGGAGTGCGTTCCACATTATAGGTGCCTCCATTGATAGTGCTCTTCGTGCGGTAGACTTGCGCGCCTTTGTGTAGTCTTTTGGACTGTTGATTGTGTCTGATGTGGCTCTCCTCCTAGGTCTTGTGCTGATGTTGGGTTGAATGAGAGGTTGAAGGCTGAGTGCTGAGTTCCTGTGTTTGATTCTGAATATGTTTAGGATTGTCTTGTATTTGATACAGGAGCTGATTGGGAGCCAGTGGAGGTCTTTTAGTATGGGGGTGATGTGATCTTGTTTTAATGATCCGGATATTATTCGTGCCGCCGTGTTTTGGGCCATTTGTAATGGTCTGAGTGATTTTTAGACATGCCGATATAGATTGGGTTGCAGAAGTCAAGGATGGGAGAACATAAGATCATAAGATATGCCATACTGGGTCAGACCAAGGTCCATAAAGCCCAGTATCCTGTTTCCAACAACACCCAAGCTTGATGTAAGTCTGTAACCTTTGCAACTGCTCCTTTTAGGGTTTTTTTTTAACTATTTTCCTCATTTTATCATAGTCTCACTTTCGAAAGTTAAAAGGTAATACTGTGGATTTCCTTACCATCACTCCTCAAATCAAATGAGATCATGCTATGAACACTATTGCCAAGTGGCCCTAACACCCTTATCTCTTGCACCAGATCTGGTGTTCCACTAAAGACTAGGTTTAAAATGGCTTCCTCTCTGGTCGGTTTATGAACCAGCTGCTCCAAGAAGCAGTCATTTATTTCATCTAGAAACTTATTCTTCCTAGCATGTCCTGACGTGACACTGACCCAGTCAATATCGGGGTAATTTAAATCAGCCATTATTATAACTGTTCTGAAACTTTTGTTAGCTTCCCTGATTTCTTTGAGCATTTCATCATCCATTTGTTCATTCTGGCCAGGCGGTCGATAGTACACCCCCACTGCCATCGCCTTCCCCTTTTTATTGAATTTTAATCCATAGAGATTCTACAGCAAATTTTGATTCCTGCAAAACTTCAATCCTTTGTAACTCAATGCCCACTCTAACATAGAGTGCAACCCCTCTACTAATTTGATCAGTTCTATCATTGCGATATAGTTTGTACGCTGGTTCTAAATTTAACCAGAAAGCTTTATTCTGTGTTTTAAATTTAAACTAAAAGTACTTTGCTGATACTAGGCCCTGAGTGACTATTACATTTAAACTACAAGCTCTCTGCTGGGTATGAAATGTAACCGGAAAGTTCTCTTCTGTGTTTTAAATTTTAACTTAAACTGCTGCTACTAGGCCCTGACTGATTTAACAAAAAACAGTGGATTAACAGATTAATTAGCTTTAATACAAAGAAGTCCTTTCAGAAAATTCCCAGAAGTATATACTCACAATTGCAGATCTCTCTCCAGAAGTAACAGTCCCTTTTTTCTAGTCCTTCAAGACTGAGGATCACAGAGCTCTGGTTGAGCTATTTATGCCTGTGCTGCTGAAGTAAGCTGTGACCAACTTCCTGGGTGATTAACAGTCCTTGCTTGGATAGGAGTCTTTCAAAATGGCCTTTTGACCTGCCACCTGGTGTTAACACCTATTGAAAATGTTTCACAGGTCTCTTGCCCCCTAGGTAGAAGGCCTCTTTGTAAATGTCTCTAGAAGACTTTATTTGTTGCTCAGAGTACTGACCCTGTTTTGCCTTTTATGCTAAGCTATATTCTGATTTGATTTAAATTACAGCTGTTTGCTGCTGCCAGGCTCTGACTTATTATGAAATTTATACTACAAGCTCTCTGCTGGGTTCCAAATTTAACCAGAAAGCTCTCTTCTGTGTTTTAAATTTAAACTAAAAGTACTTTGCTGATACTAGGCCCTGAGTTACTATTAAATTTAAACTACAAGCTCTCTGCTGGGTATGAAATGTGACCAGAAAGTTCTCTTCTGTGTTTTAAATTTAAACTTAAACTGCTGCTACTAGGCCCTGACTGATTTAACAAAAAACAGTGGGTTCACAGATTAATTAGCTTTAATACAAAGAAGTCCTTTCAGAAAATTCCCAGAAGTATATACTCACAATTGCAGATTTCTCTCCATAAGTAACAGTCCCTTTTTTCTAGTCCTTCAAGACTCATGGGTTACTATGCTTTAGTAACTATGTTACCATGTCACTGTTGGCAGTAACTATGTTACTGTTATCATGGGTTACTATGCTTTAGTAAATAGCTGTGAAAGTTAATAAATTGCAGTTTTGCTATCTCATTCACTGAACCACTGGTACAGATTTGAGGTGGCTATGGAAGATTTCTGATACTTTAGCCTCTATTCCAATTCATTTTACTAAATCAGAGGAGGATAAGGACAAAATGAGCTTAAAGGAAAATTTCCATCTGCAAATATAAAATAAGCAACAAACTGAAATAAACTCAGATTTTAAAGTAATTCCAGATTAGCAAACATCAAAGCTACTTTGAGCAGCTGAAGAGAAGAGATAGGTAATCTCCTGAAGACACAATCATAAAAGTGGAGAGACCTAGGGCAGTATAGGATGAGGCGCAATAACCCAAGAGGAGTTCAGAGAGAAATAATGGAAAATATCTTTACTGCTTTGGAGCATTATGTTTGCTAAGTCTGGCCATAAACTTCATAAAATATAGTTTACCTTATTAGACTAGACTGAGATCCATTTATTTCTATTTTTTAAACTTTAGGAAAGCAAAACATTTTAAAGGAAAAGGAGACTAACAATAATTTTTGGTTCAGTTTAGAATATCCATTTCTAACTGTTTCTTTCGTTTGAGCATCACTAGCATAAATCACATAATATAAGCCTTTCTCTTCTTCACCCAGACCGGGGGATCGGAGCATGGAGAGGGGGTTCTGCAAGGGGGATTGGAGCAGGGGGTTGTGACTGGGAGGGAGGAAAAGAAGATCTATGAAAAGCTGGCTGCTACACAGTACCCTGTCCTGTGCTTCTAAGGTAATCTGTGACCAATTTCCAGGGGGAGTCTCACAGCCTTTTCTTGGATAGAGGGAGTCTTTGGGTCTAAATGTAACCAGAAAGTTCTCTGCTGTGTTTTAGATTTAAACTGAAAGCTTTTTGCTGCTTCTAGGCCCTGACTGATTTAACAAATATACTGGGTTCACAGATTAATCAGCTTTAATCTAAATAATGTCTTTTTTCCCAAGATTTAGAAAATTTCCCAGAAGTAAATACTTACAATTGCAGATCTCTCTCCAGAAGTAGCAGTCCCCTTTTGTAGTCCTTCAAGACTGAGAATCACAGAACTCTGGTGGAACTATTTATGCCTGTGCTTCTAAGGTAAGCTGTGGTCAATTTCCTTGGTGATTAACACACTCCTTGCTTTGATAGAAGGAGTCTTTCAAAATGGCCCTTTGATCTGCCACCTGGCTTTTACTCCTATATAAACAATTTCACAGGTCTCTTGCCCCCTATGTAGAAGGCCTCTTTATAAAGGCCTCTTCAAATAATTTATTGCTCAAAGAATACTGACCCTGTTTTGCCCTTTATGCTGTTATATTCTGATTTGATTTAAATTAAAGCTCTTTGCTGCTACTAGGCCCTGACTGATTTAACAAATACACTGGGTTCACAGATTAATCAGCTTTAATTTAAAGAATTCCTTTTCCTCCAAGATTTAGAAAAAATCCCAGAAGTAAATACTTACAATTGAAGATCTCTCTCCAGAAGTAGCAGTTCCCTTCTGCAGTCCTTCAAGACTGATGATAGAGGATGTTGTGCTTTCTGAAGATTTTGCATATTGGCTGAATGTAAAATTATAGGGCGGATAAGGAAAAGCCTTGGGAGATACTCTGTTTCTGATTAAAGATTGAGGATGAGGCTTGACCAATTCGCACCTGTTGTGTTCAGTTCGTTAAATAGGATGTAAACCATTGAATGACCGTTCCTCGTAGGCCAATTTGTTTTAGTCTGTTTATAAGTAGTTTGTGATCTATGCTATCAAAAGCTGCGGCAATGTCTATAAAGATTGAATAAATGCCTGTTTTCTAGAGTTTAGGCCATATATAAGCTTGTCTAGAAATGATAGCATCAGGGTCTCCACAATATGATGGGATCTAAACCTGTGTTGATGCTCATCCAGCAGAGCATTTAGTTCAATGAAATCTTGCAGTTGTAATTGTATCACTTTTCTATGACCTTCGCTAGAAATGACAAGCTTAAGATGGGTCTAAATGAGTTGGGGAGGTTTTTGTCGGAGGATGCAGATTTTAGTATGGGATGGATTGTTGCCTGTTTTAAGGCAGGAGGCGTGTATCCTTGGTGCAATGAGTTGCTTACTATCTCTCAGATAATTGGAGAAAACTCACCTTTAGATGTTTTCAACCAGCTAATGGGGCAGGGGTCACTAGGAGAGGTGGCTGTGTTAATGCCAGTTATTATATTCTTGAGATGTTTATTATCAATAAGGTGGAAGGTTGACCATGTGATATGATTAGAGGAGTTGGGGTTAATAGGCTGGGGGTTAAGAGGGTCCATTGAACTCTCATTATGGATCAAGAGGCTGAGTTTGTCTATACAGTAATTTGCTATCAGTTGAGGGTGTAGAGTAATGTCATCTTATTCAGGTGTGTAAGATCTCGTTAAAGATTTCACTATGGAAAATAGTTCCCTCGGTCTGTTAAAGGATTTTGTGAGTAAAGTGGCATGGTATTCTATTTTTCTTTTATTTATGGCTTCTTTATAAAGAATACAAAAGGTTGGGTGTGGCCTTTTCAAGATGGTGACAGTGGAAGACTAACCAACTGACTATGCCTAAGAGGAAAGGTAAAGCTAAGGCTAAAGCTCTTCCCGCGGAGCTATTACCTTCTGAAGAGGGGCCCATGGACCGTTATGTGCAGTTGACCAAGGAACAAGTTCAGGGGATTAGAGCGGGCTTGGCGGCTTCGATGGATTCGGAATCGGCGTCCTCCGCCCATGACACCACGCTCTCCCCGGATGGACGGCTTCCCCTAGTGCCTCCTGGGTCCTCAGCTGTTCAGTCAGTGAGTGACGACGCTTGCTCACCCGACGTGGTAGTTATCGCGTCTTCAGCGTGGGACTCGCCCCCAGAGTTGGTTCGAGGCCAGAAGGGAGGATTGCAGGCTGGCACTTTGGTTTCTGCAGCGCTGCCGGACACTGGGGTCTCTACGTTTGTAGGGGGGGGGGGGTGTTTCATCTTCTGTTGATGTTCTAGATCGATCCTCATCTGGTATCCCTGGGTTTACTTTTGCATTGACTCGACCTGCGTCTGTGACCTTGGATAACATCTGGGACGCTATCTCTCATCTTGGTAACATGGTGGGTACTTCATTTTCTGTTCTATCGGATAGGATTTCAGCCCTTGAAACGGCTTCTCCTTTAGTGCAATCAACTATTTGATATGGAGCAACGGTTGGTGAAGATCTCAGATTTAACTGACGCTTTGGTAAAAGATAATATTGCCCTTCGTTCCAAAGCTGAGACTCTAGATAATGCAGTTCGTGCATCTAATGTGCGCTTCATGAATTTCCCAATTATACCCGGGACGGCTCCTTTGGAACATTTTAAGAGCTATCTGCGTGATATCCTCCTGGTTCCCACGGAACTGATGCCTCTGGTCTCTAAAGCTTACTATCTCCCTTTGGGAAAGAGAGACCGCAAAGTTTCTGTAGGTCCGTTGGAGATGGACTTTTTAAACGTTACAGATTTGCTTAGTACTCCTAAAGTTGAGGATGTAGCTGTATCCACGTTGATGGTCACTTTAGCTCTGTCTTCGGTTAGGGAGTGGCTGTTAAAATTGTTTTATAAAAAGCGTGATAGTTTGTTCCATGGGAAAAAAGTTTTTCTTTTTCCTGATGTGGCCCAAGAAACGCAGAAACGCAGACATGCTTTTCTATTATTGAAACCTGGGGTGCTGCGTATTGGTGCTTCCTTTATCCTAAGATTTCCCTGCAAATGTTTAATTACCTTTAAAACACAGAAATATGTTTTCTTTGCTCCTGAGGATCTCTCTGCTTTTTTAAGTTTGCATTTACCAATCACCTCCTCTCCTGATGTATTGACTCCATCTGGTTAAGTAAGTTTCCTTGGGCCACTGTCTCCTCTTAATTTCCTATATTATTGCTGTATGGAGTATTTTCTCCTTTCTTTTGGTTAACTCCCCCCTTTAGGGGACTACTTATATAATTCTTGCATTATTTTTCTTTGTTTAATATTTCTTGTATAAGTATAATTACGATTGCAAGTATTATTTTCTATACAGGCTTTTTGCTTGATTTATTGGTAAAAATTCATAAATAAATATTAAAAAAAAAAAAGAATACAAAAGGTTATCAGAGGTTATCAGTAGAAGGTTGTTGTGTAGAGTTTCTTAGAGTGGGTGATCTAGTTAGAGTAATTGTGGTATTTGTCCAAATATGGTGACTTACAGTTCAGATGATTTTCTTAAGCTGTATGTTACAGGGTTGAGATGTTCGATTGGCGGGGGGTTGAGGATAAACTTAGTAGACCCAATGGACCCAAAGTAGCTGATGATCTGTGTTTAAGCCTGGGGAAGTTACCGCCCCCGTACCCCACCTAAGGGACATGCCAAAGGGCCACACCAAAGGGCCCTCAGGCACAGGCCCACCAGGCGTGGGTGCACCTTGGTGGCACTTTCTTTTTAAAGATGGTGCAAGCCCCCGATTGGTCTAGGGCCAGCAAGCACAGGCACGTACTTGCCTGCTCTACCCCGATTGATCAGGGGAGCAGTGGAGGAGGTGGCTGGAGTCCTTGCTTTACAGTATATTATTCCTCAATCTAAGCACTCCCATAAGAATGACTCTTTTTACTATGATTGTGCACACTATGTAAATCAAGGGTATTCTTAGAGACCCTTTTACTAAAGGGTGCTGCACAGTCAGCATAGGTTTTGGTGCACACTAAGCGTGTGCTAAAACTGTGGTAACTGACAGCATGGAGCCAAACAGTGCGGCTGATTTCCGTGTTAGCAGCATGTCAAGCATTGAGGTGGTAAAGGGGAAGGTTAGGCTGTGGTAAGCACTGAGCAGCTAGCTGATAGGTATACACCAAGTACTACCTGCACTTCCTGCAATTAGCACAGGTTCACCCGCAGACATAGTGCATACTACCATTGCATGTTAGAGTACCGTTCTGTGTGGTACTTGCCGGGTACATGCTGGACATGCCCCCGGCACTTAGTGCATAGCAGTTGAAACTACCGCATGTTAGCTTTAGTGCTAAAAAAAATGTTAGTTGCTAAACCCTAGCACACTTTAGTAAAAGGGCCCCTTAGAAACCTTTGAGGAGGGGAATGTTTGGACAACCATTTTACCCAGGTACATATCTTTGAATCCTGGCCACTAAGTAATTAATTTCAATATAATTATCACAATTTCCTGTGCAGTTAATGCAGTATTACATTAACGGGATTTATTTGACTATGAACAGAAAGCAATTATCAGACAATATAGGACAAAACCCAGCAAATTACTGAATACTGAGGCTGTCTACAGAATAGTATTACATATGAACCAGTTACCGAGAAAGAAAGCTAATTTAGATTTTACTATGGAAACCTATCTATTTCTGCTACCCTAGTAGAAAAATAAAAGCACTGGCAAGAAAACACCACCTACACTTGCCAAGTTTCTTTTCACTATTTGACAATTGTGTACAAAGTCTAATTTAAATTGCTGAGAGCAATTCTACATATGTAGGGTAATTTTATAAGTGCACACCTAGGTTATGGCAGCCAAAATGCACCTATTTTATAAAGAAAAAGAGGCACCCACTTGCCTTTATAAAATATTAGTTAAATTCAGGCAGCTGTAAATGATGGTGCATTAAGTGTGTGCATAAATTAAGATATTGTATAATCAAAGAACATACTTGCAAATTCCACCCATGCTCTACTCAGTTTATGCCCCTGGCTAGGCATACTGCAAAGTATGTATCTTCATGCCAATGTATGTACATTTACAATGGTCAGTATTTTATAAGAGGCCATTGATGCAGATAAACTGCCACATACATCTGTTAAAGATGTTGCAAAATTATCTCCAAAAATGGGGAAAAGCATGACATGATGGTTAAGTGAAATCAATGTGGTCGTAATAGAAATCTCTATTTTCACAGTGCTCATAAACTTCTCGTAGCTGTAAATGCTCCTGTTTGTTTTCCTCATTTTATCACCTTCTGCAAACACATTATTCCCCTCTCTTTTAGTGCTTTAGAACATAAGAACATACTGGGTTAGACCAAGGGTACATCAAGCCCAGTATCCTCTTTCCAACAGTGGCCATTTCAGGTCTCAAGTACCTGTTGGATTCCCAAAGATATACACATTCCATGCTGCTTGTCCCAGGAGTAAGCAGTGGATTTCCCCAGTCCTCTTTAATAGTAGTTTATGTACTTTTCTTCCAGGAACTTGTCCAAACCTCTTTTAAATCCAGCTACAGTAACTGCTTTTACTACATCCCACAACACACAATCCTGGCCCACACTGCCCCACCCCCTGCAGAGTTGGAACATGCTGGAATGCCCTGTGTGTGGTTTCGCCCCCCCCCCCCCCTTAGCAACCACAGTAGTGCAGCAACAGGAAGAGCAGGGTGTGGACATATTTATTTATTTATTTATTTATTTACAGTCTCTTATATACCGCACTATTCATCATCAGCGCGGTTCACATGGAACAAAATGCTCAGTACATTTAACACGTATGAGTTTACAGGTAACAGGGTATAAATAACTTGGATAACCGGGGTAACTATTTACAAAACATACTACATGGAATCATATACACAGAAGATACATAGAAAAACCAGCCCACTATAGGAATGAATATCACACTTGGTGAGTTGTTGATATACCCTAGATTTATCTGGGACTGGTATCAGTGGGTGTTATTGGGCTCTAGGTGATGCCATTGGGTTCTAAAAGGTATTTGTTGAAGAGGTGGCATTTGAGGGCTTTCCTAAACTGTGTCAGGCTCCTAATAGCCCGGATATCAGGGGGTAGTGCATTCCAGCATATTGGGGCACTGAGACTGAAGGCTCTGTTGGCTGTCGATTTAGTGCAAGTAGTAAGTTCCTTCGGGATTTTGAGGGAGTTTATAGCCATGGATCTCCTTGCTCTATCTGGAGATGTGCTATGGATGAGTGAGGATAAGGATGCCGATGTGAGATTATTGACAGCTTTAAAAGTAATTGTCAAGGTCTTGAAAACTATTCTAGCTTGAATAGGAAGCCAATGCAACTGTATCAGCAGGGGCGTAACGTGGTCGTACCTGGAGGCTCCATGGATGACTCTTGCTGCCGCGTTCATGGCTAGCTGAAGCGGGTTTAATGTAGATTGGGGAAGACCTTGTAATATGACGTTGGCATAGTCGAAATGGGGTATAACCAATGCCTGGAAGATTGTCCGGAAATCAGTTGGATCAAGCATGGAACGTAGGTGTCTAAGTGAGCGGATCTTGTAGTACACTGATCTGACTATGTTTCCTACGTGGGCTTTCATGTCTAGGCGTTGATCTAGTGTGACTCCCAAATATCGTATTGAGGATTTAGATTGCAACTCCGCTTCTTTTACTTTAAGATATTGTGGGGGGGGGTAAAATTGGGATTCCTTGTTATGAAGAGTACTTCAGTTTTCTTATGTTGTATTCTGAGGTTTTGAGACAGGAGCCAGTCAGATATTGCATTGAAGCAACTCGTCAGTGGGGAGAAGTCCAGATGCTCGGTAGAGAAGGGAATGTAAAGCAGGACATCGTCTGCATATAACATGCAGTCAACCTTGAAAGACCGGATGATATTACAAATTGGCTGCATGTAAATATTGAAAAGGAGCGCAGAAAGGGAGGATCCTTGAGGGACTCCTTGGCTTTGGTGGAAAGGTTCAGACTTTATCCCTCCAGAACGAACATGGTGCCATCTTTCGGACAGGTAGGATCTGCACCATTCAAGCGCTTTTCCATTAATGCCTTTGTCAATCAGACGTCCTAGTAGAAGCTCATGATTTACTGAGTCAAAAGCTGCAGCGATGTCCAGAAAGATGAGTGCAAATCCTTGACGAATGTCGTCAATGCCAGTGATTATTTTGCAGAAGAGGGTGGTAAGGAGGGTTTCCACTCCATGGAATTCCCTAAAACCATGTTGGCAGGGGTCTAATGGTGCAGCGGAGTCAATGTGATCCTGCAGCCACCACAATTTCCCACATAGCACAATGGACACTTAGCATGATAAGATGACACAAAGAGGCCTGCCTGCCCCACCACAGTGGCAGTGACAGGAGCACAGTCTGGAGATTGCCACAAAAACCACATACCTGATGAGGCCCACCCATGGGCCTGGAATGACAGCACCCTGTGCCTCTGGCACACCAGGAAACCTGCTGCCCATGGATGACCCATCAGACATACAGCAGAGACACCAAAGCAATGCAGCTAACCATGACCTCAGTCCCCCACAGTATCAGTACAGCAGGAGGAGGACTCCCCACCCCCATTCCCAGATGGCTCCACCCCTGAGATCATGGAGGATGCTGGTGCAGATATGCCCCCAGCCCAGCAGCAGCAGTAGCAGCATGACCACCAGCAGAGGTAGCAGCAGCATACCGCCAAGTCCCATCCTCCTGTACAGCCCACACCATAGCAACCCTGACCAATTCCAGACCAGGTCATATGTGTAGTACTAAAGGGGAAATGCAGTGCTGCAACGCTACATGTTCATTGTAGCCCATGCATGCCAGAACCAAATAGCCAGGCAGAATAGCCAACACAGTAGCAAGAGACAAAGCAGACACCCAAGGGGAATGGGAAGGAGCTACGCGGGAGGGGAGGAGAGTCATGAACATGTGGCAGTAGCACAGCCAGCAGTCCACAGGTATGCCATGACCTAGGGGGATGGAAACCACCTGCTGCACATTACCTAGTAATGTGTGCCATGCAGAGGGGGCAGGATGGGGAGAAGAGCACAGTCCAGAGTAAGCCATGGATGTAGCAGACCCAGGTCACGGGGACAGCCCAGATGTGTGAGTTCCCCTGAGGAGGGACCCATAACAGGGAAGGTAGGGAGGTACAATGGACAGACTACATGGACGGTGCTGCATGCAACAGCGCACATGGATGGTTCCATGCTGGGGGTACCATGTGCATGCCGTGCACTAGGCACATGCCCCGCCCCTCTATTACAGCCTCCACATGTGCGGAGATGACATCAGACAAAGGGCAGATGATGGACACAAAAGGGACAGGTGGACTGTGCGATGCATGTGTCCCAGCTATGGCTGCTGTAGGCATCATGCCATGGAAGCACATGTCCAGACACGTGGGTCCCCATGCATGGCACCATTGGAAGATACAACTGGTCACATGGCATGGCACACATGGGGTCTGGAGTGGCACAGTAGGACACTGTACCCTTGGTACAGGGCTGCGAAAATGTTGGTGGGGCAGGCCCCAATCTCCTGGACCCAGAGGCAATGCCCATACCAGCAGGCCACAATTGCACACTGCTGTTTCCCATATCCCAGCTACGCAATGTGCATGATGCACAGATGCATGAACCAGCCACACAAGCCATGTCTGGATGGTATGGACATGCACAGGCCCATAGCAGCTGCTGCACATGCTACAGACCTTCCCCAGGAGCTGGTGTATGCATCGGGTGGTACCATGGGAGGAAGTATGGCACAGGCAGTCAGGCAAAGTGTGCCTGGTCAAGGATGTCCCATATTGCCACTCCCCATCTGGACTGTGTACCCTGGGGTGCTTCTGCAGTGGCATCCAGCTCATCGCCATCACCCAGGGCTGGCTGAGGCTCATATGGCAGTGGTTGCTGGTGCCACAGGGTATAATTGTGGAGCATACAACATGCCATAGCAATCTGGCACACCTTGTAGGCCTGTAGAGCAGTTCCCCCAAGACTGGTTCAGGCATATGAAATGGCACTTCAGCTGGCCAAAGGTGCTCTCAGTGATCCCCCATGTGGTCCGGTGTGCATGGTTGCACCGGTGTTGTGCTGAGTTGCTAGGGTGGAGTATTGGGGTCAGCAGCCAGTCGCATAGGAGTTAGCTCCAATCACTTTCAGTGGGAGACAGAACATCAAACTGTAAATCAGCTGGTGTGCCAGTTAGGGGGGCATGTGTTACCAACATGCCGTGGGCTGCGGACAGCTGACTCTGTATATGCATGGCTGTGTCTGCTGTTTGGATGGTCCCAGGGGTGCCTGTGGGGCATTGTATGTCTGAAACTTTCCACATGTGCATGAGTGCTCCCAAAAACACAGGGGTTTCTGCTGGGTGGTGGGCCTGGGCATCATGAGAATGTACGGTGCTCCTGCCCTGTGCCTGACTCAAATTGGGTCTGCCTCCTGGTGAAGGTATACAGGGCTATATAGCCCATCAGTATGTGCAGCCCTGCTACCTGCCATTCTGGTTTCCTGCCTCCATCCCCCACTGCATGCACAGAGCTGCTGTATGTGACACAAATGAAGGGTTGGTATGGGGTGCGTATGACTAACCTGTGAATATACTGGCCAGGTTGTCTCATGGCTATGTATGTCTTGGGGTCACCAGGCGGGCACCCTGCACACACCACCAATGTGGTGGCATAGGAGTAGGGTGCCCCCCTGAATGGGTCCAGCAGCCCCCCTTGAAGCCAAGGGGACCACATTCAGGGCCACAGGGGCGGGTTCCCACCACCTGTCCATAGCATGCCCCCCATGCGGTGCACCATGCTTCCTGATCCCAGGGTGTCTGTGTGTATGCCCACCTAGTAGCCATCTGCCTGTGATGTGGCCCCCCTCGAACCATGCATGGAACCCTGACTGGCTCAGGATATAGGAATTGTGACTGGATCCTGCGTACTTGGCACAGACATCCATGATCTCCCCATGTGTGTTGCACACCGCCTGCACCTTTACCGAGTGAAAGGCAATTCTGATAGGCAGCCTCACTCTGTCACAGAGGCCAGAGGGCGACATGTGTGCCATCCACCATGCCTAACACCGATGGGAACTTGCAACAGTGTAAAAGCCCTGCATGGTCCAGTGCTGTTACTGCTGTGTTTCTGGGAAGCAGATGGTCTGTGCCATAAACTATATCTAGGTGCCTAGAAACTGGGCTAGGCACTGCAGGCTGGATGAGTCCCACAGCAGCTGACAGCACCATCTGGAATGAGCCTGTATGCCAGGAAGGCCAGTGCTGTTCTCACCTTCAGATTTACTGGTATTTATTTATTTAACAGGTTTTATATACTGCTTTATCATTTCAATCAATTGAAACTTAATCTTGGTAAGATACATTAAACAGGGACATTGATAACTTGGATTTTTCTGAGGCAATGGAGGGTTAAGTGACTTGCCCAAGGACACAAGGAGTGCTAGTGGGAATCAAACCCTGGTCTCTGGGTTCCCAACACAGTGTTCTCAACCATTAGGCTACTCCTCCACTCCTGCTGTTCCCTCTGCATGGGGCTTTCAAGCCATGGCTCCAGCTGCTGGCAGAGGTTGTGTATGGCAGCCCTGTCAAATTGGGACCATGCCACACAGGCTGCATCACCCATGTCCATGTACTGGACCATCTGCCTTGGGACACCTGCATGTGGGCGCCTCTGCTTCATGTCCTGGCCACCATGGTAAGCGCTGGGCCAGCGCATATGATCACTGGATGTCATGCATGCTGTCCCTTTCCAACCAGCTGGCTGCAAAATGTTGGACACCCATTGCATACATGGTCATGTATTCTGGACAGCTGAAGGTGGCACCATCACTATCCTGCATTGTGAAACTCCTGCCACAGTACTGTTCAGGCCTGAGGGTGCATTAATGTGTCCATGGCACATGCACAGAGGCACACATTCCCAGGCAGATGCACGGCACGCACATGTATACAGCTGTTCAGCCGCGCAGGCGCAGGCCCTTTGTTGCAGCATAAAGGTTGTCTGCATGTGCTCGACCCCACCATGTCCTTTATCCTCTTCATACATACATATGGTTGCTTCTTCTATGCAGACTGCTGCTGGTCCATTGGCATTTCTCTCCATTGCGCCAGCTACAAGAGGCGAACCACTGATCTTCTGCATCCCATGTACTTGCCATCCCCAACACTCTGTGTGGTTGCATAACTGTAAGGGGTGGAGTGTGAGGTCATGGATATGTTGCATGTGGGTGTGGGCATGTTGATATAGGGATGTATGCATTGGCATGCTCTGCCGAGCCCATCCCTGACTTCTGAGCATTGCCAGTGTATCACAGACAGTCCATGTAATGGCACCTAAGGTCACTACCAGGAAGGCAAGGTTCTCGAAGGGTGAGGTGACCCCTCATGCCGGAGGAGATCCTCCAGCAGCTGTCACAATTGGTGGGTGATGCATCCACACATGTAGATGCCTATGAGAAGCAGCGGCAGTGGCTTGATGTGTGCTGGCATATCAATGCCATATATCACCAGAACTGCAACATTGAGAATGTCAAGCACATGTGGCAGCAGGTGTGTCATGACACTGCCCGGAAGGCTCAGTAATAGGCTGAGGATGCGCAGGGGGAGCAGCTCTCGGAACACGAACAGCACATCCTTGCTACAATTGACCCAGCCACTTTGGAGGGTTTAGGCCCTCAACACATCTCAGGCATCCCAGGGACAAGGTACATGACTACCATGTATGCCCTTGCCCTTTACCCCATGTACACCCCTCCCACTGTGTGCATGCACACACATGCACACAGCCATAACCACTGGCTGACATGTTGTCTCATCCATGTTGCCTCTCCCAGGCACATGCACATTGCATGTGGCTGCTCCAATGGTGGCCTGTATGTCGGGGGCATTAGCTGCATGGCTGCCAGCTGGTGTTGGTGGAGCTAAATGTACAGGGCACTGGGATGGGTGTCTGTGCACATGCCTCTGTTCCCATCTATGTCCTCAAAAAGGAGATAGAGCAGCTTTTAAACTAGATAATAGGGCAAAGCCGACAGTCGCCCAAGAGCGCATGGTTTGGAAGAATGTATCCTTGAAGGATACTACCAAAAGCAGAGAGGTTCCAAAAAACAGTAAAGTAGCCCAAATGCCCTTGAGTATAGCGCAGACAGAGCTTAAAGATTCCAAATTACCCATGCCTACCAATAGATTAATATGACTAAAATCCAGTCTGTAAAATGCTTGTATGCAAATGCTAGAAGTCTGAAAAATAAGATGAGAGAGTTAGAATATATAGCACTAAATGAGAGGTTAGATATGATTGGAACCTCAGAGACATGGTGGAAGAAGGACAACCAGTGGGACACTGTGATACCTGGGTACAAACTGTATCGTAATGATAGAGCTGATCAAATTGGTGGAGGGGTTGCTCTCTATGTTAGAGAAGGCATTGAGTCAGAAAGGAAGTTTTGCAGGAAACAAAATTTGCTGTAGAATCTCTATGGATTGAAATTCCATGTAAGAAGCAGAAAGTGATGGCAGTGGCGGTGTGCTATCGACCGCCTGACCACAATGAACAAATGGATGATGAAATGCTCAAAGAAATCAAGGAAGCTAACAAAAGTTAGAGCACAATAATAATAATGGGTGATTTCAATTACCCCAGTATTGACTGGGTCAGTGTCATGGCAGGACATGCTAGGGAAATAAAGTTCCTAGATGAAATAAATGACTGCTTCTTGGAACAGATGGCTCATGAACCAACCAGAGGGGAATCCATATTGGACCTAGTCCCTAGTGGAACACCAGATCTGGTGCAAGAGATAAGGGTGTTGGGGCTACTTGGCAATAGTGATCATAGCATGATCACATTTGATTTAATTAGTGGAGGAGAGATGTTAAGGAAATCCACAGCACTACCTTTTAACTTTCAAAAGGGAGACTATGATAAAATGAGGAAAATAATTCATAAAAAACTAAAAGGAGCAGTTGCAAAGGTTAAAGACTTACAACAACCTTGGTTGTTGTTGAAAAATACTATCTTGGAAGCACAGAGCAGCTGTATTCCACGCTTTAAGAAAAGTGGCAGGAAGTCCAAAAAACAGCCAGTATGGTTTAAAGGTGAGGTCAGAGAGGCTGTTGTTGCCAAAAAAGCATCTTTCAGGAAATGGAAAAAAAGAGACAAGTGACGAAAACTGGAAACAGCACAAGCACTGGCAAGTTAAATGCAAGGCATTGATAAGGCAGGCAAAGAGAGAATTTGAGAAGAAACGTGCTACGGTAGCAAAAATGCGTAATAAAGACTTTTTCAAGTACATTTGTAGCAAAAAGCCTGTGAGAGAGTCAGTTGGACCATCAGATGATAGAGGGGAAAAGGCTAAAGCAGAGAGACTGAATTAATTCTTTCTTCGGTCTTTACTGAGGAAGATATATGGATGTTACCCATGACTGAAGTGGTATTTAAAGTTGATACTGCAGAAGAATTGAAAGAAATATTGCTACACTGGGAAGATGTATTACAACTATTTGATAAACTGAAGAGTAGCAAATCACCTGGACCGGATAGTATACATCCAAGGGTGTTGAAAGAACTGAAATATGAGATTGCTGACCTGCTATTAGCAATCTGTGAACTATCATTAAAATAATCTCTAATAGCTGAATATTGGAGGATCGCCAATGTAATGCCAATTTTTAAAAAGGGTTCCAGGGGTGATCCGGGAAACTACAGACCAGTGAGCCTGACATAAGTACCGAGAAAAATGGTAGAAACCATCATAAAGAACAAAATTACTCAGCATGTAGTTAGTCATGGTCTAATGGAAGACAGCCAACATGGCTTTAGACAAGGAAGATCTTGTCTTACTAATCTGATATGTTTTTTTGAAGGTGTGAATAAACAGGTAGACAAAGGTGAGTCAGTTGATATACTGTATCTGGACTTTCAGAAAGCCTTTGACAAGGTCCCTCTTCAGAGACTTTTGATAAAACTTAAAAGTCATGGAAATGGAGGCAATGTACTATTTTGGATCAGGAAATGGTTAAAAGATAGAAAGCAGAGGGTAGGGCTAAATGGCCAATTTTCCCAATGGAAAAAGGTGAATAGTAGAGTATCCCAGGGATCTGTGCTGGGTCCGCTGTTTTTTTACATATTCATAAATGACCTGGAAAAGGGAATCACGAGTGAGGTTATCAAATTTGCAGATGGCACAAAACTATTTAAAGTTGTTAAAACCCAAGAGAATTGTGGTAAATTGCAAGAGGATCTTGATAAATTGGAAGACTGGGCATCCAAATGGCAGATGAAATTTAATGTGGACAAATGCAAAGTTATGCACCTAGGAAAGAACAGCCCAAACTATGTTTACACGATGCAAGGTTCCACTTTGGGAACTACCACCCAGGAAAAAGATTTAGGCATCATCATGGATAACATGTTAAAACCCTCCGCCCAGTGTGCAATGGCGGCCAAGAGAGCAAATAGAAACATAGAAACATGACGACAGAAAAAGACCACAAGGCCCATCTAGTCTGTCCTTCCATAACAACAACTACAACAGTCCACTTTTTACCTTTAGAGATCCTCTGTGTTGGTCCCATGCTTTTTTGAATTCAGTTACTGTCCTCATCTCCACCACCTCCACTGGGATACTATTCCACGGATCCACTACTATAGAAACATAGAAACATGACGACAGAAAAAGACCACAAGGCCCATCTAGTCTGTCCTTCCATAACAACAACTACAACAGTCCACTTTTTACCTTTAGAGATCCTCTGTGTTACTAGGTATCATAAGGAAAGGAATGGAAAATAAAACAAAGGATATTATAATGCCTCTGTATCATTCCATGGTGCGACCACACCTTGAATATTGTTTGCAATTCTGGTTGCCGTATCTTAAAAAAGGATATAGCATTATTAGAAAAGGAACAGAGAAGGCTACTCCTATGAAGAGAGGCTAAAAAGGTTAGGGCTCTTCAACCTGGAAAAGAGACGGCTAAGGGGATATATGATAGAGGTCTGTAAATTAATGAATGGAGTGGAACGGGTAAATGTAGATTGATTGTTTGCGTTATCAGAATATAGAAAGACTAGGGGTCATGCAATGAAGGATGTCTCGTCCATAGGATGTGTCCTTCCAGGACTTCATATGTGATTTAGCAAAGGATCTTGCAATCACTATGCAGAAAAAGAACCTAGGGCAGAGGAATTAAGAATTCTACAATACCCTATGGCTCCCAAGGAAGCAGCTATGCTTCCAAATCACAAGATCTTACATGATCTGATGTTGAGAATGTGTGAAACTCCTTTAACGATATATTCACATTCCCGATGCCTTGACACTATGTACCAAGTGCCAAGTTGTCCTGGTTTTCAAAAAACTCAGTTACCACACCATTCAATGGTAGTGGAATCGGCTATGCGAAGAATCAAGAGTGCAAAAACACACTCTTCTAATCCTCCAGGCTGTGAATTCAGGACACTCTATACCTTTGGCCGTCGATGTTTTCAATCCTCCATGCTGGGAGCCAGGATCATTTCCTACATTCTATATATGAGAATGTTCCTGGAAGAAGTCACAAAAGACTTAGAGCTCATTAGTCCTTCTGTCTCAGAGGAAAAAAGAACAGACCACCTTATTCTGGTCAAACATGCCCAGAATGTCTCTAAATTCATGAGCCATGCTACCTTTGATTGTTTTGACTGTCTTAAGGACATAAGAACATAAGATATGCCATATGGGGTCAGACCAAGGTCCATCAAGCCCAGTATCCTGTTTCCAACAGTGGCCAATCTAGGTCATTCGTACCTAGCAGTTTCCCCAAAAGACACAGGTTCCACAATGCTTGGTGGTCTTAGCAGAACCTCTGCTATATCCATAGGAGCACGTCGTATTGCTTGGCTTCAAGCATCAGACTTAGAAGAGTAGGTGCAAGAAAAGCTGGGAAACATTCTTGCACAGGAGAAAATCTCTTTGGCAATGACTGGCAGGACAAGGCTAATCAGCTTGAATTTAACAATACTAATTGGAACAGATTGTCAAAGGCTACAGCCAACCCAGCAAAAAAGAAAACATTCAAGAAACCTTTTTCAATAAGAAAAAGACGACTTACCAATCTTACACCCATCAAACTCACTGTCCACTTCATGTTTCCCAAAAGGGACAACAGATTAGACAGCAGAGAAAGCCACAAGATCAAAAACTCAACCGGCTCAACAGACCCAGCCTCCTCAGGGTCTTTGACTTCCACCTAGAGAACTTAGTCATTCTGCCCCTAAAAGGTCCAAAACCCTTGACAATTCCAGGCAGAGGAGGAGAGGGAGTTGAATCTTCTAATAGAGTAACTCTGGTACCGGTAGAATCACCAGAGTCATCGGAATCGGAAGACTCAAGCACCGGGTGCTCCTGTGACGCATGGTATCGGTACCACGCGAAGTCGGTACCGAAATGTCTCGGTTCCTGATCCCCAGTACTTGACATCGGCATGGGGGGAAGCAGTCCTGTCGAAGCAGGTACTGTCGGTACTGGTACCAATGTCGGTATCAATACCTGTGGAACCGTCTGTTGCAGTCTTAGTGGTACCAAGGCTGCTAAGAGGGCCACTAGACTGCGTTCGATAGCGAGGATTCTGTGATCCATTGCTCCTGCCAATGCCTGGGTGCCGGTACCAGTGGATGCGGCCATGACCCCAGAGCATGGCACCAGTAGTTCCGCAGAGGTTGAGGCCTCTGGAACATCCTGGAGCCCCGTTAATGCTTTGGAGCTCGAAGATTCCTGCCAGGGCTGTTTTGCCAGTGAAGTATCCTCAAGGGAAACGCCCGAGGCATCTCAATACTTTAAAGGAGATTTTCCCTTCTAGGACCTGCTAGTTTTACTTTTGGTTACCTGAGATCCATGGGAGGAAGATGAAGCCCTGGAAGACGTCGATGCAATTGACATCGTGTTGGAGGCAAAAAGGGTATCAAATTTTGCAGCTCTATTCTGCAGGCCCCTCTTGGTCATCCTCGTGCAGGAGAGACACACTGTTGGACAATGTTCAGGATCCAAACATTTTACACACCAATCATGGGTGTCAGTGATGGAGATAGTACCACCACATTTTAAGCATTTTTTGAAACTACTAGCTGGTTTCTCCATGCTTGAAGAAAAATGGACCTAGTGCCCAGAATGGCACCGAGCAGCAGAAATAGGGAGGATCCCTGTTTGTTTGTTTTTTTTGGGGGGGGGGGGAGGTTTAAAAGAAAGAAGAAGAAGAAGAAGAGAACTGGTGGTACCGGTAGGCATCAAATGAAGGCAGACGCAACCACAAAAAAAAAAAAGAAATAAAGGTATATTGTCTGCGGTGACAGGGTACCATGTCCTGTTGGCTCCGCGGAAAACGAAGAACTGAAGTGAGAGAGGTACAGAGGTGGGAAGGCAGTATGCATGCACTGTGGGATGCTCCCTAAAGCTTTCCTATTGGACGCTGGGGAGCATTCCTGCGCGGGCTCTGTCGGTACCGACGATACCATATGTGAAGACTACATTCCTGCTTGTTTCTGGAGATGAGGTGTGATCCAAAACTCTCTGATATTACCTAAAGACTTTAGGAAAACAAGCCAAACAACAAGGAACAGAGCCTTCACTTTCTATGCTCCAAACCACTGGAACTCACTACCTCAAATCCTAAGAAAAGTTAATGGCCTACTCACCTTTCATAAAAGAATAAAAACACACCTATTTATGGAATACTATCAGAACAAAATGGAAGATCAGAATAAGAACATAAGATATGCCATACTGGGTCAGACCAAGGTCCATCAAACCCAGTATCCTGTTTCCAACAGTGGCCAATCTAGGTCATACATACCTAGCAGTTTCCCCAAAAGACACAGGTTCCGCAATGCTTGTACTGGGTCAAGCATTGATATCCTGGGTCCCTTCTTAATAATGGTTTATGGACCTTTCCTCCAGGAACTTGTCCAAACCTTTTTTAAACCCAGCCTTTACTACATCCTCCGGTAACAAATTCCAGAGTTTGATTACACATTGAGTGAAAAAATATTTTCTTTTATTAGTCTTAAATAGTTTACCCTGTAGCTTCATCGCATGTCCCCTAGTCTTTCTATATTATGATAATGTAAACAATCGATCTACGTTTACCCATTCCACTCCGTTCATTAATTTATAGACTTCTATCATATCTCCCCTCAGCCGTCTCTTTTCCAGGTTAAAGAGCCCTTACCTTTTTAGCCTTTCTTCATAGGAGTATCCTTCCATCCCCTTTACCATTTTGGTGGCTCTTCTCTGAACCTTTTCTAATAACGCTATATCCTTTTTAAGATACGGCGACCAGAATTGCACACAATATTCAAGGTGCGGTCTCACCATGGAACGATATAGAGGCATTATAATATCTTTTGTTTTATTTTCCATTCCTTTCCTTATGATACTTAGCATTCTATTTGCTCTCTTGGCTGCTGCTGCACACTGGGTCGAGGGTTTTAACATATTATCCACAATGACGCCTAAATCTTTTTCCTGAGTGGTGGTTCCTAATGTGGAACCTTGCATTGTGTAACCATAGTTTGGGTTGTTCTTCCCTAGGTGCATAACTTTGCACTTGTCCACATTAAATTTCATCTGCCATTTTGATGCCCAGTCTTCCAATTTATCAAAATCCTCTTGCAATTTTCCACAATCCTCTTGGGTTTTAACAACGTAAAATAGTTTTGTGTCATCTGCAAATTTGATAACCTCACTTGTTATTCCACTTTCCAGGTCATTTATGAATATGTCAAAAAGCAGCGGAACCAGCACAGAGGGTCTTCCCCACATAACTCATAAGCAATCCACCGATACCTTCATTAAGTCATGATCACACAGGGCCCGATTTTTGATTGTATGGTGCTATGTGCCGCATCGGCACATAGCCCGCCCCCCTTCCACCTAACCCAAATTTTCAATGCCGGTGTCACCTGTGGCACCGGCATTAAAAATCTGAGTCTCTCCGCATTTATTTATTTTTATTTATTTATTTAGCTGTATTTATATCCCGCTTTTCACCGGGTCAAAGCGGTATTACATAGAAGGGTGGGGAAATTAAGTTGGTAGGGCGGGGCCATCACCAGGGAGACAACATTAATGATTTTGACATGGTACAGACTTTGGACATGGGACAGACATTGGACATGGGCAGGTTACTGTAGTTTTGAATCAGAGGTTCTTGGTGGACGAGTTCAGAGGTTAGTTCGCTTTTTGGTGGGGGTCATGTTGAGGTATTCCTGGAACAGGGTGGTTTTCAGCTGTTTCCTGAAAGATGGTAGATCGGCGTTGTTTCTGAGATAACTCGGTAAAGAGTTCCATAGGGATGGATGCATACCCCAGAAGCCGCAGGAGCTAGCCAGGTTGCACCGCTTAAGGTGCAGAGGACTAAGTAGGTAGCATCCAAAATCAGTGCTACCTAGTTAGCCCTTTCCTTTGCATCCACTCCACCCTGGAATGCCCCTAATACGCCCCAATGCTAATTGCATAGCATCTGGGCATGTTAGAGACATATCTGTGATTTTTGAAGGGCACTACCTGTATAGGTGCCCTTCAAAAATCCCAGATATGGCATTTACATGAGTAACTAGGGCAGTTACCCATGTAAATGCATTCAAAAAAGGCCCACAATGAATACATAATCCAGTGATTCACCATGAACACGTCATCAATGACTTGCATACAGCACTCCAATTACACCTGTAAATAGACTTACATAACACTGATTAAAATTGTATTACGTTTATTTAATATTTTTTTTTTTTTTTAAACTTTTATTTTCATTTTGCAACAAACAAAAGAAACAACACACCAAAAGAGACAAAACAAGTATACAATGAGGAAAAGTAAACCCATTACCCCCCACCCCGATGCTTCTTCTCTACCCGATTATATCAGCATGTGAGCGCTTCCAATTAACAGTGATTATACATCAAACAATCAAAAGAGTATCTACAATACAGCATGATCATGGGACAGAGATAGATACAAAGTTAGACAGTCAGATGAGAGCATTTAGCAAAATGTACATAGTCATTGAGCATCTTCCATTGAGACCAATGAGAAGGAGTCTGAACGGAAGAAGCGAACAGACGAGGTATTTGGTCATATTTACTGTAAAGACAGGCATGATTCCACCATTCATTGGGGCTCAAATGGGAGCTAATTTTCCAGTATTACTTAATTAGGGAAATAGCAATGCCAAGCATAAAGTTCGAAAGGAAATAAGCCATTTTTGGGAGAGAGGGGATCCCCGCAACTGGGCGAAGGCCCACTATCCTCCAAGAAAGGGGCTCCTGAGAGTGCTAGATAGACTAAATACGACCCCAGACCCGACGCCAGTAATACTGTAGTGCGGGATATTCATGCATAACATGAGGCAATGAACCAATGGCCGCAGGACGTGTCCAGCAACCATTGCCCTGAGTAGTGTTCCATTTGTCTAATCTGTGAGAAGTGTAAAAACACCGGTGGGCTAGAAAGAAGAGGGTCTGAATGAGTGAGGCGGATCGGGAACCCGTGTCCCTCTACTCCAGATAAGGCTCTATTGCTCCGAGGTCAAAGTCACATGCAATTCTCTCTCCCATACTTTCTGCGCTATAGGGGTATCTCTAGTTATAGCATTACAGAAGGTTTAGTAAAATTGGATGCTACACCCGGTGAACTACCGAGAGATCGGAAAGTCTCCAATCAACCTTATGTAGAGAATGCCGATGGCGGGAGTACTCTAGTGCACCGAAGGCGATGCTGAAGTTGCACTGACCAGAGTCGGGAGTCTAAAGATTGCATAAGAGTATTAAAGGCACCTAAAGTGTCTAAAAGCATTGGTGGATAGTGGGAGTCTGATGGGAGAGTCATACCAGGGAGAAAGGTAAGAGGAATCGGTTTGCAAAGGCCCGCTTCTATATCTAGCCACACAGGTCTACTCGGTACTGGATCTTCCAACCAACGAGCACCTTGTTTGAGAAGAAAAGATCAAGGGAACACTTGAGTAAAATCGCCACCAAGTATTAATGGGGCATTGGCAGAGGCCAAGGCCAACTGCGCAATACTTGCATAGTAAGCAGGGTTGTCCACATTCGGGGCATAATGCAAATACACGTGAATTCACTATCTCCAACCTCAAGGTGTACACGGGCCCATCTACCCTCCTTGTCAGCGCTAATATCAGGTACAGTAGCGTGCTAAGACTTCTTAACCAGAGTGGCTATCCCGTACCATTTGAAAACGGTGGGAGAATAGGCAGCTACCATGTGAGGCTTAGCATTGAGTTTCAGTGTTTCAGCAGAGTTTAAATGCGTTTCCTGAAGAAACACTAAATCAACATGCTCATGGCTAAGATAGCTAAGGATTTTCTTTCCTTTGAGTGGACCATTAATGCCTTTGACGGTGAATGATAAGATTTTACATAAGGCCATTCAGAAAAGTTAAAAATTCTGAGCATGATAGCACACATAATTTCACTATGTCCCTCAAACTGACTGTATCTGGCTGTACACATGACATAGGAAAAATAAACTAATATAATACAATGAAGCGCCCCACATTAACAAAGAAAACCGCAGTACGGTAGAGGAGAAGCAAAACCCCAAAATTACTGGCGACCATGTGTCTGCGGGGAGAAACCCCCGAGAAGGCCGAAATTGAAAAAAACACATAACCTGTAGGACTGTGCGTGCTCCGAATCCGACCGAGGCACACATCATGAAGGGATAGGAGACCAAAAAACAAAAGTCATATAGAGAAAGAAAGAAAGTCCAGGCTATTTCTGTGCTTGGCTATGACCGCCGCATCGGGCCCTTCAAAATGGCGGATAGAGCCGGCAAATAAGAGTCCAAGATTTGGGATTAGCGCATCTGCTCTGCTTCTTTGGAGTCTAAAAATGCTGATAGTAGATCAGGATCTTCGAACGTCCTGGTTTGGTTGTGGAGAGTCACTCGGAGCTTCGCTGGATACAACAGGCCAAAGCGAGCCTGTAGCTGTTGAAGTCGAGGGCGAAAAGCAAGGAGTTTCTTCCGCCGGTCAACGGTAGGCTTTGCCAAATCAGGAAAGAAGGAGACCTTACAACCTTCAAATTCCAAATGATGATTCGCTCGGGCAGCATGTAAAATTTGTTCCACTTGTTGATATCGTAGCAAGCTAAAGACAATAGGCCGGGGGGTCGTGCGGTTGAGCGCCATGTGGGCAGGAACACGGTGTGCTCGATCGATTTCCAGTTCTCTGTGAAAAGTGATCTTCAGCAAGGAGGGAAGAGTTTTGAGCAAGAATTCTCTTATATCTCCTGCTTCCACCCCCTCCGGCATTCCGAGGAGCCTCACATTGTTGCGACGGGCTCGATTATTGCTATCTTCTAACTCCTTTTGAAGATTCTGTATCTGGCGCTCAGCCTCGTCCAGTTTGCCCAAGCGCACCTCGTGCGAGTCGAGGACCCCCGCCATGTTGTCCTGCCGTAATGAAAGACTTTCAAGTCGGTCCTGGAGCACTCCAAAGTCTTCTCGCATGGCTCGAAGCGCTTCTCCATTGGACTGCACCAATTCCTTCACGCCGCGTATTTCCTCCAAAATCTCCAGGTGCATCTCGGGGTTTTCACGAAATGGAACCATCTTCTGTGGGGAGGACACCTCTGTTTTGGAGCGTTTTCCGTGAGAAGAAGAAGGAGACCCGAAGTCCAAGCGCGCTGGTTTATGGGCCGCCATTCCCCCCGAGGTGCCCCGGTCAGCTCGGAGCGAAATAGTAAATTTGTATAGGTATTAAGTCAGGATTCTAAGTAGGCCTCTCGGGAGCTTCA
Source organism: Ichthyophis bannanicus (assembly GCA_033557465.1). Classification (NCBI taxonomy): domain Eukaryota; kingdom Metazoa; phylum Chordata; class Amphibia; order Gymnophiona; family Ichthyophiidae; genus Ichthyophis; species Ichthyophis bannanicus. Next base: position 1,527,054,634 of record CM066032.1, read on the forward strand.
ACGCAAAGCGTCTTACCCGCTGGACATCAGGCTCCGCCCCCCTTTATTTAATATTTAATATCTATGCAAACACCTTCTCTGCATGTGTACATAAGTTTAGCATTTAGTAATGTTTGCTGTTAGCTTTGTTTGCTTTTCTGCATGATTCACAACGCCCTGTTTTAATGTAAACCATTTTAAGTTTGTTAAAATGTTATATGTAAACTACCTTGATTATGTTGAGAAAGCGGTATATAAAACTCACAAATAAATAAATAAATATACCTGTTTCTGACATTGGTGTATGTATTCAATGGCCTACCCCTGGGGAATAATTTACTTGGTACTGTAATTAGGATAGCGACTTTAATTGTTATGGGGTACACCTCATTCTCAGTGCATCGTCTTTGTCCATTTCTTTATTAAATAGTCATATATGGATCTTAACACACATCTTCACCAAATGATTTGGGGGGTTGTTTCAGAGGTATTCCCACATCAAGACATTAGCATTTACATGTATGGACAGCCATACACATGGAAATGCCATCTTAGGCATCTCATTCATGTCAAGATGCTTACCACATTAACATTCCCCAGAGGGTGCGGTGTGGGAAGTATGGGGGGGGGGGTTTGGGCAGGCAAACGGTATAGACATGGATTCCCCTATTCACATATCATAATGCGATTGCATTACTGGGCTTGTGTGCATCAGTGATGCTAAGGGCTATGCTATCGGTAGTTTAACTATTGGCAGGGTCTCACAAGATGGACAGGTCTCAGCTGAGGTGCCAGACCAAGACAAACCACCCATCTGGGCAGCAGCAGAATGGGACAGTGTTGGCGGCAGAAGATCACATTTCTGTGACAAGAGAAACACCACTAAACTTAAACTGCGCGGAGGAAAGGCCTGGCAATCTACCTCTGTATCTTGCCATGAAAACCCAATGGATAATCACAACAAAACAAATTAATGGGCTGGAAGATGAGACACCCAGGTTGGAAGGCACTCAACTAGATACTGGGGAGGAGCTAAAGACTTTTAAGAGTAAAGCCAGAATTTATGATGTGGTTGAATCAAAGCCCTCGGGACATCTGACCGCCGATGTAGCCGGGCATGAAATGAGAGCCAGAAGCTGTAAAGATATCTTACAAATTGGGATATGGAAAGTATGAAGCATGAACCAAGGGAAGTTGGAGGTGGTCAAGAATGAAATGGAATGTGTACAACTTGATCTGTTAGGTGTCAGCAAACTGAAATAGACTGGCATTGGGCACTTTGCATCAGATGATCACATGGTCTACTATGCTGGAAATGAAAGACAAAGAAGAAATGGTGTTGCATTTATAATAAAAAATGTAACTTGCAAGAACTGTAATGAAATACAATGCAGTGAGTGAACACTTGGGGTATGTTTACTAAACATCGATAATGTAGCAGCGGCTATGTTATTGCGCGAAATGTAATGTTATCGCATGATAAATTAACGTTATCGCATGATAGCATTACTTATCGCACGATAACGTCTCCGGCTGCGTTAAGTCACACAGAGGGTGGAGAGAGGGCAGAGAGAAGGGGTCAATGGTTGGGGGTGGGGGTGGGCGGAGAGAGGGCCCTGCTACACTAACACCGGGATCTTAAGGCCCGAACATTACCACGAGTGAAAACCTGGCATTAGAGGCACATTTGCAGGAGAGAGAAACCATTTCAGTCAGCAATGTACAGCAAAGGCAGGGAGACCAAGAAAAGTGATAGTAGTGCTACATGTGCAGCAACAGCATAGTGCCCAAGTATGAAAGGGCACTATGGTGATGCTGTAAATGGAGTACAGGGGGCTGCAGGCGGGACATGCAGAGAGGCAGCTGGGGCACATGGTGGACTAGGCATATGCCTAGGTGGCACATAGGAAGCATAAACTGAAAATCAGCAAGATAGCAACTGGCTAAGGTCAAACATGCCCACGAGTGTGTGTCCCACAGTGTCCCAGGGGACAGTACCCAGCAGGTACCCCAAAGGGCACATAACATTGTAGGCAGTACCGGGGGGAAGCGTGGATGTCTATGTAGGCACCCCTACCCCAGACCCCACACCATAGGCAGTTGCCTACCGGCACACTAGATGGCCTGGGACTGCGCACCACCAGCACCACCAGCATAATGGCATGTCAGCATGGTGGTGGAGGGGTGCTGGTGGTGGAGGGGGCAGTGGCATCTGCCCACAGCAGACCAAAGCCAAGCCCTGTTTAGGTGGCTGGCGTGCAGTGCAACAGATAAGGTCTGTCTGAAGAACAGTCATGGTATCCCCAGGGAATGACCTACCTCTGGGGCAACAGTTTGGTGCAGTACACACAGCCAATGTGTTCAGGGGCAAAAGGTCACAGGTTCAAGTCCCAGTTGTGGCTCCTACAGACCATGTCCTCATATTTTACCCTCCAGAGCACATACAACATAAACATGTGCACTCCCTAGAGCAGGGGTGTCCATCCCTGTCCTGGAGGGCCACAAACCAGTCAGGTTGGCAGGATATCCCTAATACATATATATCTCATGCATATTCATTAGGACTATCCAAAAAACCTGCCAGGTTTGTGGCCCTCCAGGACTTGATTTGGAGACACCTGCCTTACACCTCTATGATTTAAGATTGTGAGTGGACAAGGTGCAGATATCCTAGACATCAAAAGGGTAGGTAGACTTTGCCACATTTCTCCTCTATTAGACAACATTTTATTTTGGTGATGGTGAGAAGCAAGGAGGAATGTGACAAGGTTTATCTACTCTTTTGATGTCTAGGACATCTGCACCTTGCCCACTCACAATCTTAAATGATAGAGGTGTAAGGCAGGGGTCTCCAAATCCAGTCCTGGAGGGCCACAAACCAGTCAGGTTGGCAGGATATCTCTAATGCATATATATCTCATGCATATTCATTAGGGCTATCCCATAAACCTGCCAGGGTTGCAGCCCTCCAGAACAGGGTTGGACACCCGTGCCCTAGAGCATCGGCCAACAGGGGCACAAACACCCACACCCATAGGCTCCACTATTCAAAGCCTCATAGAGAGTCAGGCTTTTGGGCCCTGTGTGGAGCAGCAGTTACCACCACTAGCACCTGCATACCTTAGCACCGTCATAAACATGGAAACACGTGCTACATATATCAAAAGGTTCCTATGATTGATTTCAGATAACAAATTCTAACTTAAGCACAATTTGTTAACAGAGATTCATCATAGCAACCTTTCTGATATATATGGAGTGTGTTTCCTTTTTTTCTGACAGTGTTTACCACCCCGGAGAGTGACCCTAACAGTATTGAATACCTTAGCAATGCCTGCACTGTGCTCAGGCCTGGTGTGGCGGGAAGGACTGCCAACCACTTCTATCTTTGCACAATGCTGAAATAGGTGTGGGAGTGTGTGTATGTCTACCCAGTGTTTTGTGGCTGCCTACACCTTACTGAGCCCCCAAAGCTTGCACTGTCTCCAGTGTTAGCCTGCCAATGTGCATAATGAGGAGCAAGGTATTGTGGGTATGGCCTGGACAGGGCGGTCTGGGCAGGATGCATCTTCACAGGGCATAAGGCAATGGCTGGGACATTGTAGTGCCTGACCACCACCTGAACGGACAGGGTGGCCACAGCATGTCATGCTGGAAGGTCACTCTCACCCTGACTGAGCAGTGACCATGGCATGTCTAGGTTCCCACATAGTGCTATGCAGTGCTTTTTCCAAGTGATATCTCTGAGTTACCTTTTCTGGGGCCCAATCACTGACATACCTGCTTGGTGTTTGTGCTTATATCCCACTTCTGAGTGCACTATGTATTGGCTAGCAGACTGTCTGCATTTAGTATGTGTATGGCTGGAACACCTTGCAGGGTGCAGCAGGTATGGACTGACTGTGCTCTCTGCTGGTGAATGTCAGATTGTGGTGGGGGGTAGCTGAGCTTTTCCAGGTCTACTGCCAGTGCCCTATCTGATTAGTACAGATTTGCATTGGCTGCCCTGGAGGGCACTCTTTCTCCAGCAGGACAGGGGGTTGATGGTCCCACAGCCCTTCACCATGTCCCCTCTACTGTTTCCATTGCAAAGATGTAGATCCTGTCCCCCACCCTGACCCAGAGAGGGCAGGTTGGTAGGTGGTGCTACATAATCCACATGTGGGTCCAGACACCCCCCTGCTCTTATAACAAGTGACCCTGACAACCACACAGGATATGCACTATTCTGGGTGCTTCATAGTCCACAAGGGCTAGACATGACTGGGGAATACAGATGGACAAAGAATTATCTTAGGTGTGTCTGCAAGGACTACCTATCACACACTGGCATTGATGGGGACCTGCAGTATAGCCTATCTCAGCCAAGCCAGGTACTGCGGACCTGGTGCTGGGTGCCCCACCTCACCCTCAGGGTGAGCACAGGAACTGCACAATGTCACGGTCTGTAGCTACTCTGTGCCAGTAACACACACAGTCAGTTCCCCCTACCAGGCTGAGGTGCTGTTGAGGCACATACCCCATCCTATGATCAGATGTAGACTGCTGTTCTGCATGTGCATTGCATCATGGGTACTGGTGGGTTTACCCTATCCTGGTAACCACAGCAGATATTTCATGCGGTGACCTGCAGTCTTTCTGCAGCCAGCCAGTGCTGTGATTAATGCTATAGAGGTGTAGTCCACTGGTTAATACAATAACTACCGAACCAGAGGTCATGGGTTTGATCCCTCAGAGTTCTCATCTAATAAGGCTGTATGAGGCAATCCCTTTTCTTGCCTGTAACAGTCAGACACATCTCTACAATTTGTGCTGCCAGCAGAAACACCCTCACCTTAGTGCCGTAACCTATAGGGCACATTATAAAGTGCCTTGTCAGCCAAGGCGCTGTATAATGTGCCCTATGAGGCACCTTAGGTTACGCTGAGCAGATGGGATTTGCCTGAAATATACAAATGTACAGTGCTTGAATAGGAAGGATCCCCTGAAGAAACTCTTTGGAGTGAAACGCTTATAAGGTGCCAGGACGTGGCATCAGGGCATATGAAATAACATTGAACAACGAAGATAAGCACTTTTTGTTTTTGTGGGGATCCCTAATAGATAAGACATTAAATATCATGTGTGAATTGTTTTAAGAGGTCGTTGATGTGAGTATGGCATTGGCATAGTTGAAGTGGTGCATAATCAATGCCGATATTAGTCTGAGACCTATACACACACACGAGAGTTGTAAGATCTAGCGGGTCCCCTTATTATAGAATAAACGTCATTTGACATAACATTTGCCTTGAGGAAACTTTGGAGGAATTTACAACAAGCAGTTGGTAGTTCAATCCTCTATAACTTTGACCTATATCACGAGTGTTAACATAGAAATTTTTAGGGCATTTGTAAGGTGAGCCTTTATTTTCTTTTGTTTTATGGGTAATTTATTTTTATATGATTAAGTGATTGAGTCTAACTGCAGGCTTTTTCAGTTTTATTAGCTATGTACAAGTGCTTTGATAAGGCTGTGGAAGGCGACAAAAGCAATGGTCATGGTTGGCCTTTCTTGCTAACAGTATTACCTGAGTTGCACATGTGAGCACCATAGTACATTTGCAATTGTTTATCATCGTATAAGCTAAGTATATCTAACTACAGCTTTTGTCAAGATTTTGTAATGTTCCTTTGATGGGTTGTAAGCATGGTTATAAAACTGTTATTGTGGAGAGACATTTCTGTTGTGATTTAAAAACCCTTTAAGATGCCAGTAACTCCATTAGTTGAGCTCCAGTAACACTATTAAGGTTTAGTTTCAAATTTTTTATCTATGTAATATTGTTATAAGGGGTCTCCCAGTAGAGACTTTAAAGGGTCCAATCTTGTTTGAGAGCCCTTCTCTGCCATTGCCATCTCCACACTTTGTTCATTCCACCTTTCTGCCCCATATGTCTGCAGTAAACTACCCGAGTCAATATGTCAGGTTCTGTTTCTGGACCTATTGAAATTTCAAGCTAAAACATACTTCTACTACTACTACTACTAATCATTTGTATAGCACTGCAGGTGGTATGCAGCGCTGTAAGTATAGATGTTTATGTTTTATGCTTTATTGAATTTTCTATACCGCCTTTTGTCTGGTGTACAAAGTGCTTTACAATATAATAAAAGTGAGGGGGAAAAGAAGGAACAGGTACTACAATGAAATGATAGGACAGTAGGGGCAGGAAAACACAGAGGAAGGGAGACTAGCAGAAGCAACCATCAGAGATGAGAAGTCACACAAGAGAACAAGACACAAGCAAGAAGTCCCAACACCACCAATGAGGCCCCGACCGGCGTTGGCCAAGAGAGTGGAGAACGAAACTCCTCCCCACCCCCCTGCCCAAGGCCAATCAGGGCCCCGGAATGCCTCTGAAAGTTAAAGCGCCATCAGGTGCAAGGAAAAAAAGAAGCTCCGACACCACCAAAGAGGCCCCAAGCCGCGTCAGCCAAGAGAGTGGGAAGCACAACTCCTCTCCGCTCCCCTGCCCAAGGCCAATCAGGGCCCTGCACTGCCTTTGAAAGTTAAAGTGCCATCAAGTGCATCTGCACCTTGTGGGCCCATACCTGAGGGTCTCGCCAGAGGACCCTTTGGTGTAGACCTTAGGCGGGGCCATTAACAGCACAGAAGAACACTGGCAATCAATACCTCTCAGTACCAAAACCCAAGCATCAGATTTAATCGCTCACTACCCATTCAAATGCTCCCTTATTAATGCCTGCTCAAATCTCAACAAGATCCAAATTTTAGCAGACTATATATAAGTCACCGACACTGACATCATGTGCATCACTGAAAGTTGGATCTCAAGCTCTGACAATGTACTCTTCAACCAGTTGCTATCACCTCATTACAATCTCTTCAACCTCCCCAGAACTGACAGAAGAGGTGGAGGGGTTCTAATACTGACAAAGAAACACCTGAATTTCACCATGGTCAACTCCCAGTCCCTACAAAACACTAGACTTCCTCACTATCACCAATAGTGAACACACTATTGGGGTCATTGCAACCCACGAATAGCAGGGTTAGACATCCCAATTGGACGTCCATCCCCACTATTTGTGCTCTTCCTGCCAGCAGCTAACTTCCCCGCCGGTTGTACAGGGAAGTTAGAAGGGGAGGGGAAGGGGTGGATTGGGGCGGAATTAGGGCGGGTGGTCGTCTGCCCTGGGCATACAGGGCCGATTCTAATGTCGGCAGAGATCGGCAGGCCCAGGGCCAGAAAGTGGCAGGAGGGTGCAGTGAGCATTCCCCGCAGCCCAACCCTGGTCTTGTGAAGCCGGATTGTGGGTTGGGCTGTGGGGAATGCAGTGCAGGAGCCAGCGGCCGAGATCACGGCTTTACAATGGAACCGCAGTGCCATGGCAACTGGACGCCATGATGCCGTGGATCCATTGTAAAGCCCAGACTGAGTCGGGGATGGCCTGTATGTGCAAGCCAGGCTGAATCGCACTCCCACAAGATTAGAATTGTGACGCCCTCTGTACCTCCGGCTCAGACTGGGCATACAGAGGGCTTGTACGTCCGAGACAGAATTGGGCCTTATATACTTAACATTTATTTATTTATTTATTTCAAAGGTTTTTATACCACCTTATCAGGCAATCAAAGTAGTTTACAAGAAACAAAACATAAACATTTACAATTAACAGAGTTAACTTTGTACATCAAAACAGTAATTAACTATGTACAGTGTAACTAGTTTGGTTTACAGTGCAACTAGTTGTGATTATTAACATTCAGTGACTATTTACTATGAGGTTAATGGCAGATATCTACAGTGCTGTTAGTAGGTGCATTGGATGTATCAAGTGCATGGTTTATTTATAGTGGGTGTGTAATTGAGTCTGCTTGGTATGAACCATAGTGCTCCATAAAGAGTAGTGTATTAATTCTTTTTCTGAAATCCGCTAGGTCTTTTATATCTCTCATTTTTGGTGTGAAGGAGTTGCATAAGATTGGTGCATAATATGAGAAGGCTCTGCTGCTCATTTATTTGTTGGCTTTGCAGAAATCTGCTGGGAAGGTTAAGACGTTCTGGGTGCATCCCCTTCTCTGGTGTCTGGGATTTTGCTTATTAGTGTGGTAGGGTGAAAAGATGATATGTTGTGGAGCAACTTGAAGATAATGATTCAATTTTTGTATTTGCTTCTACTGGGGATAGGAAGCCAGTGTAGTTTGTGCAGGATTGGAGTGATGTGTTCAGATCTAGATGCCCTCATGATTACCCAAGCTACTATATGTTGTGTCAATTGCAACTGTGATAGTGCTTGCTTGGAGAGACCCTATAATATGCTATCATAGTAGTCTATGTGGGGATTAATCTTTGACTGTATGACTGTTCTGAAATCTGATGGGTCCAGTAGGGGGTCTTAGCCATTGCAACATCTTAATCTTTCTATAAATGGGCTGGATGGATTTGTTTGTGAGAGGCTCAGGGTTTTATCTAGGATAATGCCTAGGTAATTTATTTGTGTCAAATGCTGAATCAATGTCAAGGAATATTATTTTGAATGCTTTCTTTTTTTACAATTGTTATTTTATCTTTATGCAACTTTTATAATACAACCAAGAATGCAATCTTGTACAGAAACTGGGATATGATAAACAAACAAAATCAAAAAAGGAAATAAATTATAGGAAAAAATAATACACTCAATCCCACTCCAGCCCACCAAAGAAAGGATCCAAGAACAGGAAAACACCCATACCAAAAACAAAAGAAAAAATAACACAGGCATAAACAACCAGTATCACATAATTTCACGGTGGGAGTTCAGGAAGATCAACAGTTGGGAAGGCTAAAAAAATACATAGGAACAAGCTTGATATTTAATCAAGCATTTGCAAGGATATTTCAGGAAAAAGAGACCTCCACACCAGGATGTAATAAGAGAAACATTCGCCCCCTTTTCTGGGTTTTCATGGGCAAAATCCGGATACATTCGAACCAATAAACCCTTAAAATGAACAGTTCTCTTTTGCAAAAAAAATCTTCATTAACCAATCTTTATCTGATAATAAAGCTAAGGTAATCAAGAGTGTAGCAGGTTTAACTTCATCATCTAGAGATTTCTCCAGAATTGCAGTAATATTAAGACTATCAACTCGAGGGGGGGCGGAGCCTGATGTCCAGCGGGGTAGACGCTTCGTGCTGAAGCTCCCGAGGGGCCTACTCAGAATCCTGACTTAATATCTACATAAACTTAATATTTTACTCCGAACTCACCGGGGTGCCTTGGGGGAAATGGCGGCCCACAAGCCAGTGCGCTTGGACTTTGGGTCTCCCTCTTCTTCACATGGAAAACGCTCCAAAACAGAGTTGTCTTCCCCACTAAAGATGGTTCCACTTCGGGTAAGCCCCGAAATGCAGCAGGAGATCTTGGAGGAACTACGTGGTGTGAAGGAACTGGTGCAGTCCAACGGAGAAGCGCTCCGAGCCATGCGAGAAGATTTCGGTATGCTTCAGGATCGGCTTGAAGGTCTTTCACTACGGCTGGACAACATGGCGGGGGTCCTCGATTCGCACGCGGAGCGCTTGGTGAACTTGGACAAGGCTGAGCGGCAGATACAGAATCTTCAAAAAGAGTTAGAGGATTGCAATAATCGAGCCCGTCGCAACAATGTCAGGCTCATAGGAGTACCAGAGGGTGCGGAAGCAGGAGATCTGAGAGAATTTCTGGTTAAAACTCTCCCCTCCTTGCTGAAGATTACCTTTTACGGAGCTCTGGAAATTGACCGCGCATATCGTGCTCCCACCAACATCGCACTTAATCGGACGACCCCCCGGCCCATTATCTTTCGATTACTGAGGTATCAGCAAGTTGAGCAAATTTTCGAAGCCGCCCGGGTGATTCAACATCTGCAGTTTGAAGATCATAAGGTCTCCTTCTTCCCCGACTTGGCAAAGGCCACAGCTGACCGGCGGAAGGGACTCCTTGCTTTTCGACCTAGACTTCAACAGTTACAGGCTCGCTTTGGCCTCTTATATCCGGCGAAGCTCAGAGTGACTCTCCATAACCAAACTAGCACCTTCGAAGATCCTGCTCTGCTAGCAACATTTTTAGATTCCAAAGAGGCAGACCAGATGCGCTAAATCAGCAACTCGGATATACTCCGCTGGAACTGCCCGTCATTTTGAATGACCCGACGTGGTGATCATTGTCTAGAATAGAGACTGCCTGGACCTTTCTTTCTTTAATATCTACCTTTCTCCGTCTCCTTTTCCTCCATGATGTGCACCTCGGTTGGATTCGGAGCACGCACAGCTATACCGCTTATCTGTCTCAATTAGGCCTTCTCTGGGGTTTCACCCCGCAGACATCAGGTCGCCAGTAATTTCTGGGGTTTTGCTTCTTCTCTAAGGCACTTCGGTGCTTCTCCTGTTATATAGGGCGCTTCATGATTTTATTGTTTTATTTTTATCAGATCGTGTGTATAGTCATTTATAGTTGATATGAGGGACATTGCGCAACTCGGTGCGCCATCATGTTTCTTTCTCAGAATGTTTGACTTTGTTGTATGGCCTTCTGTATACTCTTGTCATTGAACGGAAGAGGCATTAATGGTTCAATCAAAAGAATGACCGTTCTTGTTATTTTAATCATGACCATACTGATGTAGTGTTTCTTCCGGAACCCCATTTCACCTTCGTTGCACCACTGAAACTCACTGCCACACCTTATATGATGGCTGCCTTTCTCCCGCTGTTTCTAAGCGGTGCGGGGTAGCCATCTTGGTTGAGAAATCTTTGCCACCCACTGTACTGGATACTAGTTTTGATGGGGAGGGTAGTTGGGCCTGTGTATATTCTAGGTTGGAGATTGTGAATTCCGTGTATTTGTATTTATGTTCCGAATGTGGATGACCCTGTTACTGTTACCTGGTGGTGACTTTTGCCAAGTATTTGATCCTTTGATAGATAGATTGTTGCCTAGAACGCGAGGTCCACCCAAGAGTCTCTACACCCTGCCAGCTCTGATGAAAGATCTTGTGCGAGTAGATATATGGAAGCTGCTTTGCCCATCTGACTTAGAGCTCACCTTTTCTCAGCCCCCCCATCACTCATAATCTAGATCTGATTTTTTTTTTTCTTCTTTCCTCAGTACTACTTTTCCAAGTGGACATATACTCCTGATAGGTCAGCTAATTGGAAAGCCATCCAGAGCACTTGATGCTGGACATGCCATTTGCCTTTGGTCTATTAAATTCCTGTTAAGTATGATTGTCCCGCATCACAGTATTACTGGAGTTTGGTCTGGGGTCGTCTTCATTCTGTTTTATATTTTCCGGAACTCCTCTTTGGGGAGATTGTGGGGCTCCGCTCAGCTGCGGGGATCCCCTCTCTTCCTAAATTGGCTTACTTCCTTTTAGCCTTTATGCTGGGCCTTGCTATTTCCTGGTTCCTCACTCACGAAATATTGGGAAAACAGCTCTTTTTTGAGCTCTAATGAACGGTAATCATATCTGTTTTCATTGCAAATTTGTGCAAATACCTTATATGTTGGCCTCTTCCGTTCAAACCACTCATTATTGGTCTTGCTAGAAGACGCTCCACGATTATGTTCAAACTATTCAATGCTCTCAGTTGACTGTTTGATTCTGTATTAATCTCTGTCACATGCTCATCCGGTATCATAGACTCTACTTCTGTTTGTTTGATGTACAATAATTGTTGTATGTAAGCGCTTATATGATGATTCTTATCAGCTTAGAGAAGAAGCATTGGGGTGGGGGGTAATTGGGGTTGCTTTCTTTATCGTATGTGTGTATTTGTTTCTTTTGGTGTGTTGTTACTTTTGTTTGTTGCAAAATGAAAATAAAAGTTTAAAAAAAAAAAAAGACTATCATCTCGACCCAACTCTGGATCATCTCTCCTTACCTCCTCCTTCTTACTGTAGAGGAGGGAAGATAATAAACCCAACGCCTCCTATTAGCACCTCTATGTGCTCGTAGGAGTGAAACACGGAGAGGCGCCGATGGGAGGCATTGGGAAGAAGACACATTAAGGGAAAGAAGACACGTTAAAAAGAAGAAAAAAAGACAAAAAGACAACACATTAAGATAAGCATGTCTTATATAAGATAGATAAGAACAATTTTTAAGGAAGAAGAATTGCATTAAATTGGACATTGATGTGAGCAGGCACTGATAGTTCTGACAAATTTAATGTCAGTAAAAATTGTGCCGATGAGTCTGAGACCTATATGCAATTTAAATTGTTTACAACTGTTAAAGTGAAGTAAGATTGATATCTAGATCAAAATTACCTATTGACAACGATAGGGGTTTAATACTTATAGAGTGAATTGGGTATTTAACTGAGACAGTACATATCGCTCTGAGAAAACGCCCATTTAGATTGTGTTGAACTTTCTGAGACAACAAAGTCACCTGTGGTATCAAAGCAGACCCCAACTGTACTATAGCATTCCAAATCTATTCCAACATGAAAATCTCAGGTTGTTGAAAAGTGAAGGCAGAAAGAGACTCCTCAATTGCCGCAGAACAACCCTCTCGTTCTCCCGATGATGAAGCACGGCTCTGTAAGACAGTCACAGTCACTGTCCGGTCTCCAACTGCCAGCACAGGATGAGCGTTGCAAACCTGCTGATCCGGGAGGAGCTACACTCCCTGAACTGGAGATCCCAGGAAAGCCCCCTGGCCGCCAGCATCTACACCAATGCTAACAGTGTCAGCATGCTGCGGCTCATCTGGGGACTCCTGAATGCAAGGCTCTTTCATTGTGCGCCTCAAAGCAGGAAAGACAGAATCACTGTCCGAATTCAGCTCCAAGCCACCTAACTCTGGAGCAGACACAGCCGGACTATACTCCCCTGCTTGAACTGGTTGCTGAGCTGACCAGAGAAGAAAGGCATTGAGCGGTCCAAAGACCTAAGGCAATGGAGTGGAAGTCGAGAGAGGCAGCGAGAGACAGACAGCCCCCTTTCTCTTCCACTTCCTTCCCAACAGGAAATGCTGACAGCTCAACCTTACCTGCAATCCGCCATCTTGGATCATGAATGCTTTCTTAGGGGCTTCTATTTCTTTAATTAGGTTATTGAAGAGGGTTTCAACCCCATGGTGGATACTGAATCTGTTCTGGTGTGGATCCAAGGGGGCGTTGTCATCTAAGTGGTTTTGCAGCTGACTTTGAACTATTAATACTTTTGCTATCTAGGGGAGGCTTGATATTGGGCAGTAGGAATTCGGTTGTAGTCTGTCCAGTGTCTTGCATTTTAGAATTGGGTGGATAGAAGCCTGCTTCAGTGACTTTGGCATATAACCTTGGGATAGTGAGAAATTAACTATTTTTAGCATAGCTGGCGCCAATTCGTTACGGGACATTTTTACCCAGCTGACAGGGCATGGATCACATGGAGATGAGGTAGTTTTTATTGCTGTGATTATTTGTTCCAGGGGTTCTAAATTGACTGTGGTGAGGGTATGCCATGCCGGTATGTTAGGTATAGGTTCTGGTTTATCTGTTGGTGAATCGTAGGTGTGGAGAGATATCTTGGTACAGGAGAGGTTAGCTAGTACCTGTGGGCTGATGAAAGTGGAGGGATCCTCTCTGTGTGGTGATTTGTTTAGTGACTTCACAATCTCAAAGAGCTCTCTTAGCCTACTGAGTAATTACATTAGTAACCTGGTATGATTTTCTCTCTTAATTCTATTGATGGCCTCTATAGGATTGTGTTCACGTATTGTCCCCTGTCAACCGTGAGCTTGGATTTCCTACATTTTCTTTATAGTTTGTGCAGGGCTCTCTTTAGAGTTCTCAGCTTATTGCTGTACTAGCACTTCTTGTGGCCTTGGGCAAGTCACTTAACCCTCCATTGCTCAGAAAAATCCAAGTTATCAATGTCCCTGTTTAATGTACATTTACCAAGTTTAAGTTACAATGTAAACCGCTTTGATTGAAGTGATAAAGCGGTATAAAAAAACAGTTCAATAAATAAATAAATATGTTAGACTTTCTAGTACTTCCTTTATATGTGTTTGCTGGGGCAGCTGCAGCTTTAGATAGTACAGAGTTCCAGCTATCCAGTAGGATATTTATATCAGAGGTATCATGGTTGAACTGTGGAATATATCTTGTAGGAATGAGTCTTTGTTGTTATGTTTTAAAGCGTGCCTTGGTAGTGGGTTTGGGTATTTGTCTGTGAGCTGTGATATTCTGTGGGTTCTTGAAGGTGATGCTGAAATGGTCAGACCACAGGATAGTTTGGGTTTATTAGAAGGGGGTTTGTCTTTCTAGTAGTATACTTGGGATGAATATTAGATCTAGAGTGTTTCCTTTGCTGTGTGTTGGGGAGTTTACAATTTGTGTGTAGTCCATTTCATTCATAGCTCAAAGGAATGAGTATGCTTGTGTGGTGTTGACTGAGGCAAGATTAAGGTGACCTAGGAGAATTAATTCTTTGTTAGGGTATGTGTGGGTGCATACTGCTTCAAGTATTGTACTTAGAGCAATGATTTCCCTGTTTACTTCCATGTTAATTTTCCTGTTACTTGTAATAGGTCTGTTATATCTGACCAATTGTTGTATTGTTTCAATGTAAACCACACTGATGACAAATAGCGCGGTATATAAGAAAATTAAATAAATAAATAAATAAATTGGGATCTTGAGATGGGGATCTATATGCCAGGCAAAATGTGGTCTCTTTGGTTTTGACTATGAGAGTGTCCAGACCTTCATAACTATTATTGACTATTAGGGAGGGCTTTAGTTCCTTCTTTGATAGGATAATATACAGAAAACCTTCTCCAACACTGATGGACTTTCAGTTCTACTAGATGAAGCATGCACACACAAATCCAACAAACATTTTTTCCTCATGGGTGACTTTAACTTCCCATCCATATCAACGAATCAAGCCAGTGCATTCATGAACACCATGGAAACACTTCAACAAAGCCAGGTAATTGACACACTCACTCCAAAGGTGCACTCCTTGACCTCATATTTGCACCCAACATACTACAAAGAGTTGGATCTAAACATCCAGATTGACCCAGTGCCTTGGTCAGACCATGCTATGATCTCACTCGTACTCCCAAACTATATTCACCTGCCAAACTTCCTCCAACAACAACAACAACAAGAAAGATGGAGATTCAAAGCATTTAACCCACAATCTTTCCTCAATATGTCTTTTCACTTATAGAAACTGACATACCTGACTTAGACAGTTTCTTGGAACTCTGTAATTAATAATGCAGCAGTATTCACAGAACGACGATCTAAGACCCGCCATAAATCTACTCACCCTACCAATTCAGACAAAAGCTCAGGCTATTAGAAAGAAGATGAAAATGATCAAAAGATGCAACCATTATGCAACAATTCCTTAGCAAGCAACTAGAATACAACAATCTATGCAACAGTTGCTGAAAAGAATACTACGCCAATATCCTCATGAAATCTTTTAACCATCCCAGGGAATTATTCTCAATTGTGTCATCCCTCACCAGTGACCCTACTTAAACATATTCCACAAATTCAAAAAAGCAACCTGACCTACAGACTATGGCTAACTTTCTCTGCTGCAGGCAATGCCCGACAACTCCCCAGAACAATAATCCACCACATCAACAAGATAACTCTTCTCAAAACCACACATGGTATATTTTCAGCCTAATATCAAAGACAGAACTCTCAGACATCATCAATAGTATCAATACCACAATCTCCCCACTGGGTCCATGTCCAGTGACATGGATAAAATCCCTTCAATATGAGTTTACCCCGACTATTTTAAAGATAGTCCATACCTCCCTTTCTCAAGGATACTTTCCCCCAGCCCTGAAATAGGCTTCAGTATGCCCTATACTGAAGAAATCCTTATTAGACCTAATAGACCCCAGTTCATTCAACTGATCACCAGCATCCCATTCCTGTCTAAAATAATTGAAGAAACTATACAACACCAGCTACAAGACTATGTTGATTCTCATGCTCCATTGAACTCTCAACAGCATGGCTTCCGCCCATGGCATAGCATTGACATACTCTTCACTGCCCTTTTCAAACACGCTCATCAGAGACCTAGACAAGCCCCACCATGGATTTGTTATGATCTTCCTTGACATCAGTGCTGCCTTCGACTTGGTATCACACCACCACACTCTGCTAGCCAGACTCTGCTAGCCAGACTCATAAACATAGGCCTGATCAACAACATATTAAACTGGTTCACATCCTACCTCTCAGACAGAACCCTGCAAGTAAAAGTTGGATCCAGCAATTCTAAACCATTTAACATAAAACAAGGCATACCTGAGGGATCAGCCTTGTCAGCCTTACTATTTAATACCTATATACAGCCCATATGCAACCTACAAAGAAAATGGAATATGCACTTTCAACTAAATGCAGACGACATAATGTTCTACATGCCCTTCAACATGCGCACTCTGGATTTCTCAGTCATATCAGACGTCTTCACAGCTGTCACAAACCTTCTCACCAAACTAAATCTTGCAGTGAATAAAAAGAAAATGGAAGCTCTACTAAACTTTAGAGACCCAGCTTTCAAACCTCCAGAAAAAATCATACTCCAACTTGCTGAAATTAACATAAAGAGGGAAGTCAAATACATCAGCATAACCCTCAACAGCAACTTCAACCTGCTTTCAAACATCAAGAATGCAGTCAACACAGCATATCTGAAACTTAGGATCTTCAAAACACTACATTCTCTTCTACAAGACAATGATTTCAGATCAGTCTTCCAGGCCATCATCATGCTCCATCTCAACTACGGCAACATTCTGTATTAGGGACTGCCGAAACAGGCACTATACCCACTTCAACTAGTGCAGAACACTGCTGCTAGAATCCTAACAATACATAACCTCAACTCTCAGGAGACTACACTGATTCCCAATTGCCCAAAGGATAAAGCACAAGACCATAACCACCATCTATATGATTCTTCTTAATCTATCAGCTCCCTGCTTTGAGGATCAAATCTCAAGAGCACCAACAAGACCCAGAAGATCAGCAAATCAGAATCATCTTACCATTCCTCCCTTCAAGACCAAATGTACGCAGCAGACAAGCAATAGAACCTTCTCTCTATTTGCCTCAATGATTTGGAACTCACTACCTGAACCCATTAGATCCACACAATCTTCACAAGATATGAAGAAACTATAAAAACACATCTCTTCATAAAACACTTTCGCCCTAGTGACATTATCTAACTGTATATGCCATAACCACCCACACACCATGGTTTGATATATAACCCCCATAATTATTGGCAAGTTTACTTGCCCTTGTTCTGTGTAAAACAAATCTCTTGAGACTGTATATTGTTGTTTGATGTAAACCAACTTGGATCAAAGTCAGTATATAAAAAAATGGTTAAATAAATAAATAAATAAGTCTTCCAGACGAGGGACCATTCGTGACACTGACCCCTCTCCCATGCCCCTGCAAGCATGGAGGTGAAATGCCTGCCTGAACAGGTAAGTTCTTCCTTGCCCTGTCACTGTGGATCTTCTGGTTGACCTCTGTCTTCAATCTTCCCTCAGTCATTTTAAGGGAAGGAGCCTGACGCACTGACTCAGGTAATTGTTTCAGGCATATGGAGCAGCAAGAGGGAATGAATGAAATCTGGAGTTGGCAGTGGCAGAGAAGGGCACAGATAAAAGGGATTTGCCAGAGGAGTGTAAATTTCGAGGAGAGGTGTGATAAGAGAGGAAAGGTAGGAGGAGCTGCAGAATGAATGCACTTGTAGGTCAGCAGGAGAAGTTTGAACTGAATGCGGAAATGGATAGGGAGCCAATGAAGGGACTTGAGAAGAGGGGTTACATAAGCATAGTGACACTGGCGGGAGATAAACAGAGAAGCTTATCTCTCACCTCTTTAAGGCAGCTTTTTGATCTTGATCCTCTTATTCTCCTGTCCACCACTTATGTGTATCTTTACCATTCCCCTAGATTTACCCCAGTCCCTAGTTGTTTTGTTGCCTGTCTTGATTAGATAAGCTCTGATGAGCATGTACTATTTTTTTTTACATGTATATGTACAGAGCTGTGTATGCCTTGTAGCACTATTTAAATGATAGGTAGTAGTAATAGTTTGGATGATGTGCGTGCATATGACTTTTACAGAATATGTCATACACACATACTTTTCAAGGCCTCCCTTTCTCTGTCCCAAACAAGGCTCTTTTGCTCGCATGTACTTTTACGTGCTATTGGCAATATATGCACACACTTCCAACCTCTATAATATCGCACTTAGAAGTGGAAATGGGCCAAAAAGCACTATGTCTACAGATTACACATGCTAATGCTTCCTCTCTTATAAAATTACCTTCCTAATGCCTTTTCTTTGATGAGAAATCCTAGGTATCCAAATAACAGCTGCCATTTATTTTTCCTCCAGAGGCCAAAAAGTAATTTGGGTAAATCAATGCAGTTAAATAAATAAATTACCAATTGCTATTTTTCTGAGCTCTGTGTGGGCACTAGATAAACAAATACAAAAATTAGTTGAAGTCTTGATGACGGTATGACTACTTGTAAGTTTGAAACTTGAGATAATTAACCCATTTTTCTAGGGGCTCCCTTGCGTCCAATACATGGTATTTACTATACTATGTAAGCCTGAATTATATTGCCTAACTTGAATGCACGTAATTTCATCGATCTTCATAATCCAAGGCAAAACATTATAATTTTATCAAGTGAATTAACACAAATCCATAGTGCTCATAACATCTAGAGTTTCCATAGGAACCTAAAAGACATGAGTGCTGAATGAGCCTCCTGAGATCTCACTTATTAAACCTTGCTGAGGTCTGCAAACTGCCTGAAATAACTAAGAACCTTGTAGAAAACGCAGATGTGCATTTAGAAAACATATTAGGATGCTTATTGAAGTTTATTTATGCTGACTAGCTTGCAGTCTCTTTGCATGTGGGAACAATTTATCCTTGTAAATAAGAATGCAGCCATACTTTGCTAAAGGCCTAGGAGAGCTTCTCACTACTTTGAGATTGGCAGCATAGTAACACAATAAATGATGGCAATTATAAAAAAAAAAAATCCCACAACTCACTCATCCAGTCTGTCCAGTTTTCCAGTCTATATGGCTAAGGATACCTCCCAAAAACCAGTCACATTTTTTCCTCATTTAGTCTTCACTACCTTGAGTAAATGTGTATGCAAGATTTCCAGTTAGCTATCTCCAGTATCCAACAGTATTAAAGTAATCATTGTGTGAACATCATGCCTTTGAGTAATCTGTCCCCATCTCGAGACATCAGCACAAATCACCGTCGTTCTCAGTAAAATAATTTCCAGACTTGACTATTGTAATTCCATCTATGCCAGTTTGTCATGCTCACCTCTTAGAAGACTTCAAACAGTTCAAAACACCACTATACGCATACTCTCACAAGCCAATAAATTTGGTCATGCAACTCCACTTTTCTTTTTTTTTCTTTTTTTATAATTTTCCTTTTTATTAATAATTTCAAAAAAACAATAATTCACAATACAGCTTTAGAAAACAAGGAAACAAATCCAGTCCACATTATGGGGAGCATATACAAAGGAAACTACCACAAGAAAGTAAATTTACACATTTGAAATTTACAAAATTAAGAAATATGTGAGAAAAGGAGCTGCTGACCTAAATTATTCAAACTCTGATTTCAACCTGATGACATAAAACTAAAAAAGTAATATCATACCTAAGAATCCTGCGTCAAAAGAAACGTTTCTAAAGCCGATATCTCCAAGAAAACATATTTGGTGCCCCTTAACGTAACCAAACATTTACAGGGAAACTTAAGGAAAAACGTTGCACCAATAGCTAAGACACGGGACTTTAAAGATAAAAAAGCCCTACGCCGAAGCTGAGTTTTCCTAGAGACATCGGGAAACATATTTATTTTACCCCCACAGAATTCAGCTTCTTTATTAGAAAAATATAAACGCATAACTGAATTTTTCTCAGCCTCAGAAGAAAAGGACACCAAAAGGGTAGCCCTAGTTGAAATCACATCTTGAGAAGATTCAATGAAAGCAGAAACATCTAGGGAATCCAAAGGAGGACCGGTGGGGGGGGGGGGGGCTCCTGCTGAAGTCACACCATGAGTCAACCCCACCTGAGGAATATAGAACAATTTAATAACGTGGTTTAGTATTATCTCAATACCCCAAAATTTCTATCAAATACTTATCAAACAACATTTGAGGGGACAATAAACGAGTATAGGGAAAATTTAAGCATCTAACATTCAAAGCTCTCATATTATTTTCAAGTAATTCCTGCTGAGCATGTAAATAAAGACTATCCTTAATAAAAGACATTGAGGTATTCTGTAATGCATTACAATGAACTTCCAATTTCTGACACTTATTATCCAAAGCAATTATTTGAGAATCATGCTGTGCTAATTTAGCCACGGAATCTTTCTAGAAAACCGAAAATTGAAACACCACAGAGATAAAAGAAACCTCAATCCATGAGAAAACATGCCACACATCAGACAAGGAAATATCATTAGAATCCACAGGAATGATTGGCAGACCATCCCGTTGAGCCTAAAGAAGCTCCTCCGGTACCTGTAAGATCCGAGGTAAAGAAACAGCCACTGGGTCTATAGAGCACACAGGAGGAACTACTGGTGATGACAAGTCCAGTCGTTGAGGCAACCCCTCCAACAGAGGTGAAGAGGTAACTAGGGCACTGGAAACAATGTCAGCAGGAGGGGCAGAGTTAGTAACCCCCAAAGATGACGAGGAGCTATCAAGTATAAGCTGGGATCTGGCTGCAGAACTCAAATCACCCTCCATATATTTCACTGCAACAACGTGCCGATCCATAGGACCCAAAACTTTCACCACCTTAGTGGGATTCACAGTACTCACATTCAGATGATGCTTCCTACGTTTGCCCATTCCAGACTTCCAGCTCCTCAGCTCCTCGAGTGCTGAAGGAGCGCATAAGGAGCTTATCCTGCCCCTTTAAAATGCGCCCCTTCAGAACGCGACTGCTATCACGTACTGCGGAGCAGGCCGCGTTTTTAAGGCCCCCTAGATGATGTCGGGGCCAGGCACCACGAAGATGGACCGGGTGCTCCCAGCTGCCTGCAGGGAACACAAACAACGCAGTGCACACCAGTGATCAGCAAACCTCCTCTGCTCACACGCTCCAACTAACTAGAGTCTCTGTCACATTTTTAAGGCCCCCTGGATGACGTCGGGGTCAGGCGCCACGAAGATGGACCGGGTGCTCCCAGCTGCCTGCAGGGAACACAAACAATGCGGTGCACACCGGTGATCAGCAAACATCCTCTGCTCACACGCTCCAACTAACTGGAGTCTCCGTCGTGTTTTAAAGGCCCCCTGGATGACATCGGGGCCAGGCGCCGCAAAGATGCTCCCAGCTGCCTACAGGGAACACAAACAATGCGGTGCACACCGGTGATCAGAAAACATCCTCTGCTCACACGCTCCAACTAACTGGAGTCTCTCTCACGTTTTAAAGGCCCCCTGGATGACATCGGGGCCAGGCACCGCAAAGATGGACCGGGTGCTCCCAGCTGCCTGCAGGGAACACAAACAATGCGGTGCACACCGGTGATCAGAAAACATCCTCTGCTCACACGGTCCAACTAACTGGAGTCTCCGTCACGTTTTAAAGGCCCCCTGGATGACATCGGGGCCAGGCGCCGTGAAGATGGACCGGGTGCACCCAGCTGCCTGCAGGGAACACAAACAACGTGGTGCACACCGGTGATCAGAAAACATCCTCTGCTCACACGCTCCAACTAACTGGAGTCTCTGTCATGTTTTTAAGGCCCCCTGGATGACGTCAGGGCCAGGCAACGCAAAGATGGATCGGGTGCTCGCTGCTGCCTGCAGGGAACACAAACAACGTGGTGCACACCGGTGATCAGAAAACATCCTCTGCTCACACGCTCCAACTAACTGGAGTCTCTGTCATGTTTTTAAGGCCCCCTGGATGACGTCAGGGCCAGGCAACGCAAAGATGGATCGGGTGCTCGCTGCTGCCTGCAGGGAACACAAACAATGCGGTGCACACCGGTGATCAGCAAACCTCCTCTGCTCACACACTCCCGCAACTCCACTTTTCATCCAGTATCACTGGCTTCCATTCATATTCCATATTCAGATTAAAGTTCTCCTTTTGATCTTCTAGGTTCTGCATCAAATTGCTCCAGATTATTTCTCAGTCCTGGTTATGCCCTACTGCCCATCACGTTTCCTAAAGTCGATTCATGGAAATCAACTTTGTTTACCTTCTCCAGCCTAAGCACAGTATGAATCTACAAGGCATTCTACCTTTTTCTTTCTTGCCCTCTCGCTCGGGAATGTCCTTCCATCTGACCTTCGCCTTCAGGCATCTCTGAAATGTCTTAAGGCAGAACTAAAAACTCACCTTTTCAAGCAAGCATTTTAACTTCTAGGATAGGTTAGCCTAGTCAAAGAGGTGCCATGTGCTTTCTGCCCCTGGAAGGACAACATTTAGTATGCCTGACCCTCTGGAATGATTGTCCTTCTGTTTGTTCTTTCTCTTTTGCTACAAAATAAAACAAAACTGCAGAGAGATCATTCGGACCTCTGGAACTGAAGTGTGTCTGCAGCTTTCTGTTTTGTTCCATGGCCAGAGACTTATCAGCCCCGCCTCATATCTGGATAACTTATCCAGGTAACAACTTAGGCCTTAGCTATCCAGATATCTTTTGTGGAGAACATCTAAAAATAGGCACTATCCGGGTAAGTGTAATGATTATCCGGAGAGTGGCCGGCATTGCTCTCTGGATAGTGCTGAGGTGCTCTGTGGAGATATTCAGTGGCACTATCCAGATACTTCCATTGAAGTCTCTTTCAGTACCTTTATCCAGATAACCTCCATGGTTATCCAAATATGGACATTTGAAAATTGACCCCTAGGTTCCTATATGTAAGCATTTAAGCTAAGTGTCTAAATTTTCCCTGTATTTTCAGCAAAGGTTAGATGTCTAAGGTGCATGTTTACTAAAGATTAACATACATTAATGAAATTAACGCATGTTAAGTACCACTGCCCCCATAGAAATAAAAGGACCATGGGTACTTAATGCACGTTAACGGCATTAAAGCGCGTTGAAACCTTTAGCAAACATGCCCCTAAGTTTTCAGTTGAAAACCTTCTTAAATTTAGGGGCCTAAAAATTATTTAAAAATTTAAACCTGCCATTCATTTTCCTGGTTTCTGGAACCTAATTTAGGTGCGTAGTGCTGAAAATCAGTTTTTGCTCCTAACAGAGCTAGATTTAAGCTTCTGGTAATCATAGATAGAACAGGTGAATAGTGAGGAGCGGTGCTAAAGCAAGACAAATCAGGCTTTTATTTACTACAGGTATCTGATTCATAAATTCAACATTGTTGCCATCCACTTTTTTCTCAGCCCTAAATTTACCCTGCAGTTGCCACTTTTTGGGATCCTAACTTTAGGATTCCAGTGAAACTAGGAGCATAAATTTAGGGATTTAGCCTAGAAAATTTTCAAAGAGGCCAGTTTATTTATTTATTTTATCTAATGTTTCTTTTATACCGCGCTATTTAACATCAGTGCGGTTTACAGGTAACACATTTGTGCAGTGCAGGCAAGTCTGCACTGGACTTACAATAAAACGAGGTTCTTTATACAGGGCTAACAGGGAAACTATGTACAATTTGGCTGTCACAGGCTATATGGGCAGCTCAGCATTATTTACAGGTCTAAAGATTTAGGAAGTTTAGGAACTTAGGGTCCCGTTATCAAAATGACCAATATTTAAATACCACAGCAGTCAGCTATGGCACTTAAATATTGGCAGGATATTCAACAGCAATATCCAGATAGTAACTGACACTGATTATGAGGACTGAGTAGCACATCTAGATAAGTGCCAACTTTATTCTGATATGGATGATTTTCAATCAGCAGTTAACTGGATAGCAACATAGGCCTGCTTCTTGGAGCAGCTGGTTCATGAACCGACCAGAGGGGAAGCAATATTAGACCTAGTCCTTAGTGGAACACCAGATGTAGTGCAAGAGATAAGGGTGTTGGGGCCACTTGGCAATAGTGATCATAGCATGATCGCCTTTGATTTAATTAGTGGAGGAGGGATAGTAAGGAAATCCACAGTACTACCCTTTAACTTTCGAAAGGGAGACTATGATAGAATGAGGAAAACAGTTAAGAAAAAACTAAAAGGAGCAGTTGCAAAGGTTAAAGACGTACATCAAGCTTGGGTGTTGTTGAAAAATACTATCTTGGAAGCCCAGACCAGCTGTATTCCACGCTTTAAGAAAAGTGGAAGGAAGTCCAAAAACTTGCCAGCATGGTTTAAAGCTGAGGTCAGAGAGGCTGTTGTTGCCAAAAAAGCATCTTTCAAGAAATGGAAAAAAGAGCCAAATGATGAAACCTGGAAACAGCACAAGCACTGGCAAGTCAAATGCAAGGCATTGATAAGGCAGGCAAAGAGAGAATTTGAGAAGAAGCTTGCTGCGGAAGCAAAAACGCGAAATAAAGACCTTTTCAAGTACATTCGTAGCAAAAAACCCGTGAGAGAGTCAGTTGGTCCATTAGATGATAAAGGGGTTAAAGGAGCACTAAGAGGCGACAAGGCGATAGCGGAGAGACTGAATGAATTCTTTGCTTCGGTCTTTACTGAGGAAGATGTAGGGATGTTACCCACGACTGAAGTGGTATTTAAAGGTGTGGAAGAATTGAAGGAAATATCGATACATCGGGAAGATGTCCTACAACTATTAGATAAACTGAAGAGTAGCAAATCACCTGGGCCGGATGGTATACATCCAAGGGTGTTGAAAGAACTGAAATTTGAGATTGCAGACCTGCTATCAGTAATCTGTGAACTATCATTAAAATCATCTCTAATACCTGAGGATTGGAGGATCGCCAATGTAACACCAATTTTTAAAAAGGGTTCGAGGGGTGATCCGGGAAACTACAGACCGGTGAGCCTGACATCAGTACCGGGAAAAATGGTAGAAACCATCATAAAGAATAAAATTACTCAGCATGTAGATAGTCATGACCTAATGGGAGACAGCCAACATGGCTTTAGACAAGGAAGATCTTGTCTTACTAATCTGTTATGTTTTTTTGAAGGAGTGAATAAACAGGTGGACAAAGGTGAGTCGGTTGATATTGTGTATCTGGACTTTCAGAAAGCCTTTGACAAGGTCCCTCATGAGAGACTTTTGGCAAAACTAAAGAGTCATGGGATAGGAGGCAGTGTACTACTGTGGATCAGGAACTGGTTAAAAGATAGAAAGCAGAGGGTAGGGCTAAATGGCCAATTTTCCCAATGGAGAAAGGTGAATAGTGGTGTACCCCAGGGATCTGTGCTGGGTCCGCTGCTTTTTGACATATTCATAAATGACCTGGAAAGTGGAATAACGAGTGAGGTTATCAAATTTGCTGATGACACAAAACTATTTAAAGTTGTTAAAACCCAGGAGGATTGTGGAAAATTGCAAGAGGATCTTGATAAATTGGAAGACTGGGCATCAAAATGGCAGATGAAATTTAATGTGGAGAAGTGCAAGGTTATGCACCTAGGGAAGAACAACCCAAACTATGGTTACACGATGCAAGGTTCCACATTAGGAACCACCACCCAAGAAAAAGATTTAGGCGTCCTTGTGGATACCATGTTAAAACCCTCGGCCCAGTGTGCAGCGGCGGCCAAGAGAGCAAATAGAATGCTAGGTATGATAAGGAAAGGAATGGAAAATAAAACAAAAGATATTATAATGCCTCTATATCGTTCCATGGTGAGACCGCACCTTGAATATTGTGTGCAATTCTGGTCGCCATATCTTAAAAAGGATATAGCAATTTTAGAAAAGGTTCAGAGAAGAGCCACCAAAATGGTAAAGGGGATGGAAGGCTACTCCTATGAAGAAAGGCTAAAAAGGTTGGGGCTCTTTAACCTGGAAAAGAGACGGCTGAGGGGAGATATGATAGAAGTCTATAAATTAATGAACAGAGTGGAACGGGTAAACGTAGATCGATTGTTTACCTTATCAGAATATAGAAAGACTAGGGGACATGCAATGAAGCTACAGGGTAAACTATTTAAGACTAATAAAAGAAAATATTTTTTCACTCAACGTGTAATCAAACTCTGGAATTTGTTACCGGAGGATGTAGTAAAGGCTGTTAGTGTAGCTGGGTTTAAAAAAGGTTTGGACAAGTTCCTGGAGGAAAGGTCCATAAACCATTATTAAGAAGGGACCCAGGATATCAATGCTTGAACCAATACAAGCATTGTGGAACCTGTGTCCCTTGGGGAAACTGCTAGGTACGTATGACCTAGATTGGCCACTGTTGGAAACAGAATACTGGGCTTGATGGACCTTGGTCTGACCCAGTATGGCATATCTTATGTTCTTATGTTCTTATGTTATGTTCCATGCAACCTAAGTTATCTGTATAAAATCCAACTGAAAATACACAACTATCGCGATAAAAGTTGCCATATATCTGGAGAGTCCAAAGCCAAAAAGAGTGAAAAACAAAAATGAGCAATGCAAAACTGAAACCTTAAATGTAAATTTATTTGTCGGAAGATCAGCCATGAAGTAAATTACTCCTCGAAGCTGTTACTTCCATTTTAATTAATATATGTGTATGCCCCCTAAAGAGCAGTAAAAGGCGGAAAATAAACCACTATGTAGGTGCCACCTTTAAAAATAGCCCAAAAACTTGTTTAAAATCATGCAGCTGACTTGTCTTATAGGTTGGCCCAACGGGGTTACCCTAAAAAGCAAGCTTTTTTGAGGGCACGCTATACACATAGAGAATGGCTGTTTGCTCCATCTAGTTTGCAGTCCTCTGATACTTTGACTTCCAGCAATTCTTCTGAAATGATTGTGGGGGTTCTTCCCTACATGTCTTATACTCCTCAAGTGCGAAAAATATTACTTAAGCATTGGCACGTATTGCAATTACATTCGTGTTTTCAAGGCCCTTTGCGAATTGCACATTCCAGGGCATCAAATCTTCGAGATATGGTGGGAGTCACTGTATCCCCTTTGGATAGGGGTGTTTTTGAACATATTGAGGGTAAGGGTCATTTTGCATGCACTAATTGTGTTTTTTGTCCTCAGACCATACAGGGCTATGAATGGGTTGTGCCTCACTCTACATTGATTCATCGAGCCCGTTGGTCTACTACATGTTTAACTTCTCATGTGGTATATGTTCTGATCTGCCCTTGCAATTTATTGTATATAGGCAGAACAGTGCGTGCTGTAAAAGTCCGTATTGGGGAACATGCCTCACGGCTTAGGGCAGGAACTATATCAGCTCCAATAGTGCAACATTGCTTAGACCATCACCATTCATTTGAGGATTTACGTTGGCGCATACTGGATCATGTATCAGATAACCCCCGAGGTGGGGATCGTGAACACCGACTTCAGATTTTAGAACAAAAATGGATATTCACTTGGTCTACTGTGGAACCTTTGGGATCAAATCGAGAATTAGACTGGATCAGCATCTTGTAAATTTGTTTTTGTTTTACTGTTTTTGTCATTTTTCACTGATTGGCTGAAAAGTTATTTTTGGCTAGTTTATTGGTTTAAGCTGACTATTTAATGTTGGAGTCCCTCCTTTTTTCTCGGATTCACAAAGAGCATGCGTCGGCGTTTCAGAGCGGCAGAAACGCCTTTTGATAATTCTTCATCGGCATGGCAGTATTTGAAGCGTTGAGACAGGGCAAACAACTTTAATATGCCCGAAACGCAGTGCTGTGTTCTCCTTGGATAACTGCTGGCTTTGTAAAGCTTCCTTCTGATAATTCTAAGAAGTTGAAGATATCTGGCTAACATTGAAGGACCAGATGACCCGTGCTGACTCAGTTAAGTTGACTGATTTTAAACAAGTTTTTGGGCTATTTTTAAAGGTGGCACCTACATAGTGGTTTATTTTCCGCCTTTTACTGCTCTTTAGGGGGCATACACATATATTAATTAAAATGGAAGTAACAGCTTCGAGGAGTAATTTACTTCATGGCTGATCTTCCGACAAACAAATTTACATTTAAGGTTTCAGTTTTGCATTGCTCATTTTTGTTTTTCACTCTTTTTGGCTTTGGATTATTAATTTGAAGAGTGTTTTGTGTTTGATAATTTTGATATATCTGGAGAGTGGCAGTACCACCCTCGCTCCACTCATGGACCGTCCCTGCTCTAACCGGGTAGTGCCAGCACAGTCTGTACAGATATTCAGCAGCATTATCTCTCTGCACCTTTCTCTCGATGGATCCCCACGTGCTGTCCAGATAACAGTTTTGAATACTGCCCCTTAAATCTCAAAGTGAAGAGCCTAGTTCTTTGAATAGTGGTCTCTATACTATTAGAATATTTGCAGCCTGCCAGAGAGACACAGATGCTAACAGACTCTACCTTTCCAGTGAACCAAACAAATTTATTTGCATACTTGCCCATGTTTCATTAGGAAAATCAATATTTTAGATTAATCACTTTACCATTCATTCTGGCAGTCCCAACTCTCATTGCTGATTCATTTAAACATGTGCCACTAGGCTATGATTTCTTCTTTCTTCAGTTTTTGCAGCCACATATTCTCTTGTGCTTAATCCATAGATCATTAAATTTCATTGATTATACTCTACCACCCACCTTGGGAAGGCATTCTATGTATCCATCACCCTTTCCATGAGAAAATATTTCCTGCTATTGCTCCTCAGTCTACTCCCTCAGAGCATCATTAGTCCTTGTTCAAGAACTTTCTTTTCCTTGGAACAGATTTGCGCTTCTTGTGAATGTACTAGTTTGCAGGTATTTGAATGCCTCTATCATATTTCCCCTGTCTCTCCTTGCTTCTATGATATATATATTTAGGGAGGAATATTCAAAGGGATTAGTCATGTTAATGCCCTTATCTGGGATATTCAGCAGCAATCAGACAATGCTGCCGAATATCGCAGATGCTGTAGTGCCGGGGACCGGGGAATATCGGAGATGCTGTTGTGCTGCCGAATATCGCAATGCATCATGGTGCCGGGGACGATACCAGTTGATAATCAGACAGCGGTGATATAGAGCTGCTACCCAGTTATCAATACATGCAGAAAGTCAGGTGCAGTAAAGGCTGTCCTAACTTTCACCGCAGAAGCTAATCGGGCAGTGGCTGAATATCGCTGCTGTCCAGTTACCTTCCCAGCAATCTGGGCAACCCAGATATTGAATACTGGTGCCAGGATATGGCGCCAGCATTGAATATTCAGGTTCAGGCTTAGCACTGGCAGCTAGCCGCTTTAGCAACACTAGCTGCCGCCGGATATTGAGTCTTCTATGTCTCACCTCATAGGACCTGTGTTATTTTAATGTCTCTTCTCAGGGCTGCTTCCGAACATCAGCAGCATAGGATGAGATTCAATTACAACTTCATTTGGAAACAAGCTTTCCAACATTTAGGAATAAGCTGAAAATCTATGGGGGACATATTCAGCAGCAGTGGTTAGCGCTGTTAAAGCAGCTGGCTGTCATCACTTCACTGTATAATCATATATTCGGTGCCAGGCCATATCTGGTGATGGGTTTAGCTAGCCATGGAGCCAGAAGGGCTTGAGAGGAGAGAAAGTCAAGCCAATGGTAGTGACTCACACGTTTGAGTAGTTTAGAAGTAAAGTGTAGGAGGGAGATGGGCTCATAATTAGAAGAATAGGTAGGGTCTAGTGAAGGTTTTATGAGGATACGTGTAACCACAGCATGCTTGAAGGCTGCAGAAACAGTTGCAGTCGAAAGTATAGATTGATGATATGACAGATAGAAGGGATGATAGCGAAAAAGATAGAACTTAGTAGATGGGTGGGACTAGAATCAGAGGAGCAAGTAGTGAGCTTGGAGGGGAAGAGAAGATGTGAGGTTTCCTCCTCAGTGATTTTAGAAAAGGAAGAAAGGGTGACAGGTTGAGGGAAGGATATGGGGGTGAAGAAGAGGAAGTGGGGATGGAGGCTACAATGTAGAAAATTCAAAATTAATCTTGTGGACTTTATCATTGAAATAATCTGCCAAAGTCTGGGAGGAAAGGGGAAGGGTCAGAGGGGGAGGCATTTTAAAGAGAGAATTCAGTGTTACAAAGAGATGGCAGGGGTTAGAGGCAAGAAAGTTAGTCAGATAGACCTAGTCCTTTTACTTGGAGAGTGCTATGGCTGACTGGAAAGAGGTTAGCATTAAATGTAGGAAGTCAGCAAAGATATGGGTTTTAGAGGACCACCAGAGCTCAGGTATAGTATGCTTCACAGGGCATGAAATGAGAGAAACAAGAGCATCCAGATCAGAAGAGAGTATAGTGTTATTGGAAGACACTGCCTCGTCAATAGAATCAGATGACATAGTGGAAGAAAGAGGCGATGAGACAGCAGTGGAGAGAACTGAAGAGTCAATAGTGTGAAGATTCCTAAACATGTTGATGGAGATTGGGTGAGACTGAGGTGAGGGAGGGGGTGGTTAATAGTGAAGGTTAGAGGGTGATGGTCAGCTAAGGGAAGAAATGAGATGGAGAAGTTTCAGGACAAGCAGTTGGAGAAAAAGACAAATTTGAGGCAGTGGCCATGCTGGTAAGCAGGAGCATTAGAGCACAGCTGGAGGTTGAATGAGGAGGTTAGGGAAAGGAGCTTTATGAAATCAAAGTTAGAGGGGTCATCAACATGAATGCTAAAATCCCCAAAAATAAGGGGAGGGGAAGATACACCCAGAAAGAAGGAAATCCTGGAGTCAGAGTGAGAAAGACAGAGGTGGACTTGTCAGGGGGTTGATAAATGACAACCACCGGAGAAGTAGTGGAGTAAATAGGCAGATAGAATGGACTTCAAAGGAAGAAAAGGAGTAAGACTGAGGCAGAATCAGGGGTTAAAATAGGTAAGAATGAGAGAGTAGAACCCAACACCATCATCACAGCCAGCGGAGTGAGGTGTATGGGAGAGTAGGTAGCTTGAAGCAGAGTTTTTAGGGAGAATCCATCTCAGTTAGAGCAAGATGATGCAGAGCATTAGACAGAAGGATGTAATGAATGAAGGGAAGTTTACTGGAGACAGCACACATTCCACAAGGCACATGGGAAAGAGAGAGAAAAGGGAGCAAGGAGAGAGATATGAAAAAGATTTGAGCAGTTGTGTGTTGATCTATCTTGGGAGTGTGAAAAAACACAGAGAATCCAACAGGAAGATCTCAGCTGTTTTCTAAGGGAGAGCAGGTCACACACAATGCCTCAGACTCAGGTAAATTGGGAACAGACAGATTGAACAGGAATTGTACAAGTAAATCCAGGCAATACAAACTCCAATTATAAAAACAAGATAGACCTTAGAGAAGAATTAGGCTATCTATAGCTGATTATCCAGATAGTAGAAGAGTCAAGGTACAGAGGTAGTTTAAATCAGTAGTTGAGCAAGAAATAGACATCAGCAGAGAGCAGAGAGCAGGTAACTTACAAAAGATGCAGATAAAGACACACACTGACAACATAACAGGATACAAACTCTAGTTAGGCACAGGTAAAAGTCTAAATCCCACTAGGTGTTTGCACGTAATGCTTTTTTAATGCATGGTAAGTGCAAAGTCTATGCATTAACTGTCGGGAGGGTGACCAGCATGTTCCTGGCCTTCATTGTGCAAAAACGTATATTAATATATGGTGCATTTAATGCAGGGACACCTAACGAGACCCATGGAAGTATTGTTAAGTGCACCCATGCAAATTGCCACATTGACGGTGATCGTGCACTAATGTGCTCTCCATGCCTACGCTCCACCCCTCATCTGCCCACTCTCCACATCAGCGTGTAATTGCCAGGTAAGGTGCATTCTTGCAGTAAGTAGCTGACATGCTCACATGTTAGTGTTCACTGCAGCCATTTACCGCACACTAAAATGCACATTAACCACTTAGAGGCATTTAGTAAAAGGGCCCATTGTCATTCGTTTAACTGAAGAAGATATTATGTTGCAATTAATTCCTGGAGAAGTCACTGCTGAGTTTTAAATGATTGCCTTTTAATTCATCTATAGAGAAAAGTAACTAAAACTTAAACTGTGCTTTTGGAAAAAAAAAATAAAAAGAAGCATCTATTCAAGAAAATGCTGAAGTTAACTATTTTTGTTTGAACAAAATGTTATGCACTATCAGATGCAACATTTCTAATTTTCTCTGAAATTAACATTTATTCTTTTGTATTAATTACCCGTGTTCCTCACCTCCACCTATACAGTACAGAAAAATACAGGTTTTATTCTTTTAAATGTGTGGGCACCTGTAATGGGAAAACTGTTGACCATCTTCACAAAGGGGAAACCTTGCTATTCCTTCTGGGTGGATCACCTGGTCACATTAATTGGTGGAAATGTCACAGGATCATGTTCAGCAGGACCCCATGGTTGTTATTTCCAGATGAGGCTCAAAAGGAGATCATTTATTCAGTGAAGTGTCCAGCAAAAATCAGCAGCACCTGAGACATTACTCTTTAAAGGGTCTGTCATACAGTATCCTGGGGTGTACTAGGTTGTGCACTGTCTGAAACAAGACCCCGAGATGATTCAGCGTGACCTTAATATAACAGAGTAGAATTGTTTCTGTATTTCTGTTATAGTGCCTTGATGCTTTTGACGTGCATTTCACTTGCCCTTCTGTCGGTAACAGACTCTGTTTGCGCCATCTCCTTTCCTCTCTCCTGACCTCCTACTTAGGAACCCTTGGCTGTTCTGTGTACTAGGGTACTGATCCATTGCTAGTGGCAGCATGTTTTCACAGAAATTCTGCTAGTTCTGTGTTGCAGTTCAAAACTATGCCTCTAAGGAGAGAGGGTATAGTATTTGAGTACCGAGTCATGGTTTGTGCATTTGGGTGTGTTTATACATGGGTTTGTGGTATGGTGTGCATGTGTATCTTTATGGGGAAAACCCAGCTCTTTATTTGTGGGTAGATGTGTATATGTGATGTAGGGGTGGGGGATGCATATGTGCTCATATGTGGTAATGTGTGTTGCGGTGCGTGTGAGGGGAAGGGATATTTATGGTGCTGGACATGTACTATTCCCTATGCCTTGCATTATCTACCTCCCGAACACTTCCCTCTCCTTCCAGCTTCCTATCACCTTGGCTCCTCTACCGCTTCATTGCTTTTCCATGATCACAGCTGAGCGTGGCTCCTCTTCTTACACTGCTACTCTTTGGGTGGCGGTGCCTGGCCTCCCTGCCATCTGCAAATCCTTCCTCACACTCCCTTATTTGCTCTTGTCTTGTTTGGCTGGAGTGGCTTGGACTCCCCTCTGAGCACACCTCGTTGGCTCTTGTCTCATTCAGGTGGCAGGGCCATGTCTCCCCATCACCCGACGCTCGCAGTTTCTTCCTAGCAGTACTTATTCACTTGACATGCATCTCTTCGTGCATGCAGACCACGAATGGATAGGCAACCAGACCGTCAAGTGGAAAGAGAGATCAACCCTCTCAAAAGTGCTATCGCTTAAGCAAAAAGTGCTTAAAAACCACAGTAATGCAGGGACTGAAAAGGAGAAGAGATAGGAAAGAAAATAGGAGCTGGAGCCTGCATTTAAATACATATTGTAAAACTCCTATGAGGCATGGGCCTCTGTGAGGTTCTTCCTCAGTGGCTTGGGGACAGCTGCACTGGGGAAAAGAAACCCTATCAGTCAGGAGATAAGCTTTACAGAAGTTTATGAGCAGTGTTAAAACCAAACTTTTAGAAAAGCATTTTGGTGTTTGGCATCCATTGCCAATCACATACCGATAGGCAGAGGAGGCAAGTATTTATGGGAAGCCATTGCAGTCGGGAAGCAGCCCTCCTGTGTGAGTCGTGTGTTTTCAGTCATCAGTTGCGGAGTCATATCACCTTTTGATGGGTGGTAAGCATCCAGCTGCCCATGGGGTATGAATCTGCCACTGACTATCAATGGAAGGACTCAGGGTCAAGCTTTTAGACAGGGACAGTTTCCCATTAGGAAGAGAAGCAAATGCCTGCATGAATTTTAGAGGTACTTTTATAAACTCTTTTTGCATGTAAAACATTGATGGACACACATAAAACGCTTCTTATAAAATTAGGTCATGGCAATACTCAGGGGAAGAGTTTGGGCAGAAAAGAGTAATGATCTAAACACATAGGGCCAGATATTCAACTAGGCAGGCTATGTGCCACTACGGCGCATAGCCCTGCCCACTCATCCCTAACCCTTGATATTCAATGCCACAGCGATGGTATTGAATATCCGGGTTTGGCGCACAGCGGAAGCCGCTGCAGAGCCTAACCGGGTTGCGGCAATATTGCACCGCTACCCAGTTAGCATTCACAGCCATAGATCACTAAACAGGTAGGTGCAATATCGCAGCTACTCGGTTAGCAGCAGTTTACGCCTCTGCTCCACCCCAGAATTCCCCCAACACACCCTAATGCAAACCGGATAGTATTGGGGTGTGTAGGGGAGTCATGGCATTTACACGGTTTACCGGGCTGTAAACTGTGTAAATGCCTTTTGAATATCGGGCCCGTATTTTATAAAATATATGCAAATGTGTAAATGTCCACACCTTCATTGTAAGCACAATTTCTACAGGATCTGTGCGAATATTTCATAAAGGCACATAGGTATCAGTATCTTTATAAAATATGCTTCTTTCTGCCCAGTTAACCTGAGCAACTTGCTATAAAATTGCCCTACACATGTCTAGAGGAACTCTGTACCTTTAAGGCCTTGGTATTCACTCCCAGTCCTCAAGGGTCATTGATGGGTCAGGTTTTCAGGATACCCCTAAAGAATATGCATGACAGATTTGCATTCAGTGGAGGTAGTAGGTATGCAAATCTCTCTCAGTAATATCTATTAGGGATTTCCTGAAAACCTGTATTTTTGGCAGGCCTCAAGACTGGGAATGAATACCACTGCCCTAAGAGGATAGGTCCAAAATGAAAGAGAGTCAAAGAAGAAAGGGAGGAGTCATCCAATACTCATGGTTAGGATCATTTGTTTTCAGTTTTTATTTTCTTTTCTTTTTCTGGAAATTTATAAGTATTTATTACAACAAGAAGAAATATTTTTTGTAATTGTGTTATGTGACCCACCTATTTATTTATTTATTTATTTAACATCTTTTATATACCGCACTATTTGTTGTCAGTGCGGTTTACAATATAACAAAGTTTGCACATTCGGAGGACAGTTGTGTGCTTACATTATAACAGGAAACTTAAACTTGGAACAACAGGATAAAACTGTAACTATGTACAAAACATATTAGCCGCAGAGAACCTGAGGCGGAATTGCCTATGAGGGAATTGGGAGTGGAGATTGAGAGTTTTTGGGTTTAGGAGTGCTGAAGTTTGGGTTTAGGAGTGCTGAAGTGAAGAAGGAAAATGTGGTGCTTGATTGCCTTGCGGAATTGAGTGAGGTTTTTAATTGCTCTTATTTCAGGTGGGAGGTCCCATATAGGGTATAGAGCAGGATATACATTTAAATCAAATTAAATTAAAAATGGAAGAAATTAGTAGAAAATTGTCTCATCATTTTTTGAGAGTAATCTTCAGATTTTATTTTGGTGGACAGAAACCAAGGCAGTATGGGGGTTATCTTAGAAGCCTTATTCATAATTTAAACATGTGTAATCAGGCATATACACATTTAAATGACCATTTTAGAAAGACTTCAAGTTACATTGGATGTCCTTAATATGTGAAAGTTTCAAGGAGGCATGTTGGGGGTGTGATCTACTCATGACCTGGGCGGGACAAATATCTTCACATACATTCCCCATTTTATACAGGTAATGCACTTATAAGCCCAAAAATCTCCATGTTCGGATTTACACCTACTACCTGGCACTGGCTGTTTTTTTAAAAGTATATGTTTCAGTTAGCCCTTTACAGGAGGTCTCCCCCCAGTTTATTTTCCTTCTCCAAACTGAAATGAGTTAAGGTTGATGTCCTCTGTAGCTAACTAGCAGCATCTACACGCCTTGTGCAATAGCACACTTGCTTAAGGAAGTGTTGACATTTACACGTGCAAGTTGAAAATGTCAGCACTTGTATGTATAAGTTGCCAGTTGATTTTTCCACGCTAGTGCCTAATGGCACACCAGAGGCAAATTAGGCCTTGGTTGTACAACTACCCATGAACCAGTGAAATACAGTTAATTAGCAATAGTAGTAAATGCTTGTTAAGAGCTAGGATTTTGCTTACCTTTTCATTCTGAATACAATAAACTATCCCTGGATCAGATTGTAGTCTAGAAGCCTTGTACTCAAAGAAAAGATACAGTATATGGGAGGAGTGGTCTAGTGGTTAGGACAAGGTACTTCAGGCCGGAGGGCCGGGGGTTCAAGTCCCACCTGGGGACAGCAATCTCAGGCCGGAGGGACTGGGATTTCTAGTCCCATAGGCACTCCTTGTGGTCTTGGGCAAGCCACTTAACCATCCACTGCCCATGTTCCCTGTAAGTATTAGTGTATGTGTCTCATATCCCCTCATGTTAAATGTATCCCCCAATTGACCGCTTTGATCCGGTGAAAAGCGGGATATAAATACAGCTAAATAAATATATGTGAAATTGACTCTGAGGTTTAACACTAGAAGCCCCAAAGTGTGTCAATTGACGCAAATGCATCTTCGAAGTTGTATACCAGTGCCACTGCTAGAACCATGTCAGTCATGTTCCATGACTTTATTAGCAAGGTCAAGATGTTCAAATATGTTCATCGAAAATTAATGACAGATGCACAACCTAGCGGAAAAATGAATTTATACCTAGAAGCCCCAAAGTATGTCAATTGACGCACTCAATTGTCTTTGAGTGTTAATTGATGTACTTTGGGGCTTCTAGGTATAAATTCATGTTCCCACTAGGTGGCGCATCTCAATCACTGTTTACAGTTTTACTCCGACATTACAAACAATAAACACGCGATGACATCATGTAATGATGTCACATACTGCACATATTTAACAAATAAGTAACTTCACATTAATTCACATCTGCATTTCATGCTAAACGCTGTCGTCGTGATAATGCGTCAATTGATGCACTTTGGGGTTTCTAGGTAAAATTCCTTTTGGGGCTTCTAGTGTTAAGGTAAAGGCTAGGGGTGCACTCAGCGCTGGCCCAACCACTATGCAAACTAGGCAGTCAGCAGCTTCCGAGGAGCACAGCAAAGAGCAATTACAGTC
Source organism: Ichthyophis bannanicus (assembly GCA_033557465.1). Taxonomy (NCBI): domain Eukaryota; kingdom Metazoa; phylum Chordata; class Amphibia; order Gymnophiona; family Ichthyophiidae; genus Ichthyophis; species Ichthyophis bannanicus. Next base: position 1,527,091,906 of record CM066032.1, read on the forward strand.
AAAGCAAAGTAATTTATCCTCATAGCCACAGAAACTCAGAATCATCTGTGTATATTTTTACTTGCAGGCACAATGGGCTATATGCAAATAGTTCATTTATCAATTCATTTTTATACTGTAGGATTGTTCTGGGAGGGATAATATTGAAGTGATCACAATTGAGTTTAATAATGAAATCATGGGGGAGTGGGGTACTAGAGGTTTAAAAGCTTATTGCGAGGGAACACCAGATTAAAATTTTGCCTAGGATGCCTAAAACTCTTGCACTGGCCCTGAGAACACTGAGCCGCATTACAATATGATTGTATTTAATCTGAGACTAATTAATCAAGTGATTTGTTGTGCATCTCTATCTTTTTTGCATGATTGCTTTTCATGATAAAGTGATAATCAGTGTCTATTTTGAAAGTGTTTGCATCTTGGGTGTTACTATGCTACGAAAAAACAGGCCTCAACCAGGAATAATTTCCACTATTGAGTTACACAGGAATAAAAATAGCAATTCATTTCAAAAGCGGTGATCCGATTTCTGTGGAGGAGGAGAGGGAAAGAAATGTATGTCTCAATATGTACAGTGTGAGGGTAATTTTATAACATCGCACCTAGTTAACGTGTTTTTTTTTCACGCATGCACTTTACACCTACTTCACCAAGTCAAGTACTTGTACACTTGATTTATAAAATAAGGTAAAAGTGCAAAAGTACGCAAGTACTGTATGTTAAGATACGATCACAGTGGAAGTGTGTGCCATGCATACAGCATGCGTATTTTTATGCTAGGTAGTATTTTAAAGGAAGCCATTAACATGCATAAGTGGCCACCTACCTGCGTAAATTACTAAAATACCAACATTTAGGTGCATAGTTGTGAGATACATTTAGGCAGCTTCTTATAAAAGTACCCACTACTTATTATACAGAAGAAACAGCAGGGCAGCCTTTAAATATTGGATGCATTGTTTTCTAAGGTATCATAAACCAAGAAATGCATCAATGAATATGACCAAACCATTTTTAATCATATACAGCACTTTCATAACAGCCATAAACATGCTGAAATGGCCAGTGTAAGGCCAATTTTTAAAAAAAGGTTCCAGGATGATCTGGGAAACAACATACCAGTAAGCTTGAAGCCTGTACTGGGCAAAATGATAGAAACCATTATAAAAATAAAATTACTGAATATGAAGATAGTCATGGCTTAATGGCAGAAAGTCAACATGGATTTAGCAAAGGAAAGTCTTGCTGCACTAATCTCTCACATTTTTTTGAAGGTGTCGAAGAAAAAGGTAGATAAAGGTGAGCCGGTTGATATAGTGTCTCTGAATTTTCAGAAAGAATTTGACAAGGTCCCTCATGAGATACTCTTGGGAAAATTAAAAAGTCATGGGATAGGAGGCAGTGTGCTACTGTGGATTAGGAACTCGTTAAAAGATAGAAAGCAGAGTGTAGGGCTAAATGGCCAATTTTCTCAATGGAGAAATGTAAATAGTGGAGTACCCAAGGGATATGTGCTGGACCCAATGCTTTTTAACATCTACATACTGTAAATGACCTGGAAGTGGGAATAACAAGTGAGGTGATCAAATATGCAAATGACACAGCATTATTTTAAGTTGTTAGAAAGATAGAAAAATGACAGCAGAAAAAGACCATATGTCCTATCTAATCTGTCTTTCCATGTCAACTACTATAGTCCCCTTTTTTCCTTTAGAGATCGTTTGTGTTTGTCCCATGCTTTCTTTAATTCAGATACTGTTCTCATCTCTACTACCTCCACTGTGATGGATGGCCAACCCCCGAACAGGCCCGGGACCGTAATCCTGTTCTCCTGCTCTCCGCACACACAGGGCCTTTGTGCGGGGAGCACTGGATGGGGGCAGGAGGGGGCAGTGCTGGGGCAGAGTGAGGACAGAGTGGGGAAGAGGCCAGACACCTGGACATATAGAGGCCATTCAGGGCAGGCCTCTGCATGTCCGGCGGGGATAAGATGGTTGCCTGACTTATTCCATCTTGGAGGTGGAATAAGTCAGAGCGAAGCTGCAATCAGTACATGCAACCACCCCAACCCCAAGGAGCTACCACAGGTGAGCTCCCGCCACCTGATCCCAGCCCTGGCTGCTCCCACTGAGTGTCGGGCGGCAGGGAAATGTGCTTTTCTCGCTGTTGGGTATTGCGTGCTCCTGCTGGGTGTCCCGGTGCTATGGCAACAGGACCCCATGGCACACCAGCAGGAGCAGTGAGCGGTGGAGATGGGCAACCTGCTGTACATATCCTTGCTCAGAATGTTGTGCATTCCTGTAGCAGCAGATAAGCATGCAATAAATAAAACCAGGAGTCGTTTCAAGGATCCAAGCCAGTTTAATGTGCACATGGCTCAAGCAATAAGCAATTTCAAAATGGCTGAGCAATGGTTTCTAGCAAAACAACAACTTTTATAGCGTTCTTCTCCATTCTAGACATAGGCAAACTTTTCATTGGTCCCAGTAACCCCTCTCACCCATCTATTGGTCCCGGTACTGATATGGCTACCCAATCGGGACCCTGGTCTGGGCTCAGCACCTGGTTGCCCCCCTTCTAGTCCCAATTACAATGGTCAGTGTCTCTAACTTGTTACATCTCTCCTCCAAGGTCGCTTAGCTTGTTAAAACATATGGGAAGCAGGGCACTGTAACCTTGCTTTTTGCAGAGTTAATTAATTCTATAGAAGCATAGCACACCTTATCAGTACCAATTAAACTTGTTTTTCTATATTTTCTAAGTTTCGTTTCTGCTTAGCTATGTTCAGTTAAACTGAGTTAAGTTTCAATTCTATGGTGTCATCATTCAGGGGGGTTTTCATTCCTCTGGGCCTAACTACAGGCTTCAGTTACAGGTCAAGCTGCTTAGGCCTGTCTGCTTAGTTCAATTAGCATGGATCATAGGCCGTCGCCTACCACATTCCCCCCTTTGATTATTCTCACCCGCATGTTAATAAGGTGTGAGAATCAAATCACATAATACTAGGTAAAGGTATCACTCTGTGGTATAGGGTAGTAAGTTCACATAGCTAATATCTTTGTAGCTGCCTTATGCTCTACAGTGTTATTAATAACTGAAGTTATCATTCGCAAGCAAAGTGGCAAGGAACAAGGGAGCAACAGGCAGATAGTCAAAGTCCATAGTTTGGCAAGAGTGGGAATAAGAACTAAAGGATTAGAAGGTTCAGTTGCATCTTTGTTGTGCTGTCGTAAAGCTTCTGATTTAGACAGACCAGCTGTCCATCCTTCGTAGTAGATTGTGGTCCAGTCCAAACAAAACACAAACTGTCAACAATGGGGTGGGCCAATACCCACTCACTAGTAGTATTATGTAAATCAGTCTGATTGTATAGGATAGAATAGTTCAGTTCTTGCGTCTCCCAGGGCCACTGATCTCCCATCTTAGTTCCTCCACAATAGAAACAGTCAGAAGTGTGGAGACTAGATGCTATTGCTCCAGCAAGTTCAAGAAACAAGTTCTGGTGGTGGTATGAGGAATTGCAACGGTGGCTTGCATAGCCTTGTAGAAAGTCAAGATCTAGAACAACTTTTGGATTGGAGAGTATACCAATGCAAGTATAGGAAGAATGATAAAACAAGGTCTGAGTGACCTTCGGTCCAGTTCATGTTGTACTTATACAGGCTGCCCAGGGAGATAAGGCAAAAGTCATTTCAAAGCACTCCAAAACTGTTGCCAGAATAAAGCAATAATAATAATAATTCATAATGGGCATAGTATCTGGAAAATTGGAGGAACTGTCGGATTTCACAAAGGTAGAGTTGATTGTAGATCCTCAAGCTTCTGCCGTACGTAGACCTACCAACTTTTTGGCAGGAGTAGGGCTGTAGATTCCAAAGTATCACTGTCCTCTGGGATGTCTCAATTTCTTAAAATATCATAGCATAGTCTCTTAGGCTATTATTGCTTCCTTAGAGCAGTTCACTCTTTAGGAGATCAAAACAGTCTTTTCAGAGTATTTAAACACAGTCTCTTAGAAGATTCAATTTCTTAACACAACACAGTCTCTTTCTGATGATTGCAGTTTTTTCCAGATGCGAGGCTTACCTTCAGATAAACAAACAGTCTTGAAATAGTGCAGTTTCTGAGGGACCAATAAGTCTTAGGTCCGTGGTTGTTGTCATAGGGTGAGGTGCAATGAAGTCTCAGGATGCTGTACAGTAGTCCAGTGATCAGGTTCAAGAGCAGCTGCTGGCTTCACTTGATTATGATGGGTCCAAGGTTCAAATTCTGCGACTTTTACTGCTGTTGGAGTTGACAGGATGACAACATAGGGTCCCCTCCAATGCAGGGCTAACAGTATCTTTCTCCACTCTTTGATCCACACCGAGACTCCAGGCTTGAAAGGATGCAGGGGTTCAGGCAAATTGATGAGTAATCGATTTTGTACTCAGGTATAAAGACTCCTGCAAAACAGAACTTAAAACCAATAGTTCATATCTAATAATTTCAGATCCTATCTGTCTCATATCTCCTTTTATTTCCTATACAATAGGCAGGGGTTGCCTATACAGAATCTCAAAAGGGGAAACTCCTAAAGACTTAGCAGGGGCTAAGTATATCCTAAGAAGGGCTATGGGAAGAACCTGGCCACTTCAGGTAAACCTCTTGGCAAAGTTTGGACAACTGAGATTTCAGGGTTCTATTCATACATTCTACTTTTCCTAAATTCTGAGATCTATAGGCAGTATGTATCTGTTAATATCAATATCTCGGGGCTATACTTAATGGACTTGCTTCCTAAGGTTATCCACCCTCATTCTTTGTACAGGGCCCCATATGCATGCAAGGTTGTAAGGGCATACTTGGAATCTGGGTACACATTTAGACAGGGCTCTTTTCCTATTGTTAGTGCTCTGGTGAGGACTATCAGTTCAGCTTTCTGTGGTGAAGTTTCTAGGGCCAGGGCTGAGGACTCAACTACCAAATCAGGGGTCACCACTGCATATCTAGCACAACAATGTCCATTGATGATGAAACTGCCTTCAGCCACAAAGAAAGTCTGTTCAGGGTTCTCCATAGGGACATCAGTCAAATCCAGGTGGCTTGAGAATACAGTGTCCATAATTTCTAAACAGTCATGATCAGGGGATCAAGACCAACTGATAACAACATAGCAGGATTGAAAGCTTGACTGACTCTTCAGTTGTATCTGGGGTTTTCACACAACATACTCTAATACTTCAACATTCATAGATTTGTTAGCTAGTAATTTCTTTTGTATTTCATATTGGTTAGAACAGAGTGTGGTACAGTAACTTGAAGATTCTGTCTCAAAGGGATTTTTCTTTTAGTTTTTGCTTACTAGGAAGGCTGTAGCTGTAACAGCTTCTCAAATAAGGTCCAAGAGATTGAGTCAACACTCCTAGAACATTTCCTTGCGACTCATGAACATAGAGACTGTAAGGTTTTCTGGACATCTGGTAGACCCAGAGCTGGTGATAACATCAGAGCGGTTTTCAAAGATCAAAAGACTGCATTCCTATTCAAGTCCCCATTCCAATGGAGACTTTTTCATTCCTTTGGTAGCTTGATACAATGTGATACAATGGTTTTGCTAGCAGCGCAAAATTGGGGATCCATATACAACAGTACCCTGTGGCACCCAAGAAGGCTCTCACTTGCCTCCTGGTGGTTGGAGTAGGAATACTGCATACAGCTGCTTTGCGTTCTGGTAAGGGTTCCAGGCGTCGAATTCCGCTGGACAACTGGAATCCTAGGTATTTAACTCGTTTGACATAATTATGCTTTGGCTCTTGAGACTTTGTATCCAGCCTCATTAAAAAGGTGCAAGAGTTCACTGGTGGCTTGTGGACATTCACTTTCTGAGTTGGTGGCTATAAGCAAGTTGTCCACATACTGGAGAAGAATTCTTTCTCCTGGAATTACTGGATAACTTGTCAAATCTTTTTTTTTGCTGAGTAAGGCGAGTTCTTGAATCCTTGAGGTAATCTTGTCTAGATGAGTTGGCCCCCCCTCCTTGTAGTGGGGTCTTGGGCTAAGCGTATACAGAAAAAGGCATCTTTTTAAGTCCAGAATGGTAAAATATATATCTTCAGCAGAGATCAGTTCCAAGAGAATATAAGGATTTTGGTACCACTGGTTGTATAGTTTCAGCTGCATCATTCATTCTTCTTAGATCCTGCACTGGGCGGTAATCACCTGTCCCAGGCTTCTTGACTGGCTTGAGGGTGACAATGGCAGGGGCTATGTTCTTCGCTAGGCCAGGTAGATTATCTTCTGCCCATCCTCCAGGTGGGGCTATGAGGTTGGTAAGTGTACAGCTTGTTGCTTTGGATGCAGGTGAATAGAACCGCCATTCTTCTTCTTGGGGGACAGTTAACACCATCAGGCCAGCAGATTTTGAGTTTCATTTTTTTCCCCTTCAACAAAGGATATCTGTGCTTGAAACTTTGCAAGCAGGTCTCGGCCCAAAAATGGAATAGGGCATTCAGGCATATACAGGAACTGGTACATTATTATTATTATTTTTTTTTTTAGTTCACACATGCGGTTCTGCAAAAAAGGCTTTGCGGACTTAGCCCCAGTAGCTCTGATAATGGTGATGCATCTAGAAAAACACAGGGGCTACTGGCTTTAGTATTCTGCTCCTGTATCCCCCATAAAAGTCCATATATTGGTCCCCTATTTTTCAGACTGACTCCTGGGGACCCAGGGAAACTGGAGAGTCCGGTCTGGCCTAGTCTTCATCCATGCTGTAGCCCTCTTCGGCTGCCACTCACGCTATAGCTACTTCACTCTCATGCTGAAACACTGTGCTTGGTTTATTGTTTTATGACTTTGCAATCAAGTACTCCCTCCTCCCCTCCTGGGGAGGAGTCAAGATACGGGCATTCACTTCTCTAATGTCCTTCTTTTTCTATAATGGGTGCACTGATTTGCACCCAGTGGAGGCCTGCTACTTCTGCGGCCTCTTACACGTTCTCTGGTCCTTTGATTAGGAGAATCTCCTCCACATCATTCGACTAAAATATCTGTTCTCTTTTTCCATCTTACAATTTTTACATTCTCTGTCCTTCTTCAACATCCACACACTTTCAAATCAACTCTTCCAGTAACTATCATGCCCGCAAATCCATCCAGTTTCATTTCTGTTTTGTATCTCTCTGGGACTGACTGACAAAAACACAACTTCTCCTGGGCTACTGGTCTGCATTATACTGTTCATTAGTTCAATCAAATCCTAAGGCTTCTCAGTGTATAATGCAGTTTTTTTTCAGTTCTAAACAAGTCTGGTCAGCTGACTTTCACTTCTGGTTCAGAGGGGGTGCACATCCCCCTCCTGCGGAGGTGGCTGGCAAACTAGGGAATCTACAGGGTGGATTTCCCCCCCCCCCCCCTCTCCTGGGTTTCTCCTAGCAACGCTCTATCCAGGAGGTTTTTTTTTTTTTAAATGATCTACTTCTCTGCTGTGGGCACATTAGTTCACGCCTACCGGGGGGTGACATCATCGGTGGAATGGGCTCCATCCCCCCCTTAAGCACTCTAAACGGAGCTACTTACAGTGAGAGAGAGAGAGAGAGAGACAGGATATCTAGAGATTCTGGGGCAAAATATAGTGAACTAAGGAAATATAACTAGCAGAAGTCACTCCCTTTCACATAGCATTCCTGATTGGGACAGAGACATTTCATAGTCTTCAGTAAATCCCTTACTGAAATTCTTGATCATACTTGAAAAGACACTTATTATTTCTGTAAACATAGGGCAGGCAGGAAACACTTAGATTGAGCACATACATCCATTATGCTTATTGCAACTTATTCCAAACAGGGATAATTTAGATACAGTTCTTAAAATATCTTATAGAGAGAACTATAGCTATCTGTTACGTATGACTAGAATAAAAATACTTAGCAACTGCCAGCCGTAATCAGCATGTCTCTGCAAAAGAAATTATTACTTTTTTAGTTCAGAAAGCAAATATTCAAAAGACATTCCGGATATTTTTCATAAAGTACAGCACACCTTTCCCTTTTTTCAAATACAGAAAAACAGATTAATTTATCTTAAAAGCCAATATTGTAAAGGTCAGTGTAGCTAACTGATTTGTTCATTAGTAACTAGTACAGAGTTTCAAATGACTTATACTTGTTCATAAAAAGGTTAGTGCAAACACTCCGCAAGATAAACTTTTTTTTTTTTTTAAACTTTGATTGAATGAATCCTTTATTTTAAACAAGCAAAAGAGACTGCTCGCTCAATCGGGAACGGCTGTCACATTCCCTAGTAAGCTGTGTGAGCCACACCTCTCCGCTCACTGGAAATGAAATAATCATAGTTTCACACACACACACACAGAGACACAGACAGAGACATGCCGGCATTCGAATAAGAACTTAACCCTTTCCAGGCTAAGTCCCAAAAACTATCGGGACCCACAATCCTGACTAAACATTCTTATTAAATGATATATAAATGATATATATATTACATAACCATAGCAGAACAGGTACAATTATCCTGAAATAAGCACAAACTAACAGCATTGAGATTTAAACCTGCACAGGTTTAGAAAGACGACACTGTACATTCTTTCCTTCAGACACGCCCCCTGTCAGCTTTCACACTGTCTGTGCTCTAGGAAAACAGAATGAGGGAGAGAAGTCCTTGATTTTAAAGTAGCATTTTACGTCTTCTTTCTTCCTTTCTTAATACTATTTTCTTAACCGGTAAACTGTCACAAATTACCCAACAGAATAATCTCACATTTATAACAGAAGGGAAACTCGTGGTTTCAACAGATAACAAAAATCAAATACACAGGACGGACAATACACCAAACGCTTCCTCCGTTTCGCGACCTAGACACAGTCACCCGACTAGGAACTGCGCTAGTCCAGAGTCCACTCTCGCTTGGTCCGTGCTGCCAGACCTCTCATTCACACTTCATTCACACAATCATGCTAGCAACGTATCTCAGAATGCATTCCTTTCTATCTATTCTGACTAGTCTTATCCAATTTCCCAATTACAAAAAGGATGGGGGTTTCACCTGGCGAATACCCATGCGGGGTTACTCGGCCCTTCCTTGAGAGGTGATCATGCTCTCTTACCAATTCCCAATATCTCGAGATTACAAATTCCAAGTTCCTGTCTGTTCTGACTAGGCTGAATCATGATTCTCTATAACAGCTGTACCTCGCGAATACTCATGCAAGGATTTTCAAACAAAGACTTAAGTCTTACCAAACAAAAAGGACGATAGCTTCGCCTTGCGCATACTCATGCAAGGGTAATAGGACCGTCCTTGAGAGGGGATCAGTGCTCTCATTACCAAATTCCAAGTTTCAAGTTCCAAGTTCTCGAGATTACAAGTTACAAGATTCAAATTCTTACCAAAGTTTTCAAACTGCAGTTCTAACTCATCTGTCTAGACAGGTTTTCAAAACTATACTTACCAGATCTGGTTCCCAAGCTTCTGAGTTGGATCCTGGACTCCCCCGGGTCGGAGGTGTTGGCCAGCTGGATTCAGTGCCTGCCGAGGCCAGGCAGAACTCCCTCCGATACAAGGGGATCGGTGGGCCCAGGGAAATTCCCCTGCGTCGGATTGGCATGGCTCCAACTGGACCAAACCTCAAGGCGAATTACGTGGATTTATTCACTTGAACACCATCCACCACTCGCACTTCCAGGCCAAACGCACCAAGAAATGTAGCAGCAGATAAGCATGCAATAAATAAAACCAGGAGTCGTTTCAAGGATCCAAGCCAGTTTAATGTGCACATGGCTCAAGCAATAAGCAATTTCAAAATGGCTGAGCAATGGTTTCTAGCAAAACAACAACTTTTATAGCGTTCTTCTCCATTCTAGACATAGGCAAACTTTTCATTGGTCCCAGTAACCCCTCTCACCCATCTATTGGTCCCGGTACTGATATGGCTACCCAATCGGGACCCTGGTCTGGGCTCAGCACCTGGTTGCCCCCCTTCTAGTCCCAATTACAATGGTCAGTGTCTCTAACTTGTTACATCTCTCCTCCAAGGTCGCTTAGCTTGTTAAAACATATGGGAAGCAGGGCACTGTAACCTTGCTTTTTGCAGAGTTAATTAATTCTATAGAAGCATAGCACACCTTATCAGTACCAATTAAACTTGTTTTTCTATATTTTCTAAGTTTCGTTTCTGCTTAGCTATGTTCAGTTAAACTGAGTTAAGTTTCAATTCTATGGTGTCATCATTCAGGGGGGTTTTCATTCCTCTGGGCCTAACTACAGGCTTCAGTTACAGGTCAAGCTGCTTAGGCCTGTCTGCTTAGTTCAATTAGCATGGATCATAGGCCGTCGCCTACCACACTCCAGGCCATTTAATTGCCCGATTCTGCAACCATGGGAACGTATAGCTCCTGTAGTAGCAGAATCGGGTACAAATGTGCCCCATCCATTTTCTGGATGTCCAGACGGTGTGAATGCACAGGGCTCTGAATCGGCCTTCACGTCACCTCCCATTCAACCAATTTCTAGCCCAGTCAGTTACTTTAGAGTCCATTCCTAGGGTGCTCAATTTATTTATAAGTCGTTTGTGCAGAATGGTATCAAAGGCTTTATAAAATCTAAGTACAAGAGGATTGTACTAACACAATAGGATTGCGAAAAATTGCAAGAAGACCTTAAAACAGTAAATTGGAAGAGTAAGCATCCAAATGGCAAATGGAATTTAATGTGGACAAGTGCAAAGTTATACACTTATGGAAGAATAACCCAAACTACAGTTACATGATGCAAGGTTCCATATTAGGAACCACAGCCCAGGAAAAAGATTTGGGCATCGTCATGGATAATACATTGAAATCCTCTGCCCAGTGTGCAGCGGCAGCCAAGAAAGCAAATATAATGCAATTCTGGTCACCATATCTTATAAATGATATAGCAGAACTAGAAAAGGTACAGAGAAGAGCCACCAAAATGGTAAAGGGAATGGAGTCTACTAGGAAAGACTTAAAAGGTTAAGGCTCTTCAACTTGGCAAAAAGACAATTGAGGGGAGATATGATAGAGATCTATAAAATAATGAATGGAGTGGAATGGGTAAGTGTAGACTGGTTGTTTACTGCTTCAAAAAGTGGAAATACTAGGGGACATGCAATGAAGCTAAAATATAGGCCATATAAGACTAATAGACATATAAGACTTAACACGTAATCAAACTCAGGAATTTGCTACCAGAGGATGTAGTAAAAGCTGTTAGTGTAGCTGAGTTTAAAAAAGATTTGGACAAATTCCTGGAGGAAAAGTCCATAAACCATTTTTAAAGAAGACCAGAGAAATCCACTGCTTACCCCTGGATAAGCAGCATGCAATTTGTCTACTTTTTTGGGACCTTGCCAGGTACTTGTGACCTGAATTGGCTGCTGTTGGAAACAGGATATTGGGCTTCATGGATCCTTGGTCTGACCCAGTATGGTATATCTTTTGTTCTTATGAAATATTTATTAGGTGATTAATTCCTTGCATGTTAAAAGTCATCCTCAAATTGCATTTAGCATTGTTTTAGGGAACTAGTTTTTATTACATATAAAACCTCACTTCAGATACACCAAGAATCACTCAGAGACCAACAATTTAAAAATATTCCAGCTATAGCCCACATTATTCGTGCTTGCGCGAACAGTGTGTACTATTGCATAATAGTGCACATTCATGTAATAATACACACTCTAGTGAAAAAGTGTGTATTCTTGCTCAATAGTATGAATTCTTGCAAAAGAGTGTGCACTATGGATGGGAACCTGTTTTGCAGAGATCCCAGTTGCAAATGAGAGCACATCCTTAGCAAATATAGCACAGACTCATGTTCTTCTTTTTTTCAACCCCACTTCCAGAGTCATATTCACTCTTTATCTGTCTTCTCCCCCCCCCCCCACACTAAACCAGTCACAGATTTTTGTTCATGGCCTTCCTGCATACGTCATGCACATCCTCATGGGCAGAGTGTGGTTGGAATACAAATTCACACATGTAAATTATAACATATTATAATTTGCATGTATCCTTGAGAACTCTAGGCTTGAGCATTTACACTAGCTCTAGAGTTGGTATAAGTGATCGTGCCTAAATTTGCCATGCATATCCCACTATTTATACCCTTATTTTTTTAAAGTCAACTATGTGCATACTTGACATTATAAAACAGGTGACATGGAAGAACTGAAAAACACATACTAACAACATGGGACTTCATAAAATTACCTTCTACATGTGGGATTGCCAGCTGACTCTATATAATAAACAGGTTGATCCAATCCTGGCTTTACTCAGTCATATGCATGAACCTATAGATTAGCCTGCTCCTTTTGACAGAGTAGTAAAGCAAACACACCGTTTAATACTTAAACACAGCAATCCAGAAACTAACTTATTTCATGAATGAGGTGCTTGTCTCAGAAAAAACTGACGGCACTTTATCATGGGCTTATAGCCACCGAACGGTGCCAGTTTTCACATAAATGACCAAGCTCCCTCATATATTTTCTTAAAGTCCATGTAATTTTTTAAAAATATATATTTTTTCTATAAAAGTCTCAAATTAATCCTCAAAAACTCTTAGGGGTCTGTTTACTAAATCGCGTTAGTGCAGTTCGCGGTAGGAGCCGCGGTAGTGAAAGAAACCCCAAATAAGGACATGGGCGGTACATCGTTACCACTACCGCGCGTTAGCAAAATTAACGAGCGTTACCGGGCGCCGTGCCACGTTACTGCGCGTTAATCATAAGAAGACGTACAGACACAAAGCACTGAAACAGAGCTGTAACACAATGGTTACGGTACTGACCGCTGTTACAGGCAGCATGGGTTCGAGCCCCCAGTGTGCCTAACACAGAAGGCTGTCTCAGGCATCACCCTGTACATTACAGAAGGAAAGAGGAGGCATGCTTTTCGTTACGCTGAGTATTGGTGTCAGAAAAACACCCTCGGAATGTGCCTAGCCACGTGCTTGTTTACGTGCGTGGGTACGTGTGTTTTTACCAGTGTGGGCATCTTATATTACAGACTTTGTAGGGTGTCCTGCACCTATGCATTATGCTAACAGATGTACGTGTGATGGCCTATGGTTTATCAGAGCCTGTGAGCAGGTGCTGGTGTTTCACAGGGTTGGATTGGGCCAGTCACACCCATGATGCACTGCACATGCAAAGCAGCTGTCCACAGATACACACCATGGGGAATGCACCCCCACAGCACCTCGGCCTGGTAGGGGGTACCGACTGTGTGTTGTACTGGCACAGAGCAGCTACACACCGTCACATTGTGCGGGTACTGTGCTCACCCTGAGGGTGCAGTGAGGCGCCCAGCACTAGGTCCACAGCACCGGCCATGGCACAGGTCCAAAGCAGTGTTACTTTGTGAGATAGGTAGTTTCTGCAGGAACACCTTGGACATCTCTGTCTGTTTCAGTCAGGTACAGCCCCCATGCACCACCACCACACCCCTCCCCCAGGGCTGAGGGAGGCAAACAGGGTCTCCTATCAAAAGATCCACAGTCTACCGTGCTGCAACGGTGGCAGTAGAGGGGAACATGAACCCTAGTCCTGCTGGGGAACAGACACCCCACAGGGCAGTCAATGCAGCTCTGTACACAGCCATAACACAATAGCAGACAGACATTAGGCCTGGATATGGTATGCTGCACCCCACCACTATCTGATATTCCCCTGGTGCAAGCCATCAGCCACTGCACCCTGCAAGCCACTCCATCACAACACCTACCAGCTGCAAACAGTCTGCTAGTGCCCAGTGGAGATGCCTGCACCCAGAACTGGGATGTCAGCATACACAGCAAGCAGATACATCAGTGACTGGGCCCCAGAAGGAAACCCATATGTATCACATGAGAAAAATACTAGATAGCACTATGGGAGTGCCTAGCCATGCTGTGGTCACTGCACAGTCAGGGTGAGAGTGATCTCTCAGCAGGATATACTGAGGTCACCCTGTCTGTGTAGTTGGTGGCCGGGCACTACAATGTGCCTGTCACTGCCCTATGCCCTGTGCAGATGCACCCTGGCCAGGCCACCCTGTCCGGCCTATACCCATGGTACCTTGCTCCTCATTATGCACATTGGCAGCCCAATACTGGCAACAGTGCTGGCAGTGTGGGCTGTTGAAGGTGTTTGCAGCCACCACACACTGGATAGACCAGGGGTGGGCAAACCTGGTCCTGGAGGGCCGCAGACCAGTCAGGTTTTCAGGATATCTCTAATAAATATGCATGAGATATATATGCATTAGAGATATCCTGCCAAACTGACTGGTTTGTGGCCCTCCAGGGCTGGATCTGGAGACCCCTGCCTTACACCTCTGTCATTTAAGATTGTGAGTGGACAAGGTGCAGATGTCCAAGACATCAAAAAGGTTAGATAGAATTTGTCACGGTCCTCCTCACTTCTCACCACCACCAAAAAATTGTCTATTAGACAACTTTTTGGTGGTGGTGAGAATCGAGGAGGAATGTGACACATTCTATATACCCTTTCGATGTCTAGGACATCTGTACCTTGCCCACTCATGATCTTAAATGACAGAGGTGTAAGGCAGGGGTCTCCAAATCCAGCCCTGGAGGGCCACAAACCAGTCAGGTTGGCAGGATATCTCTAATGCATATATATCTCATGCATGTTCATTAGGGATATCCCAAAACCTGACTGGTCTGCGGCCCTCCAGGACCGGAGGTGCCCACCTCTGGGATAGACAGACAGCCACCCCCACACCTATGCCAGCATTGTGCTACTATAGAGGTGGTCAGCAGCCATACCCACCACACCAGTCCTGGGCATAGTACAGGCATGGATATGGTACACAAGACTGTTGGGGGGTCACTCCCCAGGGTGGTGAACACTGTCAGAGACCAGACCTGCAGCACACACCGCAGACATCAGAATGATTGTTATGGTGGAGCTCAATGAGCAAAATGTGCTTAACGTAGGAATTGATATCTGCCAGTTATCAGAGGAAATGTTTGATAGCTGTGTACCATATACCCAGGTGTAGGGTGGCATTTCTAAGGTATGCAACTGCTAGTATTGGGAGATACAGGCAGGGCCCAATGTCTTGCCTCTCCAGCTGGCATTGGCCAATGGGGCCTGTGGGTGGGTGTGTGGCCCTGTTGGCTGCTGCTTTACAGCAGAGTTCCCCAACTCCAGTCCTGGTGTTCCACACACTGTTCGGGTTTTCATGCTGTCTCTCATAAATATGCATGAGCTACATCTGCATACCATGGGGGTGGTGCATAGCTATGCAGCACAGGCATCTTTATTAGAGGCAGCATGACACCGGAATGTTGTGGGGCCCTCCAGGACTGCATTTGTGGGACTCTGCTATAGGTAATGTGCCTGTTTCTGGTGTCTGTGTTTGGTGTGGTAAAATATAGGCCATGCGTATGTTCTCTGCACTACAGGAGTGTCTTTACTATCACTGTTTAGTGGTGGGTAAAACTATGGGGACTGGGTTGGCAGGAGCCCCAACTGGGATTTGAACCTGTGACCCTCTGGTCTTACAGGCACTGGCTGTGTCTGTTGCACCACACTGTGGCCACAGAGACAGTGCAGTCCCTGGAGTTAGTTAAACCGGCCTGACGAGTCAGAAACCCTGCTCTGCAACAGGTTTACTGTGGCCTCATTTACCTTGTATGCAGACAAAGGTGCACATAAACTGCAGAAATGACCTCACAAAAGGGGCACACACCCATAACCAAGCTGGGCAACAATGATATCATTGGGAAACATTACACCACACACCCAGGACAGCTCCTTTACAATGTAATGCTCTTTGAAAGGGTCTGCGGAGCGTAGACCCTTCCACACACATCATTTCCTTTTATTTTGGTGCTGTCCAGGGAGTGTTGTTCCTTGTTGCCCATTGCTATCACTGTTGCCCAGCTGAATTCGGCTTTTTAAAATGTTTCTTGTGGTCATTTTTAACGTTTTATGTGATATTTTGTTCTGTGCACATGTATCACACTGCTCACGTTTTGTGGGTTTCCCCGGTTTTCTGTACATTGCTGACGTAAATGGTTTCTCTTCCCTTTAATGCCTTTAATGACAGGTTTTCATTTGCGTTGGAAGTGAGCTCTGACACTCCGCGCGTTAGTATGAGGGGAGCCTCTCTCCGCCCACTCTCCGCCCATTGACCCCTTCTCTCCGCCCACTCTCCACCTTCTGCGCTGTTTTAACGCGCCGCGGAGCTTTACCATCGTTAACTACGGTTAACGCGCGTAGTATGACGTTAACGGTCGTTAGCGCGTCGGTACGCGCGTTATACGGCACTTACAGTCGTTAACGTCATACTACGCGCGTTATTCACGTTTAGTAAACATAGCCCTTAGTAATGAAACATTTTAACAGAGGAAAAGAGACTTAGCTGAACATAGCTTAAAAGCCAGCCTGATGACCAACAAAGGGCAATTCCAACGCCTTCAATCAGGCACCCCGAGCGTTTCACAGAAAAAAGTTTCTTCAGGGAATTGTCCATCCACGGCTAAGCAGAAACATAAAAATATGAAATTAATATTCTCCTGAAATATTGAGGAATCGAAAGATTCAATGTGTATGGCGACGTGGTAGCAATTTGAAAGAACAACTCTGTCCGGCTATTTTACCTCCTGAACCTTCAGGCAATGTTTTAACGTCAACAGCCCCACTTGGACATTATAAATGTGGACATTGTAATGTTTGTGATGTGACTATGGAGATTATGAAATTTGAACATCGAGGAACTTCATATACATTTTGCCATCAAACAACATGTGATTCCGCTAAGGTTGTCTACGTGATAGTTTGCCCGTGTGGTTTACTCTACGTGGGAAAAACAGTTCGATCATTTAGAACACGAATAAGGGATCACTGTAGTCGATTAAAATGTAAAGTACTCGAAGCACCCATAGTACAACACTGCATTAATGAACATCATATATTTGAACAACTACGATGTTTTTGTATTGACCAAGTGTTATTTGGGATGCGAGGCAGAACAATCGCCGATACGCTCCTGTGGAAGGAACAGAAATGGATTTTTACCCTGGACACCGTGAACCCTAAGGGTTTAAATTCTCGGCTTGATTTAATGTCCTGCCTTTGAATATGCTTGTTGGTTCCTTTCAGTGGGAGCATGATATCAGTTTTTGTTATGTTCCAGCAACAATATGTTTGTTGCCAATACTGTTTAAAAATGGCGGCTGGGTCAAGATCCCGCATGCGCGCGCTAGCACGAACTTCATTTCTAACTGCTGAGTGTTTGTTTGTTATGTTCATTGCTTCAGTGCGCAGCCGGCATCTTATTATAAGGTTTTGTTAATCAATATGTTTTTGAAATTTTCAAAGAAGCAATATGAAACACTGTATTAATTTCATATTTTTATGTTTCTGCTTAGCCGTGGATGGACAATTCCCTGAAGAAACTTTTTTCTGTGAAACGCTCGGGGTGCCTGATTGAAGGCGTTGGAATTGCCCTTTGTTGGTCATCAGGCTGGCTTTTAAGCTACATTCAGCTAAGTCTCTTTTCCTCTGTTAAAATGTTTCATTACTAAGGGGCATGTTTACTAAAAACCGCTAATTAGCGTGCCGCAAAATAGCGCACTAAAAGCGGTACTTAAGAGCGCTTAAACGCCCCGCAAACGTGCGATGAAGCCCCACACACTTGCACGTCACAGTAACAGGTGCCGCACAAGTACGTGCCCGCAAATGTCCGATAGAGGCGTGGAAAGGCTAACGGAGGGCGGAGGAAGGCCCCGGAGGGGCGGAGAGAAGGGGTTAATGGGCGGGGAAGGGGAGGGGAGAGGCGCCCCATACATTATCGGGGCTGAATTTCCAAAAAAAAATAGCGCGAGTGAATCACTCGCGTTAGAATGCATTTAAAGGGAAGAGAAACCATTTCCGTCAGCAATGTACAGCAAAACCGGGGAAACCTGCAAAACGTGAGCAGTGTGATACATGTGCACAGCACAAAAGTGCAATTATAAATAGAAAATGACCACCACAAAAATATGAAAAATAGTAATTCAGTTGGGGAACAGTTATTGTGATGGGAAAAACTAGATAACACACCCAGGAAAGCTCCAAAAAAAAGGAAATGATTTATGGAAAGGTGTATGGAGCGGAGACTCGTCCAAAAAACATTTCCCTTTTTCTGGAGCTGTCCTGGGAGTGTTATCTAGGGTTGCCCATTAATATCACTGTTGCCCAGCTTGGGTATATGTTTTCCCCCTTTGTTCCGTGGTCATTCCCGGGTTTTATTTGCACGTTTGTCACCACACAGGGTGAAGGAGCCCACAGTAAAAATGCATACAGCAGGGTTTGTGACTCTATCCTGCCAGGTTTACTACCTCCAGGGGCTGCACTGTCTCTGTGGCCATAGTGTGGTGCAGAGGACATAGCCATGACTTCTAGGACTAGAAGGCCAGAGGTTCAAATCCCAGCTGGGGCACTTGCCAGCCTCGTCCATATATTTTACCCACCACTAAACAAAGATAGAGCAGACACCCCTGTATTGCAGGGAACATAAGCATGGGGGAAACACCCATATGTTACCCAACACCGCACACACACCAGAACAATGGGCATACCTACAGCCAAGTCCTCCAAATGCAGTCCCGTACTGCCACATTGCAATCAGGTCATCTGCTTTTTCTGAGAGAAGCTCATGCCAGCATGTTGGCGCACAAGTACATGTGGTGCAGGGGGCAGTGGCAGCTAGCCACAGAGGACAGAGGCCAAGCCATGTGCAGGCTGGCACAGTCCACTGCAACACACAGGCCCTGCCGGATCCACAGGCATGGACATTCCAGGGAATCTAGCCAATCTGTGGCTACAAGGTGGTGCAGTGCACACAGACAGTACAGACAGTGCATACAAGAACAGAAGGTCACAGGTTCAAAGCCCAGCTGGGGCTACTGCCCATCCTTCCCACATATTTTTCCCACAGCTACACAGTGATAGTAAGGACAAACCTTTCGTGGCGAGGACATATGCAATGGTACTACGTCTATCTTTTACCCCACTGAGCACAGACACCATGTACAGGGGCAGTACCTAGAGCAGAATCTCCCAAATGCAGTCCTGGTGGGCCACACACCAGTCAGGGTCCATGCTGCCACTCATACAAATGCCTGTGCTGTATATCTATGCACCACCCCCATGGCATGTAGATGTAGCTCATGCATATTCATGAGGAACAGCAGGTAAACCCGATCAGTGTGATGCACACCTGGACTGGAGTTGGGAATCTCTGCCGTAAAGCAGCAGCCAACAGGGGCAGACACACCCACACCCACAGGCCCCATTGGCCAATGTCTCCTGGAGAGGCAGAACATTGGACCCTGTGTGCATCTCCCAATACTAGCACCTGCATACCCTAGCAATGGAACCCTACACCTGAGGTATACGGTACACAGCTCTGAGATGCTTGCTAGGAGTACTGGCAGATAGATATCCATACGTTACGCACATACTGCTAGTTGACCCCATCCGAACAATCTGTTTGGTGTTTGCGGTGCGTGCTCCAGCCCTTGCCTCTGACGGTGTTTACCACCCTGGGGAGTGACCCCCAGCAGTACTGCGTAGCATATCCATGCCTTGCCGTGCCCAGCACCGGTTTGGTGGCAAGGCTAATTACCTCCTCAATAGTAGCACCATGATGGCATAGGTGTGGAATTGTGTGTCTGTCTATACAGTGGGTGTTGGCTGCATGCCCCTTCCACAGCCCACACTGCCAACACTGTTGCCAGTATTGGCCTGCCAATGTGCATAATGAGTAGCAAGGGACCATGGGTATATCTCAGACAGAGTGGACTGACCAGGATGCAGCTGCACAGGGCATAGGGCACTGGCAGGGGCATGGTAGTGCCCGGCCACCACCTACACAGACAGGGTGACCTCTGTATGTGCTGCTGGGGGATCACTCTCACCCTGAGTGTGCAGTGACGGCAGCATGGCTAGGCACCCCCATAGTGCTATATTGTGATTCTCCCATGTGATGTGTATGGATGTCCTGTGGGGGCCTCTTCATGGACTTATCTGTCTGTGTGTGCTGCCACCCCAGTTGTGGGTGCATGCATGTCCATCAGGACCAGCCAGCAGACTGTTCACAGCTGATATGTGTTGTGATGGAGTGCCTTGCAGGGTGCAGTGGCTGATGGCTTGCTGCAGGTGAATATCAGATAGTGGTGGGGTGCATCTTTGAATATCCAGGCTTAATGTCTGTCTGATATTGTGTTATGGATGTGTGTGGAGCTGCTTGGACTGCCCTGTAGGGTGTCTGTTCCCTAGCAGGACTGGGGTTGATGGTCCACTCTACTGCCATCGGGGTGGGGATCTGTTGAGGGGAAGCCCTGTTTTATCCACATGGGGGTCCCCACTAACTGAGCCAGACAGAGATCTCCAAAATGTTTATGCAGCACCTACCTATTCCACAGGTTATTGCTGCTTTGAAGCTCTGACATGGCTGCAGTTGGCCATGCCTGGTGTTGTGGACCTGGTCCTGGGCGCAACATCTCACACTCAGGGTGAGCACAGTAACCGCACAATGTGATGGTGTTTAGCTACTCTTTGCCGTTTGTCCACCCACTCAGGACACCCTACCAGGCCGAGGTGCTGTGTGGGTGCACACGGACACTTCCCCCTACCAGGCCGGGGAGCTTTAGGGGTGCATTTCCCATCCTGTGTTCAATCGTGGACAGCTGATTTGCATGTGCAGTGCATCATGGGTATGGGTGGTTCACAACAGCAGACTGTCAGTGAGGTGACGTACAGGCTATCTGCAGCCAGCCAGGGACTGCTTACAGCTATAGAGCTGTAGCCCAATGGTTACGTCACTGCCTGTGTAGCCAGATGTCATGGGTTCAAACCCACAGTGGGGTTATGTGATAGGGGTGTCCACAGATTTATTTTAATTTACTGTACATATGTTGCTGCCAGCAATACCACCCTCAGCGTACTGTACCCATAAGGTGCCTCTGAGGGTGCTTTATGGGGCGCCCTATAGGGCACGTTATGGTTGCCAGCCATATAGGGTGCACTATACATTATCCTGTGTCGCAACATACATGCTGCCCTATAGGGGACATTCTAGGGTGCCGTGGCGGACGGTGCACTGTAACATGTGCCTTATGGGCCGCCTTATATTAATATGCTGTGAGAGTGCGTTTGCTAGTAGTTATCACAAAATAAAATTAGAAAGCCTCCTACAGCACTCCACAACATATAACATACTGCCTCAGCTAGCCTTTTTCACTGGGCTTTATGAGGGATTGAACCCCCTGGTCCCTGCACCATTGGTCAGTGTCTTAACCATTGTGCTGTGGCTGTGCTCCTTTGCTTTGGCATCAGCACGCCGCCTTATGCCCATCAGTGCGCCACCTCCTGCTGCCCACAATTAGTGCGCCGCCTTGTGCCCCCCAAAATGAACAGTGCGCCGCCTTGTGCTGCCCAAAAAGAACAGTGCGCCGCCTTGTGCCGCCCAGATAGTACAGTGCGCCGCCTTATGCCGTACAAAAGTACTTTGCCTCCTGAACCACTTTTACACATTCAAGGTGTTGCCTCAGCTAGCCTTTTTGTTGCGCACAATGGGGGATTGAACCTGTGGCCCCTGCACCATTGGTTAGTGTGTTCACTGTTGTGCTACAGCTCTGTTCTGATATGTGCTCAGCAGCGCCCCACTTAGCCTTCCCACACGCTAATGTGGGCCCCGCAAATTAGCGCGACGCGCACACGTACGGTCGGGTTTTTTTCTTCTTTCTGCCTGAACCGCCCACTCCTTATATGGCACATGCACACTACCGCGGCCCCGCACGTTAGGAATGTTTAGTAAACATGCCCCTTTGTGAGGAGCCCATGGTTTGTCTTGATCGCCTAACTTCAAACCGAAATAGGCGAAATATACTTTTTTAATAAATGCAGAAATGTTTCTCTGCCGCTTTTTCACGGTATATTCCCCACAAATAAAACAAAAACTGTCCGGAGAGTTGACGCAACCTCTGGCTCTGTGAGCCATCACAGATACACAGCACTGCAAACTACAACTGTAGTGAACCACTTCGGAATAAAGCTGGATTACGACTGAGCAAACAAAAGGTAATAATGAACTTGCAAGAAACTGAAATTTGACAGGAACGTTCATGTCGCAACCACCGTGTTTGAGCGAGCGAACGAGGCGAGGCGAACAGGAAAGAATATGCGCCAGCGCGAGTACTGGATTTAGCCCCCGCCTTCCAATTGTCCTGTTAATGTATAAAATGAATACAAAACACTCTAAAATATCATGAGGGAGTGTTTCTAGTTAGTTAACCATTACAACCTCTATTTTGGGCCAAGAAAATAAACTGCAGTCGGCTAAAAAGAAATTATGTGAACATTCCTTATATGGGTAAGAAATCTAATTTTGCAAGAAAACGTGACGTGATGGAACATTTTGGCTATTTTTCCTGGATTCAGCACCCCAAAATCTATAGGAATCAGTTGCAAAACTGGAGGCAGTTTTTTGGTAGTGTACCTGTGTAATTATTTGATGATGGGACCCACATGATATCAAAGATTCATGTAATACCATATATTTGTTTTTTTATCTTGGTTAGAAGCTAAGAAATATTTCAGAACTTAGACATCTATGTTTCAGCAAATGAAATAAAATAAAAATCCAACTTAAGGGTCATTTTACTAAAGTGCAGTAAACAATTAGAGCATGAATTAACAAACACTGAACATATGGAAACCAACAGCCAATCAATGTTGAATAAAGCCATAATGGGTAGTGTTATGAAAAATAGAAATCTCAGTATAGCATGGACTGACTACAAGAAAGTGTTTGATAGCATTCTATATTCTTGGATAATAAAATACCTTGAAATGTATAAAATACATCATGGCTTGTTTGAGTACAAGTTCAGCATAAAAATGTGTGAAATCACACTCTACCTGAAGTATGAAGATGGATGATTCATCATTCTTAACATCAAAATTCAGCAAAAAAAAAAATTACAGGAAAATTCCCTGTTGCTACTTCTATTTTTTATGACATTTAATCCACTGTGTTCTCTTATTAACTCTTTGGGATATGGAATTAGCCTTAATCCTAAAGAAGGTAACAATCCAGAGGTAGCAACACACTTAGGGGCATGTTTACTAAAATCCGCAAAATAGCGCGCCGCAAAATAGCGCACGGCAACGCGGCACTGAAACACGCAGAAACGCGTTTAAACGCCCCGCACACATGCGTGTCACCCCCGCACAGGTACGCGGCTCACTAACGGGCCCCGTACAAGTGCGGGCCCGCAAATGTCCGATAGAGGCGTGGAACGGCGAAAGGAGGGCGGAGGAAGGCTCCGGAGGGGCGGAGGGACGGGGTCAATGGGTGGAGAGTGGGAGGGGAGAGGCTCCCCGCACAGTATCGGGCCCGAATTTGCATGTAAAAACTACCGCGAGTGAAACACTCGCGGTAGAAAGCATTTAAAGGGAAGAGAAACCATTTCCGTCAGCAATGTACAGGGAAACCGGGGAAACCAGCAAAATGTGAGCAGTGTGATACATGTGCACAGCACAAAAGTGAAAATAAAAATAGAAAATGACCACAACAGAACTATTAAAAATAGTAATTCAGCTGGGGAACAGTTATAGTGATGGGCAAATACAGAAATCACACCCAGCAAAGCTCCAGAAAAAAGAAATGAAGTTTCGAAGGGTCTACTGAGAGGAGACTCTTCCAAAAAACATTTCCACGTTTTGGAGCTTTCCTGGGAGTGTTTGCTATGGTTGCCCATTAATATCACTGTTGCCCAGCGTGGTGATATTTTGTCCCACATTTCCCGTGGTCATTTCCGGGGTTTATGTGCACGTTTGTCACCAGACGGTGCATATGCCCACAGTAGAATTGCGTAGAGCAGGGTTTGTGACTCCATCATGCCAGGCTTACTGCCTCCAGGGGCTGCACTGTCTCTGTGGCCAAAGTGTGGTACAGCGGACAGAGTTATTACCTCTAGGACCAGAGGGCAGAGGTTCAAAACCCAGCTGGGGCACCTGCCAGCCCAGTCCCTATATTTTACCCACCACTAAATAAAGATAGCGCAGACACCCCTGTATGCATGGGGAAAACACCCATATTTTACCCAACACCGCACACACCCCACAACAATGGGCATTACCTACAGCCAAGTCCCCCAAATGCAGTCCCATACTGCCACATTGCAATCAGGTCAACTGCTTTTTCTGAGAGAAGTTCATGCCAGCATGTTGGCGGACAAGTACATGTGGTGCAGGGGGCAGTGGCTGCTAACCACAGAAGACAGAGGCCTAGCCATGTGCAGGCTGGCACAGTCCACTGCAACAGACAGGTCCTGCCGGATCCACAGTCATGGACAATCCAGGGAATCCAACCAAGCTGTGGCTACACAGTGGTGCAGTGCACACAGACACTGCATACAAGAACAGAAGGTCACAGGTTCATAGCCCAGCTGGGGCTACTGCCAATCCTGCCCACATATTTTTCCCACAACTAAACAGTGATAGTAAGGACACACCTTTCATGGCGGGGACATATGCAATGGTAAGACATCTATCTTTTACCCCACTGAGCACAGACACCATGAACAGGGGCAGTACCTAGAGCAGAATCACCCAAATGCAGTCCTGGTGGGCCACACACCAGTCAGGTTCCATGCTGACACTCATACAAATGCCTGTGCTGTATATCTATGCACCACCCCCATGGCATGTAGATGTAGCCCATGCATATTCATGAGGGATAGCAGGAAAACCCGAACAGTGTGATGCAAACCTGGACTGGAGTTGGGAATCTGTGCCGTAATGCAGCAGCCATCAAGGGCAGACACACCCACACCCACAGGCCCCATTGGCCAATGTCTCCTGGAAAGGCAGAACATTGGACCGTGCATGCAGCACCCAAAACGAGCACTTGCATAACTTACCAATGTCACCCTACACCTGAGGTATACGGTACACAGCTCGGAGACGTTTGCTAGGAGCACAGGCAGGCAGTTATCCATACGTTACGTACATACTGCTAGTTGACCCCATCCAAACAATCTGTTAGGTGTTTGCGGGGCATGCTCCAGGCCTGGCCTCTGACGGTGCTTACCACCCTGGGGAGTGACCACCAGCTGTAATGCGTACCATATCCATGCCTTGCCGTGCTCAGGACCGGTTTGGTGGGCAAGGCTACTTACCCCCTCAATCATAGCACCATGATGGCAGAGGTGTGGAAGTGTGTGTCTGTCTATACAGTGGGTGTTGGCTGCAAGCCCCTTCAACAGCCCGCACTGCCAGCACTGTTGCCAGTATTGGCCAGTCAATGTGCATAATGAGGTGCAAGGTACCATGGGTATAGCCAGGGCAGGGTGACGTGGCCAGGATGCATCTGCACTGGGCATAGGGCCCTGGCAGGGACATTGGCTGGGATATTGTAGTGTCCGGCCACCACCTACACAGACAGGGTGGCCAAAGCATGTCCTTCTGGGGGATCACGCTCACCCTGACTGTGCAGTGACCACAGCATGGCTAGGCCCCCCCATAGTGCTGTATAGTAGTTCTCTCATGTGATAGATATGGGTTTCTCTTTGGGGCCCAGTCACTGATCTATCTGCTTGCTGTGTATGCAGACAGCCCAGTTCTGGGTGCATGCATCTCCATTGGGAACATGCACTATGGACTAACCAGCAGACTGTTTGTAGCTGGTAAATATCTTGCTATAATGGCTTGCAGGGTGCAGTGGCTGTTGGCTTGCTGCAGGTGAATATCTGGTGGTGGAGTGCAGCTTACCATACCCTGGGCTTAGGTCTGTCTGCTATTGTGTTATGGCTGTGTATGGAGCTGCCTGCCGGGGGGGGGGGGGGTGGTGGTGTTCCTCAGCAGGACTGGGGTTGATGTTGCCCTCTACTGCCACCTTTGCAGGGAGGTAGAGTGTGGATCCCTTGATGGGGACCATGTTTGCCATGGTGGGGGGGGGTGCCTGATGGCAGCAGACAGGGATATCCATGGTGTTTGTGCAGAAACTAGCTATCTTACACATTAACACTGCTTTGGAACGCCCGCTTGGCCTCCATCAGCTATGGCAGGTGTTGTTGACCTGGTCCTGGCCACCTCATTGCACACTCAGGGTGAGCACAGTACCCGCACGATGTAACGGTGTGTGGCTACTCTGTGCCAGTAAAACACCCGGTCAGTGCCCCCTACTAGGCCAATGTGCTGTGTGGGTGCACCCGGTCACTTCCCCCAACAGGGCCGAGGTGCTGTGGGGGTGCATTCCCCATCTTGTGTCCATCTGCGGACAGCTAATTTGCATGTGCAGTGCATCATGGGTACGGGTGGCCTAACCCTATCCTGTTGACACCAGCAGACTGTCTGTGAGGTGACGTGTAGGCTATCTGCAGCCAGCCAGGGGCCTGCTTACAGTTATGGAGCTGTAGCGCAATGGTTACATCACTGCCTGTGCAGCCAGAGGTCATAGGTTCAAACCCACAGTGGGGCCCTTTGGTAGGGCTGTCCACAGCTTTATTTTTATTTACTGTACATATGTCTATGCCGGCAAGACCACCCTCAGCTTACTATACCCATTAGGTGCCTCTGAGGGTGCTTCATAGGGCGCCCTGTAGGCCACCTTATGGTTGCCATCCCTATAGGGTGCACTATACATTATCCTGTGTCGCAACATACATGCTGCCCTATAGGGGTCATTCAAGGGTGCCTTGGCGAACAGTGCACTGTAACATGTGCCTTATGGGCCGCCGTATGTTAACATGCTGGGAGAGTGCGTTTGCTAGTAGTGATAACAAAATATAATTATACAGCCTCCTACAGCACTCCTCAACATAATACATACTGCCTCAGCAGGCATTTTTCACTGGGCATTGTGAGGAGTTGAACCCCTGATCCCTGCACCATTGGTCAGTGTTTTAACCATTGTGCTGTGGCTCTGTTCCTGTGCTTGTGCATCAGCGCGCCGCCTTGTGCCTATCAGCGCGCCGCTTTCTGCCGCCCAAGGGGACCAGTGCGCCGCCTTCTGCTGCCCAAAAATAACTGTGCGCCGCCTTATGCCGCCCAAAAAGCACTGTGCGCCGCTTTCTGCCGCCCAAAAATAACTGTGCGCCGCCTTATGCCGTTCCAAATTAATTTGCCTCCTAAAACAATGTTAATCATTACAGTTACTGCCTCAGCTGACCTTTGTCGTTGTGCACACTGGGGGATTGAACCCATGGCCCCTGCATCATTGGTCAGTGTCTTCACCGTTGTACCATGGCTCTGTTGTTTTGTATACTCAGCAGCGCGCCACTTTGCCTTTCCACGCGCTAATGTCGACCCCCGCACATTAGCGCGACGCACACACGTCCGGTTGCTTACTACCGTTTTTTTCTATTTTCTGCCTGAACCGCCCACTCCTTATATGGCACAGGCACACTAGCACGGCCCCGCACGTTAGGAATGTTTAGTAAACATGCCCCTTACTGTTTTTAGATGCCCTTAAGCTCTACAGTTCTACTGACCAACAATTAGCAGAACAACTCTGTGTAGTAAAAAAAACTTCTCAGATGACATCAAGATTTATTTAATGAATACGATTTTTTTTTCATACCGCTTTATTTTATAATCAAGGTGGTTTACATTGTAACTTCAATTTTTACAGAGAACTTGCGAGAAATACAGCTAACAATTTAAACAATTACTATGCAACTTTCATAGCATGCAAAGGGAGCTGGGGGGAACTTAGAGTGCTAAAACATAACTTATCTACAAGGTAACATATATGCAATTGATCATGTGGAGTGGGCATGAGATCCGAGTAATGCTGTGGAGTTAAGGGTGTTCATTGAAGTGCTCGATGAAGAGGAGGGTCTTGAGCTGTTTCCAAAAGTCCTTTATGTCTGAGGTTGTTCTTAGTTTTTCTGGGAGATAGCTCCAGATAGAGGGAGAGGCAAGTGAGAGAGCCCTCTTTGCAGTGGAATTTTTGGCCTTTGCGAGCAGGTTGGGTGTAGGTATGGTGTTAATATTCCTGCTTCTCTCAGGCCTGTTTTTGGGTTTGGTACATATAAGGTCCTACAAGATTCTGACTGTTATGTTGTTTTTTATTTTGAAGATGGTAAGAACTGATTTATACTTAGCTCGTGAAGAAATTGGTAACCAGTGTAGTTGGCACAGGAGGGGAGTTATATGATCACGTTGAGATGATCCTATGATGGTTTGGGCGGCGGTGTTTTGGACTAATTGCAGTGTTCAGATAGTTTGTTTGGGCAAACCTTGGAAGAGGGCATTACAGTAGTCCAGTGCTGGTGTTATGATGGACTGACATACAGTGCAGAAGTGTTCTTGACTAAGGAGAGGCTTTAATCTTCTTATAATTGCAAGTTTGTGGAAGGCAGACTTGGAGGTCTTATTGATGTGAGCTTATAGATTGAGATGCTTGTCAATGATGACCCCAAGGTAGAGGACTTCTTCTTTTATTGTAATTTGGGAAATGGCAATTTTTATTGAGTCAGGTGGGGTGAACTCCGTGTTCCTTGTGATAATGTTTGCCTCGGTCTTCTTGATGCTGATGTTGAGGTTATTGTTGGTAAGCCAGGTTATCATTTCATATAGACATGTTGACATTGTGGTAAAGTCTGGAGTGTCTAACTGAATTGGGGTGAAGGCCATAATATCATCTGCATATATGGTGTATTGTATATTGTGCTTCTTGAATATATTGCAAACTAGTTGTACATAAATGTTAAAGA
Organism: Ichthyophis bannanicus; assembly: GCA_033557465.1. NCBI lineage: Eukaryota > Metazoa > Chordata > Amphibia > Gymnophiona > Ichthyophiidae > Ichthyophis > Ichthyophis bannanicus. The sequence continues at coordinate 1,527,120,668 of CM066032.1, forward strand.
GGAGGGCGGACAGCAAGGACTCTTGAAGAACTTCCTGGTCTGTGTGGAAAGGAGCTGAGGTGAGGGGATCAGATTTGTCTCTCTGTTGTCTGTCACCGAGATACGAGTGGAACCGCATTTGGAAGCCAATCATTGCTGGTTGCTTCAGTAGGATATTATGGGAAACTGTGTATAAGATGACTTTCAGCCTTGACAAATGTGCTGAGGCAACTTTCCTTAGAGAAAATTTGAGCAAAACAAAAAACGTCTCTATGACTGAGGAATGTGACATTAAGGAACTTGAACTGGAATGCATATATAAATATCTAGAAGTAGAGGAAGGAGCAACAATCAAGTAAAAATTACCGAAAGAAAATTTCAGTAAAGAATATTATAGGTATTACAGGTAGTACTGCTCAATTATTGGTAAAGGTCAGCAGCACCATATTGACATGCTACCTTGTGCTGAGCAGGAATGGGTGTACTTCACTCCTTCTCCTTCTATACATTAATAACCCTGGTAAGCCCAGGGGTGTCAAACATGGGGTGGAGATGTCCTGATCTAGAAGGGTGGGATTTTGTGGGGTGGTTCCAACTTTGTGTTAGATTCAAGTGCCTTCAAGGGAGAGGGAGACTTTTGACTGACTTGATGGGTGGGGGGGGGGGGGGGGAGAAGGAAGGCGGAATCTGCTTATTGTTGCAGGGGAGGGAGGGAGTTCTGCTTCTTTCTTCAGGCATGGGGTGAGAGGGGGTCTGCTTCTTGTTGCGGGAAGAGGAGGTAGAAGGGGGATCTGACCTATGCAGGGGGGGGGGGAACCAGGTCAGGGGCTGCCAGGAATGCAGGTTGAGGGGGACCAGACCTGTAGTGCTGTACCAGTATGCCCTCTGTACTGGTGGAGCAATTTTAGGAGGCTGATTCAATTCTAGTTGGGGGGGGGGGGGGCGGAGTCCACATCTTTTTTTACATGTGCAATTTCCTGCCATACTGCAGTCCTACAGCTATTATACAAGGAACTCTATGTTTGGCAGAACCTCTTGTAAAATTGTGTCCTAATTCTATCTATTCTGAGATTGACATGGGAGTTCCTCTCTCCATGTGCTTTCTAAAATTCTTCTTTAAATCAACTGACTTTATTCACAGGTTCAATCAGGCCTCCAAAAAAAGTAACAGATAGGTGAGGCAAGACTTCCCTTGGCTAAATCCACGTTGGCTTTGGCCCTTAAATCATAATCATCAACGTGTTAGTAAGTTTGTTCTTTATAATAGTTTCCACCATTTTGCCTGGTACTGATATCAGGATCACTGATCTGTAATTTCCCAGATCATCCCTGGAACCCTTTTTAAAAATTGGTGTTACGATGGCCACTCTCCAGTCTTTAGGAACTATTCATGACAGATAATAAGTTATGAATAGTAGATCTAAAATTTCATTTTTGAGTTATTTTAGTACTCTGGTTTGTATGCTATTTGGTTCAGGTGATTTCTTTAGTTTGTCAATTTGCTCTATTATATCTTCCAGGTTCAGTGATATTTGTTTCATTTCCTCTGAATCATCATTATTAAATATCATATTTTCCATGGGCAACTTTCTTACATTTTCCTCACTAAAGACTGAAGTAAAAATTATTTTTGCCTCTCATCTATAGCCTTGTCTTCCTTGAATGCCCATTGTATAACTTGATCATCTAATCATCCAGCTGACTCCTTTAAAGGCTTATTTCTTTGAATGTACTAGAAAAAGGTTTTATTACAAGCTTTTGCTTCTCTGGCAAACTTTCTTTCAAATTCTCTTTTTGCCTTCCTTTGTATTTAACTTGCCACTGCTTATGCTGGTTCCTATTTTCTTCATTAGGATCCATTTACTATATTTTGAAAGATTTTTTTTTTAGCTACAATAGCATCTTTTACCTCATCTTTTAACCATACAGGCTTTTTTTGGGGGTGGGGGGGGGGGTGTTTCCTTCTGCTTTTTGCATTACATGGAGTATATCTGGTCTGGGTTTCCAAGAAGGTATTTTTAAGCAACACTTTGCTCCTTTTAGGGTTTTTTTTATTTTTATAATTTTCCTTATTTCTTCAATGTCTCTCTTTTGAAAGTTAAATGCTAGAACATTACATTTCCTCCGTGTTTCACTCTAGTTATTAAATTAAATTTGATTATGTTATATTCACAATTGCCAAGTGGCCTCAGTACCAAATCCTGTGTTGCATTAAGAACTAGAACTAAAATAGCTCCTCTTCATGTCATTTCCTGAACCAGCTGCTCCATGAAGCAGTCATTTATGTCATCTAGGAACTTTACCTCTTTAGCATGTCCTGACCTGACATTTATCAAATCAATATTTGGGTAATTAAAGTCAAGCATTATTATTATGCTGACAAATTTGTTTGCTTCCCTGATTTATATCCATAAAGATTCCATGGTGCATTCTGTTTGACTCAACACCCCTTTTAACATCACCTCTCTACCAATTTTATCCTCCCTATAATTTTTTTTAACTTTATTAAATTTCAAAATATTTCATAAATATACATTTGTTCAGATAGCAATAAAGAGAGGTATTATGAAACCATATCAAATCAGAAAAAAAATGCCCTCTTAACTTTAGACCACAATAATATTAAATGGGAAGGAGCTTTAGTAGTGAAGTGGGATTATATTAAATTATATGAAAATAAAAAGACACATTTTACGATGGGACATCCAAGTGCCATCTGGGACGTCAAAGCTAGAATGTCTGAAAAATAAGCAGGCATGTGCAAGTTCAGGCACAATTTCAGAAACATGGATGTGCTTGATATAAACATCTATGGAGACATCTACATAAATGTCCCTAGAATAACATTTCAGAATATGGATGTCTAAGAGCATATTGGTTGAAGTAGTGGGATAAAGTCAAGGTAAAAGGATTCAAATACCATTGTGAGCCTTTATCATCTTAAGCTAGCTATTTAATTATCTATCTTCTCTACAGTTTTGCTTCTCTTCAGTTTATCTACATAGATAAATAGATAGATTTGCTTCTCTTCAGTTTATCTACATAGATAAACTGAAGAGTAGAAAATCACCTGGGCCGGATGGTATACATCCAAGGGTGTTGAAAGAACTGAAATATGAGATTGCAGAACTGCTATCAGTAATCTGTGAACTATCATTAAAATCATCTCTAATACCTGAAGATTGGAGGATCGCCAATGTAACACCAATTTTAAAAAGGGTTCCAGGGGTGATCCGGGAAACTACAGACCGGTGAGCCTAACGTCAGTACCGGGAAAAATGGTAGAAACCATCATAAAGAATAAAATTACTCAGCATGTAGATAGTCACAACCTAATGGGAGACAGCCACATGGCTTTAGACAAGGAAGATCTTGTCTTACTAATCTGTTATGTTTTTTTGAAGGAGTGAATAAACAGGTGGACAAAGGTGAGTCGGTTGATATTGTGTATCTGGACTTTCAGAAAGCCTTTGACAAGGTCCCTCATCAGAGACTTTTGGCGAAACTAAAGAGTCATGGGATTGGAGGCAGTGTACTATTGTGGATCAGGAACTGGTTAAAAGATAGAAAGCAGAGGGTAGGGCTAAATGGCCAATTTTCCCAATGGAGAAAGGTGAATAGTGGTGTACCCCAGGGATCTGTGCTGGGTCCGCTGCTTTTTGACATATTCATAAATGACCTGGAAAGTGGAATAACGAGTGAGGTTATCAAATTTGCAGATGACACAAAACTATTTAAAGTGGAATAACGAGTGAGGTTATCAAATTTGCAGATGACACAAAACTATTTAAAGTTGTTAAAACCCAAGAGGATTGTGGAAAATTGCAAGAGGATCTTGATAAATTGGAAGACTGGGCATCAAAATGGCAGATGAAATTTAATGTGGACAAGTGCAAGGTTATGCACCTAGGGAAGAACAACCCAAACTATGGTTACACGATGCAAGGTTCCACATTAGGAACCACCACCCAGGAAAAAGATTTAGGCATCATTGTGGATACCATGTTAAAACCCTCAGCCCAGTGTGCAGCGGCGGCCAAGAGAGCAAATAGAATGTTAGGTATGATAAGGAAAGGAATGGAAAATAAAACAAAAGATATTATAATGCCTCTATATCGTTCCATGGTGAGACCGCACCTTGAATATTGTGTGCAATTCTGGTCGCCGTATCTTAAAAAGGATATAGCGATTTTAGAAAAGGTACAGAGAAGAGCCACCAAAATGGTAAAGGGGATGGAAGGATACTCCTATGAAGAAAGGCTAAAAAGGTTAGGGCTCTTTTAACCTGGAAAAGAGACGGCTGAGGGGAGATATGATAGAAGTCTATAAATTAATGAACGGAGTGGAACGGGTAAACGTAGATCGATTGTTTACCTTATCAGAATGTAGAAAGACTAGGGGACATGCAATGAAGCTACAGGGTAAACTATTTAAGACTAATAAAAGAAAATATTTTTTCACTCAACGTGTAATCAAACTCTGGAACTTGTTACCGGAGGATGTAGTAAAGGCTGTTATTGTAGCTGGGTTTAAAAAAGGTTTGTACAAGTTCCTGGAGGAAAGGTCCATAAACCATTATTAAGAAGTGACCGAAGATATCTATGCTTGACCCAGTACAAGCATTGTGGAACTTGTGTCTCTTGGGGAAACTGCTAGGTACATATGACCTAGATTGGCCACTGTTGGAAACAGAATACTGGGCTTGATGGACCTTGGTCTGACCCAGTATGGCATATCTTATGTTCTTAGGATTTTTTTAAGGCCACAATAACTACTTTCCTGATGCTTGTTTGTGCTTGGAGCAGGTCTAAACGTGGACTTGCCTGCAGACATCCCTGACATTTCTGGAATCGAATGGGGACATCTAAGTTCATTGCACCTCCACCACACCCCTTGCCTAATTGGATGCCCCCACACTGAGACATCTCTAAACATCATTTGTAAAATGGCTCTGAATACGTCTCCATGATTTCCACCTCCAAGTGCATGTCTCTGGATGCTCAAAATCATGACTAAGGGGCTTGTTTACAAAGCCGCGGTAGCGATTCGCGATCGTTATCGGAGCCGCGGCCCCATTGAAATCAATGGGGCAGCGGCTCCGATAACGATCACGAACCGCTACCGCGGCTTTGTAAACAAGCCCCTAAGACTTTTAAAATGCCCCCCAAAGGAAACCTATGGCCTAAGATGCACACTCACAATTAAACATATAGCACCCTTTCCCAGTTACTAAAACTACAAACAAGGCATCTTGACAGATATCATCCTTAAGTCCAAAAAGGCACAAAGTTGTTCTGGACAGAAAAAAAAAACATATCTAGCATTTGAATAAGTAACCAAGCACTTGCAGGAGGAATGTAAATGAAAAGTCGCTTTCTGTAACGTGGAGGCACATTCCATTCTGCGCATCCCGACCTCTGTGTGTTCAGTCGGAACCGGATGCTTAAGATAGACCTGATTCTGATCCCTTGGGAAACATCTAGCCCCTGCGGGATCAGAATCACATCTAGGCCTGTATGTGCAAGCAGGGACCCAATTCCCATCGGCCTGCACATACAGACCCCTGCCTGGCTAACTCAGTCAGGCTCCTGAATGAAGCCACAGTACCATGGTACCACGGCTCCATTCAGGAGCTGCTATCCCTGGCCGCTGACCCCTTTCGCCTTTCCCCACAGCCCGACTCCCGATCTGTCCTCCCATGGCCAGGGTCAGGCTGCAGGGAATCTCCTGCACCCCCTCACCTTTTTGCTCCTGGCCAAGCCTCCCATCTCCAATATGGCTAGGGGGACTTATTCCACCTCTGAGGTGGAATAAGTCCCCCGTCCAGTCTGTCGGTCCTGGACATACAGGGCTGACTTCAGAATCGGCCCTGTACGTCTGGGGCCACATACCGCCCACTAACTGCCCTAACTCTGCCTCCGCACCTCCCCTTCCTGCCTCCATCTAAGCCTCTCCATACAAATTCCTTGTTTGTACAGGGAGGCTTAGTCGGGGATGGCAAGGAGGATGAATAGCGGGGATGGACATTCCCAATTAGTCTATTCACGGGACAGAATAGACCCCAAAGTCTCTTGCCTCATAGTCCGTGCTATATATTCTAACTTCCATATTATTTTTTAGAGCTCTAGTATTTGCATACAGCCAATTCTAAGTATGGTTTTGTTTGTATTTACAACCTGCTTATAGTTGACAGGGATAACTTAGAGTGTTTCATTTCTGTCTGTTCTTTATTTAAAGCCACCTGGACTATGTTTGCTTTTATTGCAGTCTCTCTATCAGGACACCTTAAGTTCCCTGTTTTGATAGTCTTTTTCAAAGATGCCTTACTCTGAACTTCAGTATGCGCTCCTGAGCAATTGTTGACTTCCTGCAGGTTCTAATTTTAAAACTGTTCTATCTCCTTTTTAAACATTTGTGCCAGAAGACTGCTTCCAGTGTGGTTGAGGTGGAACCCATCTTTTTTAGAATAGCTTCCCCATTCCCCTGAACAATGCCCAGTTCCTAAAATATCGAAATCCCTCCTCCCTGTGCCATCATTTCATTCATAAATTGAGAATCTGGGGCTCTGCCTTCCTTTTGGGTCCTGTGCATGGAATGGGGAGCATTTCTGATAATAATATGGATACTCTCCCTACAAATCTAGCCCCTGCATATTCATTTTAACATCTTTGTTAGTGATATAGCGGAAGGGCTGTCGGGTAAGGTTTGCCTCTTTGCGGATGATACCAAAATCTGCAATAGAGTAGACACCCAGGAAGATGTAGATAACATGAGGAGGGATCTAGCTAAGCTTGAAGAATGGTCTAGAATTTGGCAGCTGGGATTTAATGTTAAAAAATGTAAGGTCATGCATTTGGGCTGCAGCAATCCAAGGGAGCAATACAGTATAGGAGGTGAAGTACTTTTGTCCACTAAAGAAGAGCGGGACCTAGGCGTGGTTGTGTCTGATGATCTTAAAGTAGCTAAACAGGTAGAAAAGGCGACGGCAAAAGCTAGAAGGATGCTTGGGTGCATACGGAGAGGAATGGCTAGCAGAAAAAAGGAGGTGATAATGTCTCTGTATAAGTCTTTGGTGCGACCTCATTTGGAGTATGGTGTGCAATTCTGGAGACCGCACCTTCAAAAGGATGTGAACAGGATGGAGTCGGTGCAGAGGGTGGCTACTAAAATGATTAGTGGGCTTCATTATAAAGCATATGAGGACAGACTTAAGGATCTTAATATGTACACCTTAGAGGAAAGGCGGGATAGAGGTGATATGATTGAGATGTTTAAATACCTCCGTGGCATAAATGTTCAGGGAGAGAGCCTCTTTCAATTGAAAGCAAGTTCTGCTACGAGGGGACATGGGATGAGGGTGAAGGGAGATAGATTCAGGAGTGATATGCGGAAATATTTCTTTACGGAAAGAGTAGTGGATCCGTGGAATAGTCTCCCAGTGGAGGTGGTAGAGATGAGGACAGTAACTGAATTCAAAAAAGCATGGGACCAACACAGAGGATCTCTAAAGGTAAAAAGTGGACTGTTGTAGTTGTTGATATGGAAGGACAGACTAGATAGGCCATGTGGTCTTTTTCTGTCATCATGTTTCTATGTTTCTATTATGGGAATCCTGAAAACCTGACTCGCTTGGTGTTCTTGAGGTGTGGGTTGAGAACCACTGATCAGCTGTGAAAACACAACCTTCAAGTACTCAGACTCATTAAATGGCAGTGGTATAAAGGGAGCAATTTTATAAGGAAGCACCTATTTTCAGCTGCTAAGAACAATGTAAATGCTGATAATTTAGCCATTTATGTGTGTAAGTGGCCATTTACTGTATCACATAAATGACTTTTTATAAAATACCGACTAGCATAAAAGTACTCATGTAAATTGATATGATAATTTATGTTCATACATGCAAAATGTAGGTACGGTCATTTACAGCAGCTCTAGGATTAGTGTAAATGATCGCACCTTCATTTAAGGCATATTCTTTGCCACTTATGCTAGTATTTTGTAAAAACAAGTAGGTTCCTACTTGTCTTTATAATATAGCCTTAATTTAGGCACGTTAAAACATACTTTAAATTGGTGCCTTCTTATAAAATTACTCTCAAAATGTCATACCAAGAATGACACCTATTCAGATTTTAATATATATGGGTTATAGTTCTTGGTTCATCATGCTTGACATATCACCCTTTGCAAGCATTCAGAGCGGTTCTATGTAAGTGTGTCTTTTATTTGCTTTATAAATGCTACATTATCTATTATTTGTAGCCTCTGTAAGAACATCATGAGAAGCAAAATGTACTAGAGAAGAAATGCAAACGCCATAAACATTATTATTGTTTGGAATATGTATAGTAGGCACAGAGAAGGGGAAGGGGAATTTAGAGAAATCAAGCCCCCTGTTTGATTTAGAGTTGTGCATATTGGGATATCTAATTCCTTGTCCCAATCATTAGTTTTAATTATTAAGATATATATTTTTTATAATTATGTCACCGCAAAAAGGACTATGGGGCATGTTTACTTAGCACCATGCTGGTAGCGCATGTGTGGAATGTGTTACTAGCACAGGGCTGCAAGCTAACTACAGGGGGGGCACGTGCGTCCATCCCCCTACAGTGGTCATGCATCGCCGCAGTAAACCCATCATAGGTGAAACTAACACCACCTATTGAGGTGGCATTAGTTGCACCCACACTACCTGCACCGAGTCCAAGTAACGTGGGCTCCAAATACCCGTGCTACCTGCGCTGCGGCGGGAACTGGTAAACATGGAGCGGTTCTTTACTCCTTCACAAAGCATGGGACACACAATGAAGTTACAGTGTAGCACATTTAAGACTAATCAGAGAAAATATTTTTTACTCATCGGATAATTAATCTGAAATTCATTACCAGATGATGTAGTAAAAATTGTTAATGTGGCTGGGTTTAAAAGAGAGGTGGACAAGTTCCTTGAGGAAATGTCCATAAACCATTATTAAAGTGGACTAAGTAATTCCACTGCTTGCCCCTGGGATAAATATCATTGAATCTCTTTACCTTTGGGAACCTGGATTTCCCACTGTTGGAAACAAGATACTGGACTCAATGGACCTGTGGTTTGAACAAGTATGAAATAATTTATGTTCTTATGTAATGCCACAATCTCACCCAGAACCTATTTATGTACAAGTGTAGCATGGCATTTTTAGAATAGGGCTCCAGGCTACTTTTTAGCTTGGTGCCAGTACCATGGTAGTGCATATTAGTAAACATTAGCATATGTATTTTAGTCCATAGTATATCCATTAGCCTCTATCATATGAAGTACTAGAAAGAGATATAAAGTGGCATTTTAGAAAGGATGTCCAAGACAAATCTGGGACATCCAGGGCAGAACGTGCAGGATAATGCTAGGGATGTCTATATTGCTGGCTGATTTTCTTAACATAGATGTCCCCAACATGGACGTCCATGCTGGTGGCCACATAGACGTCCCCCTTAGGAAAGCATGGGGCAGGGACATCCATCTCTTGCAAGCTAAAATAAGGGGACGTCCAGAAGCGTGGCTAAATGGAAACAGGAACCTTCATTCCCTGTCAGTGTTCATTATCATAGTTTAAAATAAAGGGAAATCAGTGTAGCTCCTTCTCTACACCTTCTAGATATTTGCCTGACAAAATGATTGCTTTTAAAATGTCTGTTTGTGCCTGGAGCAGGTATAACCTTAGATGAGATGCTGGTCATCCAGGATATTTCTGAGATCAGGCAGAGCCTTCCAAGTTCTTGAGAATGTCCCGGCCATTCCTCCATCATGCCCCTGTTCAGACTTGGACGTCCTCATGCTGGGGATGTCCACAGACCCATTTTCTAAAATGATTCTCGAGATGTTTCTGTGCTTTGGATGTCTCTGTGCCCATTTTCAGATGCCCAATGCACAACTAGGGCTTCCAAAAGAATTCCCATAGCAAATTGTAAAAAATATATGATTGCAACCTTAGTGGTCAACCAAATTAAGTTTCCCATAAATACATCCCCTGAGCTAATGACAAACAAAAAGAACTCTTAATCTCTATGACTTTTGTGTTAAATGGTAATATTACCTGGCCAATAAAATCTGAATATTGTTTAATGTGATGCAAAATGCTACTTGTCTGTAAAAGCGGAAGCAGAAGTAAACCATTGAATGATTCACTTGAGTCAGTTCATTAAAACTGAAGTAGATTTTTGTTCATGTACTTCTCAGAAGAGCGAATGACAGTTCATCACTATCTCCCATATGTTGACTTTTCAACTGCATAAAAATCTGTTTCTGAAATCTTTTTAGTAGAATAATTATATGCAACCAAAATGTGACAATGACAAAAACTACCTTTTAACTACTTTTACGCTTACTGAGCATTAATAAAATGCATATGCTCGTTAGTAAATATTCATGAAATTTGTTTCAAATAGTAAATAACAAGAAGGTTAATTCATTCTGTTTCCAAGACTGCACAGTGGTGATGCATTTTAAGAGTGGCTTGGCCAATCTAGCTTCTTCTGGCGTATATTACAAGATGTTCAGCTAACATGTATTCATCCACACAATGAAATAGTTGCTAGAAGATTTTATAATAAGGCTAAGAAACCTGATTACTGAAGTGTGGTAAGCAGTTATCACATGGATTTGTGCATGGTAACGGTTACTGTGCAGACACATGGAGGCCTATTCACAATAGGATGTCAAAGCCCTCTCTACAATGGGCAGAACTGGGCCAAGCAAAGTTAGACCCGATTCTGATCCCATGGCCCATGCAGGGTCAGAATCGTGTCTAGCACCTGAATGTGCAGGCTGGGACATGATTCTGCCCGGATGTACATCCCAGCAACTGCCAGGCTAACTCAGCCTGGCTTGTGAATGGAGCCGCAGTGCCATGGCATCCCGTCAGCATGGCACTGCAGCTCCATTCACAAGCCGTGATTGCCAGTTGCCCCAGAGGGACTCCCCTTACCCGCAGCCTGACCCCCGATCTGGCCTTTCAAGGCCTAGGTCGAGCTGTGGGGAACCCCTTGAGCCTCCTCACTTGTCTGCCCATGTCCTGTGCCGCAGTCCCCCTCTGTCCAGGGGGACTTATTCCACCTTTGAAGTGGAATAAGTTCCCCATCTAGCCTGCAGGCCCTAAACATACAGGGCCGACCTCAGAATCGGCCCTGTACATCCAGGGTCATGGGTCGCCCACGTCATGCCCTTGCTTCACCTCTCCCCATCTAGGCCTACATGAACAAACTCGATGTTTGTATGGAGATTAAGTGATGGGAATGGCAGGGGGTTGAATAGCGGGGATGGATGTCCAGACAAGACTTCCATCCCCGCTATTCATGAGACGGAATAGACCCCAGAATGTCCTGTGCTAAAAATAGCTTGCAACTGCTTAGCACAGCATGGGGTAGGAAAGGGGTAAGAATGAGTAAGTTATAGGCATGAACATTGCTCACAGTTAGCACCATGTGCTGTCACCACTGCAGATGCCATAGATGCTCTTAAATCCTTCTCAAGAAGAGTTACATGTTCCCATGCTAACGGCATGCATTTAACGTGGCCCTGTGGTAAAAAAAAGGAAGATTCCCCAGCAAGTATCAGGATAACCCCTCCATCTCTACATCTCCCAATGAACATCAGACAACCTCCAACCCACCCAATTCGCCTGCACTTACTAAGCTATCCTTGGTTGGTTGGTGGGGAGGCTTGATCCCTACTTCACCACCCTTATGCACGCTCCTTATTTGGCAGTTTGACCCATATGCTTTTAAATAAATAAATAGTGGCAGTGCTGTGAAACTACCATTAAAGGCATTAAGGGATCACTCCTGCTCCACCACTAAATCTTCAGAGACAGCCTGATAAATGCCAGAAAGTGTCCCGTGTGTGTCTGGCGGTGGTTGTCTGATGCTTATCAGGAGACTGGGGACAGATTAGGAGGTCAGAGGTAGTCTGATGTGGAAGGACTGGGGGTTGAAGGAATGATGAACGGAGGTCAGGATGCTCATTGGGGGTGAAGATTAGGAGATGACTGCAGTGGGTCATGATAAATTCATTTGCAGACAGCGCAGATCACTTATCATGCTATCTGTAAACACATTTACCATGCAGTAAGAGGATAATTTTATAAGGGAACACCTAGCTTAATGAACATTTTTCCGTGTATCTATTGTGTCTATTTTATAAAGTAAAGTATGTGCATACTTTATAAAGTAGGGATGGAAGTCGTCAAAAATGAGAGGTTAATCTAGATATGAGCACTTACTCCAGCCCTACAGCTGGTGCAAATTCCCATGCCTAGATTTCTCAGGATGCATATATATTATAATATTTTATAACATGCATGTATTATTTTGTGTTCCGTCCCAGCTCTGCCCCTTTTCATGCCCACAGTGAAAGTATATGCCATTGGTCTTATGAACATACTTATAGAAGAGTGACTAGACAGAGTACTTGTGTAGAGGCCGATTGGTGCACGTAAGTCACTGAAAAAAGGTGATTTACATTTGTTGATTACATGTACTTTTATGCGGCTTCTTATAGAATTACTTCCTAAATGTCTGTCCTGTGTGATAATGGCAGGGCAGCTGCTGGCCATGCCCTTAGCAGTTTTCGCACAGGCTTTTCTCTTATTGCACATTAAGTTTTGCGCAAAATGAGCCATAAGGGCAAATGTTTACTGCACTTCAGTAAACAGTCTTTTTAAGTCATGATGCAGACAATACAGACTGCAGTTGCTCTTGAAATTTTGAATCAGCACTGAAAGTTAATTTTCTTTTTGTCTTTACTTTGTTTTAAGTGTCTTTATAAAATAGACTACTTCCTGCCCTACTAACCTAGCCATTCTTTTATAACATTACCCAATTAGAAGCTTGATTCTGAATGGTTTCTTTGAGTGCACCCATCCCTAGTTTCTGGTCTGATTAAAAACAATGTCAGATAAGTAGGCAGAGATCTGGGCCTGGATTCCTAGGGAGATTTCAGGTGCAAAAAGGTAGATCTGAGAGTCATCAGCATAGAGATGATACTGAAAACCATGGGAGATGAATGCACCAAGGGACTGAGTGTAGAGAGAGAAAAAGGAGAGGTCCCCTGGGCTATATCAACTGATAGTGTGATAGTGGAATAGCAGTAGTGGAGGATCCACCAGAACATACTGTACACTAAGGGGCTTGTTTACAAAGCCGCGGTAGCGGTTTCCGATCGTTATCAGAGCCGCTGCCCCATTGAAATCAATGGGACCGTGGCTCTGATAACAATCGGAAACCGCTACTGCAGCTTTGTAAACAAGCCCCTAAAAGTATGGTGGGAGAGATAAGAAGAAAACCAGAATAGAACAGAGCCCCTAAATCCAAGTAAGGACAGGGTATTGAGGAGAAGGTAGTGATCAATGGTATTAAAAGCAGAAGAAAAGTCAAGAAGGATGAGAAACAAGTAAAGGCTCTTGGATTTGGAGACTTTGACAAGAGCATTTTCAGTAGAATGTAGAGGGAGAAAGTCAGATTACAATGGATCCAGAGGGGCCTGAGAGAAGAGAAATTCAAGACAACGGTGGCGAACACATATTCAAGAATTTAGAAATAAAGGGGAGAAGGGAGATGGGTCTATAATTAGAAGGACAGGTAAGGCCTAGTGAGGGCTTCTTGAGGAGAGGTGTAACCAAAGCATACTTGAAGGCTGCAGGAACAGTTACATTGGAAAGCGATAAGTTGAGGATATGACAAATGGAAGGGATAACAGTGGAGGAGACGGAACTTAGTATACCGGTGAGAATGGAATTAGAGGAGCAGCTAGTAGGTTTAAAGGAGGACAGAAGATTTGTGGTTTCTTCCTCAGTGATTTTAGAAAAGGAAAAAAGGGTGACAGAGGTTAAGGAACGGATTTGGGAGTGAAGAGGGGGAAGGGGAAGACCCCGGGGAAACTCAAGAGTAATTGTTTTCACAAAGGCAGGACAATTAATATGTGCTGAAATCTACATTAACTGCACATCCCATGATTAGGGGGGGGGGGTCGGGGGGTGGGTCTGGGGGGGGGGGTTGCAGTGGAAAATGGGTGACGACCACATATTGCAATTAGTCTGGGCATCAGTAGCATGTGTTTAATCAACAATGTTGCAATTAGCCAGAGTTCACCTACTGCCACACCAATAGGTGGCTTTAGGTACATTCATGGTAATTGCCAAGGGCCTTGCCTATGCGGTATATGTCAGGCTTATGCTGGCCATGCCCATGTCAATAACCACAGAACAGTTGCACCTAACTGTTGATTTTGGCTCAAAACATGCATTAAGAGTTCCCCAAGTTTGTATTTGAGGTAATAGTTAAATGACTTACCGAATATGATTTATGGTTTAATTAAAATTTGATGCACCATTCTTCAAATTATATCAGAACAGTTTACATAAAATAAAATTAAGAAACATTGAAAGGAGCTCCATTAGTTAAAAGTAAAAAGCACACAGACCACACACGACAACCATATATAGTGACATATAAGCAGATGTGTATGCAGACCACTAAGGAATTTAATTGCCTATATTGGAGCTGTATTGAATATCTTTATGAACAGATATGTTTTTAGCACAACTTTAAATTTTTGAAAGGTGTTCTCTTGCCTGAGATCAGGAGGGAAGTCATTCAAGATACTAGGGGTGAGAAAGTAAAAAGAGGATTGTCTGGTGGTTTTATACTTAACATGAGAAACCGAGGGAAGGAAAAGCCAGTTGGCATGACTAGAGCGAAGGGCCCAAGATAGCATGTGTAGAATAATAAGTGACGACAAGTAGGAATGAATGCCAGTATGTAGAGTTTTATGGACAAGCATCAAAATCTTAAATTTGATACAATAAAACAGTGGAAGCCAGTGATATTGAATTAGTAATGGAGTAATATGATCAAATCTAGAAGCATATGCCAAGAGTCTTAAAGCAGTATTCTGAACAGACTGAGGTCTTTTCATTTGATGTTTTGGAAGGTCTCCATTGATGACATTAAAATAATAAATCTTAGATATATCTAGACTGAGGAGAAATGTGGCAAATGCTAATGAATCAAAGAAGGAATGGATGGATCTAATCGGATATAAAGAATGGAAAGGGTTTTTTTAATAACAGAGATGACTTGGTCATGAAATATAAGACTGGAATCTAATGCAACACCTAGGTATTTAAAAGAGGAGGAAAGTTCTCCAGTAACAGGGCAGCAATGGGGATACTGGAGTTGCCAGTAAACTAAATGGCAGATTTTTTGAACATTAAGTTTAAGAGCAACAGTGGGATTCAGGCTGGGCTTCCCTAGTCCTCAGCTTGCTGCTTTAACCATTAACCCTTTCGCGTCCACATAATTGTTTTGTAACTGAAGATTTTTTTTCTGTTCTTTTTATTAAGATTTGAGCTAAATGATGCAGAATATAAAGGTTTTTTGAAAAAAATGTATTTCTAAGAAACAATATTTACTGTTGCCATATGGCAACTACGGTCCTGAATGGCTGAAAATTAAAAACAGTCTTGGCATCAGTTTCATTTACTGCTGGGTGTGATAGTTTAAATAACAGTTTTTTCCAGATGTTAAGCACAGATACACATCACATTTCGTACACAGTGTGCAAATTTTTTGGAAATATAGAATCCGGTGAAAAATTTGGGGGAAAATGTGAAGGTTGCCATATGGCAACGACAGCCATGAAAGGGTTATGATACTCCTCCACTCTGCATGAACATCATTTTGAAATATATAGGAGTTTGTGTAAACATATATCTGCGTAACCTGGAAATAGGAATAACGAGTGAAGTGATCAAATTTGCAGAAGATACAAAATCATTCAAAGCTGTTAAAACACAAGAGGATTATGAACAATTGCAAGAGGACCTTGATAAATTGGAAGACTGGACGTTCAAATGGCAGATGAAATTTAATGTGGACAAGTGCAAAGTTATGCACCTAGGAAAGAATAACCCAAACTATGGCTACATGATTTAAGGTACCACCTTAGAAACAACTACCAAGGAAAAAGATTTAGGTGTCATCATGGATAATATGTTAAAACCCTCCACCCAGTGTGCAGTGGTGGCCAAGAAGGCAAATAGAATGCTAGGAATCATAAGAAATGGAAAGGAGAATAAAACAAAGGATATTATAATACCTCTGCATTGTTCCATAGTGTGACCGCACCTTGAATATTGTGTGCAATTCTGGTCATCATATCTTAAAAAGGATACAGCTGAATTAGAGAAGGTACAGATAAGAGTGACAAAAATGGTAAAGGGAATGGAAGGATACCCCTATGAGAAGAGGCTTGAAAGTTTGGGGCTCTTCAGCTTGGAAAAGAGACAGCTGAGTGTGGTTATGATAGAGGTCTATAAATTAATGAATGGAGTGGAATGGGTAAATGTAGATTGTTTTTTTACGCCATCAAAAAGTAGAAAGATTAGAAGACACACAATGAAGCCACAATGCAACCCATTTAAGACTAATAAGAGAAAATATATTTTTACTCAATGCATAATCAAATTCTGGAATTTGTTACCGGAGGATGTAGTAAAAGCTGTTAGTGTAGATGGTTTAAAAAAGATATGGACGAGTTCGTGGAGGAAAGGTCCATAAACCATTATTAAAGGAGACCTGAGAAATCCACTGTTTGCCCCAATTCAAGCATCTTTTGGGGAAACTGCTAGGTACTTGTGACCTAGATTGGCTACTGTTGGAAACAGGATATTGGGCATGATGGAGCTTGGTCTGACCCAGTATAGCATATCTTATGTTTAAACACAATGTGCTGCATCAACTATATGCAAATGCATCTTATACATATTCATTGTAAATAATCTAAAACCCCAACCAACTTGTGGAACTGAACGACTGGAGTATTGCAACTAACCCTTTAAAAAGGTGTTTGCATGAAAAAGCTCACCGATGATTTAAAATTGAGATAAGGTGTTAAAATGTTTGTCGTTGTTAATTAACAGCAGATTTTATTGTACTATCAAATTTTTATATTTATCCCAAACAAGACCGATGCAAGAATCGGAGGTATTTTAGGTGGACCCTCATCCTGCTGCTTCCCTGCCCCATTGTTGCTGCCATGTCTGCCCCTCTTTGGGGCCAGCAGTGGCAGCAATGGCAAGGGAACCTAGTTAAGCCCTGTGTTGCAGTTCCATAAGAACATAAGAAATGCCATACTGGGTCAGACTAAGGTCCATCAAGCTCAGTATCCTGTTTCCAGCAGTGGCCAATCCAGGTCACAAGTACCTGGCAGGTACCCAAAAAGGTGCATAGGTTCCACAATGCTTGACCTGGGGTAAGCTGTGGATTTCCTGGGTACTCTTTAACAATGGTTTATGGACTTTTCCTCCAGGAACTTGTCCAAACCTTTTTTAAACCCAGCTACATAACAGCTTTTACTACATCCTCTGATAACGAATTCCCGAGTTTGATTATGCATTGAGTAAAAAAAATATTTTCTTTTATTATTCTTAAATGGGTTACATTGTAGCTTCATTGCGCATCCTCTAGTCTTTCTATTTTTTTATGGAGTAAACAACCTATCTGTGTTTACCCGTTCTACTCTATTCATTAATTGATATACCTCTATCATATCTCCCCACAGATGTCTTATTTCAAGGTTGAAGAGCCCTAACGTTTTAAGCCTTTCCTCACAGGGGTATCCTTCCAATCCCTTTACCATTTTGTTGGCTCTTCTCTGAACCTTTTCTAATTCTGCTACACAAGATATGGCGACCAGAATTGCACACAACATTCAAGGTGCAGTCTCACCATGAAACGATACAGAGACATTATAATATCCTTGGTTTAATTATTTATTTATTTCCTTATAATTCCTAGCATTCTATTTGCTTTCTTGGCTGCCGCTACACACTAGGAGGGTTTCAATGTACTATCCATGATGATGCCTAAATCATTTACCTGTGTGGCAGTTCTTAATGTGGAACCTTGCATCAGGTAACTGTAGTTTGGGTTGTTCTTGCCTAACTACATAACTGCACTTGACCACATTAAATTTTATGTCATTTGGATGTCCAATCTTCCCATTTGTCAAGGTCCTCTTGAAAGTTTTCACAATCCTCTTGTGTTTTAACAGCTTTGAATAATTTTGTGTCATCTGCCAATTTGATTTACTTACAAACAATAGTATGTGGTAAACAATTTGCATTTAAAATAAGCTATAACTTCACTGGGGGTGGGTAGGGGGGAGGTAACATTGTGTTGCTTGACTTGTTGGTGCCTTAACTACCTTTTTCCCAGTTTGCCTTGGCTCCTGAAAGTCTGAGTAATTCCTTAATCCCTTATCTAGATAATAGTGACTTAGGGGTATGTTTACTAAAGTCCGGGAATTTGCGCGCCGCAAATCAGCGCACGGCAACGCGCCACTTAAACGGTGACAAACGCTCCTAAACGCCCCGCACAGGTGCGAGGAACCCCCGTGAATGTGCGCGACACACTAACGGGCCCCGCACAAATACGGGCCCGCAAATGTCCGAAAGAGGCGTGTAACGGCGAACGGAGGGCGGAGGAAGGTCCCCGAGGGGCGGAGAGAGACGGGGTCAATGGGCGGGTAAGGGGAGGGGAGAGGCTCCCCGCACATGAACGGGGCCGAATTTCCCATGAAAAAATAGCGCGAGTGAAACAGTCGCGCTAGAGGTCATATAAAGGCAAGAGAAACCATTTCCGTTAGCAATGTACAGCAAAACCGGGGAAACCTGCAAAACGTAAGCAGTGTGATACATGTGCACAGCAGAAAGGTGAAAGTAAAAATAGACAATGACCAGAAAATCAATAATAAAAATAGTAATGCAGCTTGTGAACAGTTACAGTAATGGGCAAATATAAAAAGCACACCCAGGACAGTCCCAGAAAAAAAGATATGAATGTAGGAAGGGCCATGGAGCTGAGACTCCCCCAAAAATAATTCCCAGCCCTGTGGCTGTCCTGGGTGTCTTCCAAATGGTTGCCCACCAATATCACTGATGCCCAGATGAAAAGAAAGGCCCCGGTATATGTGTCTATTTCTGGGGTTTAGCTGCATGTTTGTCACCAGACAAGGTGAATGAGGCCACAGTAAAAGACTGAAGAGCAAGCTGTGCATACCCATCCTGACAGGTGTCCTATCACCAGGTACTGCACTGCCTCTGCGGCCACAGTGTGATGCAGCAGACAGAGCCAGCACCTCCAAAACAGGAGGGTCACAGGTTCAAATCCCAGCTGGGGCTCATGCCAGCCCAGTCCCAATATTTTAACCATCACCAAACAGAGATAGTAAAGACACCCCATTATTGCAGAGAGCATAAACATCTTGCAAACACCCATATTTTACCCTCCAGTGCACATGCACCTGAACAATGGGCATCACCCACAGCCGAGTTCCCCAAATGCAGTCCTGGAGTGGCTCAAACTAATCAGGCCATATGCGTTGCTAAGATGAGGACATGCCAGCATGTTGGTGGAACAGTACAGAGGGTGGAGGGGGCAGGGGCTGTGAGCCACAGAAGACAGTGGCTTAGCCATGTGCAGTCTGGCACCGTCCACTGCTACAGACAGGCCGTGATGGATGTACAGACATGGACCTCCCAGGGAACCCAGTCAATCTGTGGCGACATGGTGGTGCAGTGCACACAGATAGTGTATGCAAGAACATAAGGTCAGAGGTTCAAAGCTCAGCTGGGGCTATGGCCAATTCCACCCACATTTTTGTCCAACAACTAAACTGTGTTGGTAAGCACAAACCTGTAATGCAGAGGAGATAGGCATTGTCTATATGGCTATCATTTCCCATCCAAAGCACATACACCATTAACTGTGGCATCACTCAGATCAGAGTATGCGAAATGCAGACCTGGAGGACCACACACCATTCAGCATCCATGCTGCGGCTAATACTAATGATTGTGCTGCATATCTATGCACCACCCCCATGTTATGCAGATGTAGCACATGCATATCCATGAGGGACATCCTAAAACCAGAACAGTGTCTGACACACCATGACCTGATGTGTGTAACCCATATGAAAGGCATCAACCAACAGGCCATGACACACCCATACCCACAGGCCCCATTGGACAATGCATCCTGGAGAGGCAGGACAGTGGGCCCTGCCTGTAATCCCCAAAAGTAGCAGATGTGTACCTTAGCAATGCCACCCCACACCTATGTACATGGCACACAGCTATCCAAGGTCCCATGTGAAAATATGTTCATAATGATTCAAATGCTCAGTACATGTGTCCCATTGAGCACCACCATAACAATCATTCAGATGTGTGTGTTGTGTGCAGCAGGTCTTGTGTCTGATAGTGCGTACCGCCCTGGGGAGTGACCCCCAACAGTCTATGCCTAACATATCCATGCCTGTAGTGTCACCAGGACTGGTGTGTTGGCCAGAGCTGTCAAACCTCTCGATTGTAGCACAAGAGAGGACCAACCTGGGTAATGGTCACAGCAATGTGAAACATCATCAGACACACCCAAGAAAGGCAGGGCCAAAATATATGAATGTTGGAAGGGTCACCAGCCCCTGCGGCATAAATGTTGAATGATCACACATTGATGTAGGATAGAGCAGGTTTCCCCACAGCAATGGACAGGTCCCCTATGGCATGCACATGTTGCACAACAGCATGTGTGAGTTGGGGGGAATGTGCAGTAGAGGTAGTTGCCGACATGCACACTGTATGGTTTAAAACTGTGCGCCCCCAGCACCAGTAGCAGAAGGGCCTGTAGCATGTTGGGAGAACTTTACTGGTATCTGAGGGGGCCAGTGGCAGGTGGCCAGAGAAGATGGAGGCTGAGCCAATGCCATGTGGGTGCACCGGACCACAACAGAAAGGCCCGCTATGACAAACAGACATGCCATCTCCAGGGTCCACATTCACTCTGTGACTGCAGTGTGGTGCAGGGGACACAGCCAGTGTGCTGGGGAGCCAAAGATTACCAGTTCAACTCCCAGCTGGGGCCAGCAGCAACACTGTGCACATATTTTACCCACCAGTAAAACGTGAGAGGAAATCAAAACATGTCTTGCAGATAACAACCAATATGTGTAGAGCACCCAACCTTTTTTCGGTGACCTCACAACCTTTTTCTTTTTGTCGGAGCTAGCCGTAGGAAGGTCGGAAGAGAAACCGACCCACACCAAGCGAGTAGCTACGTTTATTATTATAGGTTCCTCACCAAAATAAAGTTAAAGGTCATTTAACCATAAAATAGTAAAAAGACTTATCTCAGTACAGAAATGCCAGTTATGAGAGATACACGATGCGCACGTTTCGGGCACTCTAGCCCTGTTTCAAGTGCAATAACTAGGATTCCTCAATCCTCAAATACCATCCTCTGAACGCCGCCAATGCAGCTAAGGTCATTATCACAATGGCTGATGAATCACTTTTAAAATAAAAGAAACGACCAATCAGTATCGGGAAAACCCCCACATGATGGGGAACCCCTGATCTGATTGGTTTTCAAAAGTTATGACGACATCATCATCTTATGCTCTTCAAAACACCTGGTATCATCCTTCCGAAATAGGGATATATCATTATTATGTCATTCCCGATGGTCACATAGAATTGTAACTTAAATAAGACTCTGCCAGTCTATTTCCCTGTTCAAACCTCCTGGCTCCATTGTTTCAAGACGAAAATGCCATCGTTGTTCTATGTATTGCATACGTTCTTCCTGCTGTCCTCCCCGAGGATTAGCTGGCACATGATCAATAATAGACCATTGAAGCTGGTCAATAGTATGAGAATATTCTATACAATGAGAGACCATGGGTGCAGAAAGTACCGCACATCATGTGGGGGTTTTCCCGATACTGATTGGTCGTGTCTTTTATTTTAAAAGTGATTAATCAGCCATTGTAATAATGACCTTAGCTGCATTGACGGCGTTCAGAGGATGGTATGTGAAGATTGAGGAATCCTAGTTATTGCACCTGAAACAGGGCTAGAGTGCCCGAAACGTGCGCGTCGTGTATCTCTCATAACTGGCATTTCTGGACTGAGATAAGTCTTTTTACTATTTTATGGTTAAATGAACTTGAACTTTATTTTGGTGAAGAACCTATAATAATAAAAGTAGCTACTCGCTTGGTGTGGGTCGGTTTCTCTTCCGACCTTCCTACGGCTAGCTCCGACAAACAGAAAAAAGTTTGTGCGGTCACCGAAAAAAAGGTTGGGTGCTCTACACATATTGGTTATTGATTTGCCCTGAATAGAAGGTGTTTTTGTTTGTCTTACAGATAACAACAGCATGTTCAGAGGACCTCTATTATACCATAAGGATCACTTACCCCTCAAATATGTACAACACCTACAGCAGAGTCCACACAATGCATCACTGGAGGGCCACATGTCAGTCAGCTGTGATGCTGTACCCAATATAGGCCCATGTCAGCATGGTGGCGGATGCCAACTGCTGGCAGAGGGGGCAGAGGCTGCTGCCCCACAGCAGATCCTGGCCTAGCCACCCTCATGTGGCTGCAGTACAATCCAACAGACAGGCCCTGTGTGACACACAGCCATGGACTCCCCTGGGAATGTACTGTTGCTGTGCTAAGACGGTGGTGCAGTACATGTAGCAAGTGCCCTCCAAGCACAGAAGGCCCCAGGTTCAATTCCCGGCTGGGGCACCTGCCATCACAGTCCCAATGTTTTACCCATTCGCGAAACCTTAAAGTAAAGAATGGAGCTCCCGTGCTGAGAACATAAGTGTTGGTCACGATACCATAGTTTGCTATAAATACCACACACCACATAAACATATGCCTCACCCACAGCAGAGTCCCCCATATGCAGCCATGGAGGCTCACACATCAATCAGGTTGTCTGATGTCTGCACGAAAGATGTGTGTGATGCAGGTGAGTTGAACACCACCATGGTATGCAGCTGTATCACAGGCATATTAATCACAGATAGCATGAAAGCCCAACAGGTGTTTGATTCACATTGACTGTAGTTGTGCAAACCTCCCTAGAGCAGTGGGCAACAGGGGCAGAAACAGTTGCACCTGCAGGCACCAGTATTGGAAGACCGATGAAGTGGCAGGATGTAGGGCCCTGTGTGGCGTTCAGAAAACTAGCATGTGCATACATCAACAATCCCACACTACACATTTGGAGATGTCACACATATATACAAAGCAATATATGATCACTGACCGATAAAAATGCTCATGCTACGCACAAGCAGAACAGCGAGCTGTCACAAACCAACGTCTCTGATGTATGTGCAATGTGTGTCAGGTCATATCTCCTTCAGAGAGTAGCACCCTCGGAAATTACTCCAAAAGTACATCCCAACGTTGCCATGCCCACACTGTGCTCATC
Organism: Ichthyophis bannanicus; assembly: GCA_033557465.1. Classification (NCBI taxonomy): domain Eukaryota; kingdom Metazoa; phylum Chordata; class Amphibia; order Gymnophiona; family Ichthyophiidae; genus Ichthyophis; species Ichthyophis bannanicus. The sequence goes on from CM066032.1 coordinate 1,527,143,989, forward strand.
ACTGTTATGTTGGCCATGGGCTCCCAAATAACAACACATCTGTTCAATGTTGTCCTAGGTGTGGGGAGTGTGTGTCTGTCTATCCAGTGTGTGGTGGCTGTCAACACCTCCCACAGATCACACTAATAGCACCGTTGCCATTATTGGCCTGCCAATGTGCATAATGAGGAGCAAAGTACTGTGGGTACACAACAAACAGGGTGGCTGGAGCAGGATGCAGCTACACAGGGCAAATGTGCATGCCTAGGACCATGCTGTGCCGTGGCATCACCCCCACAGACATGGTGTCCATAGCATGCCTTGTGTGGAGGTCACTCTCCCCCTGAACGATCAGTGACCATGGCATGGCTAGGTCCCGACATAGTGCCATATAATAGTTCTCTCATGTGATATATATGGGTGCTGTGTATATGTGAGGCCCAATCACTGAGGTAATTGTGCGGTGGGTGTGCTGACATCCCAGTTATGGGTGCACACAGTCTCCCTGGTAGCATGCACCATGGACTGGCCAGTGGCCTGTCTGCAGTTTGCATGTGTCTGGCTAGAACACCGTGCAGGGTCAGTAGCTGGGCACAGAATGTGCCTGCTGCTGGAAAATGTCAGATGGTGTTGGTGAGCGTAGGCCCTCAGGCCATACTGTCTGTCTGCCGCACCCTGAAATATGGATGCGTCCATAATAGCAGTGAGTGACCTGTAGGTTTTCTGTAACCACAGCTGGACCCAGTCTGCTGATGGTGGCAGCTACACCCACCATAGCTGGGATGTAGAATGTGGATATGTTTTGTTTGGGGAAACTGGGTTCCACAGGGAAGGTTTGGTGGTCAGACATACCCGGCCTATAGGTCCTGTAACCTCCTCTCCCCCCACCCCCCTGCAAATATATCATGAAGGGCAGGCCACCCACACAGGATATGCCCCCTTCGGGAACATTGTAGCTCACAAGGCCCAGCTGGGTCTTGGAGACAGAAATGGTCAGATGTGCCAAACTATCAGACATTGGCAAACAAATTGATATGATGTATAGGCCATCTCAGCCAGGATAGGTGCTGTGTGTCTCACCTCACCCTCAGGGTGAGCAACAGACACACACTGGGATGGTCAGTACCCACTCTGCACAAGAAACACAGAAGGTCAATGTCCAACACGAGGCCGAGGTGCTGTGGGGTTGCACACCCTATCACTGGACCATCACTAGACTGCTGCTTTGCATGTGCAGTGCATCATGGGTGCGGACTGGATAGACTACACCCTGGTAACTGCAGCACAAAGTCTGCAGAGGTTATATTCTAGCCAGACAGACCTCACATCACAGCCACAGAGCTGTAGTCCCCTGGTGACTGCAATGCCTCTGAAGTGAAAGGTTGTTGGTTCAAATCCAAAGTGTGTGTGTATAAGCAAAGTGATTTATATATTTGTCCTTGGCCCCTATACGCCGCCAGTCAGCAGCAGTGCAGGTCTGAATCTATATAATTATGCATGTCCTCTATACTGCTTTTTCCAAAGATCAAAGGCGGTGTACACTTAACATATAATGAACATGGTTTTACATGGAACAGCGCCTACATTGCATAAAAATAACATACATTGAAGATGACATTGTAACATATAGCAAACATTTTGACGGTTCATGGGGACTGTCAAGCCTGGAATGTGTGTAATGTCCTGTAGTACTGGCAATTCCGAAAACATCACAGTGCATTAACCCAAGTCCACCCTATACGGTTGTGTAAGGAGCACATGATGCAGACAGCACTGTGAGGATCACAGAGATTCCAGCACTATTTCACAGTCAGGGACCTGTCACTGGCTGCACTCACCAAGAACCACACTGTGGATGGAAACATGCAACCTCTGGCTCCACAGGTATCAAGGTTAGGTGTGGGCCACAGCTCGATTGCTAAGAACACATGCCTGTCTGGTGAAAGAGGCAGGCATGCAGACAGTGTGCAATGGTCACCAGGGGTGCGCTGTTCCATTGGTGAGAATGGTGTACTGCACATGATGTACGTAGCAGTGTGAGGGTCTTGCCAATAGCAGCACCTCTGTAATGTGGAAACCGGTCTGGGGCAGGTAACAATGTTGCAATGTATGAAGATATATGTCTGGTGCAGCACAGATGTACATGAAATAAACCATGGCTACTGTTGCACTCAAGTATGAGAATGTGTGATGCATGAGACAGGCAGTCCTGAGCTCAAACTGGAAGATGTAACCCATGACGGCTGGTTAAGCAGTCCATGTATCAACCATTGAGCTATCTTGCCAAAAAACCAGGACTGTATGCCGTCACACATACCAAAGGATAATGTGCAGTGTGGTGACCATGGGGACCCACATAAGTCCTGTAATGTCCAACACGCAACCTACTTTGCGTGTGCAATGCTCATATATGAATCACCCCCCCAACCCCGATGGCAAACACCACAAAATGTCTGTCCACCATGGAGAGATACACCATACAAGATATTGCACTGGCACACACAACCCCTATCACCAGGTTGAGTGACACCTGATGCTGATGGTTTGTCTGCAACCCATAACTAGTAGTGTCTGAGCACTACCTGCTATGTGACACACATAGCACACCTCATCTGACAATGCATCAGCAATCAGTGCTATTGTCCAGAGGTTCAAAACCACACTGTGTGGACAAGGGTAAACCATAATAATAATTGTTTGTCAAAGTGACATTAGAGACACCCCAGTAACTATGTAATTAGGCACAGAACAGTAAACATATTTTGAGCACAACCCTTACTAAATCAATATGAATGGTGCGTGTAGTGATAGTATTTGCAATTTGCAGACGCACAGCCAGTGCGGAGCGCAAGGGCGTGCAGAGATCTGACGCGCAGCCATGCGAAACGCACGTGCGCGATACGTCACGCGCAATTCCGGAAGTTGCGCCGGGAGCGTCCGCGCGTCACCACGCCCAGAAACAAACATGGCGACCCGAACAAGGAAGCCGGCTTTCAGGCCACAAAGAGCTGTGCCACCTGGGCTCCCTGATAGCCCAAAAGCAGCACAGGCTGTTCCCAGGGCCCTCCAGGAAAAAGAACATGGGGAGGGTCCTGAGGGCCTGGGGAGAGGGTGACCAGGCGTTTAACAGGCAGGCAGACCATCCACGGGAGGTAAGTGAATGGAACCTAGGTCAAAATAAACATACACACATACAGGGTTGAATGTCAGCTGTCCATGCTGTTGTAAGTAGTCTGTATAAGTTTAGTGTAGCAGGTGAAACACATGCCATATAAATGTGGTATCATATCTGATTGTGTGGCCATGTAGCCAGGTGTTGACGGTTTGTGCCAAAGAGGGCATGATGGCCCCCTGGCGTCATGACAGCTGCTGGTGTTGATACAGCAAAGCAGACCGTAACAAACCTAGGCCATGAATCTGTATAAGGAGCGTATGCAAACATCCTGTGTTGATGGCGGTATCTGCATCAGCAGGGTAACACATAGGGTTACCCATCAGGGGTGGTGCAATGTTAAGCACATGGGGCCTCAGACATACAGGTGATCTGGGGTTGTCTGCCAATGTTTGTTTTAATACATACCACCCTATCCTCAGGGTTCCAGAGAGCCCCTCAAAGTGTGCACTCAGTCACTCTGTGGATATGTGTGTGTGTCAGAATGTTCTGGGGGATCACCATCACCATCTCCAGGAGTCTACAGAGGCCACAAAGTGGTCCCCCCAACACCCAAATGGGGATATGGCTGTGTGTACTGATGTAGTTGGAAGCATCCCCCTACCTCCAGGAGTGCAGAGAGGCCATCCAAAGTGGGCTCTGTGTCACCCTGGAGATATGGCTGTGTGTACTAATGTAGTTGGAAGCATCCCCCTACCTCCAGGAGTGCAGAGAGACCATCCAAAGTGGGCTCTGTGTCACCCTGGAGATATGGCCTGTGTGTACTAATGTAGTCGGAAGCATCCCCCTACCTCCAGGAGTGCAGAGAGACCATCCAAAGTGGGCTCTGTGCCACCCTGTGAGATCAGGCTGTGTGTACTAATGTAGTTGAAGCATCCCCCTACCTCCAGGGGCCAGTGAGAACATTCAAAGTGGGCTCTGTGTTCACCTGGTGATATGGCTGTGTGTACTAATGTAGTTGGAAGCATCCCCTACCTCCAGGGGGGACTAAGAGAACCATTCAAGTGGGCTCTGTGTCACCCTGGAGATATGGCTGTGTGCACTAATGTAGTTGGAAAGCATCCCCCTACCTCCAGTAGTGCAGAGAGACCATCCAAAGTGGGCTCTGTGTCACCCTGGAGATATGGCTGTGTGTACTAATGTAGTTGGAAGCATCCCCCTACCTCCAGAAGTGCAGAGAGGCCATCCAAAGTGGGCTCTGTGTCACCCTGGAGATATGGCTGTGTGTACTAATGTAGTTGGAAGCATCCCCCTACCTCCAGGAGGGCAGAGAGGACCATCCAAAGTGGGCTCTGTGTCACCCTGGAGATATGGCTGTGTGTACTAATGTAGTTGGAAGCATCCCCCTACCTCCAGGGGGCCAGTAAGAACATTCAAAGTGGGCTCTGTGGTCACCCCTGGAGATATGGCTGTGTGTACTAATGTAGTTGGAAGCATCCCCCTACCTCCAGGAGGGCAGAGGGCCATCCTAAGTGGGCTCTGTGTCACCCTGGAGATATGGCTGTGTGTACTAATGTTGTTGGAAGCATCCCCCTACCTCCAGGTGTGCAGAGAGGCCATCAAAATTTGGCTCTGTGTCACCCTGGAGATAAGGATGTGTGTACTAATGTTTTAGGAAGCATCCCCCTACCTCCAGGAGTGCAGAGAGACCATACAAAGTGGGCTCTGTGTCACCCTGGAGATATGGCTGTGTGTACTAATGTAGTTGGAAGCTGACACCGTCCTCCAGGAGGTCAGTGAGACCATCCAAAGTGGGCTCTGTGTCACCCTGGAGATATGGCTGTGTGTACTAATGTAGTTGGAAGCATCCCCCTACCTCCAGGGGGCCAGAGAGACCTCCAAAGTGGGCTCTGTGTCACCCTGGAGATATGGCTGTGTGTACTAATGTATTTGGAAGCATCCCCCTACCTCCAGGAGTGCAGAGAGACCATCCAAAGTGGGCTCTGTGTCACCCTGGAGATATGGCTGTGTGTACTAATGTAGATGTAATCATACCCCTTCCTCCAGGATTGCAGAGAGGCCATCCAAAGTGGGCTCTGTGTCACCCTGGAGATATGGCTGTGTGTACTAATGTAGCTGGAAAAGTCATCCCCTACCTTCCAGGATAGCGTGCAGAGAGCCATCCAAAGTGGGCTCTGTTCACCCTGGAGATATGGCTGTGTGTACTGATGTAGTTGGAAGCATCCCCCTACCTCCAGGGGGCCAGAGAGGCATCCAAAGTGGGCTCTGTGTCACCCTGGAGATATGGCTGTGTGTACTAATGTAGTTGGAAGCATCCCCCACCTCCAGGAGTGCAGAAGCGTGCATCCAAAGTGGGCTCGTGTGTCACCCTGGAGATATGGCTGTGTGTACTAATGGAGTTGGAAGCATCCCCCTACCCTCCAAGGAGTGCAAGAACGAAACGAGGCCCCATCCAAAAGCTGGGCTTCCTGTGTCCACCCTGGAGAATATGGACTTGTGTGTAACTACTGATTTGAGTTGGGAAAGCATCCTCACGTACCTCCAGGAAGGTGCAAATAAGAGGGCCATCCCAAGGTTGGGACTCTGTAGTCACCCTGGAGGATGATTGCTGTGTGTACTAATTGGAGTTTTTGTGAAGCATCCCCCTAACCTCCAGGAAGTGCAGAGAGGCCATCAAAAGTGGGCTCTGTGGGCACCCTTGGAGCTATGGGGCTGGTTGGGTGTAACTAATGTAGTTGGGAAGCATCCCCCTACCTCCAGGAGTGCAAGAGAGACCATCCAAAATTGGGGGCTCTGTGTCCCCACCCCTGGAGATTATGGCTGGTGTGTTAACTAATTGTAGTTTTAGGGAAGCATTCCCCCTACCTCCAGGGGCCCAGTGAGAAACATTTCCACAGGTGGGGGCTCCCTTCTGTGGTAACCCGGGAGATATGGCTGTGTGTACTAAATGTAAGTGTTGTGGAAAGCATCCCCCCTAACCCTCCAGGGGGCCAGAGGTAGACCATCGTCCAAAGTGGGCTCTGTGTCACCCCTGGAGATATGGCTGGGTGTGGTACTAATGTAGTTGGAAGCCATCCCCCTACCTCCAGGGGGGCCCAGTGGGAGAACATTCAAAGTCGGGCCTTCATGTGGTCCCACCCCTGGAGATAATGGCTGTGGTGGTTACTAATGTAGCTTGGAATGCCATCCCCCCATACCCTTCCAGGGGGCCAGAGGTAGACCATCCAAAGTGGGCTCCTGTGTGGTCAACGCCTGGGAGGTATAAGGGGCTGTGTGTACTGATAATGGAGAGTTTTTGGAAGCATCCCCCTACCTTCAAGGAGTGCCAAGAGAGGGCCATCCATATAGTGGGCTTCTGTGTCTACCATGGAGGGATATTTATTGGCCCTGGTGTGTTAATCGTTAATTGTAGTGTTGGAAGCATCCCACCCTAACCTCCAGGGAGTTGCGAAGAGAGAACCATCAACAAAGTTGGGCCTTTCTGTGTGTCCCCCTGGAAGACATATTGGCTGTGTGTGGTACTAAACTGCTAAGGTTGGAAGCTCATTTCCCCCCTACCTCCCAGCGGGGGGCCCCCCACGTAGAGAACATTTTTGCAAAGTGGGGGCTCTTGTTGGTCCACCCCTGGAGATTATGGGCTGTGAGTGGTAAGGGCTCAATGTATAAGTTTTGGATAAGCTCAACTACCCTCTTTCGTAATCCTCCATGGGGCCCGAAGAGCGAGATCCGAGTTCCCAAAGTGGGGGTCTTTTGTGTCCACCCTGGAGAATATCATAGCAAAGTCATGGCTTGTGTGTACTAAATGTTAAGTTTGGAAGAGACAATCCACACCTAACTCTCCATGGAGTGGCAGATGAGGCCATCCAAAGAGTGGGGGCTCTGTTGTCACTCCTGAGAGATATGGAAGAAAGGGCTGTGTGTTGTACTAATGTAGTTGGAAGAAGGCATCCCCCTACCTCCAGGAGTGAGATAAGGGACCTCATCCTAAGTTGGCTCTGTGTCACCCTGGAGATTATTGCTGTGGTGTACTCATGTAGTTGGGGACAGCAACTACCCCGACCTCCAGGAGCGGCCAGATGAGAACATTAAAAGTGGGCTCTGTGTCTCCTAGTACTGGAGTAGATATGAGCTGTGTGTACTAATGTAGTTGGAAGCAGTCCCTACCTCCAGGGGGGGCCAGCGCGGACCAGCCAAAAAGTGGGGCTCCTGTGTCACCCTAGGGAGATATGGCTGTTGTGATGTAACTAATGGAGTTGGCCAGCCATCCCCCTAACCTCCAGGGAGTGCCGAGGAAGGCCATCCCAAAGTGGGCTCTGTTATTCACCCTGGAGATAATCGGCACTGTGGGGACGAATGTAGTTGCGATGATAGCACGCTCCTACCTCCAAGTGAGTGCATGAGAGGACCCCATCCAAAGTTGGGCGCTCTGTGTAACCGTGTGACGTATAGGCCAATGTGTTTGTACTAATGTAGTTGGAAGCATCCCCCTACCTCCAGGAGTGCAGAGAGGCCATCCAAAGTGGGCTCTGTGTCACCCTGGAGATATGGCTGTGTGTACTAATGGAGTTGGAAGCATCCCCTACCTCCAGGAGTGCAGAGAGACCATCCAAAGTGGGCTCTGTGTCACCCTGGAGATATGGCTGTGTGTACTAATGTAGTTGGAAGCATCCCCCTACCTCAAGGGGGCCAGAGAGGCCAACCAAGTCTCTGTCACCCAGGTGATATGGTGCAGTGTGACACAGCAGATGAGCCAATCACCCGTATCTCAGGCACACATGATACATGCGTTGTGTGGGCAGGGTGTCAACATGTTGCAATGCTGTATCCTGATGATGGCCCTGGCACACACAAGACCCTGGTGGCGGGGGAGCTGATCGTGACGGAGGGTATGTCAGGCAAATGTGTGCAATAAGGT